>OZ022326.1:45254265-46504265 GCA_963989225.1 Dromius quadrimaculatus | reverse complement strand
ACATGGTGTCTGACAAACTTCAATGTAATATGACTGAAGTACAAAAATTACCAGTTGATATTACTATTCACGTAGCTAATGGAGATACAATGACAGCACAGCATAAAGGTATTCTATCAGGTTATTGTCAAGGACGAAAAATATCAGTATAAGCTTTGATAGTAAAAGGAATGCAACATAACTTGCTTTCTGTTGCTCAATTAACAAAGAAAGGTTTTAAAGTAATATTCCGAGATACAGAGGTAGAAGTAGAAGGGAGAAATTTTAAAATGAAATTTCAGAAATATAATAATCTATATGCTTTGCAAATAGCTACAGAAGACAAGGCATTAATAACTAAAGAAACAAATTCAGACTTATGGCACCGAAGATTAGGTCACCTTAATTACGGAGGTTTAAAAATTCTGGATTTACCATTTTCTAAAGACAAATGTACTTACTGTATTGAAGGAAAAGGTACACGAAGAAACTTTCCTGTGAGAATAAGTAAATCTGAAGAAATCGGTGAGTTAATACACTCAGATATAAGTGGACCAGTAAAGATTCAAACAGCTGATGGAGAAAAATATTTTCAAGTCCTAATTGATGACTATTCACATTTTCTGGTAGTAAAATTGTTGAAGAACAAGAATGAAGCTGAAGAAAATATCAAAGAATTCATACAGTTAATAAAAACTCAGCACAATAAGAAAACAAAGAAAATTAGATTAGACAACGGAGGAGAATTCACATCAAATTCATTCAAGAAATATTGTAATTCAAAAGGAATTCAATTACAATACACGTTGCCGTATAGTCCTATGCAAAATGGAACGTCTGAAAGAATGAATAGGACCTTAATGGACAGAGTTAGAACCAAATTTGCCGAAACAAACCTACCGAAGCATCTTTGGGGAGAAGCTATACGTGCATCAGCTTACGAGCTGAATAGATGTCCTACCAGTGCAAATGAAAAATCAGCTACACCAGCAATGTTATGGTATGGAAAAAATGATTTAAGCAAAGTTAAAGTTTTCGGATCAAAAGCCTCTGGGTAGTAAAGTTGCCAAGAGGGGATAAATTAGATTCCAGAACAAAACCCATGATAATGATTGGTTATTGCAATGGAGGATACCGGTTGTGGGATCATACAGAAAATAAAATTATTAAATCGACTGACGTAATTTTTGATGAACACAATACAAAATTTAGAAGTGAAGAGAAGAAAATTGATATGGAAGAAAAAGATGAAATAATTTATCAAGAAGAAGATAAAGAATTTGATAGTAAAGATGATATGATCGAAGATGAAAAGGATAAGGATGAGAATCAAAATAAGGACAAAATAAAAACACGGTCAGGTCGAACAATAAACAAACCTAATTATCTAAATGAATATGATACATATGCAGCTTATTGTTTATTATCAAGTTCAGAAGAACCAAAATCGTTTGAAGAGGCCATGCGGAATGATGAATGGTATGAAGCAATCCAAAAAGAACTAAGATCACATGAAAATCTAAAAACATGGACACCAGTAGAGAAAATACTAACAAAAGAAGCAATAGAAACTAAATGGATTTTCAAAACTAAAGAAGATGGAACGAAAAAGGCTCGTTTGGTTGCGAAAGGTTAT
The DNA here is from genome assembly GCA_963989225.1 of Dromius quadrimaculatus. Classification (NCBI taxonomy): domain Eukaryota; kingdom Metazoa; phylum Arthropoda; class Insecta; order Coleoptera; family Carabidae; genus Dromius; species Dromius quadrimaculatus. The sequence continues at coordinate 46,502,650 of OZ022326.1, read as the reverse complement.
CAAATCCAAGAACAAGATCCATTCAACATTATGTATGCACCAGTAGCTCGGATGTCTACAGTAAGAATGCTTTTAGCCCATGCAATACATAACAATTGGAGTGTCAAACAACTCGACATCCCAACTGCATTTTTAAATGGAGAATTAGAATCTGAGATATTTATAAAAGCACCAGAAGGAATTTCAATCAAAAAGAACACAGTTCTTAAATTGAATCGAGCTTTATATGGTCTGAAGGAGTCGCCAAAATGTTGGAACAAAAAATTCAACCAAGTAACAGAAAATTGTAATCTAGTAAGATCACAATATGATTTCTGTTTATATAGTGGAGAAGAAGTGTGGATGGTACTCTATGTGGACGATATAATACTAACTGGAAAACCAGAGAAAGTTGATAGAATAATAAAATTGCTTAAAGATGAATTAAATGCAAAATATATTGGAAATATTTCGAATTTTTTAGGCATGAAAATAGAACAAGATGAAGATTCTATGTTTATATCGCAACCACAACTCATAGAAAAAATTTTAAAAGAGTTTAATATGTCCGATTGCAAAGGAATATTTACACCAATGGAAATAGGTTTTCAGCTAGACTCAAATGAACAAACTATAGAAGCACCATATCGAAGACTAATTGGATGTCTTATGTATTTAGCCACAACAACAAGGCCAGATATTATGTTTGCTGTGTCATATCTTAGTAGAGTTCTAGATAAGTCAACAACACAATCTTGGGGGGCAGCTAAACGAATATTGAAATACTTGAAGAGTACGAAAAATGAGGGACTCAAGTACAAGAAAGGTAATGCGCAAATCGAATCTTTTTCGGATGCAGATTGGGCCGGTGATAGATTAGATCGCAAGAGTGTAAGCGGAAATGTAATACTTTACGGTGGAAATGTAGTATCCTGGTTCTCAAAGAAACAACATTGTGTAGCGTTATCTACTTGTGAAGCAGAGTATATAGCTGCAGCAGCGTCAGCTCAAGATTTAATGTTCTTAAAAGGTGTGCGTTCAGAATTTAACGAAAATAGTAGTGAAAGTGAATCAGTGCTATATGTGGATGATCAGAGTGCTATATCAATGATAAAATCGTATGAGAACTCGAAAAGAGGAAAACATATAGACATTAAACAACATTATATTAAAGATCTTGTTAATAAAAAGGAGATTGTTATCAAATATATAAATTCTAATTATAACAATGCAGATATGATGACCAAAGCTTTATGTAAAGATAAATTATTTAAATTCAAAAGAAATATCAGAATTGTCAGTAACAGTTTACGTTGTAAAAATATGTAATACAGCGATTTTGCATTTTATAGAAAATTTAAATCGTGGCGGGGTGTTGAATATTTGAACTGACAGATGCGACACCTGCGCAGTGCGCACCACGAGAGCACTATCTTTTGTTAGGGTTTTTTAGTAACATAAAAAGTAACTAAGTGTAGTGTTGACAGAAACAGAAAGAGTCATGTTATCATTTTTGTAATCTTTATATTTAAAACCACTGCCAATAAATTACTGCTAATAAATCAAGATTGAACAAGAATGATGTCTTTTTATTTCGAAAGTTTGTCTGAGGATGTGAAACAGGCAGTAGGAACAGTCTATAAGTTTTGATGAACAAAATGTCAAAGTTACGATGAGACTTATTAATCAAAAACTGTGAATTAATTCCAATTGTCTCGTGAAACAGGCTGTTGAAGCTAAAACTAACACAATACACATAAAAATATTGCAGCAGTCACAGTACATTCACAAACAACGGGCTCATCTTGATATCTACCTTTAAAAGTCAAAATTTAGAGCTAAAACTAACACAATACACGTAACAAACAGGCTTTGGCTGTAGCAAAAAATCACGTGATCGCCCGCAGCGCGAACAATTTCGAAACTAAAAATAAAAGTTTATTGCATCCCTCAACAAATAATGAGCTTACAGCGCGAAATGTGTAAGCATTGAAACATTGGAAGGCAATGAGCGGTGTAAATTATAGTCGATAAAATTAAGCAGAGGAGAGATGTCATCAAAATTTGTAACTAGATAATGACGTCACGTAATTACTACGTATTGTAACGTTATTTCTTTTAATTTAGGGAGCAAAAGTTACTAAACATTACTATTCATTTTTATTATTTATTAAAATAATAAATTAGATAACTAACACTATTTTTAATAAATAATTCTAATTTAAACTAACGATTATTACATTACACCATAACTTAACTTTAATTATTTATGTCAATATTGATCTATTTTAAATAACACAATTTATTTCAATCTCTAGCAATCCACATTATAATGTCACTGGGCTAAAAAATCAATAATGCTCCTTGCTTAGTCAGCGTATATATACTGTCGGTCTCTCCCCACTACATTCTTCCTGCAAACGTCCAGGCCTTTCTAGAAAACGCTAGAAGGTGTCAGCAATTTTCTGGAAAACAAATATATTCGCTTCTATTTCTTGATGTAAAATATTTCCTCAATGATTCTAAGCACCAGTAAAGCCGAAATAACTAATTTATAGACCTAAATTCGTTGCACTGCCCCCTCCTTAGGACTGTTTCGTCCCGAAACGGTTCTTCACGAATCCCTGAAGAGTCATGTCGGAGTCTGCATTGGTCACCCTTGGTACATCGGGATGTTTTGTAGAAGTAGCAGTCGATGGTCCGTCCATTATTCGTCTGCTGTTTAGGGTTGTAGCTACGGACGAGGATTTCTATTCCGGTAGACCGGAAGAGGGTTTCCAACATATTCCTTACTACCCTTCAATCCAGTTTATCTAGTCCACAACCCAACTTCGGTACTGCCAGCTTCATCACGTCGTTGTCCAATAAGTGCTTCCGGAGGTCGAGCAGAGCATTCCACATAGTGCGGTATGTCGGTTTCTGGTAGGAGCATGACTTAGTCACCATATAGTACAGGTATCGTTTGTACTTCGTGCGGGTGTCCTTAATTCTTCTTGAAAACGGACGCTATTCCTCGGAACATCTTCAAGTCACTCGCCACACAGTGAGCCAGGGAATAGTTCAAAGGCATTGTGAACAGGGGGTCGATTCTGTAACTTGCGTTAGTACTTGCGTGAGACAATTTGCGTGACTATAAAATATGACGTCACCAGCAATATCTAGTTACTTTGTTAGGGAGTTTTGTGCGTCAAGATTTCCTCGGTTAGATTAGTGTTGGTAGTAACTTTAAAATAATTCTGTAGGGTGAGTAGATAGCAGTTGAAACAATAAACAGGGAGTGCAATAAAAATCATTCAATTGCATTCCATGTTGAACAGATAGCTAATATTTTATAAGTAATTATTCGCCACCGCACGCTGATAACTACCTGTTGCAAAAAAATTAAGAACGGAAAGAAATTGGAAGATGTACACAAACTTTACAAGAACTTTTCAATATACGTTTGTATATTTACTCTTATATGATTTGGAATTTTTGTCCGACGAAAACCGGCACGCAAATGTGGTCTCATTTCATTTAATAGATGCATACACTCAACTTTGCTCAATCTTGTTGGAATAATCACTATATTGGCAACACTTTGTAGCGAGATTAACGCAGGCGTGTAAAATAGACATAACAAGAAGTTGTGGTTGTGTTTTTTGGTCATGATGTAAATGAAATAGTTTTCTTATAATTAAAGATATGTTATACAAAACAAGTACTTTGGCTTCCACATTATAAAAACCCAACAGGTTATGGGCCCAGGGAACTGTGATATATGCAAAAAAAAAAAAGGTATATTTAAAGTTGTGTTGAGTAAATATGAAAAATAAATTAACAAAAATGGCGACTGAAAATAGAATCACGTTACCTCAACTAAAAAGTGATAACTATTCTAACTGGAAATTTAGAGTGTTGGCTTTACTAGACGAAAGAGATGTAAAATCAGTACTGGAAATAGATGAAGTACCTGTAGACGAAAACAAAAGGAAGTAATATTTAAAAAATAAAGCCAAAGCGAAAAGTACAATTATTCAATGCTTGACTGATAAACATTTAGAGTATGTTAAGGACGCAAAAACTGCCAAAGCAATGGTAGAGTCACTAAGTAAGGTATTTGAAAGAAAAAGTACCACCACAAAATTGTATTGTAGAAGAAGACTATTATCACTAAAACGCGGCATAGATGAAAGTTTAGAAGATCATTATGTCAAATTTGAATCAGTACTTAGAGATTTAGAGGCTACCGGTTCAAAAATGGATGAAAGCGACAAAATTTGTCATCTATTAATGACTCTTCCGTCAAAATATGACAATGTAGTTACAGCAATCGAATGTACGACTACAGATGTAACGCTTGAGTTTGTTAAAGCAAAATTATTTGACACAGAATTAAAATTAAAAGGTCCAAAGTGCTATGTACGAGAAACAGCCAATGAAAGTGTATTTGAAGCAGCGAAAGGAAATCTACATCACTTGAAATGTTTTAATTGTGGACTACAGGGACACAAGATTGCAGATTGTTAAAATAAAAGTTCAATGTCAGGTAGGAGTACATATAGGGGTAGAAACAGATATCCACGAAGAAGAGGTTTCTATAATAGAGGGAGAAGTTATGCAAATACAGCAAATCCAGCAACAACAGAAGAAGATGGCAATGTTATATTTGTTGCTAACAGTTCTGAAACTAATTGTATTGCAGAAACAAATACAGTAAACTTTATAATAGACTCGGGAGCAGCGGACCATATGGTTAGAGAAGATCTAAAAGATTTAATGCAAGAAGTAAGAAAGTTAAATAGAGAAGTCAAAATTAGAATAGCAAATGGGTGTTTTAAAATCAAAGGAAATTGTTATATTGAAATTATATTATAAAGAAAAAACAATAACGTTAGAAGCATTAATAGTTCCATCATTATCACACAATCTTTTGTCAGTAAGCAAATTATTAAAAAACGGAAAGCGATTATACTTTACTGAAAATAGTGTTGCGATAATAGGTGATGGAATTAGAGCAGAAGGCCAGTTATTGAATAGTTTGTATTCGATTAAATTTGAAAGCTGGAGCCAACAAAGCTTATTGACAGATAATTTATGGCATAGAAGATTGGGCCATTTGAATCGTAAAGGTCTAAGTATGTTGAATTTACCAGTTTCAGAAAAACCATGTGAAGCTTGTTTCAAAGGAAAGATGACACGACTGCTATTCCAAAAAGAACAAAGGCCTAGAGCTCAAAGAATTGGGGAACTAATTCACACAGATTTATGTGGACCCATTCTACCAGCTACCGTCAAAGGTGAGAAATATTTTCAAACAATTATTGATGATTTCTCACATTTCACGATTGTTCATTTATTGAAAAATAAAAGCGAGGCCGAGAGTAATTTAAAGAATTATATTAAAATGATGAAAACACAATTTAACCAAAGAGTTTCTCGAATAAGATGTGATAATGGAAAAGAATTTGACTCTAATAGTTTCAAGTATTTTTGTCAAATTGAAGGAATAAAAATAGAATATACTATTCCCTATACACCTCAACAGAATGGATTAAGTGAGTGAATGAATAGATCCTTATTAGATAAGGCGAGATCAATGTTCACAGAAACAGATTTACCGAAAACTTTATGGGGTGAGAGTGTATTATGTGCAGCTTATCAATTAAATAGAAGTCCAACAAGAGCACTTGATGGAGAAATTCCGTCAAAAATATGGTATGGAAAAGTTGACTTAACCAAATTACGAATTTTTGGATGTCGAGCATGGGCGTACAGTTTACCAAAGAAATATAAACTAAGTGAGCGAGGAATTGAAGCAAGAATGATCGGATACTGTAATAACGGATATCGCTTGTGGATACGAGAAGAAGAAAAAATAATAATGTCAAGAGATGTAAATTTTGATGACAATGAATTTTGAAGAAAAAGAAGATTCCGAAAGTGAAGAAGAGGATGAATGAGACGAGGAATGAGAGTCAACAGGTAGAAGAAATAGAAAATGAAGATGTATCAGTACGATTGAGAAGAAACATAAAAAGACCTGCAAAGTATGATGAATATGAGTTGTATTCAGCATCAGCTTATTGTCTGTTTAGCGGAGAAGAACCAAGATCATATGATAAAGCACTGAAAAGCAAAGAATGGAGAGATGCTATTCAACAAGAATTAGATGCACATTACGAAATGAAAACTTGGGAAAAGGCTACACCACCTCCAAATCACGATATAATAGACACAAAATGGGTTTTCAACTTGAAAAAAGATGGAACAAGAAAAACTAGATTGGTAGCTAAAGGCTATCAAGAAAATATAAATTACAGTATTTATGCACCAGTTGCACGTCTATCGACCATTAGAATGATTGCATCTTATGCAGTACAGAAAGAGTGGAAGATCCAGCAATTGGATGTGCCAACGGCATTTTTACATGGCCATCTTGATTCTGAGATATATATTAGGTTAACTGAAGAAAGAAGCAAGAATGTCTACAGATTAAGAAAAGCACTTTACGGTTTAAAGGGGGCACCAAGATGTTGGAACGAAAGGTTTAATCAGTTTGCAGAGAAAAACAATTTAAAAAGATCAGCTAGTGATTTTTGTTTGTATTACAAAGGTAAAAATTTATTTTTATTAATTTATGTTGATGATATTCTTTTAACAGGGGAAAACTTTGAAATCGATAATATGATTGAATTGTTGACTGAAGAATTTAATATTAAAAATTTAGGGGAGTTGAAAGATTTTTTGGGAATCGAAATTAGACATTTTAAAAATGAACTTAGTTTTTCTCAAACTAAATTGATAGATAGAGTTTTAAATAAGTTCAATATGTCAGATTGTAAAGGTATGCAAACACCAATGGAAGTTAATTTCAAACATGATTCTAATCAGAAAACTATAAGTGTACCTTATCGTAAATTAATAGGTAGTTTAATGTATATATCATTAGGTACTAGACCAGATATTACTTTCTCTGTCTCCTACCTAAGTCAATTTTTGGATAAACCAACAGAAAATTCCTGGAAAGCAGCTAAAAGAGTTCTTCGTTACTTGAAAGAAACAAAGAATTTTGGTTTAACTTTCAAGAAAAATTTAAATGAGAATATTAAAGCTTATTCTGATTCAGATTGGGGTGGAAATAATATCGATAGAAAAAGTGCTCCAGGATATGTTGTTTATTTTTATGGAAATTTGGTGAGTTGGAGTTCTAAGAAACAATCATGCATGGCTCTGTCTTCAACCAAAGCAGAATATGTTGCAGCAACAGTAACAGCAACTGAATTGATTAATTTAAAAGGTATAGCGAAAGATTTAATGAAAAAGGAGATACCGATTAAATTATGTATTGGTAATCAAGGAGCAATAGAACTTAGTAAAAGTTTCGAAAATAGTCGCAGAAGTAAGCATATTGATATTAAATATCATTTCATTAAAGATTTAGTTATCAATAAAGTTGTTGAGTTGGAATATGTACCAACAAATGTTAATGTTGCAGATATTTTGACAAAACCTTTATCATTAGAAAAATATAAAATATTTAGAATAGATTTGTGTTTAAGAGGTTGAAATTTTTTTTTGTAGTTTTGTTCATAGATTTAAAATATTTTTTATGCATTTGAAAATGTAATGTGTAAGGTTATATGTATTAAATTTTTTTTTGGTGTGTTATACTTAAAAAAAAAAATCTAATTGTTATGAAAGTATAAACAATGTTTAACCTATCAGTTTGAAATTGAGAGGGGGTGTTGAAATAATCACTATATTGGCAACACTTTGTAGCGAGATTAACGCAGGCGTGTAAAATAGACATAACAAGAAGTTGTGGTTGTGTCTTTTGGTCATGATGTAAATGAAATAGTTTTCTTATAATTAAAGTTATGTTATACAAAACAAGTATTTTGGCTTCCACATTATAAAAACCCAACAAATCTAAAATCTCTCGCAAACTCCGAATTTCTTATTTCAAATGGATTTTGAGCATGCCTCAATTGTCTGCGCATGATATGAGTTTCATTTTCCCTCTCTTCTAGTATACCATTTTTTTCCAAAGCCAAAAGAATCCCCAGTAAAGCCATTTCACAATACTTATGTAAAATTTATTTTGAAATAATTATATTTGAATTACCGAAATTTAGTTAATAAATATTTTAGTATAATACACTCACTGATAACCAAAAACTATAATTGTTAACTTTACAAATTATCACAATAAAAATACCCCAAACAGCCTAAACACACGAAACAAAACGATTAGAATGAGACAGATAGTGTCGTAGGAAAATACAGTACCTCAACAGCTCACGCAAGTTATTTGCGTGTCTCGCAACTAATGACGTCATAAGTAAGTAGTTTCTCAAATATACGACAGAGGGCTTACTGTATATATATATATATGACAAAACTGTGTTAGTGTTAGTGTCGTAAGTAGTCACGCAAGTTACAGAATTGACTCCCCAGGTCTTGTTGTTCTTCTTTCGTCACGCCGTACCGCACTTTACGACCGTTGGAATAGTTGGCCATGAACTCTTCAAAGACTGGTTCTTGCTCAAGAATTCGTCGAACCGTGGCTCCCTGTCGGTCTTCATGGCTATCGCCGGCAAATAAGGCTAGCCGATTAAAGTGGACGACTCTCGGCTTTCCGTTTGGAGTTTTCCATATCCGGTATTCTCTTCATCACTTCATATGGATCTTCCCAGTTCCCTCGGCGCTTCTGCGGGTTATAAAGCCAAACCAAATCCTCGGGTTGATAACCACCTTTCTATGGCCTTTATGTCATAATTTTCCTTCATTCGTTCGCTGGCATTTTGGATATTTGAACAAACTCGGCCATGAATGTCGTCCATTCTTCTTCGAAGGCTGGTAACGTAATATTCTCCTGCTAGATCTTCACCTGGTTTACTACTAAATATTAGATCGCATGGCAAGCGTAACTATCGTCCAAATAAGATGTTCGCAGGTGTCTGCCCAGTTGTTTCGTGTACTGTTGAACGGTATGCTAACAGAAACAGATGAAGGTGTTGGTCCCAGTCTCGCTGATGGTCGGAGACAGAACGTTCATCCGATCAACCATACCGTCGGACTGCGGATGTAATGCAGGGGCTCTGGTTTTGTGGATTCCCAAGATTTTACAAATGTTTTGGAAGACGGCTGATTCGACATTTCTTCCCTGGTCCGAATGAAGTTCTCTATGTATTCCAAATCGACAGATACATTCTTTCACCAAAACTTCGGCGACAGTGACAGCTTCCTAATTGGGTAGAGCGTACGTCTCAACCCATTTATTGAAATAGTCCATCACAACGATTATGTATTTATTTCCGTTGTTAGTTTCTGGAAACGGCCCGACCACATCGATTGCAATGCGCTCGAAAGGACTTCCCACATTGTACTGACGCATTGGAGCTCTTCTTTTTCTCTGTGGCCCGTTACTACTGGCGCAGATCACGCATTTCCTACACCATTCTTTAACATCCTCCTTACAATTTATCCAGTAAAATCGCTGGCGTAATTTTTCCAATGTTTTACTAATTCCAAAGTGCCCTCCACCAGCTTCATCATGAATCCCTTCCAGTACTTCCGGTACTCTGTTCCTAGGGATTATCAACTGCGTCCTGCTCTCATTTCCGTTCGTGCTCTCCACGACGCGTTTCAGGAGGCCCTCTTCAACCACGATGGAATTCCACTGCGCCCAATACGATTTTACATTCCAAGAGTGTGGTGCAACATCTCCCCAAGCTGGTCTAACATCATTATTTTTCCACTTCAGTACAATTTTCAAATCCGGATCATTCTCCTGGTCTTTGCGTGACTCTTTCGGTTGCCATCTCTTATCTACTACTGTTGTCCTCTTGACGGTAATAAGATTTTGTTCTAAGCGACAACAGTGTTTGCAGTCTTCGTGACACGGTCTTTTTGACAATGCGTCGGCATTGCGATGGCTGGTTCCTGGTCGATGCTCGATTACAAAGTCATACTGCTGTAGTCTTTCAATCCACCTGGCCACTTGTCCTTTAGGATTCTTAAATTGGAGCAACCATTTTAAAGCAGCATGATCAGTTCTGATTAGGAACTTACGGCCATACAAATACTTGTAGAAGTGTTCTACCGACTTTACGACTGCCAATAACTCCTTTCGGTTAACGCAATAATTTCTTTCTGGTCTTGATAATGTCTTACTGAAATAGGCTGATACTTTCTCTTGCCCATCTTGTACTTGAGAAAGGACGCCACCAATTTCCTCGTTACTAGCGTCTGTGTTCAGTATGAATCTTCCATTAGTCGAAGGATAGCTCAAGATTGGTGCGCTAGTTAGGAATTGTTTGAGTTGTTCAAAAGCTGCTTGGCAGTCCATTTCCCAGGTAAATCTTCTGCCTTCCTCAGTAAATCGTGTCAATGACTTGGCTATATTGGCGAATCCGGGGACAAACCGTCGATAGTAAGTGCATAAACCAAGAAAACTTCTTAATTCATGTTTGTCTCTTGGTATTGGCCATTCTTTTACAGCCATTATTTTGTCTGGGTCAACTGCAATTCTCTTTCCGGAGACTACATGGCTCAGGTAATAGATCCTATTCTGGAAAAGATGACATTTCTTTGGACTGAGCTTGAGGTTGGCCATCTTCAATCTTCTAAATACCTTTTCTAGATTGTTCATGTGGTCCTCGAATGTTTTACCGATCACAATAATGTCGTCAAGATACACCAAACAGATTTTCCATGACATCCCAGCTAACACATTTTCCATCAATCTCTCGAATGTTGCAGGGGCATTGCAGAGCCCAAATGGCATAACAGTGAACTGCCAGAGCCCTGTGCCAATAGTAAAGGCTGTCTTTTCTTTATCTTTGGGCTCCAAATCGACTTGCCAGTATCCGCTTTTCAGATCTAAAGTCGAGAAAATTCTTGATCCTGCCAATGTGTCCAGCGCGTCATCTATTCGAGGTAGCGGGTAGCTATCCTTTTTCGTCACATTATTAAATTGACGATAATCTACGCAGAATCGAGTAGATCCATCCTTTTTCTTCACTAGTACCACTGGTGAAGCCCATGGGCTACTTGAAGGCTCAATAACCCCATCGGTCTTCATTTTTTCAACTATCTTCTCAGCTTCTCCACGCTTCGTCAGTGGTAGTCTTCTTGCCGCTTGGCGAATAGGTGTTGCTTCTCTGGTACCAATTCTGTGTCGGACTACATTGGTTCTTCCCTTGGATTCTTTGTCATGTTCAAAAAAATCTTGATACCTCTCAATTAAATGTATCGCTTTGGTCCTCTGGTCGGCTGTCAAGTCTTGGAAGGATGTTGAAATCTGGTTCAATAACTTGTTCGGGATTTTACACGATTTGCTATCCTTGATATTCTCGGTCATGGTTTGGTCAATCGAAGACACTGACGAACATTCCCCTACTATTGTGCCTCGTTTAATTATGACTGGATAATAATTTATGTTCATCATTCGAACTGGTATTACTTTGTTAGTCCTGATTAATGATTTCTCTACTACAACTCCAGGGCCAGTTCGAAAATCATCATTTCTTGGTTCCAGCACGACAAAACTTTCCTTCAAACTGTGCTTCTATGATGATCTCACTGCGCACTGGTAATGTCACATCTTCGTTTCTAAATGCCCGGACTGCGCTGTCCTCTCCTGGATTTAGTATTACTTCTTCTTCGTTGACTCTCAAAACGCCGCTTTCCAGATCAAGCTTAAAACCGTGCTTTTTCATTATGTTCATGCCAAGTATAAGCTCATCTTCAATTTCATCATGTCTGTCGGCACTCATTTGTCCAGTTCTGGACTGTCCATGCGATGCTTGTTTTGCTGCTTCATGCTCTAACGCATACGATAATGCATCAACTAAAGACTTTGGACGATATATTTGTAGTGCCTGCTGTATTTCGCTATCTCGAACCCCAGAAATGAATGCTTGAGTGGCTAAGCCCTCCAAAACGCTATCGGAGGCGGCAGGGTGTGCGAGGTGAATTGAACGAGCAAGGTCAGCTTCAAATTCTTGAAGAGTTTCTTGTGATTTCTGCCATCGGTTTCTCAGTTGCGTCTGATACACCTGTTCGAGGTGCGTGTTGCCATAGCGCATCTCCAGCCGCTTGATCAGTTGGTCATAGTCACCTTGTTCGTCTTCTTTTAATGTTTGAAGAACATTCATGACTTCTTCCCGCAACGAAACGGTCAATGCTGTGGCCTTATCTGCAGATGACCATCCATATGCCTTCGCAACAGCTTCGAATTGTTTAAGGTAAATCGGTCACGACGTCTTCCCATCAAATTCCGGTATCTTAATGTGGATCTTTGCATTATTTTCTTCTTTTATTATCCTTACATTGCCCGCTTCACATGCAACAGATTCTGATATCGGTGATGAAGTCATCTTTGAGAAATTTTCTTCCAATTCCTGTATTTTCTTTTCATAATCTTCCATTCTCTGTTCCAAGGTTCTGGAATTTTCTAGCAACTCTTCTTTCAGTGTTCTACAATTTTCAGTTAATTTGTCTTCTAACGTTCTAGAGTTTTCTAGCAACTCTTCTTTCAATGTTCTTCAATTTTCAGTTAATTTGTCTTCTAATGTTCTGGTATATTCTGAAAATTTTTCTTCTAATGTCCTAGAATTTTCTATAATCTCGGTCAATTTTTCTTTTAGTATTCTAGAATTTTCTGTAATCTCTGTCAATTTCTCTTCTAATTTTCTAGAATTTTCCATTAGCTTTTCTTTAATTTTCCCGAAATCGAATATGCCACACGGAATAAATTCATAAGGATTCTCACCAGCATTTCCCAAAGCTTGTCGGAGACGTTGTTAGAGGACGCTCTTGGTTTCTGTTGTCTCCAGTTCTCGTTCTTTTAGCTCATTCTTGAGATCAATCACTTTTAATTCACTCAATTTTACTGTCCTTGACGCCATTTTATTTATTTGAATTTAGATACTTCACACCTAATCACCAATTGTAACGTTATTTCCTCTAATTTAGGGAGCAAAAGTTACTAAACACTACTATCTATTTTTATGATTTATTAAAATAATAAATTAGATAACTAACACTATTTTTAATAACTAATTCTAATTTAAACTGACGATTGTAACACTACACTATAACTCAACTTTAATTATTTATGTCAATATTGATTTATTTTAAATAACACAATTTATTTCAATCTCTAGCAATCCACATTATAATGTTACTGTGCTAAAAAATCAATAATGCTCCTCGCTTAGTCAGCGTATATATACTGTCGGTCTCTCCCCACTACATTCTTCCCGCAAACGTCCAGGCCTCTCTAGAAAACGCTAGAAGGTGCCAGCAATTTTCTGGAAAACAAATATATTCGCTTCTATTTCTTGATGTAAAATATTTTCTCAATAATTCTAAGCACCAGTAAAGCCGAAATGACTAATTTATGGACCTAAATTCGTTACAGTATATATATGCTATACCAATTTAATTTAAGAAAAAATGTAATGTGGATTCCATACTTGCAAATACATGCGATACTGATTCATTTGATCTAGTAAATTGATTCTAATTAAAAAGAATAAAGTAAACACGTGAATAAATGAAATTTTGTTAGAAACGTTAGGTTCGAGTTTTAAATAATTGTTTAGATTAAAATATACTTTTCTTATAGAATGCAAAAAATAACATTTATTTTCTTCGTTTCTCCAAACGTAAACGTCATTTAGTCATTACGACAAGTTCTTTCCATTTTGTAATGCTTATGTTTATAGTTACTAGCACAGGTCATTTACAGGAGATAGGACAATTATGTTTTCTCGTTTGTCTTTGTAGAGACATCTATAGTTGAGGAACGTAACAAAGTATCAAGTCGGTAGTGCAGATGCCGATAATATCAATAAAGATTTTTTTCATGGCGGGTCCTCGTATTGACTATTTTGAATTTCTATCATGCTGAAATATGAGAATATGTAATTGTTTTACTCGTGAAAAAAATATGATATTGAATTTCACTCAAAGAATATTGTAATTTTACATTCAACTATACATCAAAATAATTACATATTCCCATATTTCTGCATATATAGTTGTATATGACATAAAAAATGAAGAACACGTATGATGAAAATATAGTTTTTATCTATTCAATTGCACTTTTGCGTATTTTGCCCAAAAATCGTCAATTAACGTATTTGGGCGATCATATAGTTTATATTTCATAACTCAACTCGTTTATAATTCTCATAATTGAACATTGATCTCTATATAATTATTTATAACTTTATATCTGGATAACTGATAATCATAATGTCGAATTTGAGTCATAAAATGGATGCTGGGATAAAAATGTTATATAAGTCACAAAATGACGTCGAATTCACGTCATAAAATGACGTTGAGCTAGAAAAAGGAACTCAGTCAATTAAAAACGTAAGCGCAAAGTACACTAGCTGAAAAATATGTCTAAAGAATCATTATATAAAGCATAAGTATGATTTCTCAGAACATTGGAACATAAGGTCAAATTATGACGTCAGTTCAACATTTTATAACGTCAATAAATGACGCCAATTTATGATCACAATTTGACTTGAAATGTGACGTCGATTCAACGTCTTATGACATCGAAGTATGACCGTCAGTTTATTACTTCATTATGACCTAAATCTGACGTCACATTCTAGTCAACGGTCAGTCATTGTTACTTTGACGATTTTTGAAGAAAACATAATATGTCCACTGATAATAATTTAAATAATAATCTATAAATTTTCAGAATTTTATTGAATAAAAACTACTTTTGATTTTAAATTTTGTATATTTATTTGAAACTTTGACGTTTCGATCCTTTAACCAAGGATCTTCTTCAGAAAACAATGATACAAAATAAAACAAGGCAAATAACTAGATACTAAAAATATACAGAATACTAGTTTCTTGCCTTGTTTTATTTTGTATCATTGTTCTCTGAAGAAGATCCTTGGTTAAAGGATCAAAACATCAAAGTTTCAAATAAATATACAGAATTCAAAATCTGAAGTAGTTTTTAATAATTTAAATAGCAGATGTATAAAAAAAATATTATGAACAATGAGAAAAATTTTCGAAGAGATTTTTAATTTTCAATAACTATATACTCTTAACAATGGGCTGGCAATTTTTTTTTTCAATGTTGCACCAGTCAATTTTTTTCTGCGAAAACTATAAATTGAAAACGAGGTTTTTTCTATTTTTTATGTTAGACGTGAAATTAGGAGTATCATAAACAAATATTAAATTTGAAAATTCATAATAAAACAAATTTTGAATACCTATATGACGTAGTCTTGCTGATTATATATATGACTATGTAAGTAAAGCTCCACAGAACAAAAAAATTTATAGACGAATGTTTTGCTGCGATCTAAACATTTCAATAGATGTCATTGTTTTCTGAAGAAGATCTCTGGTCAAAGGATTCAAACCTCAAAGATTCTGATAAAAAATAAGCAGAATTCATAACCAAATGCAATTTACTATTTTTTATTGTTTTAAATGAAAACGGAGACTCAAAAATAAATTTCTATTCAACAATAGTCTCACTTTCTTAAATATTGATTTTCAATTTTTCACCGTAATTCATTTAAAATCTTAAATTATTATTTAGTACTAAAAAAAAAGACTATGTGCCTACTCTCTCAACAGCTGTTGCTCTCGTACTACGCGCGAAACCCTATTTTCAACATTAAATTGCAATTATAAATAATAGAGATAGAACTCAGGCAGGTGGAATTTTCTAATTGGAAATTTTCTACTCATTGAGAATATTTTCTTCCGAGTTTCACTGTTGCTTATATTTTTTGAGTTATTATCAAAAATCTAGGCGACTTTTTTCTGTTGAGAACAATTGCAATTTTTGTTGGCGGAAAAAATCCTGAAAATACATATCTTCTTTTAAATGTTATGCCGAATCGAATGAGGTCATATTTTTTAAGCTTTTAATACCATTTTTCCCAGAAAACTCACTTCGACTAGATTAATAGGCCTTATTATGTACTGTGAATCACTTGTTAAGTTTTAGCGGAATCCAATGAAAAATCAGCAGGCACAAATAAATGTGATGGACTCAAAGCTACTCCTAGTAAAAGTGAGTCATTATAATAATAAGTAAAGAATAGGTTTTATTGTATAACTCCCTTGTTAAGTTGTAACTGAATCCAATGAAAAAACGACAGGCAAAGATAAATGTGATGAACCCAAAACTATTCCTGGTAAAAGTGAGTAATTATGATAACAAGTGAATAATAGGTCTTCTTGCGTAACTCCCTTGTTAATTTGTAGTGAAATCCAATGAACAAGCGACAGACACAGATATATTGAGACGAATTTGTGAACTGGATAAACAGTTTTTTAACTTTAAACTTCTATTTATTAATAAACTTTTAAATTGCAATGAATTCAACTTGTATATAAAAAACATTCTGTCAAACTTCTTCTTTTTTTTTACAATGCCAACTAACAATTCAATTATTTTGTGCATGACAGTAAACATCTCTCACGCCCCCTCGATTTGATGTTTAAATACCAACAAAATGAAAACAAATACTTGTCAAAAAACAAATTCAAGATTGAACATCGAATCGACAATACATCACTTTCTACTTTCTTATTATCTATCTATATATTGCAATCATTTGAATTATTACCTTTAAGAATAACATTTCGAAATTTCAAGAATCTAATTTTTGGTAATGGTTTTGTGAATAAATCACCTGCATTTTCATTTGTACTAATGTATTCAACCTTTATGATCTTTTGTTTGATCAATTCTTCAATAAAATGATACTTTATTTCGATATGTTCTCCTCTTTTGGTATTTGACAATGTATTCATCAACGAAATCGCACTTAGGTTATTAACTTTTAACACAACACTATTATTTCGTGATTTACCATTTAACTCATTTAACACACCACGCAAATTGACAATTTTTTGTGCTGCTGAAGCAGTAGAAATATATTCCGCTTCCATTGATAAAAGAGCTGCGCAGTTCTGTTTCCTTGAATGCCAAGAAATTGGATTGCCCGCATGAAAACAGATGAAACCACTGACACTTTTTGTAATTAATTTGTCCCTTGCCCAATCGGCATCACACATTGCTTCTAACTTTGAAATGCCCTTGGTAATAGGCAAACCAAAAGATTTACAGTCTAACTTAAATAACGAAGCACCCTCTTACCAGCATTCCAGGTTTGGCTTGTAGGTTTATCAAGAAAACGACTAAAAAATGATACTGAATAAGCTATGTCAGGTCTGGTGGTTACCGATAAATACATAAGGCTGCATATTAACCTTCGATAAGGAACATCTTGAGTCAATGGATTATCTTCATTAACTTGCAAGCTGTCTTCCATGGGAGTTGCTATGCTTCGACAATTCTCCATATTATACTCTTTTAATAATCGATTTATCATCTTGGATTGGCTCAAGTGCAATCCTTCCGCAATTTGATTGACTTCCATTCCAATGAATGATCTAGGTGGATCAAGTTTCTTTATTTTAAAATATCTAAATAAATCATTCGACAGTTTTTCAGCTTCTTCTTGTGTTCCTGCAATAATTGCATCGTCAACAAAAATAATTATATAAACATCCTTGTTGTAAAACAAACAATAATCATGATCTGATCTTTTAAAATTCAAATCCATCATCACTTTAGAAAATTTATCATCCCAACATTTCGGAGAATTTCGCAAACCATATAATGAGCGGTTGAGTTTTAATGTTTGTGTTCCACATTCTACACCTTTTGGAGTCTGAATGTGAACTTCTTTATCAAGATCTACATTTAAGAAAGCCGTTGGAACATCAATTTGTTCCAATTTCCAATGGTTTTGTACTGCTATTGACAACAGCAGTCGAACTGACGATATTTTGCGTACAGGTGCATATGTAAATTCGTATTTATCTAGAGGCACTTGATAATCTCTAGCAACAAGTGGAGCTTTCTTCGTTCCATCTTTTTTAACCTTGAATATCCACCTGTTTCCAATAGCTTGCTGTCCAACAGGTACTTCAGAAGAAGTCCATGTTCCTAATTTTTCATGAGACTCAAGCTCCGAAGAAATAGCCTTCCTCCATTCAATTGATTTTATGGCTTCTTCGTATATTTGAGGTTCATCAGTTGATTGAGTGAGCATACGATATGCAATATATAATTCATAATCATCTAAATGTTTTGGTGGGTTCAGCACCCTTCCCGATGAAGACTTAGACTTGTCACTCTGACTCTCTCTTAATTTTTCTTCTATAATTTGTTCTTCTATCGTTTCTTCATTATTTTCAGTACCTTCTGAAAATTCTTTGTTTTCATATATCTTGTTTTCGTAATCAGTCAATGAAGATATATTTTGATCTTCTCTACATTTCATGACTTTTTTATCAAAAATTGAATGTCTTGATTTTACTATTTGTCTGTTGATGAGAACCATATCCGATAGCCTCCACCACAATATCCTACCATAACTCCTCTGTCAGCTCTGGGATCAAGTTTTCCTTCCTTAGGTAAATTTAGAGACCAAGCTCTACATCCAAAAATTCGTAGTTTTGACAAATCATTTCTTCCGTTCCAGATTGTTGACGGTGTTCAACCTCTT
The DNA here is from genome assembly GCA_963989225.1 of Dromius quadrimaculatus. Classification (NCBI taxonomy): domain Eukaryota; kingdom Metazoa; phylum Arthropoda; class Insecta; order Coleoptera; family Carabidae; genus Dromius; species Dromius quadrimaculatus. Next base: position 46,484,090 of record OZ022326.1, on the reverse strand, counting down.
CTAAGTGCAGATGTGGGTGACCTATTTAACTCATAAGCAGATGTCCTGATAGCTTCACCCCACAGGAATTTTGGAACACCAGAATCAATTAATTTTGCTCGACCCATGATCTGTAACTGGTCATTTATTTTTTCTACCTTTCCATTCATAGGAGGATCATGACTTATTGTATATTCCAATTTAATTCCCTTTCGTCTAGCAAAATCTTTCAGTTCATGAGATGTGAACTCTCCACTTCGATCACTGCGATTTCTCTTAACTCTCGCTCCAAATTGAGTATATAATTCAGTTACATAATCAACTAAATTTCTTGCAGATTCATTTTTAGTTTTTAAAAGCTTGACAATGACAAAATGAGAATAATCATCAAGAATAATCTGAAAGTATCTTTCTCCATCTGATATTGAATGATTTACCGGCCCGCAAACATCTGTCCATATCAATTGACCAATCTCTGTTGTATTTGTTTCATTTCTGGGAAAATGCGTTCTTTTGGCTTTGCCTCCAATACAAGAAGAGCATTTTTGAGATATTTCTGGTAGATTGAGCATTCGTAAATATTCATTGTTCAAATGTCCCAATCTTTGGTGCCATAAATTTTTTTTTGAGCCATCATTGCCTTTTCAATATTACTATTAGGACATATAATTTCATCAGCTAAAATAAAATATAACCCGTTCGTCTGATTACACACGATGAAATTGAAATCGCTCACTTGAATCAACATTTCATTACGTTCAATAGTTATTTTATTTCCATTACGAGTAATTTGAGAAACGGATTATAAATTCTGCTTCAATCCAGGCACAAGCAAAGCTAATAATAATATCCTCTTCCTCTTTGACCTCGAAAACTACGTCCTGTTCTATTTCCTCTGCCTCGTCTACTAGGACCACTAAAATTACTGTTCAATCTCGGGCATCTGTTTCTCAAATGAAACATACTTCCACACTCAAAACATCTTACATTTGAATTCGCATTTGTTTTAAAACTTACATCATCACCTTCAGATGTTAATTTACCTTTAATTTTTATTTCTTCATTGAGTAATCTTGACTTTACGAATTCCATCTTCGCTTTCTCAACTGTCTCGATTGCTGTATTCACTGTGTCATATTCAGTAGGTAAAGTAAGCAGTAGCCAGTAGATGACAAATTTTATCTGAGTCATCAAATTTCGTACCCAAACTTTCCAGTTCACGCACTAATGTGTCAAAATTTAGAAAATGATCTACCAAGTTTTTTTTATCACATTTTAAATTTACTAGTTTTCTCCATTGAGTCGATTCTGAAAAAGTACTCGTTCTAGCTAAAACATCTTCCAAAGACTTCAAAATTTCTTTTGCCGTTTTTGCGTCTTTAATTATATCCAAATGTTTTAACTTTGACATCATTCAATATAAAACGTTTTCTCTTATCTGCATCTGTAGGTTCAAGCTCTGTGAAAACTTCAGAAATTTGATTTTTCTCCATCTGTGACATTATTCGAAATTTCCAGTTTTGGAAATTGCTGCCAGAAAACGGCGGCACTACTAACGAAGATACAGGAATGGAAGAAGTATCCGTCTTTTCTAGATTTTACTCTGGGCAACTTTTGAATTACTTTTCACACGATAACTGGGCCCATAACCTGAGACGAATTTGTGAACTGAATAAACAATTTTTCAACTTTTAACTTCTTTTCATTATTAAACTTTTGAATCATGATGAATTCAACTTGTATATAATAGTATATTATGCTACAAGGACCGAACGGCTGTCATTCTTGTCCAGGATAAATTTGACTGCATTCGGTGAAGACGAGGGCAAAGCTCAAGGCGTAGCTCCGTGCAGCCTAATTTGTCCGTGACAATAATGACAGTCGTTCAGTGTCCGTGTTGCATACAGTACTTTTTGTAACAAGTGCACCGAAGAACCCCCATTACTAAACTTTTAAAATGAATTTGAATGTATTGAAACTATCTTATCGATTTGACGAACATATTTTTGCAAATGCAATCACATTACAGTAAACTAATACAATGAAACATAACTTACATGATTTATTTTATTAATTGATATTTTTCACATTCTCTGTGCTATCCCGTTCACAATAAATGCACATACTATAACGAACACATTCTATAATACAAATTTCTTTCAAATATCAATGTGACATATATCAATGAAATAAAAAAATCCAACGGCATCCTGATCCATGATCTACAATTTCATTTTTACCCAGCGGACATTAATATCCATTAATTCCCAGTCAACAGAGAATTAATGAAAATTGTTATCATGGTTTGGAATTGAAAACTTTCGAAGCAGAAGTCAGCTCAGTAATAGGGTACTTTCGGTGTACGTGTTACAAAAAAAACATTCTGTCAAAATTCTTCTTTTTTTTTTTTACAATGCCAACTAACAATTCAATTATTTTGTGCATGACAGTGAACATTTCTCATATGTGGTGAGCCCATCGCTATTGCAAATGGAAGTGAGTAGTAATTACAATGATATGTAAATAATAGGCCTTACTAGTGAAATTAAGACAAAATTTTAAGGTGATACTTGTGATACACTGGAGTCAATCGAAGCATACATAGCTTTTTAATACTAATGTGATTCGTTCTTCATTCTCCAATCAGAATTCAGCATAATTTAGTAAGTCCATTTGAATTATCTCACGTGATGGATCAAGAGCCCGCGATCAAAATTTGTATCAAATCTTATTCACCAAAAAACCGTATACATTCGATAGAGTATATAATTCTGATATTGGAAAGTCATTTCTTACACCTGAAGCAGGGTACAACTTCTGCGGGGAAGCAGACAAAATAACATTGGGTATGTCGAATCTTATTTATCATGAAACTCATTCGGTGGTTAGTTTTCAATGAATAAGTTATGGCAAAATGTTTTTTACACCTGGCAAGCGAGGCAAAGTTGTTCTTACAGAGTGCAAGACGTGATATTTTACGAGAGTAGTGTCAAAATTCATCTAATTAACAATTAATATGAGAGTGAAGCTTGAGCCATGAATGATAGTGACAGATAGATAACCTCTCATATTAAATGTCAGGTGAATAAATTTTGACACTACCCTTGTAAAACATCACATGGTTTGCACTCTGTAAGAACAACTTTGTCTCACTTGCCAGGTATAAGAAACGTTTTGCCATTAATTATTCATTGAAAACTAACTACCAAACGAGTTTCACGATGAATAAGATTTGACAAGAACACTTTGAAAAATTACATGTTTGATATTATTTTTTTCATGTATGTTCCGCTGAACGACTTCGGGATTATCATGTACCTTTCTTCATGCCTGGTTTCATAAATGATTTTGTTGTCATCAGGAAACACAAACTGATTAGAACTTGTTAAATAGAATAAATTTACTTTAGGACTAAATTTACTTCGTCTTTTATAAAACCGGCCATTACTCTATTAAAATAACTGATTCTGTTAATATGGCAGTGAATAAGATGATACAATGATTTTGTCACGGGCTCCCGGTCTATGATGGAACTTGGACCTATTAAAATTAAAACTTGAGCGTCAAAGTAAATCCTAGTAATTTTTTTGCGTGAGTTTGGTATCACTTTTCCTATAGTCTTATTTTCAATAAGATGAAGTTACAATACAAGTGGAATTCACTCTTTTATAGGATCTAGAAAGTGATTTTTAATAACGACTAATTCAAATTACAATACGTGAATCACTTTTATTAATTCACCAAATTACAAAATTACAATGATATCTAATTATAAGAACAAATTTCTAGTATAATCATCTTGCAAAATAATATACCAAGTGAAACATTACAATGCACATTTACAAATAATTCATTTCAGTTGAGAACAGTCTAAGGGTTTTTATTGGACTACGATTTAAGCCTTCCTTTTGATTGGCTGAAATGTAAACACGTTTCGCTCATATTAAATGTAGGGCTCAAAAGCAGAATAAGCTTGCTTGAAATGAATTTTACAGATGAAAGCAACAAATTTTTTCACATATTACCCGAACAGATACAAATTTAAATCTTTGAAAAGCACAAATCTGTTTAAGAGAATTGATGAACAAATGACAAATGACGCAACAGACAGATTGCCAAAAGCAAATTTTTGAAATTGGTTCTCATTTTAGCCAATCAAGAAAGTTTAAATCATAGTCTCATAAGAACCTTGGACCGTTCTTAATTGAAATGAATTGTAGTTTGCTGTAAATGTGATCACAGTTACAAATACTTCCTTTTAAAATCGGTAAAATTTTTTTATTACATCCGAGTTGATTTGAAACTTTCAATAATGGGGTACTTCATTGCATTTGTTACAGAATTGTTGGTTTTTGTGGAAGGTTCTTCGTCTTTATGAATCCATACACGACTTTTTTGTTGTGTAGGTACGTCTAAAAAGGATATATAACTTTTGTAACCTGCCCTTATTTCCGTTGAAGTCGTTTATATTAAAGACCCAAAGATACACAGGAATAGAACACTAGCGATTTTTAATAATTATAATCATTAATTTTTTTATGAATCTAAGACCAAAAAATTTGAAAATTACGAAGCTCTTTTTATTTTATAATTCTGGAAAATGTACACGTAATCCAATTGGTATCAATACATCTAGACGAATTACCGGACTTATTGCCAAGTATCTGGAGATTCCTAACTGGTCACCCTTTTCGGAGAACATCCGCTACAATTCTAGCAGATAGTGATGCCGATATCATAACTTCAAAGACATGGTGATTAAAAAGTAATTCAGTTGTTCAAGGTTATATTCTGTTATTTCTACAAGTTTATTTTCTATGTCGGGTATTACAATAAATTTTTGACATTTAATTATTTCGTTGTAATGACGATTTTGACATTAATGTGCCATAATGTATATTTTTTTGTGTTCAAATTCTTTATATCAGCTAAGGCACTTGTTCATCAAAAACCTAATTTCAACTTTCCTCACACTCATACGCAACTAAATCTTTTATTAAATGTTTTGAAATATTACCTACGTAATTTTTGCACAAAGTAAATAATTAATCATTTTTCAACCTTAGCGCATAATATACCATTATCATGAAGGTATTTACACCTATTTGAACTGATGTAAAGGTAATAAGTTTCATCGCACTATCGGCTAAACGTTTTGATCATTAGCGCTGATACAAAAATGAAAAATAATTTTTATTACCTGAGTAGATAGAACAATTGATTTTTAAATGAAGTAATTTATCATATCATCACACTTTCTTTTCGTTCATTGATTGTAGATAAACTGGTGCATTAACATAAATATAGTCTTTACCAACTGGTTTTTCTTTATACAATCATATTTAAATGACATGATCTTTTATTTTTCTATCAAAATGTTGAAAAAATTTATGATGATAACTTCAACAATATTAATATGATAGCAGTATTTATAAAAATATTATTAATAACGGAGTTGGAAGATGAATAAAATAATTAATTTGAAATTAAGTTGTTGAACCATTGGGAACACTGAAATGTAGAAATGTATAGTAGTTGGCAACAGTTGTTAAGTGAGGTTATGTAAAAAATACGTTGAGTAAAAAAGCGGGCTTATGTTGTGAAGAGTAAAATTAAAATAACACATAAGTAGTTCTATGCAACAATTATGATAATAATAATAATAATAAATTCATGTATTGGCAAAGTTCAGCATTGGCTGTTTTTACACTTAACCTCACATTAGTACATTTATAGGAATTGACAATTTATTTACAATGACTAAACAGACAAAAATTAATCAATTTAACAAAAGTGAATGTATGTATGATAGAAAAAGAAATAACAATATATATATATATATATATATATATATATATATATATATATATATATATATATATATATATATATATATATATATATATATATATATATATATATATATATATATATATATATATATATATATATATATATATATATATATATTAATATGCAGACTTTAACAAACACAATAATTCAAGAATTCAGATTGATTTGCAGAGTTGCATGGAACGATCTCTTAAGCTTCGTCCTCGCATATGAGATCTGAAACAATATTTTTTTTCAAATATTCTGGTGAGTTGTTAATAATTACACAATGTGTCAAACACATGAGATGGTGTATTCTTCTATTCTTCATATTTAGCCAACCCAATTCAAGAAAGTGAAATGTAACGGAATCGTATTTTCGCAAACCGAGAATGAATCTTGCACAGGAATTTTGAACCTTCTGTATTCTCTTTGCTTCTTTCAGAGTTAAACATGGATCGTATATGACATCGCAATAGTTAAATACAGAAAGTACTGTTGAAGAAAATAGCCTTCCAATTTATTATGTTAACATTAATTTTATTTTCATAGATATAGATATAATTAATTGAATATATTATTCCTTTTTGATGTATGACATCTTTCATCTGAATAAAAGGTTTTTCAAGTTTTCAACAGTATAACCAGTTTGTTCTTCTTGAGTATTTAAGTAGAGGTATTAGATTGAAAAACGCAACAGGTTATGGGTACATGCACGAGCTTCAATATGCGTATCGAGAAATCTGCTGAAAAGAAGTTTCAGTGAACCATTTTGTAAATTTATGAATCTTATATTTCTGAAAGAAAGATAAAGCATGAATTTCAGCCGAAATATTAAGCCTTTGACCGGAGAAGCGGGTTGGCCGATTTGGAGACGCAAAATACATGATTTATTTGATTATCACGAAGGTGCAATCGAAGTAATCGATGGAAAGCTGAAGAAACCAGAATCCATAAATGCCGATGCACAGGACACAGAAAGGAAACAATATAAAGAACACTGTGATTTGTACCGCAAAGCGAACAACTACGCCAAATCTATGATCGCGAGTACGGTCACTGATGCGGTTTACCAGAAAATCATGGATAAAGAAACAGCCTATGAAGCTTGGGAATCACTTAAGCAGCAATTTGAAGCAAGTTCAAAAGATCAGTTGTTCAAAATATGCACAGAATTTTTTGCTTTTAGTTGGATTCAATGAGAAGATGTTTCAACACACCTAGCAAAATTAAGGAGTCTCTGGAATGAACTAAATAATGGTCTTGAAGCTAGAGAAGGATGTAAATTGGCTGAACTTTTGTTGGTTTGGAAAGTTTTACATATTTTACCAAATAAGTTTGAAACGTTTCAATCAAGCTGAATGCTGCTGGCAAGAGATGATGAAAAGTCATTTGAAGAACTAACAATGCAATTGTGCATTTTTGAAAGGAATTTTACAAAAGTTGAAGATGGTAGCAAAACTGTTCAGGAAGCACTGGTAATGGCAAAGATAGAAAGGCCAAGACAAGATGTCAAAAATAAGTCAAAAACCAGGAAAGGAGATATCTGCAATTACTGCAAACATAAAGGACATTGGGTAAAAGACTGCAGAAAATGGATTTCTGATGGAAGACCACCAAAGACAAAGATAAATGTAGTATCAGCAAATATTGCACTGATGTCTATCTGTGAAGAAGCATACGCAACAGAAACCAATTCAACAGCATATTGGATCGACAATGGAGCAACTAGACATGTCACAAACAGTTCCACATACTTCGTTGACTTTATAAAGTTTGATAAACCTTATGGCATTAGAGCTGCAGGAAATGAAATTTTGGATGTACTAGGGAAAGGCACTATCAAATTTAGAGCAACTTTTGATGGAAAATTCTTCTGAAAGAAGTTTGGTATGTACCAAATATTAGTCGAAATTTATTTTCTGTGCTCGCTGCTCAAGACAGAAATCAGAATAGTGAATTTGTGTCAACTTCTACACAGTGCTGGTTGAGAGTCAACGATAAAGTGGTACTATACGGATCTCGCAGTGTAAATGGTACTTTATTCAAGGCAGATATTGAACCAATTTAACCTGAAGAAGTAACATAAGTACATAATGCTGAAGTGGAAAGCTCCTTGCTACAGTTGTATTATGAGAGATGGGGTCACCAAGATAAGCGTCATATTAAAAACATTATGAAAAAAGAACTAGATATTTGTGTGAATCTAGACAAAGAATTATGTGAGCCATGTATCTATGATAAAGCACATCGGTTATCGTTTGGCAACAGGAAGAAAGCCTCTGAGCCTGCTGAGCTAATTCCAGTTGACGTATGTGGACCATTCGATGAGTCTTTTCAGAAATACGGTATTTTGTCCTATTCAAAGACAGTTTCACCAAGTTTCGCTATGGTTATATTATAAAAGAGAAGTCAAAAGTTAAAAATGTCTTAGAACAAATGCTTGCACATGTCAAAGTCCTAGGATACTCAGTTAAGGAATTCCTCAGTGACAATGGTGGTGAGTTTGACAATGAAGATGTTCGTAAAATTTTTTATCCAAAAGGAATTACCATAAGACTGAAAGCAGAACAGAATAGAGGCAGTGAACGTGAAATGAGAACCATAGTTGAGATGGCCAGAAAATTCAAATACGCTAATACTGAGACAAATTTTCCTAGTGCAATATGGGCTGAATTAGTTAGCTCTGCTATATACATACTAAATAGGACAGGCAAGTCATCAGTAGAAGATGTTAGTCCATTTGAGCTTTAGCTGAGAAAGAAACCCAGACTAAAACACTTACGTATAAGTGGATCTACATGTTACGTTCATATTCCTATTCAAAACGAAGAAAGATGGACAAGAAAGCTATTAAAGGCTATCTGGTAGGATATGATGGGGATGAGCGTCACAGAATTTACGTTAAGCAAAATCATAGTGTGATTCTGTCAAGAGATGTAATCTTTGAAGAAAAGGTTGGTAAATGTGATGATCGTACTGATTTATTATTACAAGATAGAGTAGAAGAAGAGTTAAATCAGAGAAAGTCTGAAGAGCAGCAAATAGAAATTGAAGAAAACTCCAAACAAGATGATCAACGCCAAGAAAGCGAAACAAGCGAGACAGATAGTGAAGAAGGTGATACTGAACTCATATCTAATAGACAGCTAAGAAACCGCTCATTTCTGCAAAGACCTAAACGCTTTGAGGATCATATTATGGAAGCTGAGGCATATTCAAATGAAAATAATAATCCTGAAACATTTGAAGAAGCAATTAATGCCAAGGATAGCATAAACTGGAAGAAAGCCATGAACAATGAAATGAGTTCATTGAAGGAGAACTAGACATGGGAACTGACTGAACTACCAGCTGGAGCTAGAGCAATACCCTGTAAGTGGGTTTACAGATTCAAGACGAATCCAGATGGTAGCAGTGACAAATACAAAGCCAGACTTGTCATCAAGGGCTTCAGTCAACGGCAGGGCATTAACTATAGTGAAACATATAGTCCACTAACCAAATTAGGAACAATACGTGCAGTATTAAGCATTGCAGCTGAAGAAAGAATGCACTTGACACAATTTGATGTATCAACAGCATTCCTTCATTGAGATTTGGATAAAACCATATACATGAAACAACCAGAAGGTCTCAGAGATGGTACGGAAAGAGTGTGCAGACTCAAGCGTAGCCTTTATGGTCTAAAACAATCGCCATGTTGTTTGAATAAGTGTTTCGGTAAGTTTCTTTCAGATCTTAGCTTCAAAGCAAGTGAAGCTGATCCATGTCTCTACATTCGTGAAAAGAAAGGCAGAAAATTGCTTATAGTACTTCATGTTGATGATGGTTTGATTGCTGCAACTGATCAACAGGACTCTGAAATATTCATCAAGGAACTGAAAGTAAAATTCAAAATTTCTGTTGAAGAGGTCTCCTGTTTCTTAGGACTGGAAATTGAACGTAATAGCGATAATTCAATTACAGTTAATCAAAAAGGATACACTAGAAAAATCCTTCAGCGATTTGGATTTGACAAGTGCAAAGCTGTAGCAACTCCTATGTTGAAGGATTCAGGATCAGAGTTACAAGAGCATGATACGACCAAAATCTTAGACTTTCCATACAGACAGGTAGTTGGTGCTCTTATTTATTTAATGGTAGCAACTAGGCCAGATCTAGCCTACAGTATAGAATATCTTTCAAGATCACTCGAGAACCCATCTGCAGAAGATATAGTATGAGTGAGGAGAGTATTGCGCTATGTAGCTGGCACAATTACGTATGGAATCACATATCGTGCAACAAATAGAGGAATACTTCAGTGTTATAGTGATTCGGATTTTGGTGGCTGTACCAAAACTGGCCGATCAACCTCTGGGTATTTGATGATATATGCTGGAGGAGCTATATCCTGGCGTAGTCAAAGACAAGCTATTGTTGCTACATCAACCACTGAGGCTGATGTTATAGCAGCATCAGAAGCAGCCAAAGAAGTGATTTGGCTCCGTAGATTATTTGAAAGTATTGTGAATTTAAAAGAAATTCCTACACTCTACGTAGATAATAGAGCCGCTGTGAAGTTGTCACACAGTCCCGAATATCATCGACGGACTAAACACATCGATATGAAGCATTTCTTTGTACGTGAGAAAGTTATAGAAGGAAAGCTCAATGTTGAACAGTTGTCGACTGAAAAACAGATCTCTGACATCTTGACGAAACCATTAGCAAAATCAAGACTACTGACATTATGTGATCAGATAGGATTGTACCAAGAGGAAACAAAAACCAGTTAACAAGGGAAAGTGTTGAAGAAAATAGCCTTCCAATTTATTATGTTAACATTTATTTTTTTAGCGCATTTTTCCGAAAAAAGCGCTATTATATTCACTTTGGCTGGCTGGCTGGCTGGCTGGCTGGCTGGCTGGCGTGACGCTGAGATCTCGGCAACTATACTATTTACAGACTTGAAACTGGTACTAAATAAAAGCTGCTGTTTCGTAGGCTTGCACAAATTGCTTTAATTCAAGCTCAGTGACTGTGGAAAATTGAATTATTCAATTACTTGTTTCAAGTGAAACAATGTCCATAGATATCTATGACATTAGGGATATGGCAACTAAAATTTATTAAAGTAGATAAAAATTTAGTTACAACTTTCGCCGCGGGTGTCACTATTATTATGTACAGTTGTCAAATCTGTCCGGGATTCATTCAATGACTTGTTTGACGCGAATTTGAAGCTTATTAGAATGAATTATTTTTATTGGATGAAAATTTGTTCACTTTTGGTGTATTTTTTTATATAGCTTTGATAAAGATCAAATTATTATTTTGAGCTACAGCACTTGACCTCCTGTCAGTCAATAACTAAACAATGAAGATTAAAAGGTATTTTTGAGTTTGTACATGTATAAATTATGTACCTATTAAATAGTCAACTTGAAACTAGTACTAAATGGAAGCTGCTGTTCCGTAAGTTTACCCAAACTGCTTGATTTCAAGCTCAGTAATTGTAAGAGATGGTAATTTGCGAAATCTCTGAGGTAACAAGCATTCATGAGCTGTCAAAAATGCGCTTCCATCATCTAGATGATTCTTCCATTTTTTCTATATATATAGATATAATTAATTGAATATATTATTCCTTTTTGATGTATGACATCTTTCAACTAAATAAAAGGTTTTTCAAGTTTTCAACAGTAAAACCAGTTTATTCTTCTTGAGTATTTAAGTAGAGGTATTAGATTAAAAAACGCAACAAGTACAAGTGAATCAACGAGTATTTGTTTATATTTTTGCGACAAAACAAAATGATTCATAAATAGATTTTTGAGGGCCAAATACGCTTTTTTCAACTGTAACGTAACATGTTCCACAAAACGCAGATCGCAATCAATTGGCAGACCAAGATTCCTGAATGAACTTTTGTAACCTATAGCAATACCATTTACCCTAATATCAATTAAATCATTCTGAATCAAAAAAATTCTGATTTCCTTATTTCCAAATAACATATAAGCTGACTTATTTTCATTCATCTTAATGCAGTGAGAATTAGCAAATATAGCAATGTTCTCAAGATCACTATTTACCTTTATTACTGCGTCATTATATTCGATGAAGTTAAACGGTAAGTATAATTGTGTGTCATCTGCATAAATATGCAAATTACAATATTTAACTCAAGTATGCATATCAAACGTGTATAATGAAAAGAATAATGGTCCACAGATGGATCCTTGCGGTACTCCCTTAGTTTTGACTAATAAGTCGGATCTATTATCATGTAAAATTACTCTCTGACTACGGTTGCAAAAGTAGTATTGAACTAACTTCAAAGCATCCTGTCTGAACCCTATATATTTTAGCTTAGATAGAAGTAAATCCTGATTTATCGAGTCAAATGCTTCAGAAAAATCGAGGAGAATAAAAAAAACCATTTTTTTGTTATCTATATACTGAATAAGATCATCCGTGATTTTTAACAAAGCGGTTGTCATAGTGAAACCTGGTCTGAAGCCTGATTGTATATCAGGCAAAATATTCATTTCAGTTACATAGGAATTGATTTGATTATAAACTACTCTTTCAAGAAATTTTGATAATGCTGGAAGTATACTAATAGGGCGGATATCATCAAATGAATATGGGTTTTTACATTTTGCTAAAGGTTTTACATTAACTTCCGTCCACATGTCAGGAAAAACACCACTTAGTAAGCATGAGTTTACTAGATGCGTTATTTGAGGTGACAGAGTTGTTAAAATTAATTTGATCATTTTTAGATTATTGCCATCAGCACCCATCGCCTGAGATTTCATTGTTCGAAATATTTTTAGGATTTCACTTTCATCGACAAGTTTAAAGTCAAATTTTGAGTTGGTATATACATTGTTTTCGTGAAACCTTAGAGTCTCGATGGGTGGTTGCGGTTTATTTTGAGTTGCATCAATAAAATACTTATTGAGCAAATTAGTATGAGACCAATTGTCGGGTAACTGAATATCATGCTTAACGTTAATATCAAATTCTTTCAGAGCATTCCACATATTAACTTTATAATTTTTTATTTTATGCTCTAAATAAGCCCGCTTTTCAAGACGTATAGATCTGGTTACAAGATTACCCAGAGATTTGTAATAATTCTAGCTACCTTGGGTTTTAGATCTGCGATATTCAGAAAAAGCATTATCTCTCACTTTGATCATGATCTTTACCACTTCTGTTATCCATGGACGTAAAGGCTTACGTATTTTTATACTCTTACAAGGCATATGAGTGTTGAAGGTTTTGAGAATACTTGTATTGAATTCATTCAATTTCTCATTAACATCATCAGTCAAATAAAATTTATGCCAGCATATTCCACTTAGATCTTCATAGAAATTAGTATAATTGGCATTTTTATAATCTCTCACGTGAGTAGTTTTTGATTGTTGAGTAAAATAATTAACACTGATATCGAATGATTCTGCCATATGATCAGATATGGTGTTCATATTAATATTGATAACATTTGAACATATTTCAGTATTTGAAGTTATTAATACATCAATTAATGTTTCCGAAAAGTTCGTTATCCTTGTTGGATCAGTAACTAACTGTATCATTCCAAATTCATCTAACAAACTCGTAAACTTTTTGACAGCATTGCTATTAGATTTTTTTTTTTTAATTTTTTTTCATTTTATTCACATATAATCTACAATCTGTTAATAATAATAATAAGTAAATATTTTAAATAACTAATTATATCAGGTGAGTAGTAGTATCCAGTGATATTTCCTACATTATACCTAACTCTATAATGAATTATAGTTTGTACTGCTTGGCTGCAGGTGGACTGATTTGATTGATCTAGTTGAATCTGTGAGATAAGTCGAGGGGGGTGTGTCTTTTCAGTCTCCTTGTTTCTTGACTATTGTCCAGTAAGTTTACAGCGGTGTGATTGGGATGTTTCTCTAGTCGTTGCATATATTTTTCGGTACTTCTTTTTATTTCTTCCTTAACTGTTCTCATGTTGAGGTCATTATATATAGTGTTATTTCTTACGTACCAGGGTGCACCAAGAATTTTCCTTAATGTTTTTGCTTCAAATCTTTGGATGGTTCCTATATTTGAATTGCTTGCTGTACCCCATAACTGAAGGCTATATGTCCATACGGATTTTATCATGGTTTTGTACAATAGAATTTTATTTTCCATTGTCAATTTTGATTTATTACCTATCATCCAGTAGAGCTGTTTAACTTTGATGTTCAACTGTTTCAATTTAGTTTTAATATGTTTACTCCACGTTAACCCTTTGTCGAGGTGTAGGCCCAGGTATTTGACTTCAGTGGCTTGAGGGAGTGGTTCGTTATTTAAATAAACTATTGGACAGATACTTCTTCTGTTAGTGAATGTGATATGAACTGATTTTGTTGTATTCACTTTTATTTTCCATTGTTTCAACCACTGTTCTATTTCTTCTAAATGTGCTTGAAGTAATTGTGAAGCTATTTCTGGTTTATCATCTGATGCTAGCAATGCCGTGTCATCAGCGAATGTAGCTGTTGTAATTTGAGGAGATGTTGATAGGTCTGCTGTATATATTACAGGGTTGAGCCAAGCACGCTGCCTTGGAGTACGCCAGATTTGATGGGGTGTAGGTCTGAGTATTCGTTTTGATATTTTACTTGAAAATACCTATCGTTCAGATATGACTTCAGTAATTGGTAGTGTGGTGTAGGTAGATTTCTCTTTATTTTGTAAAGTAGTCCCTCATGCCAAACCTTATCAAAGGCTTGGGCTACGTCGAGGAAGGCGGCTGTACAGTATCTTTTTTGTTCTAGATCACTTCTTATTTTATTTACTATTCGGTGAGCTTGTTCTATAGTGCCGTGCTTTTCTCTGAATCCATATTGGTATTCTGGGATTAGTTTCGTTCTAAGTAATTCGGGTTTGAGTCGCTTTAGAAAAATTTTTTCAAATACTTTTGATAGAATGGGTAGAAGACTGATTGGTCGGTATGAGGTAAGTTCTTCAGCTACTTTTCCAGGTTTTTGTATTGGGACTATCTGTGCTACTTTCCACTGCGATGGATAGTAATTTGTTCTAAATATAGCGTTAAAGATAGACGTGACCAGTTGTATTCCTTTCTCGGGTAGTTCTTTCAGTAATCTGCCTGTTATTAGATCGTAGCCCGGTGCCTTTCTTTGTTTCATGTTTTTTACTGTGTTTTTAACTTCTTCCTTACTAATTTTTTTCAATGGTAGTGTCATTTGGTCAGGAGTTTCGAGGAATTTTTCTATTTCTTGCTCTTCAGGAGTGTTGTTGTTTATTGGATGGGGTTGAAATACTTGAGCGTAGTGTTCAGCTAGACTGCAGCATTTTTCTCGGTTGCTTCCCGCCCAGCTGTTGTCTGGATTTCTAATTGGTGGAATTCTCTGCACTGGTCTTTTCATGTATTTAGTCGTTTTCCAAAGTGAGTAGTCTGTAGCTGGAGTATTAGTTAGAGTACTGAAGTGATTTTGTAGATTATTGTTTCTCCATTCTTTTAGCATCTGTTTCACTTCTTTTTCTTTTTTGTTCAGGTTTGTTTTGTCTAGTGGATTGTGGGATTGCTGCCATGATCTACGTATGCGTCGTTTTTCTTGGATAGCTTCTTTGATGTTGTTTGGGATTGATTGATTGTTTTTCTTTTTTGGTAAGATAGGCGTTGCTTCCCATGCTGCTTCTTGAATGATTTGGTTGAAATGTTCAATAGCTTCGTCTATGTCTATGTTTAGTTGATTTTTTGATTTAATAATTCAGCAAAGTATTCCCAGTCCGTGTGTCTATTATATAATACTGGATTTTCTGTGGTTTTGTTGATTTCTGAATTAAGTTCGAGAATAACTGGAGTATGGTCAGATGATAAATCTAGGCTGTCTTTTATTAGTATTTTATGTGCAGGTACATTTTTTGTTATGTAAAAATCAAGCAAATCCGGTGTTTTATTAATGTCCGTTGGCCAGTATGTTGGTTTACCAGTGGAATGATATGAAAGGTTGTTGCTCTGGATTGCTTTGAGTAATTGTCTTCCACGTGTTGTTGTAAGTCGAGCACCCCATGCTGTGTGCTTAGCATTGTAGTCTTCTCCTAGAATATACTTACTGTCAAGTGTTCTTGTAAACTCCTCAAATTGCTCTTCTTTTATGATATGTTTGGGTGGGCAATATATTGCTGAGAAGGTTATTGAACCTGTCGCTTCTTCTATTAGTACGGTTGTTGCCTGTAGGTGATTCATCATATATTCGGGTAGTACGTGGTGCTGTATTGAGTTTTTAATTATTATTGCCGTGCCACCGTGTGCTGTGCCATCAGGGTGTTTGGTATCGTAAATTGTGTACTGGGGTAATCTTAGGTAGGTTTGGATTGTGAAATGTGTCTCTGATATTAACATTATATCTAAGTCATGCTCGTTCAGAAATACTTTTAACTCTTGGCTGTGGTTGGCCAGGCCATTAGCGTTCCATAATGCTGCTTTTAGTTTTTGTTGCATTATGGGAGTTTTGATATTAACGTTGTGAGGATGTTCAGGATGGTATCCATCCTTCCCATTAGTTGTATCATCATTTCTTCAAGTTTGTGTTGTGCTGAATGGGTTGATGTGCTGTACTGGGGTTGAGGTATGTCAGGTGTATTTGGGATATTATGATTTGTTATTTGTGCATATGATATTGTGACGTGCGGGAGTGAGAGGGGAGCTCGTGAATACGATGCAGTATGAGGAGGGGCTACTTGTCGCCTCTTACGCCGCACCACGTCGCAGCGCATCACCCCTCCCAATGGAAGCCTCTAGCGATTCCTGGAAATGGAAAGAGTCGCGAAATGGAAAATTCGAGAAGGACGGTGTTTCGCTATATAAGGCCAAGCCAAAGACGTGTAGGACAGTACAGTAATAAGAGTATTAGTGTGAAATAAATAATGAAGTAACAAGTACAGTGAACAGTGCATATAAATAGTGAAATATAAATATCTGTGACCTTGATTAAATTAGAATTAAGTGATAAATATATAAATATAGTGTTATTAGTGATATAAGAAGAATTAAAGATTTTATTTCATTTAGATTCTTAAGTAGTGACTTTTATTTATCTACAGAGTGATTCATCAAGCAATAAACATTACAATATATTAGGATTTACTACCTGTGATGAAGTTGTTCTTGGTTCTGTTGTTCTCGGTCATAATGGAGGATATTTCCTTTTATAAATTTCTTTGTAAATCGAGCAACCTTTATAGTTGGCTGGATGGTTGCCATTACAAAGTACGCATTTGACTGGTGTACTTTCATTTTTGGTACAATTTTTGGTAGCGTGGTTTTCGCTTAATTTTACACATCGTTCTTGTCTGGCGCAATAGGTTTTAGTGTGTCCATACCTTTGACACCTGGCACATTGAGGGATTTCTTTTCTAGGTCTGGGGGGCTCTATGAATACTCTTGTATGTTGTAAGAATTGTATTTCATATATCTTTTTATTATTTGGGCTTTGTTCCAGTTCTATTATGAAGATTGGTAATGGATGTTTCAATATTCTATGTTTAATGTTGAAAATGTTATTAACTGTATGCCCTTTTTCTTCGATTTCCTTTTTAAGTTCGGTAATATCTGTAGTATGGTGTATATTTTCAATAAATGCGTGGTGAGTCCTATTTTGTTCAATTTGATAGGTGTGATATTTAGTCTTGTCTGCTGTGAAACGTTGTATTATGCTTCTGTAGCTATCGATGTCATTCGCTTGAATTTTTATCTGATTATTGCCTATGGTTTTAGGGTGTATTTTTCATTCGCTTCTTCGTTTAAGAGTTTTTTTAATGGATTTACGTCTTCTATATCTGGTAAGAATATTGGTGGAGGTTTCGATGTTTTCAGGGTAGTGTTTTCGTCCTGTTGTTGCTCGTAATCGGTAGAGTCAGATAAAGACTGGAATCGGTTTTGAGTTGTTATAATTTGGGAACTTGTGTCTGGTTGTTTATTTATTTTTGGTTTAACTCTTCTTATGTCGCTGGGGTCAGAATCAACCCACTTCTTTCTCCTAGATGGAGTTTGCCATGGGCCCTCTTGTGTATTTTGAGTTGACGTCATTCCACTTTGATATTGAAGCATGTTGGCCGAAGCCTATGTGCTTCGACACTTTAATTGTTGTCAGATGAGGTTTATTTTTAAATTCTTGATTAGATAATGAGATTTAATAATTAATTATTAATAATAGTTGTTTGAAATTATGAATTACCTAACTGCTTGCAGGAGCTGTAGTTAGCACGTCTGTTCACTTCGAGTGACAGAACGAGAATGCTATTAAAATTGAACATATTTATATTGATATCTCCCATATATATTGTAACGGTATTTATTTTAATTTAGGGAGCAAAAGTTACTGAGCACTACTATTTATTTTCATAGCTTATTAAAATAATACATTAGGTAACTAACACTATTTATAATTAATAATTTTTAATGATCTATACATACTTTAAGAATTATATCATAATAAATAGACTTTTTTGGTTTTAATTCTGTATATTCAATTTAATTTTTGACGTTTCAACTGTCTAACCGAAAGTCTTCATCAGAAAAAAAAATTTCTGATGAAGACTTTCGGTTAGGGAGTTGAAACGTCAAAAATTGAATTAAATATACAGAATTAAAACCAAAAAAGTCTATTTATCAATAATTTTTATTTAAACTAGAGATTATTACACTATACTATAACTTAACTTCAATTATTTATGTCAATATTGATTTATTTCAAATAACACAATTTATTTCAGCCACTAGCAGTCCATACTATACCTCGGCGACAGTGACAAATTCCTGGTTGGTTAGAGCGTACGCCTCCACCCATTTCTGAAGTAGTCCATCACAACGATTATGTATTTATTTCCGTTGTTAGTTTCTGGAAACGGTCCGGCCACATCGATTGCAATGCGCTCGAAAGGACTTCCTACATTGTACTGACGCATTGGAGTTCTTCGTTTTCTCTGTGGACCGTTATTACTGGCGAAGACCACGCATTTCCTACACCACTCTTTAACATCCTCTTTACAATTCATTCAGTAAAATCGCTGACGTAATTTTTCCAATGTTTTACTGATTCCAAAGTGCCCTCCACCAGCTTCATCATGAATCCCTGCTAGTACTTCCGGTACTCTGTTTTTAGGGATTATCAACTGCGTCCTGCTCTCATTTCCGTCCGTACTCTCTACGATGCGTTTCAGAAGGCCCTCTTCAACCACGATGGAATTCCACTGCGCCCAATACGATTTTACATTCCAAGAGTGTGATGCAACATCTTCCCAAGCTGATCTAACATCATTATTTTTCCACTTCAGTACAATTTTCAAATCCGGATTATTCTCCTGGTCTTTGCGTAACTCTTTCGGTTGCCATCTCTCATCTACTACTGTTGTTCCCTTGACGGGAACAAGTTTTTCTTTTAAGCAACAACAGTGTTTGCAGTCTTCGTGGCACGGTCTTCTTGACAATGCGTCAGCATTGCGATGGCTGGTTCCTAGCCGATGTTCGATTCCAAAGTCATACTGCTACAGTCACTCAATCCACCTAGCCACTTGCCCTTCAGGATTCTTAAATTGGAGCAACCATTTCAAAGCAGCATGATCAGTTCTGATCAGGAGCTTCCGGCCATACAAATATTTGTAGAAGTGTTCTGCCGACTTTACGACTGCCAATAACTCCTTTCGAATAACGCAATAATTTCTTTCTGGTCTTGACAATGTCTTACTGAAATAGGCTAATACTTTCTCTTGTCCATCTTGTACTTGAGAAAAGACGCCACCAATTCCCACGTTACTAGCGTCTATGTCCACTATGAATCTTCCATTAGTCGAAGGATGGCTCTAGATTGGTGCGCTAGTTAGGAACTGTATGAGTTGTTCAAAAGCTGCTTGACAGTACATTTCCCAGATAAATCTTCTGCCTTCTTCAGTAAGTCGTGTCAATGGCTTGGCTACATTGGCGAATCCGGGGACAAACCGTCGATAGTAAGTGCATGAACCAAGAAAACTTCTCAATTCATGTCTGTCTCTTGGTACTGGCCATTCTTTTACAGCCTTTATTTTTTCTGGGTCAACTGCAATTCCCTTTCCGAAGACTACATGGCCCAGGTAATGGACCTTTTTCTGAAAAAGATGACATTTCTTTGGATTTAGCTTGAAGTTGGCCATCTCCTATCTTCTAAACACTTCTCTTAGATTCTTTATGTGGTCCTCGAATATTTACCGACCACAATAATGTCGTCGAGGTACACCTAACAGGTTTTCCATGACAGCCCAGCTAACACGTTTTGCAAAACCCAAATGGCATATGTGTCGTTACAGTATCAAATAATCAACACATGGGAAGAAGTAGCTTAGAGAGTTTTCCAAACAGTCAATGAATTCATTTACATTTCCTGAAGGTGGACGATATAACATTCCTAAAGCAAATGTATTTTTCGCACTCCCGGGAGTAAACAACGAATTTAATCCCTCATTTCAGTGATTTAAGTTTGAGTTTAGTCTCTCGGGATCTAAAATGATCAAGAATCTCAAGGGACTAAAGTAAAATAAACAAATTTTTCTATGACAACTAAATAATTTAAGTACTTACCTAAATGTCAAATTGAATTTTGTCATTAGAATTCAAACCTTTATTCTTTTGCAATTCACACAATTTCACAAATGCATCGTATTGTTGTTTGTAAATTTTCTAGACTTTTGGCAAAATCATTTTACAGTTACCTGTTCCGCAGCCTTATCAATAACAATTTTCTCACTCATCTTTTTGACAGCAAGCTTATTTATTGAACAACTGCTGTAGCCAGTCTTGTTACTATGGTGAATTTACTCAACATTTTTGTATCAAGTTTGTAGTTGTCAAAATTGTAGAATTAATCTGCTTTTAGACTATTGTAATTCAATATAATACGGTAGTGCGAAAAATAGCGTAGATAACACATGACTTAAGTGCCTTTAATCCCTCAGGTAGGTATTGCCCTCGACTGCGTCTCGTGCAATAAACTCCACCCTCAGGATTAAATCAAGCACTTAAGTTCCTCATTATATAATATACTATTTATTCAATTCAAATGTTATCCACTGCTGTTCCAGGTTATAATCTGAAGTATTCATGTCATTATTATTTCTTCACAAATATTTCTGCAAACTAATTTTAAGATAGAATTCTACATCACCACCTCTCGTTAATCTATCATTTCGCAGCAAGACATAATTTGGTATGCAAAGAGCATCATTACTAATGGATGCATTTTCAGTAATACAAAATATATCGAAATTATTCTGAATGATGAAATCTTTTAGTTCTTGAAATTGGCTGGTCAAAGATCTGACATTTAAAAAACCCAATTTTAACATTTACTTATATTTATGACTTAAAACAGAATCGGAATTTACTTAAATACGAAGTAAAAAAAAACTAACTAAAATCTGTGCTTATTTTTATTAATGTATGTTAATGAGACTTGGCAAAATAATCAAATATTGATTAACATTTCATCAAAAATATACAGAAACACAACTGCTTAAACTCATGGCTAAAAATTTATATTGGTAGGTTATTGAACTCATTATCATTATATTCTTTTTGTTTCTTGCTTACTATGAATAAATTATTTTTCATATAAATATTAATTCACTGGTTTTCATGTGATTTCCACGCTTAAAACAACAAGACCGTAAACAGAAAACATCAAAAGCCTAAAGAATGATTTTACAAAAATTATATCTTGAAATGAAATGGGTAGTTTATACCAGGGAAAAATCCACTCAGATATTTACTGAATTTGATGAAAAAAGTAATAATTATATAATTACTGCTAGGAGAAAAAAAAATCTAGGAGAATCATCAACTTTCCTGCAAAATGATACAGGGTGGAATTCAAATGCCAGATTTATCGTTTCCACTAATCAAAACTTAAGTTTAACAAATATTTCTGCCATTGCGGAAATAATGTGGATCAAAAAAATTATTAATTTTATAATATTTTTTCCAATTAGTCTAGAAGCTGAAGATTTGAATATCTTTACATGGTTTCCTTATGACAACGACAATTATTGTGCGAATGGTTTTTACACTATTAGACTAACAAATCGATGCAGTGGTGGAGATTTGGAAAATGTTTCTGATATATTCCCAAATAAAGTTCCTAATGATTAACATGGATGTCCAGTGAAAGTCAGAACTGTGACATGGCCACTTTTTGTCATCGAACTAGCTGGTTTTGATCGAGAAAAATTCAGGCACAATTTGAATTTTACTGATGGATTGGAAATAAATCTAATGGACACTATCGCAGAAAAAATGAATTTTCTCACCAATTATTCCGTTTCTGCAAATATCGAAAATTATTGTCCCTTTTTCTTCGTGGATATTAAGTAATAGGCATCCGAAAGAAATAGCTCATTTTTATTCAGTCGCTAATTGTTTTCTCTATTCTCTATTCAATTTCGGTGCACACCAAGTCTCGAAGTAATCATCTAAGAATAATGTTCATAATGTGGGCTATATTTTGTCTAAATTTGACAGCTCTGTATCAAAGCGTTCTGATTAATTTTTTACTCAGTCCAATTTATGAAGAAAAAATCAAAACTTCAGATGAAATAATAGAAAATGAGTTGAGCATACTTTATTTACCTATTCAGGGTTTATTTTAGCAAACAAACGGTGACAAATATCAGAAAAAAAAAATTTCATGAAGGGCTTAAGATGCACTGATGCTAATGAATGTCTAAAACATATTGCAGTATACAGCAATGCAAGTTTTGTGGTTCCTAGATCATATTTGCAATATAAATAAAATTCCTACAGTAAAATAGTAATAGTAAAGTAAATGTATTTATTGTTAGCCAAAATAAAATAGCTTATTTTCAATACAAAAAATCCTACTGAAACAATACTTAAAATTAGGTATAATACTTATCTCTGAAGAATCTTTTCAAACTTGATTTGAATTTAGCCAGAGTAGATGTATTTTTAACATAATTATCATACTCTAAAAAACCCCCTTTGAAAAACAGTGTTTGTTGTTGATTCTTTGTTCTTTTTTGTTATATAAAAATAATTTTTTTGTCTTGTATTGTGCTCATGAACATTTGAACAATACACAACAAATTTCTCCAAATAATCTGGGGACAAAAATGTGTTCTTATTTTATGAATATAAATTAAAGTATTATATTTGATATAATCCTCAATATTTAGCCATCCTAAAGTATTTAACATTGATTTAATATTTGGGTATCTACTGCACTTCAATATAATTCGCATCGCTTTGTTCTGAAGTTTTTGCAATTTACCTAAATAACCTTTGTTACACAGGTAAAGAATTGTAGAACAATAGTTGAAATGTGGCAGTATTACACAATTAAATAAACATAATTTTGCGTATTTAGATAATTGCTTGGATATCCTTTGGAAAAAATCTATTTTTCCGAAATTTTCTTAATCACTGAAGTTATATACGCATTCAGATTCAGTTTTTCGTCAATTACTATGCCAAGATACTTAAACTCAGTGACCATTTCTGAATTATGATTATCGATCATGATGTTAATATTCATAAAATCTAAAATTCCTTTATGCACTATCATAAATTTACTTTCGCAAATATTCAATTTCAATTTATTTGACTGTAAGAATAAATTAATAGCCTCTAAATCTTTATTCACTTCGTTACAAATCTCATGTGGATTATCACCCGTGGCGTAAATCAGCATATCATCTGCAAATAACTGAATCTGGCAAAATTTTGTTACATTTACAATATCATTTATATAAATAATAAACAACAAGGGGCCTAAAATACTGTCTTGGGGAACTCCAATACCACACTGCTTTTCCGTAGATATCGCACTATTCCACTTTACCACTTGACATCTATTCTCCAAATAGTTCTGAATCCATAAAAGTACATCTCCGTTTACACCATACAATGATAGCTTGTGCACTAAGTTTACTTGGTTTATAGTCTCAAAAGCTCTTTTCAAATCCAAGAATACTGCACACACTTTACTATTTTTGTCCAGGGTATTGTGCCATTCGTTTACCACCAATTGCAAAACTGTTTCACATGAATGATTATGTCTGAAACCTGATTGATTTGCAGTTATTGATTTATTAGTTTCAAAATAATGTGATAACTGTTTGTGAACTATTTTTTCCAATATTTTGGTACAGACGCTAACCATATTTATTGGTCGAAAATCTGATGCCTTATTTGATCCAGACACCTTTGGTATTGGCGAAATCTGACTCAGCTTCATTCGTTCTGGCAGCGTACCTGTCTGTAGGGATGTATTTATTATATTTAATAAAGAATAACTAGTGACATGGAATGTTGCCTTCAATATTTTGGTATTAATTCTGTCAGGGCTACTTTTGCTGTTCATCTCCCATATTATATTTTTAAATTCATTCAGCGATATATTTTCAAAACAGATCAATACGCTTTGAACACTAATATTTGTTTGAATCTCATCGATTTCGGGTATTGAGATATTTATGTCTGATATACTTTGTATGAAATATTCATTGAATCTTGTCGCTATCTCATAATAATCATTAACCTCACCGTTTTCAAATTGAATGTCTTTTGACGAATCACCTTCTTTTTTGTTTATCCAGGTTTTTAGCATTTTCCACATTTGTTTTGGATTCTTCTTATTATTGTCAATATTATTCTCATAATATTTTTGTTTCTCATATTTGATTTTACGTACTGCCTCATTCCTCTTGTGTTTATAATCTTCCCAATCTTCAGTAGATCCAGTTAGTGCAAACTTTTGATAAGCCACATTCCTTTCTCTTAATATTTGTTTCATACCATGATTAAACCATTCTTGATTTGAGCGTCCATATTTTATTGCTTTAAAAGAGTAGCATTTATAATAAAAGAGGAATTAATGAAATGGATAGAGAAAGAAAACTATATAAACGAAAGTATTTTAACAATAGAAATGAAGGCAGAGACGCACAATGGAAAATACACGATAATAATAGCTTATGGGCCGAATGAGGACGCAAAAAAGAAGGAAAAAGACTCCTTATTCAACGAACTACAAGTACAGGTAGATAAAAGCAATAAAAACGTTATAATAATGGGAGATCTAAATGGCAGAGTAGGAAACAAGAACAGCAGTATAGAATGGTGCTTAGGTAAATATAGAGAAAACAAAAAGAACGCAAACGGAGAAAGATTAATCGAATTCTGTACAGAAAACGAACTAATAATAGGAAATACACACTTTGCGCACAAAGAAATACATAAAATAACAAGAGAAGTGACAAGTAGAAAGGAAAAATCAATAATTGACTATTTCCTAGTTAGCAAAGAGAGCTGAGCGAACATAAGAGACATAAGAGTGAGAAGAGGAGCGGAGATAGGAAGCGACCATAACTTAGTCACACTGACCTTTAAAGACAAGAAATATAGAGAACCAGAGCAAAAGAAAAGAAAGGCAACAAACAAAGAAATAAGATGTTACAAACTGAAAGATGCAGACATAAAGCTAAAATACCAAGAAAAGTTGAACCAGAGTCTAAGAGGAACATGTAAACAAGAGGAAATAGAAGAAATGTGGAAAACTTTTAAACAAAATATCATAACAGCGGCAGAAGAGTGCTGCGGAACAACAAAAATCACGAACAAAGAGATAAAACAAACGCTTTGTTGGAATGGAAAAGTAAGAGAGGCAATTAAGAGGAAGAAAGAGAAATGGAAAAGATACATAAATACGAGGAACGAAAAGAATTATGAAAGCTATAAAGCTGAAAGAAAAAAGGCAAAGAATGCAGTAATGGAGGCAAAAAAGAACTCATGGACAGAATTTGGCGAACTAATGAAAACAGCATATAAGGACAATCAAAAACTATTCTTTGGGATAATGAAGAAAACAAGAAAGAGAAAGACCCAAATGTTGCATAATATTAAAAACAAGATTGGAGAACTGATGACAAAAGAGGAAGAGATAATGGAAACATGGAGACAGTACTTTAAAGAGCTATTAGAAGGAGAAGATATAAAAGAAAAGGAAAGTACACAGGAAAAGAGAGAACCCACACCACAGGAGAAAAAACTTGAACAAGATGAGGAAATAACTCTAGATGAGATAAAAGAAGCACTAAAGAAAACCAAAGCAGGTAAAGTCCCAGGACATGATAAGATAACGGCAGAAATGCTTAAAGCAGCAACAGATATAGCGCTGGAAAGGTTGAAGGAAATTTACAATAAAGTAATTAGTTCAGGAATTGCACCGGAAGACTGGCAAATAGGTATTATATGCCCCTTATATAAACAGAAAGGTGACATAAAGGAATGCCAAAACTATCGAGGAATAACACTCTTAAGTACAGTGGCGAAATTGATTGCAAGAATCCTGGAGAAGAAACTAAGGACCCAAGTAGAAAAATCCCTAGAAGATAATCAATATGGCTTCAGACCAAACAGAGGAGTAAATGACGCAATAAGTATAATGAGGCAAGTGAGTGAGAAAATAATAAAACAAGGAGACAGGGTGCATCTGTGCTTCATAGATCTAGAGAAGGCGTTCGACAGAGTGGATAGAGAAGACATATGGAACACGCTAAGAGAAAGAGAAGTAGATACTAACATAATAATGGGTATACAAAGTCTATACAAAAAGACTAAAAATTATGTAAGAACAAAGAAAGAAACATCAGACATGTTCGAAACTACAAAAGGAGTAAGACAAGGCTGCATATTAAGCCCGTTACTCTTTACACTAGTGATTGACAAAGCAATAAAAGAAGCAAGAAAGGAAGCGAAAGAATACATAATAGGAAAGTGGAAAATAGAAAACGTAAAAATAATAGAGACATGTTATGCAGATGACATGGTAATAATAGGAAAAGACGAAGACACACTAAACAAGAACCTAGAAATATTCAGAAGACATCTTGAAAAAATTAACATGAATATTAACCGCAATAAAACCAAATCGATGGTCATAAGCAGAAACGAGGAAAAACACACAATCAAGTTAGAAGGAGAAACGTTAGAACAAGTCAAGAAGTTTGAATACCTAGGAACAATACTGACTTATGACGGAAAACTAGATGATGAAATAAACGAAAGAACAGGAGCCACAGGTTGACTTTTTAACGCTTTGAAGAATACTATACTAACCAATAAAGAAATACCGAAGGAAACCAAAGCACAAATATACAAAAAAGTAGCTGTGCCTATCCTGTCCTACGGATCGGAAACCTGGACAACAACAGAAAGACAACGTAGTAAATTGAACAGTACAAAGATGAGATTCCTGAGAAAAATAGAAGGGAAAAATGTTTTGGACAAGATAAGAAACAAGGTATATAGAGAGACACTGAATGTGAAACCGATAGAAAACATAATAGAAGAAGGACAATTAAGATGGTGGGGCCATATACAAAGAATGGAAGAGGAGAGAACGACAAAAAAAGTGTACGAAGCAAGAACAGCAAAAACAAAACAGAGAGGAAGACCCAGAAAAACATGGAAGGAAGAAGTGAAGAAAGCACTGAAAAAGAGTGGCTGTAAGTGGGAGGAAGCAGGCCACTTAAGAAAAAAGAGAGAAAAATGGAAGGAGATCTGGAAGCGGATACCAATAGAAGAAGAAGAAGAATGAACAAGAAAAGTAAAATCCCACCAGCCTTACACCTGAAAAGGTAGACAGGCTTTAGGATTAAGTAAGTAAGTAAAAGATGTTGCGGTTTCCAATGCATTTTTTATTGAATCATAAAATTTATTGTAAAGAATATATATACATCTGCAGTTTCATACGACCAATCACTGAAAGCAAGTATGTCGCAAAGTTTATCGAAGTCAAAAATCTCTTTAGTTATTGGTTCTAATGGCTTTTTATTATTTCCAAACATATTATGTAGTATTTGTATAATTCTGTGATCAGATATTGTTGGAGTAGTGGCAGTATCCGAGTTGGGCATTGTACCTGAGATAATCCCTTACAACCGAAAGGGTAGGAGTAATAAGCTCTTCCAGTTGGGCATTTTTCTACCTGTATTTTTCTGTACATGAGATAGTGAGTTCGAATGCTCTTATTTTATTCCATCAAATTTCAATTATCATACGAGACTCTAAAGCTATGATACTATTAATTTCTTTTAAACACCAAACGAATCAATTTGGATGGTTTTTCGGTAAGGTCGGAGACTACTTTTTTTCGACAATATTACTTAGCGCCTGCCGTTCAATGTTCAATTCTTCTTCGTAATTATGAACCAAGTCACTGTATTATTTTAAACTCGCGATTTGGATACTTAAGCGGTACATCGATAATTGTTATTTGTTCAACTTCATTTCATTCTGTCGTTTGTTGCCGAAGATATGCAAAATTTAAAGTTGTCAATAACTAGCAATTCCTTTCCCTTTTCACTAACAATGTGATTTATTTCCATGATCACTGAATATTAAATAACTGATGAAACGTAAATATTATATTTTCTTCACTTTCATTTGTTGATGAAAGCAAAGCTACCAATTTGAATGCAATTTTTTCTAGAACTTTTCAACTCTTGAAGCTATACATACAATTAAGGAAATGACCGATCAGGACATAGTATTAGGAGTAGGCAAAGTTCAAAACTAAATGTTATCGAAAATATAAAATGTATAAATATTTTGCAAACATTATAATCATACAGTCATGGAGGCGGATAGGTACTTAACACAGATAAATCCGATATCTGCATTGTAAGGGATTAAAATGCCCAACTGGAATACTCAGATTGAGGTACCCTTTACCGAATGCCCAACTAGACTGCAGCGAGAGTATAGCTAGCACCTCACATTCAATATGTTTCGTGTTTGAAAGTACCAGATCAATTATTGTTTTTAATGTATTTGTTACACGAGTGTATTGTTCAATCAATTGTCTCAAATTATTTTGTGTTACTATCTCTTTGAATTTAATTGAATAGTGCTGATTGTAACTTTCTTTCCATTCATCAAGAAATTCCAAGCATTTTGAATGACTACCATTTGGGGAGTGGTATAAAACTGCTATATATAATGGTTCATCTAATATGGTTTTAACATACAGCAACCACCAGTTCATGTTTTCAATATATTCATTGATTATTCCAGTTTTAATATCATTTCTAACATACATTAAAATACCTCCGGTATGTCTGGATTCTGAATTTGAACGATATATTTTGTATCCCATCACTTGAAATTCTTTATTTTCGAACTCACTCGTAATATGTGTTCCAGTTAGTGCCAGTACAAGTGGATCTTTTTCCAACAGAAAATGTTTTATTTCATCAAAGTGTGTTGAAAATCCTTGTATATTCAGGCAATACATGAAGTTACGAACATTTCTGATCTTTGATTCCTATTTTGTATCATAGTTTATCTTATTCCTTACTCTATTCATCATTCGTTTATAGACAGTACAATTTCTGTTATAAACTGCATGTTTTGTATCTACATCCAATTTCAACACTTCTTTTGCAGTTCTTTTGCACAACGATAATTATTTTCAGTTATTTCACATGCAATACTTTCGTGATTTCCTGAACATTTCGGACAGACAACTGAACCATTTGTATATTTTTCGTTTTTGTGACCGCACTAACAGCATTTATAACATTTCAAGATATTCAACTGAACACCGACTCCATCCAATATTTATTTTTTCATTTGTCATAACTGTTCCAAAAGAGGAACCATCCATGTCTACGATTGCATTATAATATTTTTGTCCGTACTTTGAAATTTCTTTGAGATGCTTAACTTTTATTTCCGCATTTATAGCTAGTTGATTTTGGGCTACAATCATTCTCTCAATATCTGTTTTCATTATTTCAATATTGTTATCTTTGAACTCGTTGTGTATAGCAACTATTTTAACAGAAGGATTTTTTTTACTGATCATGTTGATTTCATAGTCCGCTCCTAGTTCCGTCATTAATTTCTCCTCAATTTTCCTAATTTCATTATTTGTATTACATAATATAACTACAGCACCATCTCTAACATTTTTTATAGCTCTTATATTGAAAAATATGTTGGGGAGATAAAATCGATCAAAAACATGATTGAATCACTAATAGCTGTGAAAAATTCTGATGCAAATAAAAATATATCGTACGCTGATGCTGTTGTGAAAAATAATCCTGTAGTGATTATTAAACCAAAAAAGGAACAAAAATGCGATGAAACTAAGAAAGATATGAAGAAAAGTATTAAACCATCGGCAATTTCAATTGGAATAAATGAAATAAAAAATGCAAAAGAAGGTAGTACCGTAGTGAAGTGTCAACAAACCAAGGATATTAAAAAACTTGAAAATGAGCTCTCGACTAAGTTAGGGAAAAAATATGGAGTGAAAGTGAGCGATCTAAGAAGCCCAGCATTCAAAATAATTGGTTTATCCGAAAATTTGAGTGACGCTGAAATAGTTGATAGTTTAAAAGCACAGAATATATTTATAACAGATGACTCGAGAATTGATATTAAATATAAAGGCCAAAGAAATAATAAAATGATGGTAGTAGCTGAATTAGATGTTACAACATTTTGTAAAATTATGAACGAGGGCAAAGTTAATATTGGATGGGACAGGTGTGCCGTTTTTGAAGAGCTTCATATACTTGGGTGTTTCAAATGTTTAGGATTTGGGCATAAGTCAGACATATGTAAAAATAGAGAAACCTGTAGCAAATGCAGTGAAAACCATAATTTCAGAGATTGTACAACGAATAATGAAGTTTGTGTTAACTGCGTAAAGGCCAATAAAGAATTGAAATTACATTTGAAAGTGGATCATAGTGCATTGGACAAGAGTTGTCCAGTTTTCTTGAGAATTGTGGAGAAACAAAAAAGTAAAATAAAATATGCATAGCAACCAAAACCCTTTCATGGATCTTCAGACATCATATGTATAAATGCTCGTAGCTATCTTGCTAATAGACTAGAGATAAATCAATTACTATGCGATAGAAACCCACTTATGTTGTGTCTAACGGAAGCAAGAACTACAGAAGATATCGAAGATTTTGAGCTTGAAGTAGAAAATTATCAAGTACTGCGTTGTGATTCAAATTCCCGCTATATAGGAGGAATCCTAATTTTCATACGGTCCGGAATTCAGTTCAAAATAAGTGAAATTATTCAAAAAGATTACAACTGGTGGATATTCTCGATTATCCTAAATTATAATCACGTATCATATTTAATTGTTACACTGTACAGATCGCCAAGCAGCAGTTTAGCGGACTTTTGTGGTATGTTGGAGGACTGGTTTGATTTGAATGAGGTAAGAGATAAAATTGTGATAATATTAGGCGATTTCAATGTGGACTGGTTGGACTGTGATAATTTTTACACCAAAAAAGTTAGAAACATACTAGAGTCAGCAGGCTATAAACAATTGATAAACAAACCTACAAGAGTAACAGGAACTTCTAAAACATTAGTTGATTACGTCATCTCAAATGATTTCAGTGTAAATTGTCTTGTGCTAGATACACCTAAAATAACTGATCACAATATTATTAAAATTACTCTATCCTCGTGTAACGTGAATAAAATTAGTGATAGAACTACTACATACGTTAATAATGAAATTCTAGCCGACCAGCTACTATCATGTGATTGGAAATACCATTTAGGTAATGTTAATGAATTCTTTGATCATTTGAGATGAAACATTGTAAAAAGTATTAGAGATAGCACACAGATAAGTAGCAAATCAGGTAAAAATAATGAATTGTGGTTCAATAATGCAAGCAATGCAATTTATAACAGAGATTTAGCTTATAAACGTTTTCTTTTTACTAATGCTGGAAGTGATTGGACAATATTCAAAAAGCAACGTAATATAGTTGTTCAAGTTATTAAGGAGCAAAAAAGTATTTTTTTCACTTCTAAAATTGATAACTGTAAAAACAATTCTAAAATTATGTGGGAAACTTTGAAGACTATGATATGCTCGAATACAAAAGTACAAATTGAAACTGTTACTCATTTAAATGTTACTTATAAAAATATTGATGAAATTGTTCAAACTTTCAATTCCTATTTCTTGAATAGTATCAGAGAAATAAGAAACACTATTCCATCGAGTTGTGATGTGCTAACTTCAAATCATCTAAGCTCCTCGCATGAGAATAACTAGAATCATTTTAATGAAATAAGTATAAATGATTTAAAAACGATTATTTTTGAACAGAGTAACAAATATAGTAGTGATGGAATAGATACTAAGTTCTTGAAATAATACTTTGAAATTGTGGGCTTTCCAATTTTGGAATATATCAATATGTCATTAAGGTCAGGAATCGTGCCAAATGCGTTAAAATTGTCTGTGGTAACACCTATTCAAAAAATAAAGAATACTTATAAAATAGAAGAGTTTCGACCCATAAACACATTACCTATCTGTGAAAAAATATTGGAATTAGTAGTTCACAAACAATTATTGAAGTTTATAGATAATAATAATATCTTGGTGTCTGTACAATCTGGATTTCGTAAAGGTCATTCTTGCGAAA
This sequence comes from Dromius quadrimaculatus, assembly GCA_963989225.1. NCBI lineage: Eukaryota > Metazoa > Arthropoda > Insecta > Coleoptera > Carabidae > Dromius > Dromius quadrimaculatus. Next base: position 46,451,732 of record OZ022326.1, on the reverse strand, counting down.
CAGCTTTAAACTGTGTTATTAATGAATGGAAACTCATCCTAGATAATAACCATACAATTTGTTCTGTTTTTTTGGACTTAAAAAGGGCATTTGAAACACTGGACAGAGAAATATTATTGAGAAAACTGAGTACATACGGTGCTGGAGGTGTAGTCCTGCAATGGTTCAAGAACTATCTTACAGACAGAAGACAATGTGTTAGATTGAATAATGTCTACTCAGCCCAATTACCTGTAGAGTTTGGTGTTCCACAGGGCAGTGTGTTAGGCCCACTTTTATTTATTATATATATTAATGACCTGCCGAGTATACTCGAATCATGCAAAATACACCTTTTCGCTGATGATGCTCTTATTTATTTGGATAGTCTAGATGATAAAACTTTAGTCCAAGCAGTAAATAATGATCTGTCCAGGATATCAAGTTGGATGAATTGGAATGAATTGAATCTCAATACGAGCAAAACGAAAGTTATGTTTTTTCACCCTAAAAATGCTGTTATAACGCAATTTGTCGAAATAAATAGCACTAAGTTAGATATAGTTGAGGAAATAAGATATTTAGGAATTATAATTGATAAAAAGTTACTACTGGATAAACATGTACAGTACCTATGTAAGAAAATTGCAAAAGAAATCAGCTACTTATCGCGTATTTCGATGGAATTATCTTGTTGGACTATTTTAGTGATTTATAATACTATTATATTGCCCCACTTTATGTATTGCGCCACTATACTTTTTATATGCAACAATAGAACATTAGATAAATTGCAAAAGCTTCAAAACCGGGCAATGCGCATAATACTAAAGTGTTATAAACGTACAAGTATTAATGCAATGTTGGAACGGTTAGATTGGCTCAATATTAAAGAATTTGTCGAGTTCAATGTATTAGTTTTCATCTTCAAAATTATACATGGCTACCTACCATCTTACCTTTCTAGCAACATAAAATTTGTTCATGATGTTCATAGTTATCCCACAAGACAAGTTGAACAATTTTATATTCCAAGAACTAATAGAAAGTCGACATCAGATTCAATTTCCAATAAAGGCTTAAACCTATATAATACTATACCAGAGAATATCAAATGTGTTCAATCTGTTTCAGTTTTTAAACATGAATTAAGACAATTATATAAATTGTAATGTATATGCACTAATAATGATTCACAGAATATTATATTTGTATTTGATTTTGTATTAGCATGCGCTACTTAGATAAATTATTATTATTATTATTATTATTATTACTCCCACTTCAAGTTCCGCGGGCTTAATTTTTTCTTGAACATCAATTTTTGTTTTTTCACTTTCTTGGGTCACTTTCGGATTTATAATAACAGCAGCGGTCTCAGCATACGATTTTTCAATTATATTGGTTTTTCCGGTACATACATTTAAATTTTCAAATCTGCTGCTTACTACTTTTTCTATTCTTTTGATATTGGTACATATATCTTCAATTTTCAAATCATGTGTTTGAGATTTCATATCCAGCTTATACAAAAAATCCATCAACTTTATCAATTAACATTTGCGTTTTATCTTCTTCACAATTTTTACAATCAAATTTAATTCGGTCATTGTTCACCCAACTCTCGAACGCTGCCTTATTCAGTCTAATGCATTTAGGATGAAAATTTCTCGCACACGGTCCATTGCACTGGAGTAAATCTTTAACATTGGTGTCCAAATTACACTTATCACATTTTGTTTCCATGCTTTCAATAAATAGCGTAAGTCACTTGTAGCAAGACAAATCTCGCACATTTACTTAAGTCAGCTCAAATGATACACAAAAAAGAAAATATATATAAAGCGTTAAAACTCTAACAAACTCACGGATACAGCTTCAGTATTAGTACCACTCGAAACACAAAATATTAATTGTCATGTACTCAGATCAATAGATAACACTGGCACTTTTTTATATATTTTATTATTAAAAATGTATTACATATTTTTTGTACTTCAGCACTTAAAGTAACTGCAACTAGCAACTGTCAAAATCTATCTCCATGTTGCCAACGCTCTGTATGTCTATTTCAACAAGTGTTGTCAACCTTACATCCCTTTTGTTTTAAATGAATATTACATTTAAATGAATTCAATTACATTATGTTTGATAAGTACGTGGAGATTATAGGTCTAACTTAACCGGTTTCTGTATTTTTCTGCCAAAGCGAGAGATGTTGGTGGTGGAGCTGGAGCTGGTTATTTTGGATTCAGGAATTGTTATGTTCTGTCGAGTTGGAGTTTGTTCAGAACTTTCTGACTTTTCTGTGACACTTTCTTCTCCTCCGTTGTCACTCATTTCTTCTTTGTTTCTTTCATGTGCATGTCTTATGAACCAGGAATTTTTTCTGTATATATTCCCATCTTCTGTTTGTAACATGTATGATCTTGGTTCTTCTGTAGGATTTAGGATTTTCGCGTTTAACCATTCGTTCTTTTTTTGTCTATAAAGGACTTTTTCGTTTATTTCAAAATGGTCATTGGGTTTTTTGCCTTTGTCAGCTTGATATTTTTGTTCACTTTTGTATGTTTTTAGTTTGTTGCTGACATTTTTCATTGTTTTTGGTTTTTGCAATTTTTTATTATTTGTTAATAAGTTTTTTATGCGTCTACCCATCAAACGTTGTACTGGAGCTCCTATGTTGCTTCTCGGTGTGTTTCTATTGTATAGAAGTGCAAGATGGATGTCTGATTTATCCTCTGTACATTTTTTTATTAATGTTTTCGCCTCTTGAACATATCTTTCGGCGAGGCCGTTAGATCTGGGAAATTCAGGACTTGACAGGCGGTGTTTGAATTGCCATTTTTCAGTGAATCTTTTGAACTCTTCACTAGTATATTGACGACCATTATCTGTTAGTAAAATGTCCGGTATGCCGTGTTGTGCAAATGAATATTTTATTGCGTTGATTACTTCCGAACTTGTTATGTTTTTCAGTCTTAAAAAATCAAAGTATCCTGTATAGGCGTCTGCTATAACTGTATAGTATTGGCCACTAATTTGAAATAAATCGGAGGCTACGATGGACCATGGTCTTTCTGGTGTTTCTTGTTTCAGTATTGTTTCCATGGGTTTATCTTTTTGTATTTTCTGGCAAGTTCTGCAACTCTTGACGTAATCTATTATTTCTTGGCGCATGTTCGGCCAGTATACGTTATCTCTTGCTAAGCTCAGAGTACCCGTAATTCCTTTATGACTTAAGTGACAGTTTTTCATCGCTTCATTGGTCATTGTTTTTGGAATGAGTGGTCTGTTGTTTCTAGATATCATGCCTTCGTAATACGAAAGTTGTTCTCTGAACGACCAATATTTTTGTAGTGTTGGCGTTACATTCTTTTGTTGATTTGGTCAGCCATCTTTAATTTGTTTCTTGAGTTGAATTAATTCTTGACTTTTATTTGTTTCTTGTTTGAGTAATTTAATTTTCTCCTCTGAGAATGGCATAATTACATGAATTTCGTTGTTATTTTCTTCTTCTATTTCTTGTTCTACGTTGCAATCTCGACTCAGTGTGTCTGCTATATATAATTCAGTTCCTTTTTTATATGTGACTTTCGGATTGTAGGGGAGGACTTCCAGCATCATTCTTTGGAGTCTAGCTGGAATTTCATAAATATTTTTCTTGAATATTACCTCCAGCGGTTTGTGATCGGACTCTATCTCCAATTCTTTGTTTCCCCACACGTATTCCTGGAATTTCTTGCAGGCTATTAATATGGCCAGCATTTCTTTTTCAATTTGGCTGTATCTTTGTTGTGTAGGTGTTAGAGCTTTTGTTGTTTTGCATCAGAACCGCTCCAACTGCTTTGCTACCTGCATCTACTGAGAGAACCACTTTCTCTTTTGGATTAAAGAATCTCAAGGATGATAGTTCTTTGATTACTTTTATTAGTTTGTCAAATGATTCTTGCTGAAGATGATCCCAATGCCATTCCGCATCTTTTGATAGCAGTTGTCTCAAAGGTTCAGTTTGGTCTGGGAAGTTTACTATGAATTTGGATAGATACGTTATCATACCCAACAGTCTTTGAAGTTCTTTCATATTAGTTGCTACTCTTAGTTTTGAAATGCTTTCCACTTTCTCTGGATCCGCTTCGATTCCTTTGTTAGTAAGAATATGACTGGCACTTTTTTATATATTTTATTATTAAAAATGTATTACATATTTTTCGTACTTCAGCACTTGATGTAACTGCAACTAGCAACTGTCAAAATCTATCTCCATGCTGCCAACGCTCTGCATGTCTATTTCAACAAATGTTGACAACCTTACATTAATGATTCTATTCACTAAAAAACTAAATTTTAAAGATACAATATCACTCATAATTTGCACTTATATTCAGAAGTATCTACCATACACGTGTCACATTCAAAGATGATCACAAAGTCCCTGATGGACGACCCCTGGGACGACCGTTACTTCATTGGTTTGATAGAGATTTTATTTATTTTCCAATTCATCTATTTTCTCGTAAAGGTTTTCCTTTAATGTTGAATTGATCATTTTATAACACAAATAATACAGACTGGATTTTTAATTCGATGGAAAAGAGAATTTTTAAATATTTTTACTAAGTCATTACAATCTTCAGCAGGGCAAAGCGGAGAAAAAAATTATCTTTAAGTGTTCTACAAGGGGCGTTCATAATTCATATGGTCGGAATTTTGATTGCTATAGTAATATTTATTACCGAATTAATGTCAGTCAGAATCAAATGTAGTGAGTGAAGTCGGAGTGAGAACACGCGCTTTTAGTCAGCCAATAATAAACTCGTTTTATTCGGGACTTATTGCTTAAACTAAGAGTGATACAATCACATAGTGAAGTTAAAGTGTAGGTGGTGAAGTGTAGAATAAATAAACTATATCCGTTTTAAAATACAAATAAATAATAGATAAAACAATAACCGCTGGCTACTGACAGCCGTCCAAGGCGACTTGAGTCCGGTAGTGGCGTGCGACTGTGACGTATAAACAAAAACCAGTGGCGTAGAGGAAATTGTGTCCAAGTTTAAAAATTTTGAAAATAATAAAAATATAAAGGAAGAGAGGTGATTTGGGAATGAGTAAAAGATCGAGAAGTAGAGAAGAGCAGGAACGCGAAAATATTTTTAGAGAAAGTAAAAAGATAATTAGATCACCAGAACAAAGAGAGCGGGAGAAAAATAATAAAGACCTCCAAAAACATAACACAAACACAGAGATAGACGTAGACACAGAAAAAATGGAAGAATTAAAGGAAATGTTACAAAAAATGATGAACATAATGGAAGGGAATCAAAAGGAATTAAAACAAGAGATAAAGAATATTAAGACAGAAATGATGAAGAAGGAAGAGGAATGGAGAAAAGAGAGGAACATGTTAATGAGCAGAATAGAAGACCTTGAAACAAAAGCCGAGAAAGAGGAGATATACAAGAGAAAGAATAATATTGTGATAAAGGGATTAAAACTGGAACAAATTACAGAAAAAGAACTAGAAAAATGGATTTCAAACAAATTGAAGATACATGCAGACGTAAATAAAGTAATAACCCTGAATCAAAATACAGAGAAAGAAATTATTAAAGTAGAAATGCTAGATTGGGAGCAGAAGCAAAAGGTTATGAAAGCCAAAAATGAACTTAAGAATACAAACATATTCATCGATAACGAGCTTACCTGGAAAGAGAGAAGAATTCAGAGAGAGATAAGGAACATAGCAAGAGAAGCGAGGACAAATGGAGAAAGAACGAAAATTGGATATAAAAAAATAATAATCAATGGAATACCATACAAGTGGGATAAACAGGAAAATGGTGTAGTACCCACTGGAAACAAAGTAGACCCAAAAGATATAACAAATAAGGGAAACCCAAAAAACTCTTAATGTACAACATAACCCAATCAGTCAACGTGGAAACAAACATGCATACGAAAAGGTTAAAACGAATAGGTATATGGAACATTAAAAGTATAAATGGTAAGGAAATAGAATTAGTAGAAGAGTTTGGAAGAGCTAACTTAGACTTATTGGCTATAACGGAAACGAAAATGAAAGGACAGGATATAAAAAAATTAAATGACAAACATATCTTAATATATAGTGGAGTAGGAATAGAAGATAGAGCAAAAGGTGGCGTAGGTTGCATATTACACAAAAGCATAGAACAAACTTTGAAGAACTGGAAATGTGTAAATGAAAGATTAATGATTGTTAAGACTGAGGATACTAATAAAGCAATAATGAATTTCATGATAATCTATGGGCCAAATGATGATGACGATAAATCAACGAAAGATGAGTTTTGGGACACGATACAAATAGAATATGGAAAACTAGAAGAACCAATATACTTAGTGGGAGATTTTAATGCAAGAGTGGGTAATATAAATAAATAAAGGAATAGAAGAAATAATGGGAAGATATGGTGAACAAACTAAAAATAACAACGGAAGAAGATTAATCGATTTCTGCATAATAAATGACCTGAAAATATTAAATACATATTTCCAGCACAAAAACATACATAAATATACCCGAGAAGTAAAAAGTAGGAATGAGAGATCAATAATAGATTATTTTATTACAAATAAAACACAAATAAAAAACATAAATGATGTTAAAGTCAAAAGAGGTAGTGAAATCGGAAGTGACCATTTCCTAACAGTAGCAAAAATAAAAATGAAACAAGAAGAAATCCAAACAAAGAAAGAAATCAGGAAAGAAATAAACACGGTTAAATTGAGGATGGATAAACTGAACAATGTAGAAGTAAGGAGGAAATACCAAGATAAAATTGGCGAATTGATAATGAAAACACCAATTCCAAATCAAGAAAATATAGAAGAAATGTGGGAAACGTTTAAACAGATAATACAAGAGGCAACAAAAGAAACATGCGGAACTAATAAAAACACAAGAAACATTACACAGACACACTGGTGGAATAAAGAAGTAAAAGAAGTAATTAAAATGAAAAAACAAAAATGGAAGAAATACCTAAGTACAAAAAAGGAAGAAGACTACAAAGAGTATGAAATACAAAGAACAAAAGTAAAACAAACTATAAAACAATCCAAGTTAAAGGCATGGGAAGAATTCGGAAAAACAATGGAAATCAACTACAAGGAAAACCAGAAACTATTCTACAAAACATTGAAAACATGCAAAAAACAAAAACAAGTTATACTAAAACAAATACAAGATAAACAGGGAAATATAATAAAAGAATATGAGTTAATAATGGAAAGATGGAAAGAACACTTCCAAGAGCTATTAGAGGAAGATCAAGTCATGGACGTAAGAGATCATCAAGAAGCAAACAACGAATCTAATAACGAAACAGAAAATATCACGTATGACGAAATGAAGACAATACTACAGAAACTTAGAAACGGTAAAGCTCCAGGACATGACATGATAAAGGCAGAACAGCTGAAGTATATAGGGGAACATGGAGAGCAAATATTATTAATCATGCTTAACCAAATATGGAAAACAGGAAAAATGCCAACAGACTGGGAAAAGGCGGTGATATTTCCGATACATAAAAAAGGCGATAGCAAGAAATGTAGCAATTATAGAGGAATATCACTCCTATGCACAGCGGCTAAAATTTATGAATCCATATTGGAAAACAAATTAAGAAGAAAAATAGAATTAAACATCGAACCCGCGCAAAGTGGCTTCAGGAAGGGACACTCAACCCAAGATCATATCTTTACCATCAGAACATTGACAGAAATAGTAATGAAACAAAATAAAAAGCTCTACATAACATTTGTCATAGTCCCTAGAAAAAAAATGTGGGAAATATTAAGAGAGAGAGGAATAAGTGAGGAACTTACAAATGCGATAAAGAATATATATAGTAATACCTCAAATTATATAAGAACTGGAAATGAGACCTCATCAGAATTTATTACAACACAAGGACTTAGGCAAGGAGGAGCCTTGAGCCCTATACTATTTATAATTTTCCTGGACAATATAATAAAGAACATAAAGAGCAAAATAAAGAGAGTAGATGTTGGCTACCATAAACTTGCCAGGATATCAATAGCAGAGTGCGCTTTTGCGGATGATCTGGCAATTCTGGCAAAAAACGAAAACGATATGCAACACAACCTGAACGCGTGGAATGAAGAACTCACAAAGCACAACATGAAAGTGAACATAGAAAAAACAAAAGTAATGGTAATAGCAAAAGAAGACATAGAAGCAAACGTAACAATGAACGAGAAAGAGATAGAACAAGTGGAAACTTTCACATACCTTGGAGCTGTTATACATAATAGAGGAGGAATTGAAGAAGAAATAAACCAAAGAATACTCAACGCGAATAAAAGCTATTACTCAATAAACAAAACAATATTGAACAATAAACAGATATCTAAGGGAACTAAGATGACACTTTACAAAACAATGTATAGACCAACATTAATATATGGAAGTGAGTCATGGAAGATGAATAATAGACTTAAGAGTAAAATACAAGCGAGTGAAATGAGATTCCTAAGAAGAGTAGAAGGGGTTACAAGGATGGACAGAATCAGAAATGAACATGTAAGAGCTAGTCTAGAAATTGAAAGTATTCAAACCACCATTGAAAAGAAACAAGCTGCATGGTACGGTCACCTAATAAGAATGCCGGAAACTCGACCAACCAAACAAGTATGGAACTCCAAAATAGTGAAAGAAAGAAGAAGAGAAAGACCAGCCAAAACATGGCAAGATATAGTGGAAGAAATACTTAGAAGGAACAACATCAGCACCCAAGAGGCAAAGAGAATGGCAAAAAATCGAAAAGAGTGGAAAGACTTCGTAAATAATATGAACTAAAATTAATAGTCAATCCTGACACCCGTAAGGGTATTTAAGGATTTAAAATGATAATAATAATAATAACACAAATAATACAGACTGGATTTTTAATTCGATGGAAAAGAGAATTTTTAAATATTTTTACTAAGTCATTACAATCTTCAGCAGGGCAAAGCGGAGAAAAAAATTATCTTTAAGTGTTCTACAAGGGGCGTTCATAATTCATATGGTCGGAATTTTGATTGCTATAGTAATATTTATTACCGAATTAATGTCAGTCAGAATCAAAAAGCCAATTCATGGAAAGAATAGGCAGTATATAGGAACATTTGTCAAATAAATTTTGAATGTACACGTTGGCGAATATTTTTTTTATTTTTTTTATTTTCACTTTATTTTATTTACAACTGGCCTAATGAAAGGCCATCTAGCAAATCTGATGTATGAGATAGTAACATGCGAGAGGTTAATACCCAGTGGCATTCCCTCATTGGAATCCAATATTATATAACATAATGAATTAAATAAAACTTAAATCAAGTGGTTTTGTTCGCTTTAAACGTCTAAGTTCATGTTCATTGCTTAGTTGATTTATGGCAAGTTCATTGGGATGGTTATTAAGTTTATCTTCATATCGTGCAGTAGATTTCCGTATGTATTCTAGTATGTATTCGATTTTGAGGTCCTTATGTAAGGTATGATTATTTACATACCACGGCGCGTTCGGTATAAGACGTAGCGTTTTGCTCTGAAATCGTCGTATCAGGTCCGTGTTTGACTTTTTTGCACATGCCCATAATTGTATACCATAAGCCCATATTGGAATGATGATGACTTTATATAGTAAAATTTTATTTTCTAAAGACAATTTTGATTTAGGGCCCAGCAGCCAATACATTTTTTTGATTTTGATATCTAATTGTTTCCTCTTAGATTTTAGATGTTTCTGCCATGTTTGTTTCTTTTCTAATTTCATTCCTAAGTACGTTACTTCCTCTTTTGTGTCCAGTAGCTTTTCATTTATTTTAATCCGCGGGCATGTTACATTTCTATTTGTAAAGACAACGTGCGTCGATTTCTCTTCGTTAATTTTAATTTTCCATTTCCTGGCCCAGTTTTGTATGTCGTCGATGGCTCTTTGTAATGTTAAAGATGTTTCGTTTGGATCTTCATTTGTTGCGATGATTGCAGTATCATCTGCGTATGTAGCTATAGTGATTTCTTTGGGATAAGGCAGGTCCGCTGTGTATAGGTGGTTAAGAGTTGGACCTAATACACTCCCTTGTGGTACACCAGCACTAATTTTATACAGATTTGATTCACTTTCTTTCACCTGTACTCTAAAGAAACGATCTTCTAGATAAGATTTGATGATGCTGAAGTACTGATGGGGTAGGTTTTTCTTTATTTTGTATAAAAGGCCATAGTGCCATACCTTATCGAAGGCTTGACTCATATCCATGAATACACCAGAACATACTTTTTTTTGTTCTAGACTGACTTCGATTTCATTCACAATGCGATGAACTTGTTGTATTGTGGAATGTTGCTGCCTAAAACCGAATTGGTGTTTTGGGATTAGGTTCCTTTCTTCGATTTCCGTGGAGAGCCTCTTTAGCAATAATTTTTCAAAGAGTTTCGAAAATAGCGGCAACAGTGATAAGGGCCTATACGATTTCACTTCATGTGAGGGTTTACCAGGTTTAAGGATCACAATTACGTTCGCTAGTTTCCATTCGACAGGAAAATGTAGTGTTCGTAACATCGCGTTGAAAATGTATGCGATTAATGTTGTTGCTTTTTTCGGTAGTTCTTTTAGTATTTCAGCGGTTATTAAATCGTGCCCTGGAGATTTCTTGTTATTTAGAAATTTAATTTCTGTAATAACTTCTTCAGGACTAGAGTATTTGATTGGCAAGGATATTTGTAGTGTAGATTCGATGTAGTTTTCTATTTCATCTTCTTCGTCTGGAGTTATATCTGTCGAATGCGGTTGAAAAACAGTTGAAAAATATTTAGCAAAGGTTTCTGCTTTCTCTGATTCTTCTCTCGCCCAGGCTCCATCTTCGTTTCTAATTGGAGAAATGTGTTGTTTTGGCCTTTTCAAATATTTTTTTGCCTTCCATAGAGAATAGTCTTTTTCAGCTGTAGCAGAGAGGCTATTCAAATACGATTGGAATGTTTCATTTTTCATTTTCTGTATTATATTTTTAACTTCTTTGCTTATTTTATTCAGTTCGGTTTTATCATCTGGATGCCTAGTACGTTGCCAAATATGTCTTATTTTTCTTTTTTCTAATATTTTATCTCTCAAGTATTTTGGGTAGTTTGTAGTATTCTCGTTTTTCTCTCTAGTATATGAAGTGGAATCCCAGGCAGCGTTCTGAATGAGTTTAGTAATGTTTTCCACTGCTTCTTCCACATCGTTTTGGGTTTTAAGTAATATTTGGAGATTTATCCCATTGTTGATGAATTTTCGGTACGCCTCCCAGTTGATGCTTTTGTTATGAAGAACTGGCTTTGTTTGATAAGTTATTATCTGAGAGCTTAAGGTGAGTATAACAGCTGAATGGTCCGATGTAAGATCGTAATTGGACTCAATATGAGTATAATTTTGGGATATGCTTTTTGTAATGAAGAAGTCTAACAAATCTGGTAGTTTGTTGACATCGGTAGGCCAGTAAGTTGGTTTTCCTGTGCTAATAAAATTATACCCTTTGGCTGCAATAGTTTTACGTAGTTCTTGTCCTTTTGGGTTTGTAGTTCTTGTGCCCCATTGAGGGTGTTTGACGTTATAATCGCCACCCGCGATAAATCGGTCATCTAATTTAAAGAAATATTCTTCAAAGTCTTGTTGGTTGATTTTGTGCTTTGGGGGACAATATACTGCAGAGATTGTTAAGTTACCGTAATTGTCTTTTATTTTTATGTTTGTTGCTTGAATATGACTCTTTTGATATTTTCCAATTTCAAAGTGCTTGATTTTGTCTTTAACTATGATGGCTGTACCTCCATGAGCTGTACCGTCAAGGTGATTAGTATGATATGTGCTGTAGTTGGGAATTTTAAAGTAGATTATTTGCATTTTTTAAAAAGTCAGAATTAGCGCGAGCGCACTTAATTCGGGGTATTCATATGAAATAGAACAAAAAAAAAAGGATAATATTGACAAATAGCTACATAGATTATGAATTTTAATAAAACTTATGACACAAACAACTTTGTTTTTGTGATTTCTAGTAAAATTCTTCTTTCAAAGTATTGCATATCACTTTTGTTAAAAATTAGTGGAACTTCACGAGTAGCGTGTTCGGCAAGCATACATGAAAATACGCCGCAATCACAACCGTACCTTGCTTCGAACAAAAAAAAAATCGTGCGTACAAGGATACACTGTCAAAATAGGCTATTTTGTTCTTTCTGTAGCTTGTAACAAAAAATTTCTTTATTTCATATGAAAATAGATGTGTCCTCGATGGGTCCCCGAGGGATCCTCGATGAATCCGTCATTTTTTTACTGAAAATAATGAATTTAAATAGTAATACAAAAAATATCTTTTTGAAAAAACCCCCAGCTTGAGAGCCAATTGCTCCATTTTTAAGGGCTCGATTAATAAAATACGTTTCATAAAATACTATCTCCAAAGTGTCTTCTACAAGATGGACTAGTTATTTTCTGGTTTTAGTGTAACACAAAAAAAAAAACGTGGATACAAGAGTACACTGTCAAAATTACAGACAAAAATCAATCAAGTTTACGTCAAGTCCTGCAAGACAGGCTATCTATTCATTTTCTATTGCTTATAACAAAAAAAGGTTTTCCATATGACAAAAAATCTTGAACTGAATCCAAATACTACTCATATTTCATATTGTAACGAGATTTTAACTGATTCGTGGATTGATAATTTATTTTTACTAACTAAAATTATCCACTATTCAATATTTCTATTTATATCGACCCTCAAATAGTCACTTACACTATACTTATTGATTATTTGCACCGAACACTGTCTTCTTATTTATTTCAACCGCTTCTTATTTATTTCCAACTGTTTCTCTACTGATGTAACACTCTTCTCATTTATTTCCACTGGTTTATGATGAAAAACGATGTTATTTATATTGAAAGCAGGTTTTTATTAACTCAAGTAATCAGCATAATATTCTATGACATAATGACATACAATCGGCCATATTTTGTTACCCATGTACCAGGTACATTCTTAGAAACAAGTACAGATTTATTGAAATATAAAAAAACTCTCACTAATAATGAAAATAAAAATTTACAAACTTATTATACCAAGTAAATTTAACATTTTATAATGTTTATCAGACAATAAACTTTTGTTAAAACATCTGCTGGCATAACATCTGTTGACAAATAATGTACCTTTATAACTTTGTTTTTTACTGCTTCTCTAATGAAATGATACCTTACATCGATATGTTTAGTTTTCTTGTGATACATTGAATTATCTGTTAGATTTATCGCTCTTTGATTATCACAGTATAAAGTTATACATGGTACATTCTTTGTTAACTCCGTCAACACTCCTTTCAAATATATTGCTTCCTTAGAAGCCTCTGATATAAAGTGACATATACTCGGCTTCTGTGCTTGATAAAGCAACAGTTTTCTCTTCCGAACTCAACCAAGAAATTATTGAACCATTAAGTTTAAAAGCATAGCCAGTATAAGATCTACGGTCTAAGGTATTGTTTGCCCAATCAGCGTCTGAAAAACCCTTTAACTCCTCACCGTCGGCCGAATACTGTAGACCATAATCTATTGTCTCCTTCAAATATCTTAGTATACGTTCTGCACACTTCCAATGGCTTTCATTGTAGTTATTATTGAACTGACTCAAGTAGTGTTACGGTTCAAATTACTTCATACATTTTTTTTATACTTCTCATAAAATATTCTCTTGAAAACAAAAATATTGGGGAGTTTAATCAATTTCATTGTGAGTGCGGATGGCCGAGCGTGTTTGTTCACCTATACATGCTGTGACGTCACTCGACCAAGAGGTCGCAGGTTCGAATCCACTCACCGACAATGTGTGATTTGTCGTAAAAATAAAAAATGCAGCTACTTGCATCAACACACTCGGGTGCTACAGGTTGCCAACCTATACACCTTAAAATATGTAGCAATGGCACGGAATTCTGATCGGCAGTACGGCGGTGTTATACCGCGGCTCGGTGATACCGATTAGAAGGCCCAGGCCCTCACAAGGGCTGTTGCGCCAGTGATGATGATGAATCAATTTCATTAATTTGTTTTTGAGAGACCGATTCACGTTGTCGAAATAAAGGCGGCGAATTCATAATTTTTAAAATAAACTATCCAGCTCTCGGCGTGACAGCTATCCCTTTTTTCTGTTATTTCTTAGTTAGTCGAAAGTCATTTTGATATATTTATATTACAGCGTTTTGAATCGTCATTCTCTCGCGGTAATCAGTTTAGCTTCATGTATCGGGCGTTGTTAATTTTATCACAATAAATTTGGATCCTTTGCTAGAACTTCTGAGTTTCGTTTCTTTCCTTCTTCGTCTTTCCCAAATTCTGATAATTGAACCCTCAAATGCGGTTGCATTGACTTTGTACGGAACTATGAAAGGGTGAAAATCTCTATTTTGTGAATTGAAACTTTTTGTGTATTGGTTTTAAGTTGTGGAGTTTCATTCATGCCTTAGGAAAGGGATTAAAAAAAAATTTTCATAAGGAAATTGTTTTTGCGCGGGAGAAGTCCCGGATAAATATTCGCTGGACCGACAAGTCTATTCTTAAAGCCACCCACCATCTTTACAGATAAAGGTCGACTCATTCGGTTTATATTTGTTTCAAGCTGTCTCTCTACAGTACGTTTCTTTGCCTTTCTGTTGTTAGCCACTTTTTGGGGTAGAATTCATTAACCTGGCACACACATTCCGAGGCCGAGACGAGAAATTTGAAATTGCTTGCACGTGGATCTCAACTTCAAACGATCAACTGACAGCCCCCACCCAGTTGGTGATGACACTTCCTAGGAGCCATTGTGGGACTCCGTAATACGCCTGCGCTGTTCGCACGGGAGTCAGATAAGCCTTCATTTTATTTCTCACAGTTATTTTGTTAAATAAATCATTCTTTTTTTGCTTATGTATAATTTATAGCAAATTTAATAGTGCAGCTAACTGCGTGTAAGATTTAGGATTATTTACTAGCAATTCAGGGAAAAAATTACTATATTATTCTTGCGAGGATAGGCAAATCTTTTGGAGAGCATTCAGTCTCATTTAGACCACGAATTAGGGAGTGTGTGGTACCGTAGCTTTCAGGATGTGTATTTATTCAATCATTCAGAAATATATCCATATATATATATATATATATATATATATATATATATATATATATATATATATATATATATATATATATATATATATATATATATATATATATATATATATATACTCGTATATAAATCCTCATATCATTTTGGCATCCTAATATTGCGCGTTTGCATTTAATCTGGCGTCCACTGTAAATTGGAGTCCGTATATCGGACGCCACTTTAGAATTGCTTTAAAATTTTTTCCTGGCTTGTTCCCGACCTCTAGAGGCTGAAGTCAAAATTTCATCTTGACGCCAAAATGATAGGAAAATGAAAATTTCCGTATATTTTTAGTTCCGAAAAATTCCGCTCCAATTTTTAGTGGCGTCAAAAATATACGTGTATATTCCCACTTCATATATTCTGCTATCATACTGGCGTCCAGAAACTTGACAACATTGTTGCAGAACATCGATCGATAATGAAACAGATGCTTGCGCTTTTGACATGGAATTTGTTGGGAGTATGGCTTGAATTTGGAATTGCATTTCTCATGTATGTCATAACATAATATTCCCACCAATATTTTATTGCAGACTGAAGTATTATAGCACAGTTACTTATATCAGAAATTATTCTCGCTCGGAATTAGTTCAATATCAATTTAAAATTTGAACAGTCAATTTTGAATGTGAGGAAATAACAGCTGAGTACTGACTCAAGTATAAGGAATAAGTGAGTAAATTCATGTACCTCTTTCTAATAGTTCAAGAGCCGACCGCACCTTATCATTTCTAATCAGATTTAGGGTCGAATTGCATATGAATTGATCGAAGATATAGTAGTCATTAGGATGTCACCTTCATAAATCCAGGATCTAGTCCTGAGTATCGAAAAAAAGCCATATCCGGTCAATAAGCTCGTGGTTAACTTGAAACTAGTATCAATCGATTGCAGAGGTCAAGTACTTTAGGACAAAACCAGGATACTACCTCCGTTCTATCCAAAACAGAGAAAAAAACACAACAATCTTAAGGGAAGTTCAAAACGACAGGACAGAGGTTGGTACCTTGGTTTTTTCTCGGAGTATCCGACCTTCACTACTAATAAGTACCAGTTTTAATCATAAGTTCTATCAGAGAAGTTGACTCTGACAAAAATTGACCGGAAGTGCCTTTTTTTGACGCTTAGGACAAGATTCCAGATGAAAAAGTCTGACACCCAATTGACCACTATATTTTTGATCGATTCATATGAAATTTAACCATGAGTTCGATTAGAGAACGTAAGGTGCGGTCGGTTTCCCAACTATAGGATCACTATAGGATGTGAGAACTCGCTATTTCATCCGTGATGTGGTCTTATAATTGTTGTAGAAAAACGAATTATATCGTTTGTACAGTGCAAGTGAAACATTTTTGTTGCAAGTTCATTATTGCTTCTACTAGGACTAAATTGATGAATCTCAAATTATTCATGTTTTTGAGGTCCCTGATGGTCACAAAGTTGCACTCGGAGTGTGATCGAAGAAAAGTTAGAATTGATGCATGAATTATCATTATTACATATCTCCTGTAATACAGTATAAGTGTGACATAAGCTTGTAATATACAAGGAAACGAGAACTAATTTTTGTTCCTATTAATATGATCTATTACAGGATATCACATCCATCATGGCTGAAAAATTTGAAGAGTAGGTATACAACATACATATAAGTTAGGACTGGGAGAAAACATGATTCGAGCTTTTTTTTTGTTCAATTTAGAATTCACTGGCAACATAAAACCGGAACAATTTTGTGTAGAAAACGAAAATATTGCTTTATTTTTCTTGAATCTGCCGATAACAGAGTTCACCAGAAGATAATTTGAGTTACTGCGATGAGCCACAATTTGGTTCAAGGTACAAGTTGAATTTTTTTTCAAATGAGAGCTTTTACTATTTGAGTGTCCGGTTTTTGCAAAGGGCTATATATTGAATGCATTCAACAATAACTGTATTTCGGAAATGATATGCTCAAACTGATTCTATATAACATACATCCATTCTATCTCATATTTCAATTTGTGCGAATTATCATATCATCGCTTCTTTTATTCAGTTTGTGGATAGATGAACATTGACTCTGTTCTCGCAACTGTGTGAGAACATTTCTTGAAGTCAGGGAGCCAGCCGCATCTTATGTTCCCTGATCGAACTTACGGTCAAATTGTATAATATGAATCAATCGAGAATATTGAGTTCAATGAAGTGACAAGACTATAAATCTAGAATCCTGCTTCAAGTGTCAAAAAAAGGCTACCATTGTTCATTTTTGTTAGGGTCAACTTCACTGATAGATCTTATAATTGAAACTAGTACCAATCGATAGTGAGGGTCAAATACCTTAAGAAAGAACCAAGGCGCTACCTCCTGCTCCGTTCGGAAGGGGAAGGAGAAGAATAGCCAAGGATAATATTATATGGTGGCAACATTCGGCTGGTAGCATTTTGAACAATTCTGCATTCTATAATTATTCTTTGATAAAAAATTTAACACCGTTTTGCTCGAAAACACAGGAAAAAAACTGATGTGAACACCACATGTCTTGCTTGTACATTTTTTGACTCAATAATTTTACAGTTGACACTGATATTTACACTAGGCAAAATCGACTCCAACCAAATTTTGAGATGATAATTCAATCATTCAGATGCTACAATTCATTGATGGTCAGTTGTATCGCTCTAACTCAAATTGTAAGCTTCACTTATACAAAAAATGTCGAATCGAAATAAGGACAGAAATGTTCAGGTCACATTCAATTTTCAAATTTTGATACGATATTATTAAGTTATGTGGCATCTAAAATTTAAGTGACAGCGGTGCAACTGGCCATGGAACGCTCTAGCAGTCTCAAATACCAAATTTCATCATTCTACGGCCGAAGTCTCGAATTTATGCAAAAAATTGAGAAAGATTGTCAGATAGAGCTTACTTTCAGCTCAATAGATTGTTATGAAAATATTAAGTTATCATTCGAATGCTACAATTCTTTTAAATTCAAAATTCCAAGATTCTACAGCTGATTGTTCTGGATTTATATGAAAAATCCGAAAACGTGCTTAGTAAACTGCACTCCTGGTTGATCCGACTGCGGTCATAATGCAAGGTGTACAATTAGGTTTTATAGAAGTATTTAATACGAAATTTCAATACTCCACGGCTAATTGTTTTGATTTAATGCAAAAAACTTGAATAGACTGTGCACAGCCAATTAGTATTAAAATAAAATATAACCATTGAGATGCAACAGGAAAATTCAAAAAGAGTTCCAAGTACAGTGCATTTCCGGTACAGATGATTGCAACCATAATAGACTTTAGACCAGTCTCAAATACAAAATTTAGCTATATAGATACACATATTCATACGAACATACCGACGTCAAGCCGAAAATAGTCAAAATGAATTAAGGGATGCTCAAAACGAGAATCTCCATCAAAATCTCGAAATGTGATTTTGGCGGTTCAACAAAATTACTTATTTGTACTTTGTGCAAGTGAGTTAAAAGAGATTCACTTGGATTACCCCGATACTTATTAAATGTTCAATATTTCATATTATAAGTAGTATCTGACTTGGTGCACCATATTGCAGCACAAACAGCAAAGGAAATTCTCAGGGATATACGGTATGAAAAGACTCAAAATTATACGTCTACCAATTTGCATTGTGGAAGAACTGATCAGAGGATGTAGTCGTACATAGTTCAACAAGTCCCATCCTCAACGGTTGAACTTTTTGCCTTTAGATTGATATACAAGATATGAAGGATGAATACTGAAATACGACATGCTCCCAGCAACTTTGAAGAATAGGAATGATCGAATATTTGGACAATTTTGGTCATAGATTAATTTTATGCCCACATAATTGTTGTATTTATCATCAGTTACAGTTCTGCTTCAGAAGTTCATGTGCTATGTGCTAAAAATCAATTTTTCAGGCGATTGTAACAGGCCCTTTTTGCGACCATGAAGTTTTACTTACTTGTACACATCTATCTAAATTCACTTTTTGCACGATTGGGCGTTTTCATGAGTTTACCGGCTCTCTATTCAAGGTGGTATGTTGATTTTACCAACAAACTGTGGTTACTACGGTTATGTTTACTTACGGCCCATGGGCAAAAGCGGTAAATTAAAAATTATGGACATCCACAAAAAGTATTAATTTATCTATCGTTATTTGTAATTGAATATTTACAATAAAATGTCAAATTTGACAGCTGACAGCGAGTAAGCGAAGAGTGGTAACTCAATTTGAAAGAGAATATTAGGATTCAAATCTCGAGTAGGTCTTCCAATCGTGCAAAAAAAATTGTGAGCATCACGCTCAATAAGTACAGTATCGATTTCGCTTAATATTTGCAAACCTCGCCAAGGCTCGGCCTCCAAACAATTATTCTCAATCGGTAAACGGTACTTTCTGACCTTAATACCTAAATAACTATTTTAGGACTGATCTGTCCAATATTACTTTTTTGGGACTGATCTATGAAAACTCCCTAATTAACACTTCACACCTACCTCTATGGGCACCTTGATGAAGTCTTAAGAAACAATTTTCTCCGAAAAATTTATCATATCCTTCCGTCAATCTCTATAGATCTTGCAATTAGAGAAATAGATACGCATTTTTAGACAATAAAATAAAACAATTTCAGTGGCAACTAAGATTAACATTTGCAATGTTTCAGAAATGAATGAATAAAATTTAGTGATTTTAAATTCTTTCGTGATGATCGCCTGAAAAAACATAATATTCTGATATTCTCTCCTGGTCTCAGCTGGCGCTTCGACCGTAAACCACAAATTCGACCAAAAAAGTTCAACTCCACGGCCTGGATACACTTATTCTTCCATATAATTCCTATTTTGTATCTTCCATATAATTCCTAATTTGTATCTTTCATCTAACAGGACCGATTCATAATGGTGAAGTTAGTTTTCTCTCATGTGTTCATAAGGATATGAATAAAGGCTACTCGATAGATATTATTGAAGTGCTATTTTTGATTAGTTGAAACACAATTCTTTTTCACCTCATGGGTATAGCACAGATAATCTGCCCATATTATAATAACTTCTCCGTACATACTTGTATACAAAAATAGAGGATGGAATAATTATTCTACCAACACTATGCATATAAAATGGCCTACATATGGGAATTTAAGACCGCAGCATATTACTCTTGTCTCAAACCAGAATATCGTGGAGAATCGAAACAGATTACTATTAATTCTACTAACAGATATCAGAGATAAGAACAGATGACGCATTTTGTAAAAGCAACAAATAATAACTCGGTACACAGATAAAGTTTCATTTAGTGGCCTTAAACTCCATGACTGTTACTAACCGAATTTCATTCCCAACCAAATATTCCTGTAGGGAAGATTTCTCAGCATTTCAATAATTCTAATTGACGATTATTGATTGAACTGATAACGCATACTTGAATTAGGGTAGCAACACTAGTTTGAATATTTGGTATGTTGAGAGGAAAGTCGATAATATGATAATAATTGTAGACAAATATTTTATCCGCTAGAGCTGAATACAAGGGAAAAACTCGAAGACATGTACCAAGTAGTATAGGGTGTTTGATGAGGTGAGTAGGAAGTATCTCTTACCAGAGCCAGATTATACATAAAGCCTGATAGGCACGGGTTGACGGACCTTGACTTAAGGAGGCCTTAACTTTGAGGATTTCACAAGCATTTGATTCACCAGCTCAAGGATCTTATTGAATTACGACTTATGAGCTTCAATGAGTCTTGATCTGGCATTTGTGTTGATTAAGGGAGGATATAGACATGATAATTTCACAGAGAAAAGTATCTGAACTAAGTTAATAATTGTGGGAAGAGGAATAGATTATAAGAATGAATTGAAAACAATTCATTACTTAGCATTAAAAAATGGCTATGATAAGAAATTGATAGACAAAATTTCATATGATAAAGAGAAAAAAATACTAATGAAGTCATTCTGCCACGGTAATTCAATTTACAAAAATACAAAAAAATATAGAAAAATCTTATTTATGAGTGAGCTGAGTCTAAAGATAGGGCGTTTTCTGGAAGAATTAGATATTTGGCCAGCATATCATGTTCAGAGACAAATACATTCTATTTTCATCAACCACAAAATAGAAAATTTGGACTCTTTGTCAAAATCAGATGTATATGAAATTGTTTGTGAAAATTGTAGCGCGAAGTATATAGGACAAAAAGGCCAAAATCTTAGAACCCGTTTTTTGGAGCATATGCGCCACTCCTGTCATATATCTAATCTAAAAATTTTACATTTGGAAAATAAAAATAAAAAATTGAATTTATTACAATTTTACGAAATTAAAAATGTCTGAATGATAATGAAAATTTATTGAATGGAATTACTGATTATTACAACACACCACTTTTGGATAAGAGTAAAATTAAATTTTTTCAAATTGAATTATCATCATTATCATGTTTTCATTTCCGAATGATGGTAATTCTTTTCATCAATATTATTATTATTATTCCAATTATTTTGCCAACTTGGTGTTTTTACTGAAAATGTCTTTCATTTGTTGATATTTTGTTATATTTTTCATTTATATATTTTTTTATAAAAAAAAAGATAGCTGAAGATGACTCCAAAAGTCGTAATGATCATCGTTGATTAATGAAGAAAATCATAAATTGAAACTTAACTCTTCCTACAATTATTAGCTTAAAATGTTTCAACTCTTCTCCAATGAAAAAACTATCTGAACTAGGATTGTGAAGAACTCAATACTCTTCCAAAAAGCTACGAGATCTTTTTTGTGTGACTTAAGGCTCTTAAGATATTACAAAAATACTCTGTGCTTCTTTTTCCAATATGGTGGTGTAATGAGGGGAGGTTTCCAGCTCCCAGAATCAAGATTTATACTCACACTGACTCCCATCACACATTTATAGAAAAATATTGAGCAAAATGCAAGTTTAGACCAAAATTTTGTCACATTTCAATAGAGCAATTATTATCACAATTATATGACATCCGTAAGTTCTTCCTGATAAATTCCCCTCACATACTGACATTCATATCTACCAACAGTTCACGGACATGGCAAATACATTTTACTTCAGAACTCGAAAATAGCAATTATCAATCAAAAATCCATATTTTCTCGCAAAATCTTTCAATTTACTATGAGTTCTCTATCAATCGATGACATATTACTTCTCTATGGAGATGTCTTGAGTATTAACTCATTTCAAACTTTTGAATATATCGCTTCACATGTGTCATCGATAGAACGTTCTACGTGCTCACCGAACTGTAAAAACTAAATCTGGCAACAGGGGGGACGCCATCTCAAACATGAACTGAAAGCATATAAGGTCACACCCTGTATTTCACCATTTTATATGACATTGCATCAGACTTCTGTATAGCAAGAATCTAATTTCAAGTTCTTCCTCACGGGAAACAGAAAATGATGACAGAGAGATAATCTTTGCATATATGTAGATGATAGTTAGAAAATAGTCATTCTTGTTGTAACCAATGTACTAGCCAGTCAACTAAGTTTAAAATAAACTTTTTAAAAACTTAGTTTCGAGTTGTGATTTTATATTTGGCGCAGTCGGTAGGATTGCGGTAGTTTGCACGGTTAGAAAACTCAACAGAAGAATTTAATTCGTTAAAAACCTGCATCCGTCTGTTTCAACAGTTAAACCGTAATCGAAACTAAAAGTTATTAAAAATCTTGTGTTCTTCGAATTGAAACATCGAAGACAAGAAATATCCAGAAACGCAACTGATAGTACCAGAAGAAGACCTGAAGTCGTCGAAACAGTCAGAACTCCAGTCAACTTCACAACAGGAATCATAAGTCACTACATTCCGTGATCGATCCATCAATCGCTGATCTATTCTACGGAACGCTGACTCCACATTTCAACTGGCCCTCCTCTACTGCTCTGAGCGCATATCAACAGTGAGAAGTCAACCCAAGTCATGATAAAAGAAATTATATTGTTGCTGTAAGTGAAATATAAATTTTATTTTTAATAATTTTTATCAGAAAAAATCCAACTGGATTCTTTAATTGAAATATTAGACAATTTGTCATTAAAATCAGATAAAATGGTAACCCCAGCAGCATCAAGTAATCTTTTTCAACAACTCAATAAAGATATAATTAAAATGCTAGACTTAGCACCAAGCTTCGATGGAGATGTTAAAACTCTATCGAATTTTATAACTACTATAGATGACATGCATTCACTTATTGAACAGACAAATCCGTCTGAAATTACTCGTAAGATTGTTATGCTAACATTAAAAAATAAAATTCATGGCGTAGCCGCTCAAAGTTTGAACATGACAAGCATATTAACTTGGAAAGATCTACGAGATCATTTACAACAGAATTTTTCTGACACTCGTTCAGAACACACTATAATGTACGAAGCGAGTCATTATAGACAAAATAAAGAAAATATCATAGACTATTTTAATAAATTTAACGATTTATTTTTGATATATAAGAGTAAAATTGAATGTAAATTTGTACCAGGTGTCAGCAAAATTATTGTTGCTAATGCATTGCAATATTTTGTTCAAAGTTTCATAAACAACTGTAGAGAACCTTTTCGAAGCCAATTATCCGCTCGAAATCCATCTAAACTTACAGAGATTTTGAATCTTATCACTAACGATTTGCAATATATTCACACGCAGCAAAAATTACAAATTCAAAATCAAACTCAATATCAAACAAATAGACCAACACCAAAGAATCAGATACAATTCAATCAACCTAAATTCCAATCACCAATGCATAGATTCCCTACTTCCTCGGGAAATCAGTCACAAACACAATTTAAGCAGCCATTTGCACCACAAGCAAATATTCGAAATGCATCATTCAGAAATCCTACACCCATGAGTGTACAAACTAGACAAAAACAATTTTTCAAACGTCCACGCATAGAACAAGATTCACAAGAACTTTATAACCAAAATTTTGAGAACAACGAAGAAAATGAAAATTTAGAAAATCAACAAACTTTTGAGAATGAGATCGAAAATGAACACGATTATATCGAGCCGGTTGAAAATCAAAATTTTCTCGCACTCGAGTCACCCGAATTGAATCCTTGACAAACAATTTTAGCAGATTACCTTTCATACAAATTTCAAAATTTAGAATTCTTTTAGACACGGGTTCCACAGAAAATTACATACATTCGAAGTTAATTAATATTAATATGACAAAATATCCTGAAGCCTTTACAATACACACTTGTGATGGAAAATCAACTGGATCAGAATTTACTTTTTTCCAATTTAAAAATTTGAATATCAAAAGTTATATATTTAATTTTCATAAAGATTTTGATATATTGCTAGGTATACCTGGAATAGAATTATTAAAATCTAAATTCAATTTTGAAAAAGGAGAAGTAGTTTTTCTCAATAAATTTAAATATAAATTTCAGTATTTAAATCAGAATAAGAAAAATTATTTTAATATTGAAACAAATAGTCCAGAAATACGTGACGAACATTTGAGTAAAAACGAAAAACAATTATTATTTCAAAAATTGAACAAATATAAAGATTTAATTTTGGAAGAAGATCAAAAATTATCCTTTACTAATAAAATAAAACATGAAATTAAGACTAGTGATAATATTCCCATTCACACAAAACAATACAAGTATCCGGAAATTTATAAACAGGAGGTTCAGACTCAGATAGAAAAAATGTTAAAAGATGACGTCATACAACATTCATATTCCTCCTACAGTAGCCCAATTTGGGTCATTCCAAAAAAACTGGATGCTTCCAGTAAGCAAAAATATCGAATTGTTATAGACTATCGGAAATTGAACGACAAGACCATAGATGACAAGTTTCCTATACCCGACATAACTGATATTCTCGACAAGTTAGGCAAATCTAACTATTTCACCACAATAGACCTTACTTCCGGTTTCCATCAAATAGAAGTAAACCCGAATGATATTCCTAAAACTGCATTTTCGACAAATGTAGGACACTACGAGTTCAAAAGAATGCCATTTGGCCTCAAAAATGCACCGTCCACCTTCCAAAGACTAATAAATTTCGTTTTAAAAGATTTAATTAATAAAATATGTTTTGTCTATTTAGATGACATTATTATTTTAGGAACATTCCTTCAGGAACATTTACAAAATTTAGAAAAAGTGTTTCAAAAATTAAGAGAAGCTAATTTGAAAATTCAATTGGACAAGTGTGAGTTTTTGCGAGAGGAAGTTGCCTATTTGGGCCATATTATTACCACCGACAGAATTAAACCTAATCCCGATAAAATACAAGCAATCAAAAAAAATTTACGATTCCTAAAACTACTAAGGAAATCAAATCTTTTCTTGATTTATTTGGGTATTATAGGCGATTCATTGACAATTTTTCAAAAATTACTAAACCACTCACAAATTGTTTGAAGAAAAACAGTAAAATTGACATAAATAACAAAGAATATAAAGATTGTTTTGAGAAATGTAAAACTCTCCTATCAAACAATCCCATACTTCAGTATCCCGATTTTTCTAAAGACTTCATTCTTACAACAGACGCCAGTAATTATGCAATTGGCGCCGTCCTTTCACAAAGAAATAAAAATAACAAAGATCTTCCTATTTCCTATATTTCAAGAACTCTCAACAACCACGAAATAAACTACAGTACCATCGAAAAAGAATTGCTAGCTATAGTCTGGGCGACGAAACAGTTTCGTCCATATCTTTTGGGCCACAAATTCAAAATTATCACCGATCATTGGCCTTTAGTTTGGTTAAATTCCCTTAAGGAACCAAATCAAAAATTAATACGTTGGCGACTAAAACTTGAAGAGTTTAATTACACAATAGAATACAAAAAAGGTTTTCAAAATTTTGTAGCAGACGCATTATCTCGAATTAAACCTCAATTTGAAATTCGTTATCAAGATTCTGACATTTTCAAGTCAAAAAATCCGCTAATCCATTGTATTTCAAAAGACATGAAATTATCAAAAGGATTCGCAGAACAAGTTAAATCAAAATATCCGTTGCAAAATTTATAGATAATAAAATATTCATACAAAAAAAACCAAGATTAATTTTGCATCTTATTACAAAAAATTTATATAACGAGGAGCCCACCTTTTTAAACATTAAAAAGTGTTTGGAAAAGTTACTCGAATACTGTATTCAAAACGATATTATTGAAGTAGATTTACCCCGTATATGTTCTGGTCTCGATAAAAAGCCTTGGTTTAAAATAGAAGGTTTAATAAAAGAAATATTTGGAAATACCTCAATTATTTTTAACGTTTATAATGAACCTAAAAATTTAGAACTAAATTTGAACACCGATAATGATTCTGTTATAGTACAAACAGGATCAGAAAACGAAAGTACGGGCACCGCTCATTCAGATGACGAAAGTCCTGTGAATGGATTAACTCATTTGGATTCTGCAATTAACACTCGTAGAAATCAAATTGTAGTTAAAGAAACTAATGGAAAAAATGAAATTAAAGTATTGAAACTTTTTGAAAATAAAATTCAACGAACTTATTTTTACTTGAATAAAATAAATTCCAACCAAGCTATCACAAGCTTCATAAAAACCTATTTACAACCGAGTATATCATATTACTGTCTAATTCCAGAAGTTTTCAAACGAAACTTTAACGCCGTATTGCAAGTGTACTTTTGCGCAGGAAGCTACAGACTTATATCATGCGCAACTATGGTCAATGACTTACAAGATAAGAACGAACAACAGCTGACTATACAAAACTATCATGAGAGCAAAACAAATCACCGCGGAATAACAGAGACATATAATAAATTAAAATCATCATATTATTGGCCGAATATGATTAAAGATATACAAAATTACATTAACAAATGTACTATATGCTTAGCGACTAAATATGAACGAAATCCGATTCAAATCCCAAACATTTTGACACCCACTGCTGACAAACCATTTGAAAAACTACATATTGACATATTATCCCACGAACAGATAAAAATTTTAACTATAGTAGATTCTTTTTCTAAATTTGCAATGGCCTATGTTATCAAAGATAAAAATGCTATTACAATATTAAGCAAATTGATAAAATATTTCACTCATTTTATCATCCCAAAAGAAATTGTTTCAGACAATGGATTAGAGTTTAATAATAAAATTATTCAAAATTATTTAGCTTTGCGTAAAATAAACATACACTATATTTCAGTAGACAACCCTAATAGCAATGGTATAGTCGAACGCTTTCATTCGTCATTGATTGAACATATGCGAATACTAAATCAAAATCCTTTGTTTAAAAGCATGAAATTAAAGGAACGTCTAAATTATGCATTGTTAGCCTACAATAATAGTATTCATTCCGTCACGAAACGCGCTCCATTGGCAATAATATATGTATATGGTCAAAATTTCGAGTCTACTTTAAAACCTGAAGAAGTCTTAGTAGAGGAATATCTACAAAAACATGTAGAAGTTCTTAAAGGAATAAACCAACAAGTGAAAGATAATATTGAAAACAATAAATTGAAATATGCTAGACCACAAGAAAAACAGTTTGATATCCCTGAAAAAGCTCATGTCAAAATTCATAAGAGAAATTCCGGCAAGATAGAGAAACCTAAATTTAAGCAAGTAATCGTGAAAGAGATAATGAATGAAAGGGGTCAAATATTAGACAATTAAAATAAAAAACACAAATTATCACAGCTTAAGAAACTCCGTATTGTTTCAGATTAATTCCATTCGGAATTTCACAAATTATCTGCGATGATAGAAATCCAGGAATCAACATTTTAAATTTAGGAACTGTCCATATACAGGTAAACTCGTAAATAATTATTTTTCAAATTTCTTTACAAAATTTATATGAACAACAGGAAAAATTAGAAAATAATATTGTTACATTATTTAAAAATCCAGGAATTCAAAAATTCAATGATCAATTGATGAATAGTAAAAATATTTTGAAATCTTTGATGAATCATATTAAAGAGAAGATTCAATTATTAAATATAAAAAGAATTAAACGGGGTTTGATAAATGGCCTTGGATCCATTTTGAAAAGCATCACTGGTAATCTTGATTCGACCGATAAAGAGCGGTATGATCAAATTATAGAAAATATTAATAATAATCAGAAAACAATTTCGAATTCAGTAAATACGTAAGTAAAAATCAATAATAATATTACAGCAAGTTTTAATGAAAAAATTAATTTGATAAATGAAAATAATAATATATTAAATGAAAAATTCAATCAAATTCAAAAAGAAATTGAAATTTTATACGAAGAAGTTGAAATTATCAAAATTCAGAATTTAATCCATGAATTTGTACAAGTTGGACAAGATTTGTATCTTTCTTTAATTCAGTTAGAAGAAACTCTTACGTTTTGTAAATTGAATACTTTACATTTTGGAGTAATTAATCACGAACAGCTTGTGAAAGAATTGAATAAATTGGAAGATAGGTATTTGCGATCAGTTTTGATTAATAATTTACAGAATAATAACATTTTGAAGACATATTGTTTTTATGAAAATCCAAATTTGACTATTTTAATTAAAGCACCGTCTAATACGCGGATAGAAGAGCTTATCCAAGTAACTTCAATCCCTACCAAAATACACAAAGTTTATGAAACCTTGAATGTAATCAATGGGTTATATTCAAAGAATAATTGTAAGATTAAGCTATTAAATAAGTGTACTAAGCTTAGCAATAATGAATACTTTTGTTTGATGCAGAATACTGAGTATGAGAAATGCTTAGAAAATGTTATATGTTATAAGGATTTTCAGTTTTGCGAATATAATAAAATTTCATTTATCAATTCGATTATAAAAATAAAAAATTCAAATTTATATTATTTATTTTTTCCAAATAAAAAGCAAACTAAGTATATTTGCAATAATAGTGTGGAAATTAAAGAATTGGAAGGAATTTATTATACTAAAAATTGTATAGTGAATAATCAAATAGAATTTATAAATAATTTTGGAACTTTGATAGAATTAAATAGTAATTAATGTAAGATATATATTCTTGGGATTTCAGTCAATATTTTAATTTTATTTCTTTTCTGCTCTACAGTTTCGGCTGCACCTCAGCCATCCTCAAAAGCGAAATGAATTATTGTTTAAAAAATTGAAGTTATACATATGTTAAAACTGTTATTAATATTAATAAGCGGAAAAAAGAGAAATTTTCTCTTGTCCTTTGCCACACCCGACATCTATGGAAGGCGTTGGCTAACTGCAGTTAGCCAACGCCTTCCATAGATGTCGGGTGTGGCAAAGGACAAGAGAAAATTTCTCTTTTTTCCGCTTATTAATATTAATAACAGTTTTAACATATGTATAACTTCAATTTTTTAAACAATAATTCATTTCGCTTTTGAGGATGGCTGAGGTGCAGCCGAAACTGTAGAGCAGAAAAGAAATAAAATTAAAATATTGACTGAAATCCCAAGAATATATATCTTACATTATTTACATATCCAGTCAGCGTCAACCATTTTATTAAATAGTAATATTTCCCATATACAAATTGAACACTTAGAGAATAAAATAAAGAATATATCAAGTCTAAATATTGAGAAAATTAATGATATTCAGTTAGAATCTATTTAGGCTAATATTTCAAATAATTATATTCATTATTCAATCATTTATATTGTATTAATTTTAATCATAATCATAATTATAGTTTATTGTGTACAGAAATGTAAATGTAAAGATTATCTAGCAAAAAGTAATAATCAAAAGTTTAATAGTAAATTTAGGGACATTGAAATGAATGAACCCAAACAAGAAACCAGTAAGAAATGTCTAACTCCTGAAGAATTAGCCTTTCCTCTTAAATGTGGAGGAGTAATATAAGGTCACACCCTGTATTTCACCATTTTATATGACAATGCATCAGACTTCTGGATAGCAAGAATCTAATTTCAAGTTCTTTCTCACGGGAAACAGAAAATGATGACAGATAGATAATCTTTGCATATATGTAGTTGATAGTTAGAAAATAGTCATTCTTGTTGTAACCAATGTACTAGCCAGTCAACTAAGTTCAAACTAAACTTTTTAAAAACTTAGTTTCGAGTTGTGATTTTATATTTTATATATGGATAGGACGCCACTATAAACGCAATATGTAACGTATATTATTGACGCCACATTGATGTTACGATGAAAGGAGGTCATATTGTATAGGAAATGGGAACTCTGTGAATATTGCGTGGAATGGAATGTCTGTGTGGAATCTAGAGAGCCCATGAGAAATTTTGTAATATACTTCGATCAGATCTCAAGTATACGCGTTCCTTTCAGTAGACGCCAAAATGAACATCTTTGTAAGGACGTCAAATTGATAGGGTGATATATATATATATATATATATATATATATATATATATATATATATATATATATATATATATATATATATATATATATATATATATATATATATATATATATGTTATGATGTTTATTGGGTAGTCAGTCTTTAATTATTCAAAAATTCTCATTTATTTCAATGACCCAAGCTTTCACCAATAATTTTTGGCTTCTTCAGGGGACTAAAGTAATGTAAACAATAAGACAGTTAAATCAAATTAACAAGTAAAAACGGATAAACTTCAACTTACAGAAGAATAGAGAATTAATAATCACAAACATTGAGAAAACTAACAACTGGACAAGAGTAAACCAACCATAAAAAACCATAAAAAACCATCAAAAACTCTTGAAAAATCAATAAATATATTGATATATATATATATATATATATATATATTAATATATTCCTCCATCCTTTTTTATTTATTGATTTTTCAAGAGTTTTTGATGGTTTCTTATGGTTTTTTATGGTTGGTTTACTCTTGTCCAGTTGTTAGTTTTCTCAATGTTTGTGATTATTAATTCTCTATTTTTCTGTGAGTTGAAGTTTATCCGTTTTTACTTGTTAATTTGATTTAACTGTCTTATTGTTTACATTACTTTAGTCCCCTGAAGAAGCCAAAAATTATTGGTGAAAGCTTGGGTCATTGAAATAAATGAGAATTTTTGAATAATTAAAGACTGACTACCCAATAAACATCATAACATATAATATTTACAGTCGATAAACAACAATTTTTATATATATATATATATATATATATATATATATATATATATATATATATATATATATATCACCCTATCAATTTGACGTCCTTACAAAGATGTTCATCTTGGCGTCTACTGAAAGGAACTCGTATACTTGAGATCTGATCGAAGTATATTATAATTTATATATATATATATATATATATATATATATATATATATATATATATATATATATATATATATATATATATATATATATATATATATATATTCGTTGGTGAAGTTGAAAGCCAATTGTGGCCCTCCCCCTTTCGTGACGTATGGTTGACCAATCGGTACACTCCGGGAGAGCTTATGCGAATTTATATAGTACAACAACCATTGTTCTTGATTTTAGGACCAACTCACTTCCTCATTTGGTTTAGATTCTTTATTAATGCACTACTACTTCAACATTCAATAGCATTGCCGTTAACGGATACTTGCTTGAGTTGAATCTTCCGTTATTAAATTTTTTGTTTTAATGTTTGGAATTATTCATTATTCAATACTCCTACTTTTGATGTTCATGTGTTGATGACATTCTGTAATTGATATTCGAATGTAGCTCTATCCTGTCTAGAACGGTATTGTTACTCACGGTTGGAGTTTTATTCGAGAAATAAAACTAGGTCTATGTTGACGAAAGTTTCTGAATTCTGCGACATTTCCTCTATCTTCCTCGCTGTTTAGGCTCGTTGGCCAGCCTGTGTTCGATATCGTTCGGTCAACTTGCGCCCTAACGGATTATTGGCAGGCTTTACATTCACTTGATTGGGTTTTCACCTCGACCCATCTCTACTGTAGCCTCTAGCCGGTGTCCAACTTCAAACGCGGGAAAATTCGCCCGGACGCATTTAGGTTGTAACAGTAGCTCACACAAAAAGCTATATCCGGTCTGGTTAGAACCGATAAATACATTGAACTACCTATCAGCCTTTGATAAGGATACTTTGTTCTAATACTTTCATCAGTACAACAATTATCTAAGTTTAATTTAGATTCCATTGGAGTTTTGACTGTTTTTGCATCCAACATATTAAACTTATTCAATAATTGAGTTATGTAATTCTTTTGACACAAAGATATAGTATTTATTTCTTCATCATGGTTTACCTGCATGCCCAAACATTCCTTTATCTTACCTAGATCTTTAATCTTGAATTTAACATTTAGTTCTTTCTTTATAGTAAAAGTTTAATTTTTGTCATTAGAAAATATAAAAAAATCATCAACATATAGAGCAATGATTGTTATTAAATTATTTTTTCTCTTTACATAAGCACAAGATTCATATTTAGATTTCTGGTAATCTAATTCTAGCAAAACAACATTATCACGATCATTTCAAGCTCTAGAAGCTTGTTTGAGCCCATATATAGCTCTTTTTAGCTCCAAATATTTGTTAGTTCCACCAGAATAATTTTAACCTTCTGGCATTAGCATGAAAACATTTTCTTTCAAAAAATCGTTTAGGAATGCAGTTTGAACATCAAGATCAATACTTAAACCTAATTTAACAGATAATGCAAAAAGTAATCTTAAACTAGAATGTCTGACAACAGGAGAGAATGTCTCTTCATAGTCAATGCCTGGTTTTTGTGAAAAATCTTTAGCAACTAATCTTGCACGATATTTCACTGCACCTTCACTATTGACCTTTCTTTTAAACATCCACTTATAGCCCAAGATCCCAGACCCGCCAGACCTTACTTATTTTCTGAGAAACAAAATTTGTGGATTAGAATAGTGTTAGTCGGTACTTTGATCTTACACATATTTACTAGTTTGTGCCGACGGCCAATTTATAGATATAGACCGTCAGATAGTCGAAGATTTGAGTGCCCCATTTTGTTTTCTCTGCCTTCAAGAGTTTTGATAAGTATGTATATTTAGAGTATAATAATGCCAAAATTAAAGCTGGACCGTGTGGCTAACATAATAATAATTAATTTTAAATTTTCATGAAAAATCCTGTTTTGATCCAATTTTCTCGTTTCTGCCATGCTTACGAAATGGAATTTAGGGAAAAAAGAGTCAACGAAAAACGATAGGCAGAAGTGATCCACTTGGCCAAGGGTTTGGAATGAGGGCTCGATTATGCAAAAAAATATATAAATTTTTCACGTTTTTCTCGTTTCTGCCGTTTGGCCATATGAAAGTTGATATCATAAGTATCTCGTAAAAACGAATGGCATAAGTTTTTCGAATGGCCAAGTCAAGATATGTACAAAAACATCTCGCGAAAGTCTGAAGGTTTTCGTGCATATCTTGACTTGGCCATTCAAAAAACTTATGCCATTCATTTTTACGAGATACTTATGATATCAACTTTCATATGGCCAAACGGCAGAAACGAGAAAAACGTGAAAAATTTATATATTTTTTTGCATAATCGAGCCCTCATTCCAAACCCTTGGTCAAGTGGATCACTTCTGCCTATCGTTTTTCGCTGACTCTTTTTTCCCTAAATTTAATTTCGTAAGCATGGCAGAAACGAGAAAATTGGATCAAAACAGGATTTTTCATGAAAATTTAAAATTAATTATTATTGTTAGCCACACGGTCCAGCTTTAATTTTGGCATTATTATACTCTAAATATACATACTTATCAAAACTCTTGAAGACAGAGAAAACAAAATGGGGCACTCAAATCTACGACTATCTGACGGTCTAATACGAGGTGTTATATGTACATCAAGACAATACTCATTTTTCTTGAAGTCTAAGTGCTGATTTTTATGTATGTTCTAGAGAATATTGTTGAAAATTGATAATCAACACTGCCAGACACTTCTCATCGGCAGTAATTTCTGTTAAACGCTTCAAAGCTCGCAAAAAAATATCTTCATCTTACTTATAGCCTGAGTCCTAATTTTTGTATATAATACTCAGTGAACAATTTCAAGACTTTTTATAAATAGCCAGATCAAGGAAGAATTGGATGCCCATAGATACTTCACTTACTATCAAACCTACAAATAGTGACCTCGCGCTTTTACTCACAGCGATATTTTAGATGTGTCTAAGGGATGTTCAGCCCTGCGATTAATCTAGCTGTTAAGAAAAAGTATGGAAATTGTACTCTGAGTGTCATATATTAAAATTAGCACTCAAACTATAAGCAAGATCACGCCATTCTTTGTGAGCTTTGAAGAGTCTTGCAGAAATTACCACCGATGGAAAATGTCTAGCAGTGTTGATTATCAATTTTTTACAATATCATCTGAAACATACCTCAAAATCAGCACTCAAGACCTTGAGAAAATTGAGTAATGTCTTAACGTACCGCTAGCTCCTCGTATCTGTAAATTGGCCGTCGCCACAAACTAGCTAGTATGCGTATGCTCAAAGTACATACTAACACTACTCTATTCGACACATTTTGTTTCTCAGAAAATAAATAAGGTCTGGCGGGCCTGGGATCTTGCTCTATTACTTTTCACTACTGAAGCACTTTCTGGCCACTCTACTTCTTCCCAAGTTTCGTTTTCCTTGGAACTTTCTAGCTCGTCCGCCATGGCCTTCTTCCACATTTCTGCATCTGCTCCTGCTAAAGCTTCTTCAACAGTAAGCGAATTCTCTTGGTAATTATTCTGATAGTTATCCTAAATACACATATAGGTCACAAAGTCGTTGTAATACTTTGGTTTTGGTACTCTTTTTGAACTTCTCCTTTCTCCTGCCGCTATTCTTGTATTACTTACATATTCTTCATCATTTGCGTCTTCAAACTCTGAAGAATCATTCAACTCTTCATTCGCCGAATCTGATGAGCTTTCTATTGTTGAATCATTTTCCACTGTAATATCTTCTGTAGATTCTTCAGTGATTTCCAAATCCCTCACTAGAGCTGCTGTTTTTTTGTTTTCTTTTGATATTTGATCATTGTCATTCTATTCTATAATTTCAACGTCTCTACGTTTTATCATGTTGCTTATCTATAACCTTGCTTGTTTCACTGTATCCCATCAAGATTATTCAGTTACATGCATTCATTTTATTTATAGAGCAATGTCCAATATATATAGATGCAAAGGTACAACACAAAGAGGAGATTGGACAGCAGAATCTTCACTTAATGCAATAGAAGCTGTGGAAAAGGGTACGATGGGCGTAAATGCGGCAGCTAAGGAGTTTGGGATACCGAAAACAACGGTCAAACGTAGACTAGAACAAAAAGGAATAAAAGTTTCTTAGGCCCAGTATTTCAGTCCATGATTTATCTTAAACGTAGCTTAATTCCCATAGTAATGATTGTTAGAACAATTGTTACCAAGGTGATTAAGCTCCGCTTAAGGTAAACCGAGGACTGAAATACCGGGCCTTAGTGCGCATAGATCAACCGATATTGTTATTTTACGTTACCCTGGTATCGAATTTTTTGTTTAATTTCCTTCTTATTTTATGTTATTTTATATTATTCAACAACTTATTCATATTGTCTGCGTATAAATTTTGCACTGGTCCATCTGACCCAAAGCCACTGGTCCGTCTAACCAGGAAGAGGTCCATCTAACCCAAAAAATTTAATTTTCAGTTTTTGCAATCCAATGTTCTTGAGACTGATATATTTAAGTTTTGTTATTATCAAATGATACACTTTGTTATATTGAATACTACTACAAAATTTCACTTTTCAAAAAGTTTTGGGTGAGCTACATGACTTTTTAAAAAAGTGGTCCAACTATCCCTGACTTACCTCATATGAACACTGGCACCTGAATCCATGTACCATTCTTCTCTTTTACAAGAGTGTTCTCCTAAAAATATCGCACTAAACACATTCGCAGTGTCTTGTTTAGTATTTGTCTTCAAATTAGGACAGTTGCTTTTATAATGTCCGACTTATTTGCAACGATAACACCTTATTACTCTTCTGTCAGACGAAATTGACTGTAGACTATCTGCTTTCTTCACCTTGTTGTGTCCAGCTTTTCGACTCCATCCAACTTTTCCAATAAAAGCACTACCTGTTCTGTTCTGTTATGATGAAAAAGAGTCAGCGAAAAACGATAGGCAGAAGTGATCCACTTGGCCAAGGGTTTGGAATGAGGGCTCGATTATGCAAAAAATTATATCAATTGTTCACGTTCTTCTCGTTTCTGCCGTTTGGCCATATGAAAGTTGATATTATAAGTATCTCGTAAAAACGAATGGCATAAATTTTTCGAATGACCAAATCAAGATATGCACGAAAACACTCGGACTTTCGCAAGATGTTTTCGTACATATCTTGACTTGGTCATTCTAAAAACTTATGCCACCCGTTTTTACGAGATACTTATGATATCAACTTTTATATGGCCAAAGGGCAGAAACGAGAAGAACGTGAACAATTGTTATAATTTTTTGCATAATCGAGCCCTCATTCCAAACCCTTGGCCAGGTGGATCACTTCTGCCTATCATTTCTAGCTGACTCTTTCTTCCCTAAATTTCATTTCGTAAGCATGGCAGAAACGAGGAAATTGGATCAAAACAGGTTTTTTTACAAAAAATTGGAATTAATTATTATTATGTTGGCCACACAAGCTTCACTTTTGGCATTATTATAGTCCAAATATACATACTTATCAAAACTCTTGAAGGCAGAGAAAACAAAATGGGGCACTCAAATCTACGACTATCTGACGGTCTATAACTGGTCATGTTTCAGAGCTAATTAATTATACTTATCTGCGTACAATTAAAAGAATGATTTATTATTTACAGTATGCAGCATTGGCAGAGTTTTTAATATGAAAGGGTACAATATCACTTAGGATATCACTGCTCGAGTACATTTTTAAAAATTATTTTGACGTTTTGTGAAAACTCGATATTTGTTTATTTCAGTGCACTCTTGTTTCTGCAGTAACAATGGATGGTCATGAATCACAATCATCTGAATTTTGTGATGTAACGTGAGAGATGTTCTCATTCAAAAATATAGATAAAATTATTCTGACGGAGTTAGATGAAATTTTGTACAGAATACGTTATGAAAAGCCATATTGTTTGACGAAACGTAATTTGCAAAACTCGCTGCACTCGTTTTGGCAAATATTACATTTCGTCAAACAATACGGCACTTTTCATAACTAATTATGTAAATAACTATTAATCACAATAAAATTAGTGACAATATTGTTATATGATTTTTATAGTAATTAAGGTATCAAGGGTATTAAGAAGACAATAATGCTTGAGTTCAACGGCATACTTTTCGAGGGCCTCTGGCCCGAGGTGTATACGTTGACCGTAAGCATTATCGTCCGTATAACTCCCGTGATGCCTTCAATGTTTAATGTCCGACCAATGTACTATTTTAATGAAAATTTTTAGCAATGTATGTCCTGTAATTATGATTTCTGTCAGAGAAATTAATCAAGTTACTTGCTGTAACTAGGGAACATGATATTCTTGTTTGTTGTTTTCCAAAATTATGCTCTTGGGCATTATTTTGAAAAATAATACCTTTGGGTATTATTTGTTACGTATGAATAAACTATTGTTAGGAAAAGTAGGCCATCAGGAATCCATTGAGATGTAGTTATTATTTATTTTACATTGGACGTTTCGAGTAACAAGTACTCATCATCAGCTACATAAAATTTTAAAAATATAACAAAGAACTATAAAAATTTTCATTTTCTCACCAAGTATACATGAACATGTTTAGTTTAATTACTTAAACCAGAATAATATAAATGTTATAAGTTCACAAAAATTTTCAATAGAAGAAAATTAGTAATTGAACTATGCCAAAACCCCCAAGAACGAAGTCATGTTCATGGAACGTGAACTGACGAACGACTGACGGAATGCAGTAAATCAGCTATGAATGCAGTAAATCAACTAAGAGTTGAAACATTTTAAGTTAATAATGGTAGGAAGAGTTAAGTTTCAAATTATGATTTTTTATTATTCTACGATGATCATTTCGACATTTTAAGTCATCTTCAGGTATCTTTTTTTATAAAAAAAATATAAATAAACAACATAACAAAATTATATATATAACATTTTAAGTAGAAACACAAAGTTGGCAAAATAAATGGAATGAAATAAATGAGTAGATTTATCATCATACGGAAATGAAAAAATGATAATGATGATAATTCAATTTAGAAAATTTTCATTTTATTCTTATCCAAAAGTGGTGTGTTATAATAATCAGTTATTTCATTCAATAAGTTTTCATTATTATTCAGACATTTTTTAATTTCGTAAAATTCTAATAAATTCAATTTTTTATTTTTATTTTCCAAATGTAAAATTTTTAGATTAGATATATCACAAGAGTGGCTATCTTCGAATAAATGTTTTGCCAAATTTGAGTTTTCGACTTTCCCATATTTTAAACAGCGCATATGCTCTAAAAAACGGATTCTAAAATTTCGGTCTGTTTGTCCTATATACTTCGCGTTACAATTTTCACAAACAATTTCATATACGGTCAATGGTACTGATAGGGCTTTTATTCAATTTAACATAAGTTGTAGTGTCTCGCAGAATGTCATCAGCTTTAGACAAATATTTTCTCTTATCCATTATGACTATTTTAGCACCTTTGTCTGCCTTTAAAATGTAAATATGGTCTTTATCATTTGTAACAAATTTTTTTGTGTCATTAATCCAATTATTAAGTTGAATTTCACTGAAGAATGATTTATAATTGTTTAATGTTCTAGTATAATATTCTAATAGCTTTGATATTTTGTTTTTCAAAGGTTCTTTATCTGGAATGTTCCTGTAATCTATACTTAAACTGAGGTTAACATAAATGTCAAAAATTATTTTCTGTGTGTGTTTATGTTTGGTAGATTTATAACTAAAATTGGGACTAAGCCCTAGAACAGCCATAATATGTTCAGGTATATTTAAACCACGAGATTGTATAAAGTCAGGTGTAGATAGACGTGATTTGTTGCGCACCAATAATGTACCTGAATAACGGGAATTATTGTGCCTAAAATCATATTAATACGCAAGTGAATAGTTTAAAACGTGAAGAACAGGTGCTTATAAATTAAAGTGCTGTACAGTGAATATACCAACTAAAGTTAACTAAAATAATTTAGCTAAAAAAGTTAGGTTAGGATTAAAATAATTGACAGACAGCCACGTGCTCAGGCGCTCTGTTCGGCAGTGGCATTCTCGCGCACGCGCGTTAAGTAGCATTTCAAACCCAGCGACCCGGCAACGAAATACATGGGCGTAATAAAAGAAATTTCAGTATCCACAAAACATAGATGAGCAACCAGCATCGCGGAAGAACACTCTCAGAATCAAAAAGGAGAAGAACTAATATAGAAAAGGAAGACGAAGGAGAGATTTTCAAAAGGAGCAAAAATATAAGCAGAACTCCTCCAAAAAAAGCAGGTAGCTCGGCCACCAACTCCGAGTCCGAGATGAACGAAATTAAAGAATTGATAAAGTCACTATCCACTGATTTGAAACAAGAAATGAACACAAATAAAGAAGAATTGAAGAAATGTATCACTGGAAATAGTGACTTCATTAAAAAACTACAGAGTGAAATGGCTGAAAAAGAGAAAATATGGGAAGAAGAAAAGAAACAAATTTACGTAAGACTAGGAAAACTAGCGCACCAATTAGAAATCAAGAAGAAGCTCGAAAGGAAAAATAATATCGTCATAAAAGGTCTGAAAATAAACGACACGCAAATTATTAACAAAGAAGTGGAAAAATTTATGAAAGATGAACTCTCCATCGAGTTAAAAGTGAAGAAAGCAAAGCCAATAACCACAAAGGCAGCTCAAACAATAATAATAACAGAACTTAATTGTTGGGAAGATAAGTTGAAAGTGATGAAAAACAAAAACAGACTGAAAAACAAGCCATTATTTATTGAAGATGATTCAACCAAAGAAGAAAGGACAATACAAGCTAAGATAAGACTAATCGCAAAACAAGAAAAACTAAAGGGAAATGAAGCAAAAATAGGACATATGAGACTATACATCAACGGCAATACTCTAGCTTGGAATAAGGAAAAAGGAAAATTAGAAGAAATCCAGAAGAGCAGGTTCTCATATGAGACACAAGCTCCAAAAAACTAAGTTATAATGCTATTAAGACATCGACCCTGACAACGAACACGGCAATGAACAAGGACACGAACATAGTTGGAAATGATATTAAAATAGGAAATAGAACAACATATGACGAAACGATAATAGGTATCTGGAATATCAGAAGTATAAACGGTAAAGAATGGGAGTTGATTGAAGAATTTGAGAAATCGAACGTGAGCATACTTGGAATAACAGAAACAAAAAAGAAAGAGAAAGGGATACAAGTCATTAAAGGACATAAATTAATTTTTAGCGGAGTACCGAAAGAAGAGAACGCAAAAGGAGGAGTAGGATGCTTAATAAAAGAAAATGTGATAAAACATCACTGGAATCTCTATACAGAACGTGCCTTAGCTGTAACAGTAGAGCTAGGAGGAAATAAAACAACTACAGCCCGAACGAGGACGAAAGTAGCACCAATAAAAATAAGTTTTGGGAAGATATCCAAGCCATACTAGACCAACTATCAGACCCAGTCGTTATAATAGGTGACTTCAATGCTAGAGTAGGAAATAATAACACAGGAATAGAAGATGTAGTAGGTATATACAGAGAAACAGTAAGAAACAATAATGGAAACAGACTTATTGACTTCTGCATAGTTGACGATCTAGCAATTATGAACACATTCTTTGAACACAAAGACATTCACAAATATACGAGGGAAGTAATAAGCAGAAACGAGAAATCAATTATAGACTATATTTTAGTTAACGGAGAATACAAGCAAAAAGTGAAAAATGTGAGAGTAAAAAGAGGATATGAAATCGGAAGCGACCACTACCTCCTTACAGCTAAAATCAAAACACAAAGGGCACAAGAAGGAGAAAAGAAAATTGAGAATAGAATAGAGAAAACTACAATTAAAGCATACAAACTAAAGGATGAACAGACAAGAGAAGAATACCAACAAAAAATCCAAGAAAAAATAACTGAATTAGGAGATTATAGAACCTTACAAGCAGAAACATGGAACACGCTAAAAAATATAATACTACAAACGTCCTCAGATATCTGTGGTACAACTAGCACTACATCAAGAAAGAAAAAGACGCACTGGTGGAACGAGGAAATTAAAAAGGAAGTGAGGGACAAAAAACACAAATGGAAAGATTATATAAATAACAAGAATCAGACAACTTATAGCAAATATAGACAACAACGAAAGAAAGTAAAAGAACTGATTCAGAGAGCTAAAAGACAAGAATGGAATGAATTTAGTAAACAGCTGGAAGAGAACTATAAAGAAAACAAGAAATTGTTCTACAAAACCGCAAAAAACCTAAGAAGGAAGAAAGAAGCCCCTCTAAAACAAATAAAAGACAGAAATGGCAACATAATCAACAATGATATCAATATAATGAAAAGATGGAAAGAATACTACGAAGAATTACTAGAAACAAATGAAGAAAATGATAT
This sequence comes from Dromius quadrimaculatus, assembly GCA_963989225.1. Lineage (NCBI taxonomy): Eukaryota > Metazoa > Arthropoda > Insecta > Coleoptera > Carabidae > Dromius > Dromius quadrimaculatus. The sequence goes on along the minus strand of OZ022326.1, from coordinate 46,409,807 downwards.
ATACACAAATAGAGACGGGATCCAAGACTTAGAAGAAATAACCACAGACGAGATTAAAGATGCAATTAATAGAATCAAAATTGGAAAAGCATCAGGGTACGATGACAATAAACCCGAACAACTAAAATATAGTGGAGAACAAGGTATAGAGATTCTTCACGTACTATTTAACAAAATTTGGAATGAGGGAAATATACCATCAGACTGGGAGAAAACAATAATAATGCCAATATACAAAAAAGGAGACAGCAGGATCTGCTCGAACTATAGAGGAATATCCCTACTATCAGTAGCAGCAAAAATATACGAATCAATTTTAACAACAAAGCTCAAAAAGAAAGTGGAGAACAAACTGGAAGAACCACAAAGCGGCTTCAGGCAGGGATATTGTGCACAAGACCAGATATTTATTATAAGACAGCTAACAGAAAGAGCATTAACATATAACAAAGAAATATTTCTATGCTTTATTGACATAGAGAAAGCATTTGACAAAGTCGATAGGAAAATACTATGGGAGACATTAGATAAATACAGAGTAGGAGATAAATTGACAAGAGCAATACAAAACATGTACAAAAACACCAAAAACATCATAAGAACAGGAAATAATATTTCAGAAGAATTTACAACAAACCAGGGATTAAAACAAGGAGGAAATCTGAGTCCACTTCTATTTATAATGTACCTAAATGAAATTTTGAAGAGAGCAACAAAAGAGACAACAAAAACAACTGTAGGCCATCTTAATCTAAACAGAATCACATTGTCTGATTTGTTTTTCGCACATGATATGGTTATAATTGGAAGTACCAGAAGAGAGTTGCAAAAAAACGTTTCATCATGGGAAGAAGAACTCTCCAAAGCTAATATGAAAATAAACATAGACAAAACCAAAACAATGATTATAGGAAAAGAACCTAAAAGTGTAGATATATACATAAACTCAAGAAAGATCGGCCAGGTAGAAAGCTTTAAATATCTTGGAAGTATCATAGAGGCCAAAGGAGGGTTTGAAGAAGAAATTAACAGCAGGATACAGGCTACAGCTAGAACATTCTATCAAATCAAAACAACCTTTTTAAGTAATAGCACTATCTCCACGAAGTCCAAATTAACAATATACAAAACCATACTATTGCCGATCTTACTATATGGTAGCGAAACCTGGGTAACAAACCAAAGACAAGCCAGTAAATTACAGGCCATGGAAATGAAATGTCTGAGAACTATACTAGGAGTAACCAAAATAGATCGAATTAGAAATGAGGATATCAGAAACCAACTTGAAGTAAAACCTGTCAAACAATTAATAGAAGAAAAACAATTAAACTGGTTTGGACATTTAGTTAGACTACCACAGTGGAGAAAAGTCAAATCCGTGTGGAAATCAAGAACTACAGGAAAAAGAAATAGAGGAAGACCCCAAAAAACATGGGACGACACAGTTGAAGAAATTCTGCAAAAGAAACAAATATCGAATAGACAAGCACATAAACTGGCTATAGACAAAGTAGCATGGAAGAATATTGTAGACACATAGTTTGAAATAAACTCGACACCCTACGGGTAAAAGAGTAACCGACTATATATATATATATATATATATATATATATATATATATATATATATATATATATATATATATATATATATATATATATATATATATATATATATATATATATATATATATATATATATATATATATATATATATATATATATATATATAAGTTATGGTGCCACTTTGTGCTGACATAAACATTATCCTATTTCAATTCTTATAATTCCCACATTTTTGCTTATTACAGATTGTCACGTAGTATAGTTTTCCTTATTTGAAATGTAGTATAGTTAAGTCAGTCTAGATTCAGAATTCTTATTGTAAACACATAATTGTGCAAGTAACAAATAAACTTTTTAAAAAGCGACTTGTTCAGTCTCGACATTTAACTGGCGCAGTCGGTAGGATTAGCCAAAACGAGTTAACGAATATAATTCGGTTCACTCTAGTGATTTATTTGGCAAAAGAACATTTTGTGGAGCAAAATAAAGTGTTAAAGTATATAACACTTCGGCCGTGTAAACGCGTAAACCACAAAAACTTCAAGAGCAACGAACAAGTTCAACGAAGAAATCATATCCTGGGGCCTGCTGAACGTACATCAGCCAACCAGTCACACGCAACCTGATCCACGCAGAGTCACAGACAGCCGACATCATCTTCAGGGCAAATGAAGCTGGTGCTGCTAGTTTTGCTGTGAGTACTACTTATGTCACTTAGAGGTAATTTTCATTTAAACTCAGACTCAGGTACAAGTTCTGAATCGGACTCCGATCGCGAAGATCGTAATCAAATTAATCAAATTCCCCAAGCAATTCCAATTACTCTAAGACAACCTATTTTACAAAATATAACAAGAAATATCACAATGGCAAATGAATTAAAAAGAGAATATCTGGACATGATTCCAGAATTTCGCGGCGAACGCGAATTGTTACCAAGGTTCATAGAAATATGCGAAAAATTAGTCAATAAATTTTATATAGCAACAAATCCCGCAGACTTTCCAAATGAATATCTTATGAGTACTATTAGATCAAAAATTAGAGGAGAAGCAGCTGTTAACATATCTGGTAGTATTATAAACACTTGGCATGATTTGAAAACCGCTTTAAAAAGTACATACGCGGATAAACGCGATAGTTATACTCTTTGTATCGAAATGACAGAATTGAAGCAGAATGAAAGAGATACCGTGTTTGAATTTTATAATAAAATACAGCATGTGTTAAATTTGCAAATATCATTCATTCAAACTAATTCCGCTCCTGGCGAAGCAAATGCATTAATGAGATACTTCCAAAATTACGCTTTAAGAATCTTGCTAAGAGGGTTGAAAGAACCGATAGGACAATTAATGCGAGCTAAGAATCCCGCTAATTTAAATGAAGCATTGGGTATGCTGACAAATGATTTTCAATTTAATAATATGCCGAAAAATCAGAAAACATTCAATAATCCTAATAAACCGCAAAAATATGTTCAAAGACCATTTACACAAAACTTTACTCAATCAACTTCAAGATACACGCCACCACAATTTAGTAGGCCGCAACATATGCAACAAAACCAATATCCATTCAATAGACAATCAAATTTTAACCCGAACGCACAAAGAAATAATTTTGGAAATCAAAACAGAAAACCATTTTATAATTTCCAAAGACCAACCCCAATGAGCATATCTACTCAAAATACAACACAAAATATGCCACTTAAAAGACCTAGAGTAGGAACTGTAATGCAGAATCAAAACTCTCAACAAAAACCTAACTTTGAATTTGAAGAGTTGTATAATATAGATGAACCTGATTGTTCAGAAAATAATATTCATCCAGATTACGAAATAGCCGATAATTTCGAACAAATACAATTAACAGAATTCGAATGTACAGACGAAATCCCGAATGACGAGAACGATTTTTTAGAACGAAACGCCTCGGAACAGAACTAAAATTTTCAACCCATTTTGAGTTGATGAATTTAACAATCGATCAAAGTAAACTCCCATTTATAATATTCCCGGAGAATAATTTCAAAGTTCTCATAGATACCGGCAGTACAAGATCGTTCATTAAACCCAAAATTCTATAGAAATCATATTACTCGAGATCCGTTTCAGATTACAACAGCTCATGGCACGTCCACAGAGTTGTATAGTACAAAAGTTCCTATTTCAAAAATATTCAAGTAAGACAATAAAAGTAATCTAAATTTAAAATATCATTTGTTTAACTTTCACGATCAATTCGACATGTTACTTGGTATGGATAATTTGAAAAAATTGAAGATATTAATTGATACTTCAAATGATTTAATTATTTCACCTAATTCAAGAATAAAGATACATTATTTTGATAATCCAATTAATATAGACCATAAAGCTATTTCAAATAGTAAAGTAGAATGTTTTACAGTTACAATTGAACCTAAATCAGAACAGATTTTAAAAATTAAAATTGATATTGATAATGGCACAGTATTAGTTCCACATATTAAATTTCAAAACGCACTTATTCCAGAATGTGTTTCTGACGCTAAAGATTTCCACTGTTTATGCACTGTTATAAATCCAACTGATTTAAAGTTGAATTTTGAAATTCCTGAATTAATTAATGTAGAAAAAATTGACGATTATGTAACATTTTCTAGTCCAAATTTCAATTGTATTCAAACATATAGTTATAATTTTGATCATTCCAAAATACGTACCGATCATATGAATTCAGAGGAGAAATTTGAAATATTAAATTTAATAAAGAAATATTCTGATATATTCCATCTTGAAAATAAAAACTTATCTTTTACAAACCAAATTAAGCATAATATCAAAACATCTGATGAAGTCCCTGTATATACAAAGTCATATAAATATCCACAAATACATAAAGAAGAAGTCCGTTCGCAGATACAGAAAACGTTAAATCAAAATATTATTCGTCCATCCAACTCGCCATGGTCCAGTCCTATTTGGATTGTTCCCAAGAAGCTTGACGCTTCTGGTAAAAGAAAATGGCGTATCGTTATAGACTACAGGAAATTAAATGACAAAACCATAGGTGACAAATACCCCTCACCTAACATAACAGACCTTCTAGACAAATTAGGACGCTGTCAATACTTCACGACACTTGACTTAGCATCTGGCTTCCACCAGATTGAAATGAACAGAGAGGACATACAAAAGACCGCCTTAAATACCGAAGATGGCCATTACGAGTTTCTTCGTATGCCATTTGGCTTAAAAAACGCACCTGCGACATTTCAGAGAGTCATGGACAATATTTTACGTGGTCTAACACATAAAATATGTTTGGTCTATCTCGATGACATCATAATATTCAGTACAAGCCTCCAAGAACACATCAATAATTTAAAACTAGTTTTCGATCGACTTAGACAATCTAATTTCAAAATTCAGTTAGACAAGTCAGAATTTTTGAAAAAGGAAGTCGCATATCTCGGTCACATAGTGACTCCAGATGGCGTTCGTCCTAACCCAGATAAAATCATAGCTATTCAAAATTACCCTATTCCAAAGACTGTTAAACAAATAAAAGAATTTTTAGGTCTTCTGGGTTACTATAGAAAATTCATTAGAGACTTCGCAAAAATAACCAAACCATTAACTAAATGTCTGAAAAAAGACGCGACTATAGACATAAACAATTCCGACTACATTCAGTGCTTTAACACATGTAAAAATTTATTAATCAATGAACCTTTGCTACAATATCCAGATTTTTCAAAAGAATTTAATTTAACATGCGATGCAAGCAACGTTGCAATCGGAGCCGTGCTTTCCCAAGGTAACATAGGCAACGACCTTCCAGTAGCTTATGCAAGCAGAACATTAAATGATTCGGAAATCAATTATTCCACAATAGAAAAAGAGCTTTTGGCAATCGTTTGGTCTACTCAGTATTTTAGACCTTATATTTTCGGCCGTAAGTTCAAAATTTACACGGATCACAGACCATTACAATGGTTATTTTCATTAAAGCAGTGTAGTCAAAAATTGATCCGTTGGAGATTAAAATTAGAAGAATTTGACTATGAGATTATTTATAAAAAGGGTAAACTCAACACGAACGCGGATGCATTGAGTCGCATTCCTTGCGAAATGAATGATAAAATTCAAAATACATTGGAAAAACCTGAATCACAGTCCCCATTAGCACAATATCAACAATACTTGACAAACAAATTGACGAATACTGTTACAAACAATAATATACTAGAAATAGAAGGTAATTTATTCGACGCTCCACCAACCGATTCCCTAGCTCATTGTGTTAGTAAAGATTTACATATGAACGACGGAATAGCGAAACAATTTAAAGAGAAATATAAAAATACAGAGAAACTAAAAGCACAAAATCCAAAGCTTCATTCTTTAGTTTATTTGAAAACAAAATTCAGATATATCATTTATTTAATAACAAAAGAGCGCTATTATGATAAACCTGATAAACAGGATATATTTTACACACTTTTGAGTTTAAAATCATTTTGTATGAAAAATAATATAAAAAATTTAAGTATACCGAGAATTAGTTGTGGATTGGACAAAATGAATTGGACGGAAGTAAAATTGATGCTTCAATATATTTTCAATAATACTGAAATACTTATCTCAGTCTTTAAATTGCCGGATATACAAACATTTGAGCTAAACGTGAATGACTCGGATAATCCCCACTCCTTCATGGAATACATGGAGCAGTTTAATAAGGAATTTGAAGACACTATACAGAAACAGAATGATAATCAATCATTAATCGTAGAAACAGGCGACCAGAATAACGACGACGAGACTCCTAGTGAAAGTAACATTACAATTCATTCCAACAAAGAAAATCCAATAGTAGGCATCCCAATAGCAGAATGTCCCGTAAACTATGGAAAAAATCAAATAATTATTCCAGAAACAGAACATAGTCCGAAATCGGTCATTATATCAAAATTACATGAAAATACGAAACAAAGATTTTTGGTAGAGTTTTCAAAAAATAATTGCGAAAAAGAATTGTTTAATTTTGTTAAAGAATATATCACACCTAAAGTGAAATATCACATTTACTTCGAATGTGAACTGTACGAAACCCTCAGTTTAGTCCTACAAAATTATTTTAAAAATTCAGAGATAAATTTGATTAAATGTACACAATTCCTGACAGATGTAACGGATGAAGATGAAAAAATTGAAATAATTCGTAATTTCCACGAGAGCAAAACAAATCATCGTGGGACTGAAGATACTGAAATACGCATTAGAAGGAATTATTATTGGCCAAACTTGCGTAAATCTGTACAAACTTTCATAAATTCGTGTGAAATATGCCAATTGACAAAATATGACAGAAAACCATTGAAATTGAAATTCAATGTAACACCCACTGCCTCAAAACCTTTCGAAATTTTGCATATTGATAGCATAACATTGGAGAAAGCCAAATTTTTCACTACCATAGATTCATTCTCAAAATATGCTCAAGCTTACAAATTAAATTCTGGTCAAGGAATTGAAATCGTTAACAATTTAATCAAATATTTTACCCACCATGGAATTCCTGATCACATCATATCAGATAATGGATTGGAGTTCAAAAACTCAATTGTGACGGAATTATTGAGCCTTCACAAAATAGATATTCATTTCATTAGCTCTCAGCACCCTGAATCTAATGGAATGATCGAGCGTTTTCATTCCACACTTATAGAACATATTAGATTACTTAATAATCAAGAAATTTATAATAAAGAATCAATTGAGGTTAAAGTCAACTATGCTCTTCTAGCATATAATAATACCATACATTCTGTCACAAAATTGAAACCATCTGAAATAATTTCTGGTCATATTGACACAAAATCTCCATTTAATATTGACATCGATAAACAGTTAATCAATAATTACATCGAAAACCATAAGAATAAAACAAAATTATTATACGAGTCAATAAAAAGTAAAATTGATCGTAATAAAGAAAAGGTTATCGGAAAGTATAATGAAACTAGGGAGGAGCTATCAGATATCCCAAATAAAATTTATGTTAAGAATAGACAAAAGCAAGCGAAAACCAAAAATAAATTTAAATCTGAAATATTGAAAGAAATAGACAAAAATTTGAAGACAGGTAAATTAAAAACGACACATGGTAATACAGTAGAGAAAATTCATTTATCTAATATAAAACGTCCAAGAATAAAAAATTATGAATTCAAAATTCTTCCAGGTACCTCACGGTCAGCGACGGATCAATCATCCGAAACATAACAGAAAATTTGGGAATACTTCCTATTAAATTGGGCCCGGCAAGACTCGAAAAAACAACTCACACTTTTGTTCATTATTATAATTTAGAACCTCTTTTCCAACAATACAATGATTTAAATAGACAGTATAAAGATTTGAAAATTATAATTTCAAACAATTCACATTATGTTAATGAGTCACAGAATTACGAAAAGATTATAGAATTTGTAAAAAATAGTATTGACAATAAAATAGTAAATATTGGTTTTCATTCAACCGCCTTAGCAAAGAGAAATAAACGAGGTTTGGTAGATGGATTAGGAACGGTTTTTAACTTAGATGCCGAAGACGGCAAAAGATATAATAAAATACTATCCGATTTACAGAAAAATGAACATAAACTAGAAAATCAATTGAAACTATCATATTCAGTTAATAATCAAATAATAAAGAGTTTTAATAGTACTTTACAAGATATACGTCATAATGAATTCATTTTAAAAAACAAAATAATACAATTATCTGATATTATAAACAAAATGTTTGTTGAAGAATTTCATTATGCTAAAATAATATTTGATCAATTAATTATGCTTTACAATTCTATTTTGAACATATTGCAAGATATAGAAAATTCTGTAACTTTTTGCAAATTACGAACCCTTCATCCAAGCATAATTCAACCAAATGAATTACTATTAGAAATTCAGAAAATTTCAGAGTACTATAAAACTGGGTTGCCGTTTGAACCAAATTTTGAAAATATTTTAGAATACGAACAATTATTGAAAGTGAATTGTAAAATTGAATCCCTCCAAATTATTTATTTAATATCAATCCCTATAAATTACGAAACTGATTTTGATCTTTATCAATTATTTCCTGTCCCAACAAAGTACGGTTCAGAATTTGTCACTGTTACTCCGAATTCAAAATATATCTTGAAATCCAAACAAGATATTATCCCTCTAAGCGACATCTGTATTCAGAGTAGAATATACCAGTGCCCAAATAAATTCCACGCCCACATTAACACCGCATGCGAGGAAGAAATATTCAAGGAACAACATACGAAGAACTGCCGTTATATCAAATTGGAGATAATAGAAAATCACTTCGAATTGATTCCCGAAATAAACCAATATCTAGCTATTCTTCCAACAGAAGAAAAGGTAACCATACAATGTCCAGAAAGAACCGACGTCGATTCATTGACTGGTATTTATTTAATACATAGTGATAATAATTGTGAAGTTATATTCAAAAACCAAAAACTAATATTTCTTGATAAAACACAAGGATCACCGTTAATGTTACCTAAATTGAATTTCAAAATAGGAATCAATAAATTATCAAATTTTTCTATAAATTTATCACCATTGAAATTAAATGAAATTAAACTCAATCAGATAACGCCAATTCAAGATATTGACATAGACAATTATCCATCAAGCATCTGGACGATTCCCCTTTATATCGGAATTGCAGTTTTTGTGATTTACCTTATAGTTAAAAGATTTTTAATCAAGGTGCATAATAGACGTTCAACACAGAAAACAGAAGACATCGAGCCTCAACTTCCAGGGGGTGCTTCCTTCTAAGGGTGGAGGAGTTATGGTGCCACTTTGTGCTGACATAAACATTATCCTATTTCAATTCTTATAATTCCCACATTTTTGCTTATTACAGATTGTCACGTAGTATAGTTTTCCTTATTTGAAATGTAGTATAGTTAAGTCAGTCTAGATTCAGAATTCTTATTGTAAACACATAATTGTGCAAGTAACAAATAAACTTTTTAAAAAGCGACTTGTTCAGTCTCGACATTTAACTTATATATATATATATATATATATATATATATATATATATATATATATATATATATATATATATATATATATATATATATATATATATATATATATATATATATTTAAACCACTTAGGTTAACGATCCATTGATTAAAATTATCTAATAACACCTTGCAAACGCTATTGTTAAAATACATTAATTTAGGTTTTTTGAATTTCAAGTCGATAGTACATCTATTTTTGTTCTTAATAAGGAAATATTTATCATTACCATTGAGCATAACATAGTAGAACACGTCGGTTGGCAAAATGTCCATCAGGTCAGCCACAATGTCAGTTTTTACCTGTTTAAGCTGTCTATACATGTTAAATGCGTCTTCTATTTCCAAATTAAGTTTTTCATAGCAAAAAGTTAAATTCATATTGTTGAATTTTTAACAACTGCGGTCGGATGTGTAGGAGCAATTCATGTTACAAGAGTTGTGAATGAAATTTTAATGATTAAACGAGCTTACCTGTACGTGAAGTTCAATCATAATTGTATGAAGCGCCTCTTCCGGAGAGATCAAATTGTAGTATCTCTACTCTAAATTTGTCGCCACATACTTCATAGTCTAAAATGAAAAGATTTCGCCTGCGCATACTCAGCGGCGCCGGCGCCCTGATGCTTCATTCTTTTTAAAGTAATGCCGTAACAAGGAAAGGGTTTCTTACCCATCTGAATAATAAGAAAAATGGGTTTAATGGGAAGGAAGTTGATCTCTTCGGAAGAAGCGCTCCATACAATTATGATTGAACTTCACTTACAGGTAAGCTCGTTTAATCATTAAATTGTATTTCGCGCCTCTTCCTCGAGATCAAATTGTAGCTGTTGAAAGTTGTTACGGCTAATAAACTACGTAAATCTATTTAATTTAGCCAGTAATTGAAATATTTATTAACTGAAACAATAATACATGCTCAGATATTTAGAACACTTAAGGCAAAAGCATTTTTGTCTTTCACAAGGTCTCTCTTATAAAATCTTGCAAAAGTCTCAGATTTTTCAGACTATCCTGCTGTTTTTAAAATACAGTCAATGGAAGTTCTACTCCTGCTTGCTGCTGATGATGAAGCATGTCTCGTACTATAAGCGCTGAAAATCGTTGTGTTCACATCACTGTCTTTTAGCGCATCCTTTATCCATCGACTCAAGGTTTGCGCAGTCACAGCCTTGTGTGGTTTTCGAAACGAGATGAATAGTTTACTCTCAGTTTCTCTCAATTGGTTGGTCCTTTCCAAATAATCTTTTAATATAGAAGCAGGACAGATTAGTCCTTCTTTAGAATAAAATGGAATCGATAGCAGGGGTTGTTTCTTGTTCAGAGCCGATGTTTTAATACGATCTGGAATCTTCATTTCGATAGCATCTTTACACTTGGTGCAAATATTTCTAATATTAATTAGTGATAACGTCTGCATACGTTGTCCTGTTACCAAGGCTAACAATGAAGCCAACTTGATGGATAATTTTTCAAGACTTAAATTGTCATTACACCCTCATTTCTTTAAACAATCCAATACCAACCCGGGAACCCACGTACAGTCTTATTTTGCTTTTTGCGGTCTGAGTTTCGATACACCTTGAAAAATCTCTTAATCTCAGGATTTTCTCCAAGCTCAGGACCCTGAATAAGAGCTATAGCCGATCAAGAACTATTTAGCGATCCATGCGTATCGCCGTGATAGTATTCCAATGTTAAAAATCCTGGCACATCCTGAATCGTACCAGACATAGGATCTATTCCGTTCTTGTTGCAGAATTTCCACCATCTTTTCAATCCAATATCGTATTGCTTCAACGATCCCTGACTCAACGACGCTATCATGACTTGCATGGTTTCTTCTGGTACTGATTTTAGTGCGTAGGCTCTCCTGATACAATCCCTAATACCAGGGTAATCTTCCGCCATACCGGGTGAGATTGTCTGTCGAATGTAAAAAGCAAATTAATATTTGGTTTAAAATAAAGTTGCTCAGAAATAAGCATTGACAAAAATACTGGAAACCAAGCTTGAGCGGGCCAATAGGGTACCACTAATATACCTCTAGCTTTATCAATCCGAATTTTCTCTAATACACGCAGAATCGTAGAGAAAGGTGGAAAAGCATAAAAAAATGTGTTTTCCTATTAATAGTGAAAGCGTCAATTGCTATTGACCCCGGATCTTTCTTCCACGACACATAACGCTTGCATTTAGCATTAGCTCGAGTGGCAAAAAAACCAATCATTGGTTTTCCAAACTTTTCTGATATAGCGTTAAATGCATGAACTCTGTCTCTGGCTCTAGTCTCCTCGACTCAAAATCCGCAATAGAATCATCCTCTGAGCGGATATAGGATGCAAATACCCACAACTCTCTCTCTTCACACCATGTCCAGATGTCTTTAGCTAACTCTTTCAAACGCGGAATCCTTATACCGCCCTTCTTATTGATATATGCTATCGCAGTAGTGTTGTCGGTTCTTAATAAAATATCACAGGATTTAAAGCCTTTACAAAAACACTTCAACCCAAAAAATACCGCTTTAAGTTCTAGAACGTTCATGTGTAGAGAACGCTCTGATTCTCTCCAATGACCATGTACTCGGTTGCCATTACAGACTGCACCCCAGCCAGAAGTTGAAGCGTCCGAAAAAATTTCTACGACTGGATTAAATACTTTGATGGAGTTTACTGCTAATGACACATTTTTTTTTCCACCAGTTAAAGTCACTTATTAGAGAGGGTGCAATAGTCATGTAACTGTCATAGTTATCCCTGCTACAGCTCAGAGCTAAAAATCTTTCTCTTTCAAAACCACGCATATGAATTCCACTATACTGAGTACACGATTCGAGAGTGCCAATAAAGGCTGCAAGCTCCCTAATCTTACATCTTTTTAATTGGCTGAATTTTCTAAATAACTCGCTCACTTTGTTTTTCTTTTCAATTGGAAGTTCCACAACCATTTTTTGTGAATCATAAATTAATCCCAAAAATTTACATCTATTAGACGGCGTCAATCAACTTTTTTTTAAAATTTATAATAAATCCCAAGTTTTGCAGTAGTGCTAGAGCGATCTCTGCATTCTTGGAGCACGCTTCAAGAGACGGTCCTATTATCAACAAATCATCTAAGTAAATGACAAGCAAAATTCTTAATAATCTTAAATATGAAACTACAGGTTTCATAATTTTTGTGAAAATATACGGGGCAATATTTAGTCCAAAAGGTAAACAAGCAAATTCATAAATTTTACCAAGAAATTGGAATCTCAAGTATTTTCTATCTGATTAAGCCACCGAAACCAAATAATAGGCATTTTTTAAATCAATAGATATCATAAAACCCGGTCAATAAGTACAGTACCGATTTCGTATAATATTTGGAAACCTCGCCAAGGCTCGGCCTCCAAACTATTATTCTCAATCGATAAACTGTACTTACTGACCTTAATACTTAAATAACTATTGGATGTCTCCCTTATTAGAACCAACAATGAAGTTATCACCAATTGGTACCGGAAACCCATGCACAGCTTCTGGTAGATATTTGCATTTTCATTCTGAAACAAACCTCTCTTATAAAGTTAGTGTCGTAAACGCATTAGTTGATAGAGCTTATCTCTTATCAAATATTTCTTTCCATGAAGATAAATTTACTTTTATTATTAATGTTTTGAACAAGAATGGGTATCCACTATCTTTTGTACGTAATAAGCTATTTGACTGCCTACGTACTCTTGCGGGTCGTGGAACTCAACCCCACAATGCTCAGTCCAGCAGTGATTCTGTACCAATTTTCTCTGTTATTCCTTATGTGGAAGGTTTGCAGCAGGCTATAAAAAAACTGATTGCAACCTCTAACATCAAAATTGCAAATAATAGTATTGTAAACACAAAACATTTACATTCTAGCCTCAAGGACAAAGTTGAAATCGTTGATTCCAAAGATGTTATCTACAGCGTGGAGTGTGTTTCCTGCAGTAAAATCTACATAGGTGAAACTTCACAACCTCTGAAGAAAAGATTGTATCAGCATAATTACAACTCAAAATCGAGAAATATATTTCATAGCGCTCTTACTAAGCACACAGTTGAGACAGGGCCTATTTTTGATTTCAAAAATGCGAAGATGGTTGATAATATATCTAAAAAACAACACAGATTGTTATATGAAACTTTGTATATAAATTTATTCGATAACAAAACGATTAACTCGCAGACTGATTTTAAAAACAACATGAAATTTGCCAATTACTTTTTGGGGAATTTCAAACTGCCACTTCAACGCTAGGGAAGTTTTTTCTTAGTTTTAATTGATTTTGATTGCTGATTTACTGCTTTTCGTCAGTCGTTCGTCAGTTCACGTTCCATGAACATGGCTTCGTTCTTGGGAGTTTTGGCATAGTTCAATTACTGATTTTCTTCTATTAAAATTTTTTGTGAACTTATAGCATTTATGTTATTTTGATTTAATAATAATAATAATAATAATAATAATATCTATTTCATCCAGAGATCACAGAAAATGATATGGAGATAGTCAACAGAAATTAGGTACAAAATTAACCACACAAATATTCATTAACAGAATAGTAACCCTTACTTAGTAAATACAGAAATAATTTGGATTTGAAAATAATAAGTGATTCCGAGATTCTAATTTCCTCGGGTAATTTGTTATATAACAGAGCACCAGCATAAGCTACACATTTTTCAAAAAGAGATAATCTATGTTTAGGTAGCTGGAAATTCAGATTGTTCCTTGTTGTGTAGTTATGATTGGAGCTATGTTTCACAAAATCTTGAACATTCTTATATACATTAATATATATCTGATATATATACAAACAAGGAAGTGATAGTATTTTGTATTTTGAAAATAACTCTCTGCAGGACACAATATTGCTAACATTAGCCATACATCGAAGAATGCGCTTCTGCATTTTAAAAACTCTTTCAGAATTATTAGAATTGCCCCAAAATATGATAGCATATGAAAGAATAGAATCGATTTGTGCATGATAAAAAATACGTAGAGTAATCCAGTCAACAGAAAAACGTATTCTTCACACTGCAAAGCAAAGACTTGATAATTTTTTACAAACATAATCACAGTGTTCGGAAAAATCTAAATTGATGTCGATGAACAATCCACATACTTTCGTATTTGTTACATTTGGAATTAAACTAAACATTTTCATGCATACTTGGTAAGAAGATGGAAATTTTTATGGTTCTTTGTTATATTTTTAAAATTTTATGTAGCTGATGATGAGTACTTGTTACTCGAAACGTCCAATGTGGAATAAATATTAACTACATCTCAATGGATTCCTAATGGCCTTTTTTTCCTGACAATAATTTATTTTGGATTCTTCTCAACATTTAAAATATGAATAAACTAGTCAGAAATTAAAGCTATTGAAACATTTCAAATCAGTGGAACACATTATATGAATATAAAGGAATATAGCTAATTATACCATTAATAATATGTATGTCCGTCCAGAGAAATTCTTATTATTTGTTTCAAGAGTTGATTGATGATTGTTAAGTTTAACATTGTTACAAATTTAATTACTCTAACATTGGCAACACTGATTATGATTATGCGTTGTACTTCATGTAATAGTTTTTTTTTTTTCTTGACAACAAGATTATTGTTTCACTGTATCTTTTCTGTTCCAAAAATAAATATCAAACATTTTATTTTATCACGGTGTTTATTCTGCTATTTAAAATCATAAAAGGTTATGGGCCCAGAGTTTTCGATGGATAAAATAAATAGTTTTTTGCAAAAGTAATAAGTCGTGTCGTCGTACCGTAAAGTC
Organism: Dromius quadrimaculatus; assembly: GCA_963989225.1. Lineage (NCBI taxonomy): Eukaryota > Metazoa > Arthropoda > Insecta > Coleoptera > Carabidae > Dromius > Dromius quadrimaculatus. Next base: position 46,394,306 of record OZ022326.1, on the reverse strand, counting down.
TTGTGCAAAATAAAAGTGATATTTTTCATTTAGTCGTCTCGTCGTAGCGTACATTGAAAATGGATTCTTTTGGTGATGGAAAAGACGAAAATAATTTCGTTGGTCACAAATTAAATGGAACAAACTATCGGTTGTGGAAATTTCAAATAAATGCATACATGAGAGCACGTGCATTAACCAATAATGTTGAAGGAAAAGTTCCAGCAGAAAATGCAAATGCCGAAACCAAAGCATCATATGAACGAAACGAGGGAAAAGCCATGAATGCTATAATCCAATCATTGGATGTGGAGCGTGCAAATCTTGTTCTGACATGCACAACGACGAAACAAATGATGGACAAATTGAGCAGCATTTATGAAAAGAATTCCGAAATTCGTGTCATGACGTTGTATGAGGAGTATTTTGCATTAAAAATGAAAGAGGATGAAACTGTTGCCGCATATGTTTCAAAAGTGAATCAGCTAGCAGCCGATATTGAACAGCAAGGTGAAAAATTATCCGACAAATTGAAAATGAGTCGTATTATAAGCAGTTTGCCGTCAAAATTCAATAATTATAAAACGGTCTGGTACAATACAAAGGAGACTCGTACAATCGATACGATGATGTCATCATTACAATTAGAAGAGGATAATTTAAACAAAATGAATGGTGAAGATGCGTCAGTGACCAGTGCTGCTTTTATGGCTGAATCGAAGAAAAAGAAATTCAAGCCAAAGTCTGCTAAATCACTTGATGAAATCAAAAAGAAATCCAAGTGTCATTCATGCAATAAACATGGACATTGGGCGAAAGAGTGTCCAGATAAAAGGAATTTATCAAATGGAAAGAAAAATGACAAAGAAATGGCGTTTTGTACCATCGCTAATTCAAATAAGAATGAGAGTGATGAAAGTAATTTTTGGTTTGCAGATTCAGGTGCTTCAAGTCACATGACTTATCATCGGGAGTGGTTTTCCGAATATCGAGAAATTTCGGAAACACGAGCTGTCGAAATTGCCAATGAGCGTCTACTGAAAATTCAGGGAGTTGGTACAATACTGATTGAAGCCAGAGTAAACAATCAGTGGGAGCCACGACGTTTGGAAAATGTACTATACGTTCCAGAATTGAAAAGAAATTTAATATCAACTGCTGTGTTGACTGACAAAGGTCTGAAGGTGATTATTCAGAAAAATGGATGCAAAATAGTCAACAAAGAAAACAATATTGTAGCTGTTGGTGAGCGTTGTGAAATGAATCAGCTGAAAATGGATTTTCGGTTGCGTATAAATGAATATGCAAATATAGCCGCTGTTTCATTGCAACATTGGCATCGTCGATTAGGTCATATTAATGTTGATGCGATCAAGAAAATGCACAAAGAAGGTTTGGTCACTGGTGTGGATTTGTCAAATATCGATAAATTTTTCTGTGAAGATTGTCAACTCGGAAAAATGATAAGATCAACACACAAAGAAGCAATTAAACGACCATCAAGAAAAGGTGAATTTCTACATGCCGATTTATGTGGACCAATGGAAGAAATTGGCATTGGTAATATTCGATATTTCTTGCTAATAAAAGACGAGGCAACAAGTTTTCGATTTGTATATTTCCTAAAATCGAAAGATGAAGTATATGATTGTTTCAGTTCTTTTATTCCAATGTGCAATAATATGAATGATACTCGTATAAAACATTTTCGTTTCGATAATGGTCGTGAGTTTGTCAATCAGAAGCTTGGGAAATTATTGACAAAAGAAGGAATTCAAGTAGAATATATAACGCCTTATACTCCTGAGCAGAACGGTCGAATTGAACGGGACAATCGAACAATTCAAGAAAGTGCTAGAACAATGTTAATTGCAAGTAGTCTGCCGAAGTTTCTATGGCCAGAAGCAGTACGTGCAGCGACATACTTATTGAATCGTTCTACAAATGTCAATACAATTGGCAGTACACCGTATGAGAAATGGTTTGGAGATAAACCTAATTTGGGTCATGTAAAAATTTTTGGAACTGAATGTTTTGTTCAAGTACCAAAACAAACTGGTCGAAAGAAGTGGGATCCAAAGGCAAAGAAAGCTTTTTTGGTTGGATTCGAGCCCACTAACAAAAATTTTCGGTTGTTTGATCCAAATAATTGTAATGTTTTCATCAGTTGTGACGTTCGTTTTAACGAAACAAAGTCAAAGATTTTTTCAAATCATTTAATATATTAACAATATGTTCTGCTCGATACTAATTGCATGGTTTTAAACCAAATATTCCATTGGAAATAATGTAGAAAATTAGGAATAAATGTATCACATTTGTAAAGCTTGTCGTAATTTACTCATTTACTTATTTTAATTTCAGGTATATAAATAATATCCAGAAGTACAATATATTTCACTTATATAAAGCCAAATTAAAAGATCAGGCTCAATAAAAAATATTCGGAAAAGAATTGTGTATTAATTATTCATTGTATATTTCTGATATGTTTTTAACTCCTGAATTATTGCTGAACGACCATTTGGCAAATTCACAGAAATCTTCAAGACTTTGTATACAAAAAATCATCAGGAGTTATTTCCAGAAGAAAGAGTTTTTAGCGATATCAAACATAAACCAACATAATATTCCATTCCAAGATAGCAGTTTATTAAAAAGTTTACATGAAGATTTGATGTGGAATTTATTAAAGAAAGAAAAGCTGTTGAAACTTAACACGAAAAAATGCAATGGATATATAATTCAACTGGAAAAATTGGATGACCTGGAATATACTTTGGAAGTTATGCAAAAATCGCAATGAAATCCACATGCCAAATTCGTGATTTATAGTCTTAAATGGGAGCAAAATATAAAAGATTTATTATTGAATTTCACTAAAATCATAGCAGTAAAACAGGCAGTGATTTTTTTGCTTCTTTTCCCAAATAGTACAATGAATGAAATTTTTGATATTCACACTAGGTTCTCATTTGAAAACAGTTCTTGTTATGATAATGTCAATCAAACTAAGATCATAAATCGCTGTAAGCATGGAGTTCTCGAAATAGAAAAAAGTTTGTTTCAAAATAAAGTCCCGCTTCATCTCCACAAATGTCAAATAAATGTACACGGTATTATCTGGCAGCCTTACATATTTCCCGGATATAAATTTAACGATACTATTTTGGATTATAAGAGTGGGTTTGAAATTCGACTACTGAATTTTATAGCTGATATGGCAGGTCTAAAAATTAATTATTTGATCTTTGTAACTGAGAATTGGGGAACTATTACTCCAAATGAAGTAGCTACAGGTGATACAATATTTTCATACATCCAATTTAGACCTCACAAAAATCAGAAATAAAATATAATATACCTATTTCGAGGAGCAGTTTCAAAATGTATCCAGGCCAGACGGAATTAAATAGGAAAAAAAAATTGAGATACTCATTACTCACAGGACAGTCCTCGCGTTAAAACCCATATTTTCTTTGCAGGACTTCTTAAATCAATAATGTCCGACTAGTATATTATTGTTGTCATAATATAGTATATTATTATACGAGCATATAATGAAGGCTATTATTCACGAAGGTTAAGTTTATGTCACGAGCGTAGCGAGTGGCATAATTAACCTGAGTGAATCATAGCTTATTATATGTGAGTAGAATACTATACTTTGTCCACGACTACCATTGACTTTAATTTCATAATTTTTTTTTCAAACAAGTTCTTAAATGTTCCTAATTTCTTACCTTCATTGCAAAATATTTTTCATCACATGCTTGAATGAGAAATTTGTCCATAATGTGGATGGTTTATATTTTGCAGCTAATTCCGTAAATATATCAATAAAACTGACCCTGAGAATGAATTAATTTTCTTGGTCGCCCTTCAGTCCATAAAGGTATTGTACACAAGAATGTAAAGATTTCGGGATTTCTCAGGCAACAATTTCAGGGAGGTGACTTTTGCAGCTTCTGTTATCTCCGGTCGAGTACAAGTACAAAATATTTCTTTCTCACTATCAATTTCCATTTTTTACGTATTCTGGATCGAAATTATAATGTTTTCAAATTGACAACAATTCATGCTTCGCTTGTCATGTCATATCAATGGCTTACTTGATATAGTTTATTTAATGTCAACTTCTTCTTCAAGTGCATTAGAAAATAGATTAAAGTAATATTTTAACAAGATTTTTGTGATTTGTATAAAGTTAATAATCAAAGTGGCTAGTTATTGCCTAGTCGTACTGATAAATGCTTGCCAGATTCATAATATATACCGCGTGGCCTAGGAACCCTACACCAGTGAATAATGATTATTCACTGCTATTATTCACTCTGTGAAAAATGACTATCGTTTTGTTTCAGAAATCTCATTTATAAAGTATATATTATAAGGTAGTCGTGGACAAACATTGTTTTCAGGGTAGTTACGTAACAAATAATACCCGAGGGCATTATGTTCCAAAATAATGCCCGAGGGCATTATTTTGAAAAATAACAAACAAGTTGCCTAGTTACAGCAAGTAACTAGAGTAATTTCTCTGACAGAAATCAAAATGACAGGACATACATTGCTAAAAATTTTGATTGAAATACAACAAAAGTCGGACATTGAACATTGAAGGCACCACGAGAGTTGAACAGACAATAATGCCTACGGTCAACGTACACACATCAGGTCAGAGGCCCTCGGAAAGTACACTGTTGATCTCAGGCATTATTGTCCATTTGCCACATTTGATACCTTAATTACTATAACAACCGGCAAAGCCCACCTAATTATAAGCTCCTTAAATGCCCACGAATCAAGATTCAAGTTTGCAGATCCAACTATATCTTATATACAGGAACAATTGACATTGTGTAATCCAAGAGCAAATTATGTACCAAAATGGTTAAATATCTTCCAACAAGAAAACCGGAAACTGGTATCATTAGGTATTTGTTTATATTATGGTGCTTTTTTTTTTGTTTAATAGTTACAGCAACATATGCTATTCATTTGGTGACACCAAGATTCCAATATCAAATTTCTAGTTTGGATGATATAATTAAGTCGAAAATATCTTACGGGTGGAATACACATTCCTGAAATAGACTTGAACAAGGGAATTATTTGTACAAACGTTACCAGATGTTAAGTTGATGTAGAAAAATATAAAAATTCAACATATCTTGGATCAAAGGAGTATTTAACTTACATTAACGGTGAAAGAGACTACTATCTTTTTCAAGATACATATTTGTCTACTCCAATTCAAATGTACGCAGTTAAAGGTTTTCCTCTTTTATAAAGAATTAATGAAATCATAGAAGTTGGTTTCATGAGAGTGTGGGAGGGAAAGCTGAAGGATTATTCTAAAAGGAGTAAAAAGACTGCTGACGATAGTAGTCACCGCGTATTGACAATGGAACATTTAACTGGAGTTTTTTTTTCAATTACTTTTTTGGTATAGCTACTTCAATTTTGGTATTTTTTGGGGTAATTTCATTTCATAATGCTACTAACAAGCGTTTTTTTGTTAAATAATCTAGATACTTGATATAATTGTAATAAATAATAAACTAATCTGAGAAAAATTGTCAGACATTTTTTGTTAATTAACTTCTGACAGATCTTTTATTACGAATTGATTTTTTTATGAAAATGCATTTTATAACAACTCCTTGGTTTATTTTCGAATATAGTTTAAGATCTCTATCTACTACAACTTTTCTGGCTGATGATTTCTGTTATATAAATTTGTCAGACTTAATTTTGAATGCGCAGCATGTATGCATCAAAATCAATCATTGGCAGCTCAGAGTATATCGTTTGAAAAAAAAAAAAATGAAGCTTAGGATGTCCTCTATGCATAAAAATATGACTGTCGTTGGGAAAATGTTTTTACCACATCAGATTTCATTTTTAAGCGCCGTGACAGCGTATTTAAAAATCTGACGTGGACATCACGTGACTTACTTGTACATCATTGGATATATATAATCAAACTCAACATCTCATCATTCCACGGCTAGTCGGTTGCTATGGAAACAGTAGGTCATCATTCTTATGCTACAACATTCCTAAATACTGATTTCCAGGATTCTATGGCCAACAGTTCTTAATTTATGCGCAAAATTCCAAGATCTTCAAGTATAATGCACTTTCGACTCAGTCGATCTCAATGAAAATAGGATATGAACATCTAGACAGTACTATCATCTTGAATACTGTATTCTAATATTCTATGTTCAATCGTTTTGGATTTATGCGGAAAATTAAAAAATGTTCCGAGTAAACTGCACTCCCGGCTTGGTCGATCACAATCATAATGCAAAGTACACAACTAGATGCTATAAAAGTGCTTAATACAAAATCTCAATATTCTGCGACTGATTATTTTAAATTTATGAGAAAAATTCGAAAAGTCTGTAATATGAAGTGCACTTCCGGCTTAGTCGATTGGAATGAAAATAGGAGATGATAATTTGGATGCTACAGCAATTTCAAATACTGAATTCCAGTATCCTACGGCTAATCATTCTAGATTTATGCGGAGAAAAGTGCACTTCCAGTACAGACGATTGCAACCATATTGAGAGGGGCACATCAAGATCCTAGATTCTATACCAGTCTGTTATACAAAATTTCAGCATTATACGTTCGACGAATTTTGAGATTTGCGAGTTACGCACATACACACATACATACGTACATACGTACCGACGTCAAGCCAAAAATATTCAAAATGGATTCAGGGATGCTCAAAACGGATATATCCATCAAAATCTCGATATGTGAATTTTGTCGGTTTCACAATATTTCCTTGTACTTTTAGACCATCAGATAATCGTAGATTTCAGTGCCTCATTTTGTTTTTCATGCCTTCAAGAGGTTTGATAAGTATGTATATGTGGAGTTCAATAATGCTGAAATTAAAGCTAGACCGTGTGACCAACATAATTAATTAATTAATTTTAAATTTGTATGAAAAGGCATGTGTTGATCCAATTTTGTCGCTTTTGTTATGCTTAAGAAATGAAATTTAAAGAAAAATATTTTGATATGTAAAATGTTAAACAAAGTTAAAAAATTGACAACAGATTATCATTGCCTACCTTATCATTTCAAATTGACTGATTGTTCTATACCGCAAATTCTGAATGTCTGTTATATTCATAAACTGCACTTCCGGCTTGACTGATCGATACAAAAATAGTAGATAACTATTTTGATGCTACAACAAGTTCAAACACTAAATTTCAATATGCTATGGCGGATCGTTCTAGATTTATGCAAAAAAAAAGTTTCAAGTAAAGTGCACTCCTGGCTTGGCCGATGTGTACAAAAACAGCAGATAACCATTCTGATACAACATCAAATTCAAATACTTAATTTCAACATTCTACGGTTGATCATTCTGTATTTATTTGAGAAATTCGAAAAAAGTTCCAAGTAAAGTACACTTTCGATACAGACGATTGGAACCATAATGCGAAGTGCACAACTAGATCCTATACCAGTCTAAAATACAAAATTACAACATTATACGTTCAACCAGTTTTTAGATCTGCGAGTTACGCACGCACGAATATACGTACCGACATCGAGCCAAAAATAGTCAAAATGGATTCAGGGATGCTCAAAACGGATATATCCATCAAAATCTCGATAGGTGAATTTTGTCGGTTTCACAATACTTTCTTGTACTTAGTACAAGTAAGTACAAATGAAAGCTCTCACAAGGGACTTGGCACTATCTTAATTTCTTTTTGAGAGGAGGTTAGGCATCTATATTTTATGCCCGAAAATTAGTCTGTCGGCGAAAAATGATTTTTTAATATGTCAGACTTATTTGTTTGATAAAAGTGTGGTATAATCGTTCACAATTCTAAATTAATATTATAGATCTCTTATATTGTTCTTCTTATATGTCATACTTCATTTTCAAGCGCCATGACTTTCTCTTATTCTCAGAAATAGTTATTTATGTATCTAGTGCACAAAATTATACTTTGGTGCCTGAGGAAAAAGTCATTCGAAAGCCCCAAAGAAATTTAGTGCACGAGTTGTATATATCATTGGATATATGTAATCAAACACAAAATCTCATCGTTCCACAGTTAATCGTTTTGGATTTTCTCATACTACAACATTCCTAAATACTGATTTCCAAAATTCTGCGACTACTAATAGATCTGAATTTATGCGCAAAATTAAAAAATGAATTCCTACTGAAGGGCACTTTCGGCTCAGTCTATTGTTATGAGAATAGTAGGCAATCATTCAGATGCTACACTAGACTGAAATACCAAGTTTCAATATTCTACACCTGATCGTTTCGAATTTATGCGAAAAATTCCAAAAGACTGTCAAGTAAAGTACACTTCCGGCTCGGTGGATCTCAATAAAAATAGGATATGAGCATCTAGAAGGTATAATCGTCCTAAATATTGAATTCTAACAAGCCACGTTCAATCGTTCCGGATTATGCGGAAATTCCAAGAAATGTTTCAAATACAGTGCTCTTCGGGTTTAGTCGATAGCAACCATAATGCAAGTAGTATCACTAGATATTATAAAAGTGCCTAAAACAAAATTTGAATAATCTACGACTGATTGTTTGAAATTTATGCGGAAAATTCAAAAAGTCTGTCATATAAACTGCACTTCCGGCTCAGTCGATTGTTACAAAAATAGAAGATGACCATTTAGATGCTACAGCAATTTCAAATGCTGAATTCCAGTATCCTACGCCTGATCATTCTGAATTTATGCGGAAAATTAAAAAAAAGTCCCAAGTAAAGTGCAGGAGACCTATTCTAATTGTAGCGACACTTATGCCTTGATAAACATGATGTCATAATGACGTCATGTGACCTTGCTAAGATTATCAACATTTAGTTATTTAAAATTTATAGGTTGGCACAAAATAAATAAGTTGGTAGTATAAGAACGCGTCTTTTATGAATTTCGTTTTCCCGTTACTTAGAAAATTTGCCATTTTCTCATTGTGTTTTGACGATAGTAGTTCTTGTGTGTTGTTTTTGTATTCTTTTGATAAATCTGTCTTTTTCAAGACAATTTCTTCTTTTTTTGTGTGTGTTTCTCTGTTTTATTCAATTTTAGTTAATCTTTTTCATTATTATCGTTGAATTTTTGTTGTTGTTGTTGTTATTGTTCTAACTTTAGTTTTTAATTTTGATATCGTCACGAAACGCCATATCAATCAAAACTTATCAAAATAAACTCAGAACAGTCGTAAAGTATACAAGATAACCTCAATTTCACGCTGAATGTCAAAGTTATCAAGTCGCTTTCTTGGTAGCGACACTAGCAGAGGTGTCGCTAAGCTTATCAACGCCTATACGTCACGGATGACGTATCGCACGAGCTTCTTTTTCCATCCGCTAGGTGCGCTAGTGAGTTATCAAGACCTTTTTAAGTTATCAACTTGACAAGTTGAATTAGAATAGGTACCCAGGTTTAGCCGATCGCAATCATAATGCAAGATGTACAATAAAATGTAATAGAAGTTCTTTATACAAAATTTCAATATGCTATGGAGGATCATTCTATATTTATGCAAAAAATTCAAAAGAGGTTTCAAGTAAAGTGCACTTCTGGATTGGCCGATTCTCAAAAATAGCAGATAATCATTCTGATACAACATCAAATTCAAATACCGAATTTCAACATTCTACGGTTGATCATTCTGGATTTATTAGAGAAATTCGAAAAAAGTTCGAAGTAAAGTGCACTTCCGGTACAGACGATTGGAACCATAATGCGAGGTGCACAACTAGACCCTATACCAGTCTTAAATACAAGATTTCAACATTATACGTTCAACCAGTTTTGAGATTTGCGAGTTACGCACGAACGCACGCACGCACGCACGCACGAACATACGTACCGACATCAAGCCAAAAGTAGTCAAAATGGATTCAGGGATGCTCAAAACGGATATATCCATCAAAATTTCGATAGGTGAATTTTGTTGGTTTCACAATACTTGTTACTTTGTACAAGTACCACTCGCAAAATCATATTTTTGAGGTAAAAATTGGATTCTTGAGGAAATTTTACCCTGATCTACCCTTTTTTCACCAATTTTCTAGCATAAATAACCAATTTACAATTTTTTTTTATCAATTCCACCATGCTTTCTGTACTGCTGATGGCTTTGAAGCGCAATATAGCACTGCATAAAATTCAATCTGTAAAAGAGTACAAGATTATTTTTAAAAAATAAGTAAAAATTCAATTTTTAGACATAAGTTGCAGTCCTCCTGAGTAGGCTCCAGCATACGAAAAGTACTTTTCATAAAATATGGGTGGCGAAGAATGATTTTCCATCCAAAAATTGCTCCAAAACAACTTTTCAAATCCAAATTATGTATTTTGAAAAAAATGTGACGTTTAATTAAATCTTAGCTTATATTTAAAAAAAGTCCAAAACAGTCGATTAAATTAGGTCGCTATATTTCGTTTCAAACTAATAATTTCAGTATTTTCTGTGAACTGAAAAGAGTTATTTATAAATTAATTAATATCTCTGTTATTAGGCATACAAATATTGTGAAGATTCGTATACCTGTAAAAAAGGGTTCAAGGATGATAATTATGTTATTAATTTTTTGATTCACCCTCCCAGTTTTGGGTAAAAAATTAAATATATATATTTAATTATTAATTACTGGCGAATTGGGCATAGTAAAAATTTGGAAATTTCTGTACGGAGCAAGCAACATGGTAATTGAATTTTATACCTCAATTTTTTTTTTTAATTTAAATGGGTGACAGGTACCCATTTTAGGGTAAAAACTATTCATCCAAATAGCTAGCAAGTTACACAAGATATTGAATTCTATATTTGTATTCATCAAAACACTCATTTCAGGGCATAAATTATCTATCTAAATATCTCGTGAGTTACATAAAAAATTGACATGCGGTATTCGATGTTAGTATCAGAATGAAGGATTTTATACCTTATATTCATCATAATACCCATTTTAGGGTATAAATTTTCAAACTTAATAACTCGTGAGTTATATAAGATATTGTCATGCGGTTTATGATGTTGGTATCGTAATAAATTATACTTCTTTTCAATAAATATTCGGATCAGCACATGACCTCTCGCTAATATATTTTTCAGACCTCTAGTTTGGGCGGTTATTGGACCAAATTTCCGGGCCATACCTAATTTCCAGGCCAATAACTCATGAACCAAATTAAATATTAAATTGATATTCATCCTACAGTCAAATTCATCTTTTTGTAATATTCCTGCAAATTTTTAGTTACTTGTACAAAGTAACAAGTGAATATTGTGAAACCGACAAAATTCACCTATCAAGATTTTGAGGGAAATATCCGTTTTAAGCATCCCTGAATTCATTTTGACTATTTTTGGCTTGATGTTAGTACGTAAGTTCGTACGTGCGTTCGTGCGTAACTCGCAAATCTCAAAACTGGTTGAACGTATAATGCTGAAATCTTGTATTTAAGACTGGTATAGGGTCTAGTTGCGCACTTTGCATTATGGTTCCAATCGTCTGTACCGGAAATGCACTTTACTTGGAACTTTTTTCGAATTTCTCTAATAAATCCAGAATGATAAACCGTAGGATGTTGTAATTCAGTATTTGAACTTGATGTGGTATCAGAATGATCTGCTATTTTTGTAGAAATCGGTCAATCCAGAAGTGCGCTTTACTTGAAACTTTTTTTGAATTTTCTGCATAAATATAGAATGGATCGCCATAGCATATTGAAATTTTGTATAAAGAACTTCTATAACATCTTATTGTACATCTTGCATTATGATTGCGATCGGCTGAACCTGCACTTCACTTGGGACTTTTTCTTAATTTTCCGCATAAATCCAGAATGATCAGGCGTAGGATACTGGAATTCAGCATTTGAAATTGCTGTAGCATCTCAATGGCCATCTTCTATTTTTGTAACAATCGACTGAGCCGGAAGTGCACTTTATATGACAGACTTTTTGAATTTTCCGCATAAATTCTAAACAATCGGTAGAATATTCAAATTTTGTATTAGGCACTTTTATAATATCTAGTTGTACACCTTGCATTATGATTGTAATCGACTAAGCCGGAAGAGCACTTTATCCGAAACATTTTTTGAATTTTCCGCATCAATCCAAAACGATTGAACGTAAATTGCTAGAATTCAGTATTTAGGACGATTATACCATCTAGATGCTCATATCCAATATTTATTGAGATCCACCGAGTCGAAATGCATTTTACTTGACAGTCTTTTGGAATTTTTCGCATAAATTCGAAACGATCAGGTGTAGAATATTGAAATTTGGTATTTCAGTCTGCTGTAGCATCTGAATGATTGTCTACTATTTTCATAACCATAAGGAATTAATTTTTCAATTTTGCGCATAAAATCAGATCTGTTGGTAGTCGTAGAATTTTGGAAATCAGTATTTAGGAATGTTGTAGTATAAGAATAATGTTCCACTGTTTCCATAGCAACCGACTTGGCTGATTCTTAGAATCTTTTGGGTAAATCCAAAACGATCAACTTTTGAACGATGAGATTTTGTGTTCGATTATATATATCCAATGATATATATAATCAAAAACAAAATCACATCGTATTATATATATATATATATATATATATATATATATATATATATATATATATATATATATATATATATATATATATATATATATATATATATATATATATATATATATATATATATATATGAAATATAAACTGGGATAAAATTTTCTGAGGATGCAGAATTCTTAATCAAATGTTGTCCTATCTTCGTACGTCTTTGTTTTATCAACAAAACTGTAAATAAGTTATTTTGTAAGCTTTATTTAATATTTCTCAACTAATTTTGGGGTTGAACCTTTGCAGGAATATGACAAAAAGATAAATCAGACAGCAGGATGAATATTAATTAAATATTTGATTTAGTTCATGAGTTATTGACATCAAAATTAAAAATTCCTCATGCCCAAAGAAATGATTAAATTATAGCTGAACTAATTATCCTAGAATAATAAAACTTTGCAGGAATATTACAAAAAGATGTATGTGGGCTGTAAATATAATACCAATTCAATATTTAATTTGATTCATGAGTTATTGGCCCAAGAACTAAAACTTTCATATGATAATTCGTATCAGTTTATTACAAAACGAATTATCCTAGATAAATAAAATTTTGTAGGAATATTGAAAAAGAATAAATATGATTGCAGGATGAATATCAATTGAATATCTAATTCAGTTCGTTAGTTATTGTCCTGGAAACTCGTATTAGAATACAAAAATTAGTGAAGCTCTTTTTCTTGACAGCGTGCACGCAGTATTAAACCATTCTCAATATATGATTTTATGGTGTTCGATGGAGTAGCTTTTTTGTTGGAGCCCCTCAGACACTACATTCTATTTAGATTTTCAATAATTTACCGTGTAGAAAATTCTTCAAATAATATTTATCTTGAGCTCTTAAAGTAAGCTGATATCTTCGATTTTAAGTTAGATCATAAGTTTATAAATAATTATAGCTTATGAATAGTTGTAAGTAATTTGTAACATTTGTCAACTTGATGTTGGCATTTGCCGAAACTAGTAGTTTAATAATTTCATTCGTGAATAAATCTAATTACTGTACCAAAGTAATATCAAAGTTTTGATTTATCAAAATTTTGTCCGTTACAGAACCAACGTTACAAAGAAAAGACATGAATTCTCATAAAAAAAATACTAGAGGCTTTCAAGAACTTCAACAAAAAGTTCTCTTCCTACGAATAGCATCATATAATCATATAATAATATTATATTATTATGATGTCATTGTGGATGAAACGCACCAATTTAAAAGAATATCATGATATAGTTATTTGGAAAAACAATGAATCAATGAAACACATTATATGTGTATAAAGTGTTATAAATAATTATATCATTCATCATTTTGTATGTCTATCCAAAGTAATATTTTGTTTTAAAAGTTGATTGATGACAATATTTTTTGATATTTACAGTATATATTATTCTTTATACTAATTTTGTGCTTCCAAAACTTATATTTCGTTCGAAATTTAGTAGAAAAATAGGAATAAATGTATTACATTTGTAATAATCTATCATAATTTATTCTTTTACTTATTTTAATATCAACAATATAAATAATACCCCAGAAATGGAATATATTTTACTAATGTAAAACTAAACTCAAAAATCTGACTCAATAAAAAATATTCAGATATGAATTGTATATTAATTATTTATTGTATAATTCCGATATGTTTTTCATTTCGTGAATTATTCCTAAACGACCATTTGACTAATTCTCAGAAATCTTTGAATCTATGTGTCCAAAATATCATCAGGAGCAATTTTCAGAAGAAAGAATTATTAGCAATATCAAACATAAACCCACAAAATATTTCATTTCAAGATAGCAGTTTATTAAAAAGTTTGCATGAAGATTTGATGTGGAATTTTTCTGTAAAAAAAGAAAAACTGTTGAAACCTAACACAAGAAAATGCAATGGATATATAATTCAACTGGAAAAATTGGATGACCTGGAATATACTTTGAAAGTTTTACAAAAATCTCAATGGAATCCACAGGCCAAATTCGTAATCTATACTCTTAGATGGGAGGAAAATATAAAACATTTATTACTGAATTTCACTAAAACCATAGCAGAAAAACAGACAATAAATTTTGTGCTTCTTCTCCCAAATAATTTTATTAATGACACTTTTGATGTTTACACTTGGTTCCCATTCGAAAATAGTTCTTGTTATAATAATTTCAATCAAACTAAGATCATAAATCGCTGTAAGCATGGAGTTCTCGAAATAGGAGACAGTATGTTTCAAAATAAAGTCCCACTTTATCTCCACGAATGTCAAATAAATGTACACGGTATTATCTGGCAGCCCTACATATTCCGAGGACGTAAATTGAACGGTACAACTTGGCATTACAAAACTGGATATGAAATTCGACTGCTGAATTTTGTAGCTGATTTGGCAGATTTTAAAATCAATTATTACATGTTTCCAAATGAAAACTGGGGGACTATTACGTCAAATGGAGAAGCTACAGGTAAGTTAGAATCAATCACCATAATAATATAGGAATTTGAAGAATAGCATCATGATATTTTTATTGAAAACTAGGCATGAGCTAAATTTCATACCAAACAACTTTTATAGTACCTAACAATTAGTTCAAAAAAATTACTGTGATTATACAAAAGTTAGGAAAAGGACAGAACTCTTATTTTTCAATGGTATTATTTTCTTCGAAGTATCTAGATGACACAGTAATTTTTAAAAATTTTCAAATTAATATTTAATACATGTGAAAATAGTTTTTGTAATTAGCGGTCAGTTTCAAGGCAGCGTAACGCCACCGCGCTTGCCGTGCGAATCCTCATTTTGAACATCAAATAAAAAGTATTTACAATAGAGGTAAAGTTCCGGGATTCAAAATGTTCTATTGGAAATTTCCTCCTCTTTAAGAATCTGTTTGTGAAATCTCTCTAGTACCAATAGTTTCCAAGTAATTTTCAAAAAAGTAGACCTCTTTTCTTTATAATCTTCAATTGTTTATAACTTTTGCAATTGTTCATGCGCAGGTTTGAAATTTTTGCTCATTTTTCTAGACGTCATAACGAATTCAACGAACTATAGCAAGTATTTTATTTAGCAGTAGTAAGAATTAACACGTTTTTTAGCTTGTTGGCTAGACTAAAAGTCTTCATCAGAAAGAATGATACAAAAATAAGGAAGGGAGATATCTAGATAATTGAAAATATACAGGATACTAGATGAAAGAACGTGGGTTCCACATTTGGTGTAGAAAGAACAAAATTCCTCTGGAATTCATTCAAGGTCTGAGAAAAAATCACGTGAAACAATCTCAAGTCACATTTTTCTAATATTTTTATCAAGTAAAAATATAAAACTAGTTGAATTCAGAAACAAATAGGCTATTGAATAATGTATATTCTTGTTTGAAAAAAAATAACTTTGTACTTCAACTTGAGAGCAATTAATCTTAAAAAATATTTTATTCTATAATTAAGTTTTTATATCTGTAATAATCTCGATTTCATCCTGTATGTTAACATTCTTTGAAAAGATGAAGTTCTACAAAAATATTCGTTATGACATCAATTTTGAAGTTCCAAGAATCTCTAGCACTTTTGAGTGATACAAATTTTTCAGATATGGTTGAAGTGTCACGTTTTCAGCCATGAAATTTGATTTCATTTGATTTACTTATGGTATTAAAATTAATGTATTTTTCTTAGTTACAAAATATCATTATTACCTTGTATAAAACAAACTTCAGTAATATTCCGGAACACTCACACAGAGTAACACCTTCAGTATAAATTAATTTCAGACTGTCAGATAGTCGTAGATTTGGGTGCCCCATTTTGTTTTCTCTGCCTTCAAGAGTTTTGATAAGTATGTATATTTGGAGTATAATAATGCCAAAATTAAAGCTGG
Organism: Dromius quadrimaculatus; assembly: GCA_963989225.1. Classification (NCBI taxonomy): domain Eukaryota; kingdom Metazoa; phylum Arthropoda; class Insecta; order Coleoptera; family Carabidae; genus Dromius; species Dromius quadrimaculatus. The sequence continues at coordinate 46,377,794 of OZ022326.1, read as the reverse complement.
ACCGTGTGGCCAACATAATAATAAATAATTTTAAATTTTAAAGATATGTACAAAAACATCTTGCAAAATTCTGTATGTTTTCGTGCATATCTTGACTTGGTCATTCGAAAAACTTATGCCATCCGTTTTTACGAGATACTTATGATATCAACTTTCATATGGCCAAACGGCAGAAACGAGAAGAACGTGAGCAGTTGATATAATTTTTCTGCATAATCATTCCAAACCCTTGGCCAAGTGGATCACTTCTGCCTATCGTTTTTCGCTGACCCTTTTTTGCCTAAATTTCATTTCGTTAGCATGGCAGAAACGACAAAATTGGATCAAAACAGGTCTTTTTTTTTAAATTCAAAATTAATTATTATTATGTTGGCCACACGGTCCAGCTTTAATTTTGGCATTAATATACTCCAAATATACATACTTATCAAAACTCTTGAAGGCAGAGAAAACAAAATGGAGCACTCAAATCTACGACTATCTGACGGTCTATTTATGAGAAATATTTAAGTAGCTCACTATAGAAGCACTAGAATTACATTTACACTACAAAACGGATCCAAGAAAACTGCAATATTTCTGTTCGTATTGTATCAGTAACAAGTTCAAACAAACTTTATCCGTAATCAAGTGATTTAGTTCTGAAGAAAGTTAAGCTATTCTTACTGTTTTAAGATATTAGCATCAAAATTTGTTTATTTGATTCATATCTATGTGATTTTTTTATTGATCTTCATGAAATTTCCAACAAACGTAAGAAGATTTTTCACATTTAGGTATACATAATAATTTTTATTTTCTCTGCAGGGCTTTTTAAATCATTAATGGACGGCAAAGCCCACCTTATTATGAGCTCTTTAAACGCCTACGAATCAAGATTCGAGTTTGCAGATCCAACTATATCTTATATGCAAGAACAATTAACATGGTGTAGTCCAAAAGCCAATTATGTACCAAAATGGCTGAATATTTTTCAAATTTTCAACTGGAAAATTCAACTAATGATACTAACAACTTATTTAATAACTTCTTTATTAATTTATTTCTTATCAAAAACTCTCAAAACTGAAATAGGATCGTATGTTACTGCTCCCAGTTGTTTTCTAAATATTTTGGCGGTTTTTACTAACGTCTCAATAAAAAAACCGAAGACTGGTATCATTAGATCTTTGTTTATATTATGGTGTTTTTTTTGTTTGATAGTTACAGCAATGTATGTTACTTATTTGGTGTATTTCATGGTGACACCAAGATTCCAGGATCAAATTTCTAGTATGGATGATATAGTCAAGTCGAAAATATCTTATGGGTGGAGTCCACAAACTAAAGCACATTTCAAGGAAGATGATTTGCCTGAACTCGACTTGGACAAGGGAATTATTTGTACAAATGTTACCAAATGTTTAGTGGATGTAGAAGAGCACAAAAATTTAACATATCTCGGATCAAAGGCATATTTGGTATTTGTTAACAGTAAAAGAGACTACTATCTTTTTAAAAATACATATATGTCTTTTCCCATTCAAATGTACGCAGTTAAAGGTTTTCCTCTTTTAAGAAGAATTAATGAATTAATGACTAGAATAGTAGAAGCTGGTTACATGGATATGTGGGACAAGGTCTTGAAGAATTATTTTAACAGAATTAAAAAGGTTCCTGACAATTCCAGTTATCGACCACTGACAATTGAACATTTAACAGGAATATTTTACGTTTACTTTTTTGGCATATCTATATCGATTCTAGTGTTTTTTGGGGATTTTTTTTATTATAAATACACTCACAAGCATTTTTATGTGAAATAATGCACATACTTTATATGATTGTAATTGTAACATAAGAGAGTGGTGAATAAAAATATTCCAGTGATACAAGTGGAGCATCTTATTTTTTAGCATTTATTGATAATTTTATTATTACAAGATTAAAAATCTGACGTGAACATCACGTGACTTACTTGTACATCATTGGATATATATATACATATATATATATATATATATATATATATATATATATATATATATATATATATATATATATATATATATATATATATATATATATATATATATATATATATATATATGTATATATATATATATACATTATGAATCCCAAAACGCTGAAGTTTCGTTATTTGAGATCACAAACAACGTCATTTCTTTATCATAGAATAAGAAAAATATGTAATAATTAAGTTATAAATAAGAGTAGAAAGTTTACGTAAGCGAGATAGTTGTATCAACTTTCCTAGCTGAAACAACTACGCTAGAAAAGTACTTTGACGCTAAATAAATAAAATATTAAAATTAACATTGCTTTTTTTTAATAAACGTCGAGATCAATAATATAATTGGTGCAGTCGGTAGGATAGCCGACAAGAATGCAGTGAATGAATAAAACCTCATGAGTCTGTGAAATGCTTGCCGAAAATTCTCAAATTTTCACAAGAGCTATCCGAACATCATCTACGATCTCCGAACGACATAAACAGTGGTCGCACCAGGGTCTAATCACGACCCATCTTTAAAAGCCAAGGACATCAATCCGCTACTACGCGTCGGAGAAGGCAACTTCCCAATCAGGACCACTAATCCAATTGATTCTACAAGTTGCGTGACACGATACAAACTCCCGCCCACTTGAAGCGTATCAAGACCTCCACTACTATGAGAATAGAAGCCTACTTCACAATATTACTGCTGTAAGTTTACTCCCATAGTAGATAAATATATTTTGCCGGTCGTAACAATCGATCTGTGACAAAATACTGTTACACATATTCACATAAGGGTTTTGTGGAACGGCTAACGCTGTAAGGAAACAAAACGAGCCCCGACACAAGGCAAATCACACAATTACACATTGTAATATCTATAGATGATAATATATGTCCTCAGACGAAGAAATTGAAAATTTAAGTAATCAACTAAATAGAATACCGATTACACTTAAACCAAGTAAATTAAGTAACGGTAGAAAAATCAAACAGTCATCTGATAATAAAAACACACTCAGTACACCCTGAACATATCCAGTACAAGAGCTAAATATGTGCCAATTTGAATTAATCATGGCAACGGCATCAATCCCTGACATTCGAAATTTCATCGACGCTGTCCCTGAATATAATGGAGAAATTAAATCTCTCCCAAGATTCATAAAAGAAGCTGATAACTTTTATTCAATTATGAATTCATTAGCTTTAACCCAAATACAAAAAACATATTGTTTTTCTATGTTACAAAAGAAACTCGTTGACAAAGCCAAAGATATATTAGACACCCAGGAATCCACATCCTGGGATGATATAAAATTGTACCTTCAAACAAATTTTGAGGACAAAAGTACCTATAATACCCTATTATTGACAACAATTAAAATTGCACAAATAGATGGCAATATAGATGACACTCTAAAGAAATTTAAAGATCTTTATCAAAGAATGACTTCCAAGATTCAATTATTGCAATATGAACAATATAGAAAACAATGCTTAAGAATGCTGCAATCAGATTCTAGTCAACCCCTAATGAGACAGCTCATTTTTCAACATTTATTTATATATATAACAATAGTATTTTTATTGTTAATATAGAAGTTATGAGTGTTTAAAAAATAGCAGCGAGAACTCAAAACCTAGCAGCGAGAACTTACTAGTGCGTGTACAAGTATTGAATTTAAATTTACTACCCTTAAACAATATTATATCTTGAAAATTTATTATTTATAATAAATTAGATGAGTTTAGATACCAACTATACGTATAACAGTGGTTTTTATACACATGGTTGAATTTATATGATTTTTTTTTAACATTAAAGTTACGAAAAGTACCCTTCGAAAATTTACAATCCAATTTTAATCAAACCCAAATAAGAGAAGATATTTTTCCAGATTTTTTCATATGTATAAAAGTTTGGTTCTTATTGTGAGTATAGAAGTTATGAGTGTTTAGAAAGTAGCAGCGAGAACTCAAAATCTAGCAGCGAGAAGTTACTAGCGCGAGTACAAGTATTGAATTTAAATAGACTACCCTCAAACTATGTTATATCTTGAAAATTAATTATTTATAATAAAATAGAGGAGTTTAGACACCAACTATTCGTATAGCAGCGGGTTTTATGCTCTTGGTTGAGTTTATATGATTTTTTCAGAAATTAAAATTACGGAAACTATCCTTAAAAATTTTACAATACAATTTTAGTTAAATCTAAATGAAAATACACATTTTTAAAGATATATTATAATGTATAAGAGTAATATTTCTGTATTAATATAGAAATTATGAGTTTCAAAATACTAGCAGCGAGAACTTACTAGCGGTCGTACAAGTATTGAATTCAAATTTACTATCCTTAAACAATGTTATATCTTAAAAATTTATCATTTATAATAAAGTAGATTAGTTCAGACATCAACTGTACTTATTGCAGCGGTTAATATACTCTTGGTAGGATTTCAATGATTTTTTTAAAATAAAAATTACGGAAACTATCCTCAAAAATTTTTCAATAAAATTTTATGTAACCCTTAATGACAGAACACATTTTTTCAGATTCATTATATATATAACAATAGTATTTTTATTGTTAGTATAGAAGCTATGAGTGTTTAAAAACTAACAGCAAGAATTCAAAAACTAGCAGCAATAACTTACTAGCGCGTATAGGTATTGAATTCAAATTTACTATCCTAAGACAATGTTGAAATTCATTATTCATAATAAAGTAGATAAATTTGGACGCCAACTATACATATAGCAGCGGTTTTTATGGTCATGCTTAATTTATATGGATTTTTTTAACATCAAAATTCCCGACACTACCCTTAAAAATTCAGCAATCCAATTTTAATGAGCCTCTAATAAGAGTACGCATTTTTTCACATTAATCATATATACAGCAGCGGTTTGTTTATTGTATAAAAGCTTATAAATGTTTAAAAGCTACCAGCGAGGTCTAAATAGTCTTCGGTTATCTATTTAATTCCAATATACTACCCTTAAACACTGTTATATTTCAAAATTCATCATTTATAATAAAATAGATTAGTTTTTTCATCAACTGCATGTATAGCAGCTGTTTTTATTGTCTTGATTGAATTCATATGATTTTTTTTTTAATATTAAAATTACAGAATCTACTCTCAAACATTCTTTAATGAAATTTTTGACAATTTCTTATGAAAGAACACATTTATTGTTCATATAGTAATGAAATGATATGCTGAATTACTAGTGTAGAAGCTATGAGTATCTAAAAGCTAGCAGCGAAAACTAGAAAATTAGATCGCAGAGTTTTCAGGAGCAGTTTCCGGAATAATAATGTTGATAATAAAAATTTATAAATCCTTCATTTCTTCTAAGGTAAACCAACCTATACAAATTGCGATACATTTAATTTTACGTTTCATATTCATATTACGTTTCATATTCATAATTTTTGTATCGGACAAACACAAACATTCAAACGAACACAGATATCCATGCTCATACCGGGATTCGAAAAAATTCATATAAATTAAACCATGACCATAAACCGCTGCTATGCGTATAATCGATGTCTGAACTAATCAACTTCATTATAAATGATTAGTTCTTTAAATATAACATTGTTTAAGGGTTGTATATTTGAATGTAATACTTGTACGTCCACTAGTAAGTTCTCGCTGCTAGTTTTCAAACACTTTTGACTTCTATACTAACAATAAACAAACCACTACTATACATAGCAGAGATGTGAAAGAATATATTCTCTCATTAGGGGTTGAATGTAATTAGATTGTAAAATTTTTAAGGATAGTTTCCGTAATTTAAATTTTTGAAAAAATCATATGAATTCAACCAAGAGCATAACAACCGCTGCTATATGTATAGTTGGTGTCTAAGCTTTTCTACTTTATTATAAATAATAAATTTTCAAAATATAACATTGTTTAAGGATCGTTTATTTAATTTCAATACTTGTACGCGCGCTAGTAAGTTCACAAATGAGAAAATCTGGAAAAATATGTTCTCTTATTTAGGTTTAAATAAAATTGAATAGTAAAATTTTGAAGAGTAGTTTCCGTAATTTTAATTTTTGAAAAAATCATATGAACTCAACCAAGAGTATAAGAACCGCTGCTTCAAGTATTGTTGGTGTCTAAACTATTCTTTTTTATTACAAATAATGAATTTTCAAGATATACCATTGTTTGAGGGTAGTTTACTTGAATTCAATACTTATACGCGCGCTAGTAAGTGCTCGCTGCTAGCTTTTGAGTTCTCGCTGCTACTTTTTAAACATTCATAACTCTTATACTAACAATAAAAATACAACTTTTATACATATGAAAAAATCTTGAACAATGTGTTCTCTTATATGGACTTAATTAAAATTGGATTGTTTTTTCTAAGAGTTTTCGTAATTTTGATGTTAAAAAAGTTCCGGCTGTTAGTATTTTAAGACTCATAATTTCTATATTAGGACAAAAATATTACTCCTATACATATAATATGTATTCCCATGTGTATTCTCATTTAGGTTTAACTAAAATTGAATTGTAAAATTTTGAAGGGTAGTTTCGGTACTTTCAATTTTTGAAAAAATCATATAAACTCAACCAAGAGTATAAAAACCGCTGCTATGAGTATAGTTGGTATCTAAGCTTTTTTATTTTATTATAAATAATGAATTTTCAAGATATAACATTTTTTGAGTGTAGTTCATTTAAATTCAATACTTGTACGCGCGCTAGTAATTTCTTTTGCGTTCTCGCTACTACTTTTTAAACACTCATAACTCTCATACTAATAATAAAAACACAACTGTTATACATGTAAATAAATCTAGAAAAATGTGTTCTCTTATTTGGGGTTAATTAAAATTGGATTGTGAATTTCTGAAGGGTAGTTTTCGTAATTTTAATGTTGAAAAAGTTCATATAACTTCAACCAAGAGTATAAAAACCACTGCTATACGTATAGTTGGTGTCTACTCTATTATAAATAATAATTTTTTTAAATATAACATTGTTTGAGGGTAGTGAATTCAAATTCAATACTTGTACGCCCGCTAGTAAGGTCTCGCTTCTACTTTTTAAACACTCTTAACTTCTACATCAACAATAAACAAACCACTGCTATATATACAATAAATGTTAAAAAATGTGCTGTCTTATTAGGAGTTGACTAAAATCTGATTGCAAAATTCTTGAGGGTATTTTTCGTAATTTTAATATTTAAAAAAATCTATTAATTTAACAATTGACATAGAAACCGCTGCTATATATGTAGTTGGTAAATAAAACCTTCTAGTTCACTTTAAAAATACTATAACTGTAATGAAGCCCTGTTAAAGGGTAATATCTACTAAGAAATGAAACACAATTTGGGGGTTAGATTCACTGTATAATGTAATATTATATCCGATTATATTTAAAGGTATTGATAATTCAAATCACATTCTTTATAGTTACACTAATCACAGTAGATAAATACTCTAATAAATAAATAAAACGTAAATATGCTTGAATTTCATATCCATTTGACCCTGCATGATTATTGATGATTATGCATAGGATTGGGTTTTGTGCGTCAATGTTCTCGTTGCCAGAAGTCGCCGCCAATTTCACTTTCGTGCAAAAATGAAAAATAATCTAAAATTTGGAGCAAGACTGAAAAGGTAAGTTAGATTGGCATTATTTTTGAATATATTTTAGTAAATATGAAGTATATACAAATCAGTCATGTTAAAAATCTTGATGAATATAAACATTACTACTTTTTTAGATGAGCTACAAGAAACCTTGTTGAGTCGAAGATTGTTTTTCGTACAAGAAGAAACCTATTAATCGGTATAAGTACGAAACTGTGAAATATTCTGGACAGAAGTAGATTGTTTCCAATTCAACTAGGAGAATAATTCGAGATGGAGCTATTTTTGTGTGATACAAATGAACAAACGGATATTTAAGTGGACAAGACAGTCGTCTTAATGCTGTTTTGCATCCCATACAACGACTTGCGGTTGGACGCTGCAAGAAGTCATTGGAATCGAAGTACCGCAAGTAATTCGTAAGTATATAAGTACTGTATTTTCTGCTATTATGAGTAAATAATTGACATATTTATTTCAAGCTTACTACCGCTTCACTTCCTTCGGCTTCAGCTCACGGTCCTGTCCTCCTGTCATTTATTTGGAGTTCAAAAAGAGCAGAAAGTATCAGGATTTTCCATTCATCATAATTCTCAGAGCTGCATGTAATTTTTGAGATGAAAAATTATTACGATCACCTATAATTCGAGAAGAGCAAGAAATATTTGAGACGAATCACCTGTCCGAATATTGTTACCTAAATTTCTCATCCCAACAATAACGCAAAATTCAAAAAGTGTAATAATTTTCTCGGAATGGGAAACAAAATATATATTTTCTGCCGATCTTTAGAATGAGTATTTAGTAAAAATTTTGATCCCGATGATGAATTTCATACTTTTGTATAAATGATTGTCTGATTTTAATTCTATGTAATTATCTATAACTGTATTTGTTCATCGTTTTTATCATTCGCAAATACTCTCAGAATTTCAATTATTGTGTAAAGAAGGTGAATCAAAAGATTTTCATGTACCATAAATTGTAATTCGTAGAGATATAGGAAATATTATTATTGTATTAATATATAAAATATGTAATTATATTATTTTTTGTAACACGTACACCGAAAGTACCCTATTACTGAGCTGACTTCTGCTTCGAAAGTTCTCAATTCTAAACCATGGTAACAATTTTCATTAATTCTCTGTTGACTGGGAATTAATGGATACTTTTTCCCGCTGGATAAAAATTGAATTGTAGATCATGCATCATGGATACCGCTGGATTTTTTTATTTTGATTATGTCAGATTGATATTTGAAAGAAATTTATATTATAGAATGTGTTCGTTATAGTATGTGCATTTATTGTGAATGGGATAGCACAGAGAATGTGAAAAATATCAATCAATAAAATAAATCATGTAAGTTATGTTTCATTGTATTAGTTTACTGTAATGTGATTGCATTTGCAAAAATCTGTTTGTCAAATCGATAAGATAGTTTCAATACATCCAAATTTATTTAAAAAATTTTGTAATGGGGATACTTCAATGCACTTGTTACAAAAAGTATCGTATGCAACACGGACACTGAACGACTGTCATTATTGTCGAGGACAAATTTGGCTGCACGGAGCTACGCCTTGGGCTTTGCCCTCGTCTTCGCCCTCGCCTTCGCCTCGTACTTCGCCCTCGCCTCTGCCTCGGGCTTTGCCCTCGTCTTCACCAAATGCAGCCAAATTTATCCTGGACAAAAATGACTGTCGTTCGGTTCTTGTAGCATAATATACTATTTGTATGAAATATTGTATCATTTTATCAAGAGCTTGGAAATTAATTTGAAAACTCAGTCATAATGAGAAATGAAATTAAATTATCAAGAAATAAGACATTAAATTTCTAAGATCTTGAATTGCAGGCTTCGTAATTTGAATTTTCATGTGGCAATGAAAATTTAAATTATGAAACCTGAAATTCAATATATTTGAAATTCTATGTCTCATTTCATAAATTCAAATATAAATAAAATAAATTGAAAAAACGGGAACGCGTAAATCACTCTAAAATACAAACACTGCTTCGTACAATTATGTACTTTCATGATAATATTTTATTCATTCAACTGACTTACATCACATTATCTATTGTTATTTTTATATATGACCTACTACATATTACATTTCATGAATGCACGTATCTGTGGTAATTATTACAATATATAACATCACTCCCCCATTATAAGTAAATACAATAACAAATTACAAATTCAATTTTGATGGTGGTTTGCTAATTCTGCCAGATCTTGTTACATAAAACTCATTTGAATGCGGTAATGGTTGATTTAATTCATTCACTGTAGTTTTTTCATTCCTTATTTGAGGGCTTATTGTAGATTCTGGTGTTGGTTCTGTTGCTGAAATAATAGTATTAGAAAGATTACCATTTGATAATTGAACAGTGGTAGTCGATTTTGCTGGTTCGTCCATAATTTCGTCCTCAGTTGCATTATTTCGTTTTCGGAGTTGGTCTACATGTCTGTGCCATGTACGTCCGTCTTGCAACTCAACATTGTACGTCAGCGGTCCTCTGACTTCCGTAACTGTAGCTGGTAACCATTTCTCCCCTGAAGTATAATTACGGGCATAAACAGTTTCATCTGTTTGAAAAGTACGATGTGGAATTAAAGTCTCTTGCATTTTTTCCCCCTTGTGCAAACAAGAGTCTGGATGTATAACATCCAAAATAGTTCGCAAATGTTGTCGCACAAGCAGTTCAGCCGGTGCTTTACCAGTACTAGTGCTTGGCGTAATTCTATTGGAAAGCAAGAAATTTGACAGTCGAGTTGTCCAATCGCAACAACAATTCTTCTTAAAGAATTCTTTGTTTCCTGTACCATTCTTTCAGCTTGTCCATTGGATGCTGGGTGGTAAGTTGGAATAAATGTTTGACGAATATAATTGTTTGTCATGAATTTCTTCATTTCATCGGAAGTGAATGCAGTTCCATTATCGGATACTACAACTTGTGGAATTCCGTGCGTAGCAAATAAAGTGCGTAATACTTTTATTGTTGCTGCAGATGACATAGATGGCATTGGTATTACTTCTAACCACTTTGAATAAGAGTCAATGACAATTAGAAATATTTTACCTTGAAAAGGTCCAGCAAAATCTATGTGCAAGCGTTCCCATTGATTTTTTGCAAACTCCCAAGGATGCAATCGGGTTTTTGATGGATTGTTTCTTGTTTGTTGACATATATTACAAGAATTTACCTTATTTTCTATTTCTTTATCCATATTTGGCCACCATACATATCTTCGCATTAGTGCCTTCATCCTGACAATGCCTGGATGAGTCATGTGAAATGATTTGAGCACATCAGTTCGTAAAACTTGTGGTACAATGACTCGATTACCCCATAGTAGGCAATCTTTATAGACAGATAATTCATCTTTGCGACTATAATATGGTTTGAACTGATCTTCTGGTGTAGCAGTTGGCCAACCTTGTTGTACCCATCTCATTATTTTAGATAGTATCGAATCAGACTTTGTATTTTCCATTATTCTTACGGCATCTACATGACCTTCCGGAATATCTTCTATGAAAGCTATTTCACGTAAAATTGATAAATTTTCATCTTCATTTGGCAATGGTAGACGACTGCGTGCATCTACATTCCCCATATTTGCTCCTGGGCGGTATTACAAATCATAATCATAAGCTGTGAGTGCCTCACACCATCGCAACATTCTTGGCGATATCATTGTTGGTGTAGTAGACCCCTGTCCTAAAATTCCTAGCAGTGGCTTATGGTCAGTATATATCTTAAATCTTCGTCCATATAAATAATTATGAAACTTTTGAACTCCAAATATCATTGCAAATGCTTCCCTGTCAATTTGAGCATAATTACGTTGGGCTGAATTTAAAGTTTTTGAAGCATACGCTATTGGTAATTTGCTACCATCAGATTCAGTATGACTGATGATTGCTCCTACTCCATATGGAGAAGCATCACAAGCTAATATGATCGGTTTATTCGGATCATAGAGCGTCAATAATTTATTTGATTGTAACAATTGTTTAGCAGTCTGAAATGCTTGATCAGTTTCCTTGGTCCATTTGAATTGTACATTTTTGTGAAGTAGTTTGTGCAAAGGCTCTAATTTATGCGCAGCACCTTCAAGAAAGCGACAATAAAAATTTAGCATACCTAGAAATGACATCAATTCTGTCTTGTTTTTAGGTGTTGGCGCTTCTTTGATTGCCTTTATTTTATCTTCCAACGGTCGAATATCTTTGGCACTGATTTTATACCCAAGGTGTTCAATTTCTTCAGCATTAAAAATACATTTGTCGCGATTAATATGTACATCATCATGCTTGAGGCGTTCGAGTACTACTCGTAAACGATCATCATGATTTTCATTTGTTCCAGCAATTAGAATATTATCGGAAAATGCAATAACACCTGGAATACCAGTAAGAAATTCTTCTATATACCGTTGAAATATTTGTGCAGCTACATTGACTCCAAAAGGTAATCGATTAACACGAAATAAACCTCGGTGAGTATTAATAGCTAACAATTTGCTTGATTCTTCATCAAGTACCAAATGTTGATATGCCCATTTGCAATCTAAAGTTGTAAAACGTGTGCAACCACTACAACTTGCAAATAGTCTTTCAGTAGTAGGTAATGGATAAACTACAGATTCTAACATAGGATTGACTGTACCTTTGTAATCTCCACAAATTCGAATTTTACCATTCTTTTTCCGGATATTAACCGTAGGAGTTGCCCAATCAGAATGGTCGATTTTAGAAATAATGTTCTGTTCGATAAGTTCATCAAGAGCTTCGTTGACCAGTGGTAGCATAGCATAGGGAACTGGCCTTGGTTTACGAAACTGTGGAATAGCATTATCTTTGATTCGAATGTGTATTGGCTTACCTTTACTGGCACCCATCGACGATGCAAAATAGTATATTGTGTGGCTAGGGACGAAACAAGACGATTTCAGCTGAGGGTGAGTGTTGCTTGCCCGAGCGAAGCGAGGGCCGGCATGACCCTCGGCTGAAATCGTGTTTTGTCCCGTGCCACACACTGTATTTTTCATAATATCTGCATTGAAACTTTCCCCATTACAAATTTGTCATAACAAAGTAAATATTTTTCTTTTGATTTTGCAGGTAACAAATCGAGAGTAGCTGCTTGTGCTTCATCAATAAGATGTTGTGATGTACTTAAAATTGTCGTATTAATACTTTTTTTCTTGAAACAAATCGTCTTTTTAATTTAATTTACAGTTTGTTACAAAAATTTCGTCTGACGTCTTTTTTTTGTACAATTGTTTTCCCATTGCATACCCATGTCGCCATCTATGTAGCAGATTCGCACTAATTTTGTAAAATAGTACGTTCGTATGACACTTGATTGAAGCGCTAACTTGGGGAGTCGGCGCGTCTGGTTCTTCCTCGCTCTCTTGCGTCCGAGCTATTGTTGCAGACGGTTATTTTTGAGTAGTCTTGTGATTTTTCTTGTTGTTCTAAATTTTGTGATTATTTTATTTAATTAAAATCAGTGTTATGATTTTGTAAGTATTTCGTTTATTATTTTTATTCACGTTATTCCAAATTTAGTATTATTTTTCTAGTGATTTCGTTTGAGGCGACCCGCGTGGTTTACCTTTTGTTTTCCAAATTTATTTCTTTCATCCTTAATTATTTGTTAGTTTTTTGTGCTCAACACCTTTTTACTACCTTGAAACTTTTATACCAAATTGATATTTTTGTTCTAAATTTATTTTTTTATATACTTATACACTCGAAGTAATAAAACCTACGAGATTTGTGGCTATCTTCGTTCCTCCCTTTACCTTTCCTCACCTAAGTATGTGTGATGTATGAATGATTAGTGAAAGTGGTTGATAATACATAATTTAACTATATTTTGGATCCAACGCGTTGCGGATTTGTCATTCAACAACTCGTAGTTCAGTTTCTTATGTTGTTTTTGTAGTTTTTTTGTTTCCAAAGCTTAAAATATTTTGTTGTGGGCTTTAGTTCCCGTTTTTAAGCTGGAAAATCCTACGAGTTTGTGAAGATTGATCCAATTTTTTAGTAACGAACCACGTTCGTAAATTTATCGACTCGTCGCTAATAAATCCTTTTTCTTGTCCTGCTAGACTTTGTATTTTCTGTGTTTTTTCTTCTCTTTAATGCTCAGCGTAGTTTTTTCACTTTGCAAATTTTTAGTGCACCATTTCAAATCAGACAAATAAATAACATACTGATTATTTTATCTAACTTTTACTAAATTTACAGTTTATTCGTTTTTTTTAATTGAATCTAAATTTATTCGTTCAAGTTTAACGCTTCACGTTTGAAGAGAGCTCTCCAATTTCTGTATAGGAACCTCCTGTTTCAGTTGAATTGGATACTGGTTGGGTTGTTTGTTTTCAGTGTAAACTGCTAGGAATCTTAGGGACCAGTGGCCACTTGAGACTAGTTTTTGACCAACTTCAAATTAAGAAAAACATCAACACGTCTACGAATTTAAGAAGAACATTAATATCTCCCGAAGTTGACGACCAAGCGCACGGCCAACCTTAACACCTTCAAGGACCGTTGGGTATTTATCAAAGCCCTATAAGACGCAAGATCAACTTTACTTAATTCAGGGAACGTTCTTGTCTGACGTTGTTTTTGTGGCTACCAATTCGACATCTATCTTCTCTGCCGATACTAGTCTTGAGTTCCGCCTGAAGAGGACATTTAGCTAGTTTTTGTAACGTAATTTTGAACGTCTGTGACGTGCTCTCCAGTTCCCTTTTGGCTGTTGCAGTAAGATTTTTTTTGTATAATAGCTTCAATCATTTTCATAAGTTACAAATTTTTTGAATTATAATTTTTGGAATTCTTTGCTTTAAATTAATTATAATTTTATTTAAAATTGATTTCGACGTCTATGCTTTATTTTTTTTTGCTGTCGCTATTGTCTCCCAGAATAGTACCTTTTTCTCCTTTGATCATTTCCTGGAAGTGGCGCCCATTTCCTATTTTTCAGGTAAAATATTTCTGGTGCCCTTATTAATAGCTAGCCTGGGTCTTCACTTTCAAGGTAGGATATTCCATTACTTAAATTTAGTGTCAATAAGCAGTACATTAAGTTTTTGCCACCAAATAGTGAAGAAACATTACCTTTTTTTAATTTCCTACTGCCACCTTGGAAATAGGAAAAGGTACAAGTTCCGAATACAACAACTGTCAAATTAACTAAGGTTATATGATTTTCATTTAGAGATTGACAATGAACAAATGCGACTCTGCCAGGGATAAAACGATGTAAAAAATTAATTCAGCGGACAGAAACAAGCTTGTTTCTCCCCTCGGGCAGATTTCAACCTGTTCCTGCCCGGCTACACTCGCATTTGTCTGCAATTGTCTTGTTTCGACTGACAAAACAGGCGTTGAAACGCGTTGTTTCAATGCAGGTATTATAAAAATATCTTTATAATCTTCCAAATTGATCTTTGACTTTTGCGCAATGGTTAAATGGTTTACTTTGGATATTCCTAATCCAAATGCCTTCAACCAGGTGCGTCCAACTAAATTCGTTCTATTCTTGGTAACAATCAATTTTAATGTTCTTCTTTTTCCGTCGTATTCAACCATTGTGCTGATCTTACCTAAGGTAGCAATAGATTTGCCATTGTAGTCTCGTAAAGATGTGGACAATTGTTTACTTCCTCTTAGACCACCAAGTTGAGTGCAGGTATGCTGATCAATTAATGTATACGCACTACCAGTGTCTATTTCCAGTCGAATGGGAATAAGATTGATTAATACCGTAATATAAATTGGTTTAGATGCATTATCATCCACTTCATGGACATGATTAACAAGAATTTCATCGTTATCAATCCATTTGGCAGTTTTATTTGTGCTCTTTTGTTTTAAAATTTTGTTCTTTCCGTGACAAACTGGCAAAATATGGCCTTTTTTCTGACATGTATTACATGTTGATTCCTTATGGAAACAATCCGATGCCTTGTGATTCGAAAATCCGCATCTGTAACATGATGTTCTACGTTCTTTTGTATTGCCTGACTTCAGACTTAGTTTTTTGTTAAAAGAATTGACGCTTCTTACTGCTTTGACAGTAGATACTTCGGTTTTATTTTCTACTGTATTACGGATCGTTTTAGATTCTCTTTTGGCAGTCTCAAATGCAATCGCTTTTTCTTGAGCAATTTCGAATGTTAAATTGTTAATTGACAGCAGCTTTTGTTGCAGAGAAATATCTCGTACACCACATATCAGACGATCACATAAAACATCATCTAGTTGTATACCAAATTCACAATTGATTGTTAAACGCCGCAATTCTTTAATCCAATCACTGATGGACTCTTCTTCTTTCTGGTCTCTTTTATGAAAATGTAGACGACATACTCTTTTATTAGGTTGAGGATCAAAATGAGAATTAAGTTTATTTATTAATTGAGTATATGAATAATCAAATACCGAATCGGGTGAGACCAAACTTTTCATTATTTCGTAGGCTTCACTTCCTATCATTGTACACAGTGCTGCACGTTTGTCATTTTCAGATGTTATGTAATTTATTTGAAAATAACAATCCAGTCGCTCTTTATATAATTTCCATAATGAGCCGTGTGCAGAGCTTTTGCCAGGTTGAAACTCTTCAATCTTCCCAATCAAACTCTGCCAAATGCGCTTTTGAGATTTTTGCTCTTGATCTTGACTATATTGCTTGCAATTTGAACTCACAATTGTTTAAATTCACTATACTACTCGCGAGAAGTTATTATTAATGAATTCTTATCCTCGTCGCCAAAATTATTATGTACTTTCATGATAATATTTTATTCATTCAACTGACTTACATCACATTATCTATAGTTATTTTTATATATGACCTACTACATATTACATTTCATGAATGCACGTATCTATGGTAATTATTACAATATATAATACGTACAAACATGACTTATTACAAACACAGTTTCCTACATTTAGCGAAAACTTAATTTAATATCTTAGCTGAGTTTCGAACCTAAATTTGATAGTGATGGTTTTGTTTTTAGCTGACAGATGGCGATATTACTGAATTTGTCCAGGTAAATATATTATCGAATATGAAAATATATGCTTCAATCAGAGTTCAAAAAACGGCGGTAGTAACAAAATTTTAATGTAAATAAATTTTACAATTTTTTTCTTGATAAAATGTATCATAATTTTCTTTGGATAGAGATACATATATTGGATATAATTAATACTTTTTCAAAAATGAGTTTAAAAGCTATTCGGTTGTGAAACAATTGATTTTAAAGTCACAGTCGTTCATTTATCCTGTAATAATTATTTTTTTAAAATGATCAATTTAATTTTTTTAAGAGAGACCAGAGTAAATAAGCATTGTTGTAATTGTTAAAAAAAAATTGTAAAGAGAACAAAAATAACCTAGAAAAAATAGTGATATTTATTTGTAAATTCAAGGGCCAAGGGGTGAAATAATTGATATTCACCCGTATTCTGGAACACAACCATTAACTTGTTATCGATCGATAAGATTTTTGACAAATGGAAACAATTGTGACAAGCAAATATTCAGAATTTTTGTCAGTGCCATGTGCCACCTTAGTTCTTTGGTTGAAATAGATAATGATCGATAAAAATTCATCGATTGAGTTACAGAATAGCCCTAGTTATCTTATCATTCTGTACCAATAATTACAATAAGAACAGTATTGTGTAAAGTCTATTCAAGAACAAGTATTTGAGAAGAAAATATACATTTTGACTAATGAATTTCCTTTCATCAGCTAAAGTAATGATCCTGTCCCTTAAATTTTATGTTTTTCTTAACAGAACAATATCGTATCGAAAAAATCAAATGTGGCATCCTGTGTGGCATGAACATTGTTGTCATCAATTCGATCCAATACTTTTCGTTTGAGTAAAACTTAAAATCTAAATTAGAGCGGGATAACTGACTATAATTGATGTAAATTCAAATTCATCTTCACAGTTTATGTCATCTGTAATATATTGTAATCCCCGTGCTAATATATATTAATTAATAATGAGAAGGTAGTTTAATGAAATACATTACACATTTTAATGTAATAACCTTATTAATAAACTCAACTAAAATAACTAGCCACCATGACCGTTGGTTACGCATCTGCGCACACAAGTACTAACTATATAATATTATCATTATTTGTTAGATGGCACTCGTTACACTATTTAATCTATTACATCATCAATATCTTGGAGCTTTACAAACAAAAAGCAGCAAAGGGCTACTATTTAAAGTGAGCATAATGATAAAATCACATGTCTGCAGCAAGTCCAATGCAATAACACAAAAAATAGATGATTTTATGAAAATACTTCAAGAAAGCTGGTTTAGGTAAATTCAATGATTATAAATCTTAGAGCGAAGTCGCTACATTTGGTAAAGCTAGAGAGTAAGGAATTAGAATAAGTAATAAGTGTCGGAAAGAGGATCAATTAAATTTATAGCTTTTTATTTCCATGTCTATTTGAATTTGAACTTCAGGCCTATATTTTGTCTACTAAAGTAAGAGGAACTCGAGACTACAGCTTCTCACTTTACTAGGGGACAACACGGTTTTTGTTTCAGCCAATCAGCGCGTCCGTCAATTGGTGGCATTGGTGGTTCTTTCAAAATGAGTTCGAATTTGTTGATTCGTGACCAAAAGTGATATTTTTTTTTCATGTTCTTCTAACTCTTCTCAACGTTTCTTTAGGTATATTATTCATTTATTTTTTAAATATGAAGGTTTTCAACATCCGTTTAGCTGTAAACATGAGTTGTTATGTTCCAAGAATATTTTAAATAATAAATGTATTTTTTTACATGAGCTCCATCTGAAAAGCTGATCAACTATTTCGTCTGATGAGGATTTTGTCTCGATCACAAATTCAAAGAAATAAATGGTTTCATAGCCCAAATAATCGTAGAGAAGCTCGCACAACAGATTTTTCTGATTGTTCTCATGTTATTACATAGTTATCAATTATGTAATGAGTCAACATAAATATACTAAATATTTTCATGAAAATTGCTAGCTATGTTGCAGTAAAATTCTAATCTTACACTTTGATTTCAGGTAATTCCACGTGAAATTTCTGGATCAAACTCATCAAATATGAACAGAATATTTTTGTTTTATTCGCTAAACATAATTCAAAAATGGAACCTTCCAATACTATGATAATATATATTTTTATTCAATTGGAAAACGTAATAATGAAATTACAAAAAAATCGTACCATAATTGAGATAAAGTTGCCTTGATCACTGTGTAAAACTAAATAATAATCAGAATTACACTTCATTCTACAATCTCATGAGAGAGTGAAGGAACAAATCAGATACTGCCTGGAACAAATAGATATTGGCAGTGTCTCCCTAAAAGAATATTTAAAGCAAATTTGTTCTATAATTACCTTTATCAAACTGTCATCTTCGAGTCATCTGTCCGATTAAATCACGAGAGCAAGAGACTCTCAAGATGTTGCTAGGTAATCAATGTTTTCAAGAAAAATTTATTGATAAAATTACAGTCTCTTGTGATATTACATACGATAATTCATTCACAGATTCACCCTTATTTGAAATCTAACTAAAGAAAAACAAAAACAGTTACAAAAGAGTCAAAATTTAAAATAGAAAATTACCGCGCATGACCAAGAAAAGTGACCACGTAAGTTTTTTGGTCGGTTGGTCAGTGAACATAAAACGAATCGGTCACATTGAACAGAGCATTTAGCAGAAAATAGCTGACCATGTTCACTGACCAGAAGTCGGCTGAATGCGTCCATGACTTCTTCATTTATTGTCCTTACACTCCGTTGTTCTTCCCAATCGTCAAATTAAGCAAATGCTTTTTTATAAAGTGCCTTGAATTTGTCTGGCAATAAACGCAAAGTTGGTTCTTGAACTTTCTCAAGACTTTCTACAGGAATAGAATCAATTTCTTCCATTCTTCTCCAAATAGACTATTTTTTATCAATTTGTTGACACAGAATAGATTAAATAAGCTTACCATAGTAACCAGTCATAGCTTTCTAGCACGGAGTTTTGAGATGACGGATGACATTCGGTGATTTCGGTGTGACATCGAGATGCTAGATTGGAGTGATTCTTATTAATATTTGGATGAAAAGTTCTATCGTTTCAACATTCTTGTGTGGGTAAAACGCCTACTAAAACACTTATTTAATCTGTTTAATATATAACTAGTATTTAACAAATTCTAATCAATTTGAGTTTCTTTATGAATTATTGCTGTCAAATAATCGATTGTCATTTGATAGAGTAAATTTTATTTATTGTGGAAGTAAATTATTCTGATTTTTATAAAATTGAGCATGAAACATATTTTTTGTATAATCATTATTGTAGGATTAATAATAAACATTTGTGACTTCAAAATCAACTATTTCACAATCGTGCTACTTGAATTTATTTTTAAAGTATCAATTATATCCAGTATACATGTATGCCATCCAATGCAGATTATGAGATACATTTTATCAAAAAAAAAATTAAGCTTATTTACAGTGAAATTTTATTACTGCCGCCATTTTTTGAACTGATGTGAGGCTTATATTTTTATGTTTGATAATATATAAATCTTGACAAATTTAGTGCTCTCGCCATCTGTGAGCTGAAAACCTAACTGTGACAATTGATTTTAGGCTCGAAGCTCAACTAGGACATTAGATTAAGTTTTCGCTAAATGTACGAGACTGTGTTTGTAATAAGTCATGCTTGTACGAAGCAGTGTTCTTAATTTAGCGTTTTGTACTGCTACCCTCATGAGCTGTTCAGAACTACATTAGTTATGTTTTGACCGCAAAAATTCGCCCGGTTTCAGCTTCATGAAAAAACCGTTTTGGTGCCACTGACAATATTTCATGCCACAAGAGAGTTACTAGTATCGCCACCTCTTGAAATTGCTCGAATTACTAGGTTAGGGTTATTGTGAATGTGTACCGAATAGATATAGAGAATGAATAAAGTTAAGATATACTTGATTTTGTACAAGAATAAGAGCAAGCCTTTAAGTGACACTAGGAATTTGCTAGTCACGGAAATTTTCTAATTGAAAAAAAATATTTCTCAAATATTACGAGGTTTTTTGAATCACATTTTCACTAACACTTCAATTTTACCAAATTCAATCGGCAAAATAAATAAAAAGAAACAGTGGAATACCTTATTGTAAAATTTATTTTCAGAAAAAATCGATAACCTGGTAACACTGTACAATAATTTATCCACTAACTTGTGGCAACACTGGCGTCAAGTAAACGCTTTGAAGTGAACAACATGTTGTGTTGGTCTGTTGAGAAGTGAACGAAGCAAACAAGTGCGCTTTGATATTCATTTTCGTTGCTTATTCTCACTGCCCATTGTTGAGGTGGATTCCAAACAAAATGTAGTAAACGCGTTCTTATTTATTGTTACAAATGTATGTTGTTCAAGTGCGGAATGAAAGTGTACTGTGTCTGTGAAAGTGATCAAGCTCAAGCATCATGTGAAGAATTGGAGCATCAAAAAATGAAGATATTAAAAGTGACATGAAATCCTACAAAATATTCACCGATTATTATTTCTTATAGCCGATATTATAAAAGAGCAAGTGAATTTACTTCCAGAGTAAATCTATTTCATTAATCAAATTCTAATCAGTTTGAATTTCTTTATAACAAAATCTTGACCTTTCAGATAATTGACTATTATCTAACAGAGTAAATTTTATTTACTGAAGAAGTAGATCAATTTGTCCTTTATAATACGAGATATTAATCATTTTGATATTTAAATTTGAGTGATCACTGACTATTCTACGCTATGACTCACTAACTTATATTTTGATCTTCCGGATTTCAGAAAATTGTTTTCTTGTTCACATTAGCACCGATTTTCTATCTAGTTTTATGATGGATTTCACAAAAACACACTGTATTCTTCAAAATACCTGCATTGAAACTTTCCATATTACTAATTTTTCATAATAAAGTAGATATTTTTCTTTTGATTTTGCAGATAGCCAGTAGCTGCTTGGGCTTTATCAATAAAATGCTGTGGTGTACTTGAAATTGTCGTATTAATACTCTTTTTCTTGGAGCTAATCGCCTTTTGAAATTAATTTACAGCTACGAATATAACAACTGTCAAATTAACTGAGGTTATATGATTTTCATTTAGAGATTTACAATGAACATAATTCGACTCTGCCAGGGATAAAATGATGTAAGAAACAAATTGGTTGGTACCACGAGCTCTGTTTTTGGCGCCACTAAGAGCGTTGTGTCAAGATATGTTTTAACGCAATCAGAACTTTCTCAAATACTTTAAAAAATAATCTTCAGATACAAATTACGGAAAATACATATGTCTACAAAATTTATTCGAATATTTTCCTTTAAAATAGCTTGAAATATTGATATTGACTTAAAACTCTCCTTAAAATAACACTGCTAGTATAGCCAAAAACAGCTTGTGGTACCAGCCTATGTCTTTCCCCTAGGGCATGCTACACTCGCATTTGTCTGAAATTGTCTTGTTTCGACTGACAAAACATGCTTTGAAACACGTTGTGTCAATGCAGGTATTATCCAAAATAATTCATTTTACTATGAAATCACATACCCTTAAATGTTCCATATCGTCAAAAAAACATAACTTTAAAAAACAACATGAAAATTCATATCGTAATCTTCCATACTGTAAAAAAACATAGGTTTGTATTCTCACCTCTTAAGATCCCAAAAATTTTAATAGAAGGAGATAGCGCTATATGATGCAACATGAGATGGTAAGAGAAAGTGCATTAATTTCTAGGAAGTAGCGCTATTTTAAGACGTGAGAATATGGACCATTCTTTTTAAAATCAATAAAATAGAGATCCATAATTGAGTGTCCCATAAACGTAAAAAACATACTTTCTATTCTATCGCTTGAATAAGACGTCATATTGTAACACTGGACTATGAACAAAAGTAGTCAATGATCTATACATTCTTTCAGAATTATATCATAATAAATAGACTTTTTTGATTTTAATTCTGTATATTTTATTTTATTTTTGACGTTTCGACTCTCTAACCGAGCGTCTTCATCAGAAAAAATGATACAAAAATAAACAAGGCAAGAAGGTATTTAGATAATTAGATATTAAAAATTGAAAATATACAGATAACTAGATGTGAATACGTGGATTCCACATTTAGTGCAAAAAGAACAAAATTCCTCTGGCATTTACCCAAAGTCTGAGGAAAAACCACGTAAAAACCTCAACAGAGGAATCAACGATATGAGTCTTGACAATTATTAAAGAGAAAAAGATTTAATTGATATAACACATTAGGACATGTCATAAAATTTTTTTTAACAGAAAAACTGAATTTCAATAATCTACATCTACATGAATATAACAAAAACAAGTGTCAAGACAAATATTTCACAAATCAGGAATAACTATTACAAATGAATAAAATAATATGAGTCTTGACAATTATTATAGTCAAAAATGAATGAATTAATATAACATACAAGGACGATGTCCCGTTCTTGCGGACGCACCCAGTTCCAAAGTCCAAACATGTCATAAAATTTTTTTACAAAAATTGAGTTACAATTATGTACATAAAAATAATAAAAATAATAATCAAGACAAATATTTTACAAATTATGTATGTCTATTATTGATTATTGGAAGCCAAACATTTGCCAATTCAAAACCATCAGTATGGTTGAAATTATTCGGATCTTTGATTATTTCAATCGCTTCCCTGACCAATCTACCATGAATGGATGAGCATCTTGCAATTATTCTTGTTTCTTCGAACTTGATGTCGTGCAAAAACTCAATGGCATGATCAGCATCAAGTTCGAAGAAACAAGAATAATTGCAAGATGCTCATCCATTCCATGTTTGGCTTCCAATAATCAATAATAGACATACATAATTTGTAAAATATTTGTCTTGATTATTATTTTTATTACGTTCATGTACATAATTGTAACTCAATTTTTGTAAAAAATTTTTATGACATGTTTGGACTTTGGAACTGTGTGCGTCCGCAAGAACGGGACATCGTCCTTGTATGTTATATTAATTCATTCATTTTTGACTATAATAATTGTCAAGACTCATATTATTTTATTCATTTGTAATAGTTATTCCTGATTTGTGAAATATTTGTCTTGACACTTGTTTTTGTTATATTCATGTAGATGTAGATTATTGAAATTCAGTTTTTCTGTTAAAAAAAATTTTATGACATGTCCTAATGTGTTATATCAATTAAATCTTTTTCTCTTTAATAATTGTCAAGACTCATATCGTTGATTCCTCTGTTGAGGTTTTTACGTGGTTTTTCCTCAGACTTTAGGTAAATGCCAGAGGAATTATGTTCTTTTTGCACTAAATGTGGAATCCACGTATTCACATCTAGTTATCTGTATATTTTCAATTTTTAATATCTAATTATCTAGATACCTTCTTGCCTTGTTTATTTTTGTATCATTTTTTCTGATGAAGACGCTCGGTTAGAGAGTCGAAACGTCAAAAATAAAATAAAATATACAGAATTAAAATCAAAAAAGTCTATTTAAAAGTAGTCAATTTTGGTATTGGCAACTGTACAAAAAGTATGGATTTTTTTGACAGATACAAAAAAATATCATTAAATAGTTTGTAGTTTCACCAACTAGTTAATCTGAAGATTAATATTTGATTAAATGCGTCAGTCACTTTAGTGGAACACTGGCCATTTCATATACGATTCCAAGCACATGGAATTCAAATTTGTACACTAGTCACTTCAAGGACGTTTAAGGGAGGGAATGTGTAAATAATGTCGAATCAGTGAGTCCAGGGTAAGTAACAGAGAGGGAAATAGATTTTCTGCACCGTATGGTAGCCTTTATTGCGCATGTACTATAAAATGTAACGAATTTTGAATTCAAACTGTCTGAAATTACAAATGTTTTCATTGAATAAGTTCTATTAAGAATATATGTTGATATAGTTACCACACAAAATAAGCTCAGAAATTAATTTAGATTTCATATTATGCAATAAATTAATAACAGAAATTGATTAGGAAATGATTTAGTAATTTCAGAGATGCTAATACTTCTTTCCATCCACTTTGATTCGCTTTATCTTTTATATGCACCAGAAATTTTGAAAAGTTGTAAGGGTCGTCGAAAATTTTAGAAATTGCAAAATCTATCAACAATCAACAAATAAGGCACGTAAAAAACAAAATATTTATATCTATTATTTTCATTATATTTAATTTACATATACATATATTCACATTTATTTATTCATTCCTGAATAATGTTAATTTATTGAATTTTTTTCTTTGCGTAATTCTATTCCTAATATTTTGGTTGGCCGAAAATTTTAATTTTGTATCTAAATATACATTCAAAACTATATCAATTAATTGATTTCTGTGGCATGTCGAAAAATCTTGGCCAGCCACATGGTCGTCCATAGTAGAAAAAACTTGACCACATACAATTCTTTTAACTTTATTTATTATTATCGTCTTAATGTTATTGTGGTATAAAATATGATTATTACTTCGCAAAATACTTTCCGCATTCTGGCATAACATTACGACATCTTTCGATGGATGTGTTAATCCACCACGGTTCTTCAAATTTATGAGGACACTGCCCGCATTGGAAGCAAACAAAAAAGTTTCACACACAGTGCAACTAATATTATTTTTAATTTTCCTTGCCACAAAACCTGCAATATATATGGATACATCTTCGACAAACAGGGACAAAGTGCTCATCGTATCCACGTAGTCGTGGTCCGTCTGCTCAACGATGGCTCCTGGTGGCATTACGGAATCAACATTCCCCGTGGATGAAATTTCCACACTCGCTATGAGACTGCAATTACCGTTTTCGGAGCCGGAAATCTCGTAGTGCACCAAGAGTCTTCTATAAGCGCCTTTAAATTGTAGCGCAGTTGGGTTATTGTTAAATCCTCCCCTGCCTCGAATAGCGCCGAACAATGTTTCAATGTGATCCTGGTTTATTTTATGGCTTAAAATAAAAGACACGTTGTACTTGGATTTTAAAGTCTTATACAATTCAAAAATATTTTCCAAGCAAATAATTAATCCAAGAAAACCAGTGTATCTTGGCGAATTGATGATCAATTCGTCATTCTTGTTTCTTAAATTTTTTATATATTCCGTTGCTTTTTGAGCGAAATTATAATATTTTTCGTATGTCGCATCTGATATACCTCTATTATATTCTTTTTTTCCGAATCGGGTTCGACAGTTCAGTACATCAAAAATCTTGTCGAACATCAACATAATTTCGGCCGTACTTTCTACTTCATTTAAATTTTGCGGCCATAAAACTTTTGCGCAAAACATAATTGCCTTACTGACGCTCTCGCTAAGCAGTTGCACAGCGAGCCGCACGTTCATTTTTTCATTCCGAAAATTGATATGTCTCGCGGTTAATTTCGTGCCAGCACGCAAGCCTTCTTTATTTTCTATTTCGTGGAGACGTTCAATATGTTGCCACCGGATGAGCTGCCCGTCTTTATTCTTTAAAATAGAATAGTCAGCAAAAGTATTTCTAACTAATTTGACCATATGGCATGGATCCCAGAAAATGAGAATATTAAAATTTACAATAAGAAGAAGTACGGCTACCACACGGTTCAGAAAATCTATTGTTCTACTATTGTTGTCTCTTTCCCTTACCCTGGACACACTGTCTGCAATGTTAAAGTCTTGTTATGCCACATCCCCTCCCTTAAACGTCCTTGAGTCACTTGAATAATTTGAGGTTAGTACAATGTTTTACTTTAAAAATATTTAATTAATTAATTCTTTAATTATATTGAATTAGAAATGGAATTACTAATCAATTTTATCCATGTTTATGAGTAAAATAATAATTTTTCATAATACCTGCATTGAAACAACGCGTTCCAATGCCTGTTTTGTCAGTCGAAACAAGACAATTGCAGACAAATGCGAGTGTAGCCGGGCAGGAACAGGCTTGTTTCTGCCCGAGGGGAGAAACAAGCTTGTTTCTGTCCGCTGAATTAATTTTTTACATCGTTTTATCCCTGGCAGAGTCGCATTTGTTCATTGTCAATCTCTAAATGAAAATCATATAACCTTAGTTAATTTGACAGTTGTCGTATTCGGAACTGTAAATTAAATTAAAAAGACTATTTGTTTCAAGAAAAAAAGTATTAATACGACAATTTTAAGTACATCACAACATCTTATTGATGAAGCACAAGCAGCTACTCTCGATTTGTTACCTGCAAAATCAAAAGAAAAATATCTACTTTGTTATGACAAATTTGTAATGTGGAAAGTTTCAATGCAGGTATTATGAAAAATACAGTGTGTGGCACGGGACAAAACACGATTTCAGCCGAGGGTCATGCCGGCCCTCGCTTCGCTCGGGCAAGCAACACTCACCCTCAGCTGAAATCGTCTTGTTTCGTCCCTAGCCACACAATATACTATTAAACCTTCTGGTATAAAAATATGATTTATAATTCAGAAAATAAAATGTCACTAAAATTTTGAACGATAGTAGAGAAATATTGGCTGGTACCACGAGCTCTGTTTTTGGCGCTACTAAGAGCATTGTGTCAAGATGTATTTTAACGTAATTAGAATTTTCCCAAATACTTTAGAAAATAATCTTCAGATACATATACAAAATTTATTTCAATATTTTCCTTTAAAATAGCTTGAAATATTTATATTGCCTTAAAACTCTTCTTAAAATAACACTGCTAGTATAGCCAAAAACAGAGCTTGTGGTATCAGCCATTATGTTTAATACGTACATGAAATACGATTTTGGGATTTGTGAGATCGCTGTAGTTCGGTTCGCGTCATACAGCAAACTTTCTTACTCATTCCAAAATCTAGCATTTGTTGCACTTTTTAAGCAAATAACTATTTTAGAAGTCCTAAAAAAAGAACATTCCCTAGACGTAAAATGATTGCAGTAATTTAAATTGTTGTTGCAAAAATTTGTCTGCCAAGTTTAGGAAAGTAAAATATGTATGTATACCTTGATGTAAGCTATCAAAAGATTAAATAATGGGTAGGGCGGAACAATAGTTATCTGTTAGCATTCCGAACAATTCTCAAGAGATGGCGATACTAGTGATATAAGCAAAATGAAATTCTATCAGTGGTACTAAAACAGTCATCTTTAGGTTGAAAATTATATTAAAAATAAGAAAACATAAGAATAATGGGGAAAAAAATACCAAAAAAAAAACAGCTGGAAACGAAACCTAAATTGAGCTTTTTAGGTTGACTAGTGTTCCGAGGAAAAGTTCTTCAAAAACTCCACGTCGCGTCTGTATACGGACCTTTCAGATTGAAATTAATTGTTTGGCAAGTGTACTAAAACGGCTACGTATCATTCAGTTTGGCCCAGAAATGCAGGGGCCACACTAACTTCTAGTGCCGTTAAATGAAGCGTTATGTGATAATTAACATATTGTTATTGTCAATGTGTTTATTGTTGAATAACGCATTAAATAATGACATTAGACGTTAGTATGGCCGCAGCGTAACAAATAAAAAAATGTACAATAATAAGGCAAAAATTCAATTCACAACTTGACTACTGTTGAATTCTAGAACATCCAAATATATTTTTTTGATTGTGGAAAGTCCTCAACATTCATAAAAATTCAACAGTAAAAGATTCACTTTTCACTAGAAATATTCAGTTTGCTATTTTTAGCCACTTGAAAGAATGTATTATTAATAAAATATGGTTAGTTACAAATGATTCCATGAACTATTGAGGGATCTAGTTTAATAATTTGACATGTCAACATTAACTTCTTAACGATTTGTTGTTATTTTTATTTGAAACTGACAAATTGGGTGAAGCAAATGGTTGCTTTTTAAATATTTCGAAAAATTTTGAATGCCTATATCTGAAATATGTGTGTTGTGTATCATACGAAGGGTCATCCACCACACTAAATTTTGTACACCAATTGCCGATTTTGGCACTATTTTCTTGAAAATGCCTAAAATGCCGCATTATATTGAATACTGCTTATTTGATGCTAATAATGCCTATTTAATGCCCGGTTTTATAAAGGGCAGAGTATTTTACTTCCAGAGTAAATAAAATTTACTCTGTTAGATGACAATCGATTATTTGACAGCAATGATTTTGTTGTCATAAGGAAGCTCAAACTGATAATATTTTTTAAATAAAATAAATTTACTTTAGGAGTAAATTTACTTGGTCTTTCATAAAACCGGCCATAATGCGAATAATAATAACTTGACCTCTAGGAACGATCAGCTGTTCTCTATTCTTGGTTTCATCCGGATCTTTCAGGACACGCTTCAAGACGCCTTCATCCAGGATTATGGGATCCCATTGCGCCCAGTATGATTTAACCGTCGGGGAGTATGGTGCCACCTCTTGCCATGTCGGTCTTGTTCCTTTCTTCTTCCATTCTTGAATAATTCGCAGCTCTGAGTCGCCATCTATGTCCTTTCCTATCTCTTGTGGTTGCCAAGCATAGTCAATGACAGTCGTCCGGAATGCCTTTGCTTCAACCTTAGAGCAATGATGACAATCTTTTGGACATGGTCATCTTGATAAAGCATCAGCATTCTTATGTGCTGTACCGGCTCGATTTTCTATGGCGAAGTCGTATTCCTGAAGTCTCTCGATCCATCGAGCGACCTGACCTTCAGGATTCTTGAACTGTAGTAACCATCTCAGAGCAGCATGGTCAGTTCTTAACAGGAACTTCCTGCCATACAAATATTTGTAGAAATGCTCGATGGACTTCACTACTGCTAGCAATTCCTGTCTTATGACACATTAGTTTCTTTCTGGCTTCGACAAAACCTTACTGAAGTACCCAATGACTCTTTCTTGACTCTCCTGCAATTGGTACAGGTCTCCCCCAATACCGACGTCGCTGGCATCTGTGTTCAAAACAAAACGTCCTTCCGTCTTCGGGTAACTCAGAATTGATGCTTGGACTAGGAGTAGTTTTAGTCGCTCGTAGGCAACCTGGCAGTTTCATCCCAGCTGTATCTGCAATTATTTTCCGTCAGTCTGGTCAGTGGTTTGGCAATATTGGCGAATCCATACACAAATCTTCTGTAATATGTACAAAGCCCGAAGAATCTACGCAGCTGATGTTTATCCGCAGGTACCGGCCATTCTTGAATTGTCTTAATCTTCTCTGCATCAACTGCTACACCTTCTTCGGAGACCACATGTCCCAAATAGTTCACCCGTTTTTGGAATAAGTGGCATTTCTTTGGACTAAATATATATATATAAAGAATAATATTACAAAAATAAATATACAAAAGAGAAATATATTATATATAACATGCTTAATAAGTATCGGCAACCCAATTATTATTGTTAGGAGAGGTAAATAGGAAACAAATATTTAGTGTGTGAAACTAAAGATAAATATTGTAGTAGGTACATAATATCAATATGATGAGATATATTAAATTAAATCAATAAGTGATCTGAGATAATTTTGATTTTAGAAATGATAAACTCTCAGATAAATCAATTATGTGGGATACATTATTAAAAGTTTTGCACATTGCATTTATAGGAGAGTTCCCCTGCTTTGAAAAGAGGAACTACTTTAGCAATTTTCCATGTTGACGGAAAAGTGCTAGTTTTGATACATTGATTGAAAATTGAACACAATGGCTTAGCGAATAGTTCCGCACAGCCCTTAATTACAAAAATAGGAATGTTATCTGGTCCCAAGGACTTTGAATTATTTTGAGATTTATTGGCTACTAATACTTCATCCTCGGTAACAACGTCTAGATGAACATGAATATTACTGTTTGCATTATAATTCAAAACAGTAGAGGCATTACTGCATATATTATCATCTGATCTAAATACACTTTGAAAATACTGCGCGAAATGTTGAGCTATTTGTAAACCATTTGTAAGCGACTCATCATTATCATACATAGTTGCAGGAATACCATAATTTCTTTTTTTACTATTCACGAATGACCAAAATTAAGTAGTTTCGTTATTTACCGAAATTTTTTGTTGGATGCTGTGTGTATATTCTTTATATAACTCAGCTGATAATTTTTTACAGTTTTTTCTGAGTTCCTTAAATTTATTCAAATATATAATTATACCAAATTTTTTATGGAGTCTACGATAGCGTTCTTTGGATTTTATTAGACTTATAAGATTTCCGTTGAACCACAATGGGTGTGAACTTTTTTTCTTGTAACTTTAGGAATACAAAAATCTAAAATACTGTATATTATGCTATAAAATTCATGAATGGTATCATTTACACCCTTACATTTATCAATAAAATTCCAGTTGACAGTAGTTAATAAACTATACAGTAGCTCATAATTACCTTTCTTAAATTGGTAATACGTTTGTGTTTGAATACAGGTTTTATGATAGTTCTGATTATTCAGGATCATATCCACAGCAAGAGCTGGATGATGAGCATCTTCAATCAATACAGAGTCCTTACTATGAGTGACATCACAATCAATATTTGATAATATTACATCGAGAAGCCGACCGTTAGAGTTTAGTATATTATTAAATTGCTTTAAATTAAGTAAGACCATGAAATTCGAAAAAATATTGACTGCATTATCAGAAATAATTTCGGTATTTCGATATTTGTAGAGATTAGTTAAGTTAAGGTCCCCAGCAATTATTACATTTGATGTATGGATAAACTGCAAAGTGCTTATAGCATCGAAAACACATTCATGAACATTTAAATTCATATTAGGTGGAATATAAAATGCAATAACATATAATAACGCATTATTTACATTCATTTTGATGCGGAGAATATCTACATTTGATGCCCTGCAATTAATATTACACACAGAGGGGTGAATGACGATTTCGCAGCAATGAGAACTCCTCCTCCGCCCCTCAAACCGGTGGATACAAGATCACGGTCACACCGAAATACTGAATAGCGGCAGTCAATCACCTCAGCGTCATACACATTGTCCTTGAGCCAAGTTTCAGTTCAGTTACAAGTACATCTGGATTTATAGTCAAAACACTGTGATAAAGCTTAGAAATTTTTTTATTCAAACCATTCACGTTTTGATAATAGAGAGAACTCTCTATTCTTAAATCAGATTTATAATGGGATTAATCAGTTTTTTTTCACAATACTGGGCACACCTCTGACATATTTGATAATGAAATCATCTTTACCTTCATTTTTATGACGTTTGAGTTCTTCAGACAACAACGCGTAATGTTCTCTCTGACGTGGCGTTTTGTCTCTAGCTATATATACACGATTAAATTTTGGAATACTCGCGATTCTCTTAACGTTTTGGAAAACAGTTTTCACAAGATGTTGAGAAATGAAAGTGATTTTGATCGGCCTTATTCTTCCATCGACGACTTTTCCAAGACGAAAAAATTTATAACTCTGAGGACTGACGTTTGGAATCAATGTAGATAAAATTTCATTCACTAATAGATTTTCATCTGAAGGTTGTTCGAGTACACCAAACAGTAAAATATTACATTCACGGTTTTTTCTATTGTTTATTTCATCAATAACATCTTCAAAATCGGAAAATTTTTGAAGTTTGCGGGTGCACTGGCTTCAAATTTCTTTTTCATGTCGGTCATATCATCCTGGAGAGAAATAATGACATTTGCTAATTTTTTCAGATCTTCAACTATATCTGATGTGTTATTTTTATATGGTAGAGGTGTTGTATTGCAACTATCACACATCCATTTGACATTTTTTTTAGAACGAAGTATACGAGAATCAGATTGCGATATATCAACACAGTTGGAATGATAGGAATTATCACAAACAAGACATTTCAACAATGAAGATTGATCACATGTTTTGTTACAAGTATTGCAGAGCATAAACATGGCTTTACACAATTTTATCGAAAAGGTAGAGCTGCACAATATCCAAATGTTTCAAGATGTATATAATTAGACTGGTAATTAACGAACTGACTTAAAAATTGAGTAGAAATGTATTTATTTTTGAATATAACTGAACTGTGAACAAATAATTTGGAGCACTATTGATCACTATAATTATCATAAAAAAACACACAGGATGGATATAATTTGAATATTTATCACTTAATATATTCGCACAATTTTACTTGTTGAAAGAAGACAATAAAAAAATACGTTCTCTCTTTTGCTTCGCTACAGTAGTATGATACCGATTAGGAAGGCCCAGGCCCTTACAAGGGCTGTTGCGACAGTGATGATGATGATTATTTATTTATCACTTAATACTAAATTAAACAAACTCGCAGATATTTATATTTAACTATTTACATCCACTGAACTCTTCACTTTTAATATTCACTGTTCTAGATTTACACTACACTACTTCTGAAACACACGTCTTTTGCTTGCCCTTATATAGAGAAATATCGATTTCTCGAGTTCTACCATATTTTGGAATAATGCTAGAGGCTTCCATCAGGAGGAGTGACGCGCCGCAAAGAGGACAAAAGGCTCCGCCCATGCAGTCATCCTTACGAGTCTCCCCACTCTCGCACGTTACAATATCTACATTTTGTTGCCTGATATCAAGAGTCTAGAAAGAATAGCAATACGTGAGAAGTATAATATTTATTCTTATATTTCATGTAACATATTTGACGGAGATCATCTGCAAGATGCTCAACAGCATGAGCAACAATTTCTAAAAATATATGATAGGAAATTCATTATTAGTTCATGCCCGCTGAGCATCTCTAATTCTTTGATCATTACCCAAATACCTTGGACTCACAGCACGAGAAATCCGCTACCCTCTTTGTAATAGCTGATATTCAATACCGGCCCTTACAGTCAGCTGTATCAGTTTTTCTGTTGTTGAGTATATATTTTGTCATGATCATGAAAATAAATTTCATGTTACCTGGAATTGAAAAAAATTTGAATGAAAGCCCAATTTTGTTAATATTATTTTATTGAATGCCTCGACGTTATTGTTAGTTTGTCTTGGTATGTTATGAACATTTATGTGCTCTTGACCCACACTTTGAATCCAGTTGTTCCTTCTTCCATTTCCACGGTGGTAATAGGAGATAGAAAAGGAAACGATACTTTGCTATTTGGTAGCAAAAACTTGATGTGCTTCAGATTAACACTAAATTTAAGTATTTAAATAATCCTACCTAGAAAGCGGATACCCAGGCTAGCTATAAAAACTGAAACACTGGAAATATTTGGCCTGAAAGATCTTAAGGTCACGGCAAAAGATGTTATTTGGAAGCCAATAGCGACAACACAACATAAAGAAAACTCAAAAAGTCGCATTCAAATAAATGACACTGAAATACAACTATTTTTCTAATGAATTATTAAATACAGTAACAATGGTTGCAGTAAAAAAATGGCCAAATAAATATATAATAAGAAGTAGGTTTGTGAAGCCCCAAAATAATGAATTTACTATTAAAACCTGAAATTACAATCAAAAAAATTAAATTTAAATAAGATCAAAGTAACTTACGGAATGTAAAAAATTAGTGGTATGGAAGGATACGTCGCAGACGCTCAAATTGAAATTAAAGGTCTAGCTAAATCTTCTCTTCAGGCGATGTCTTAAGATTAGCAACGGAATGAAGTGGATGAAGATAAACTATTACCAAGAAGATTGACTTCAGAAACGATGTCGAACTGGAACGATCCCTGATTCGTGGTTTGCGTCTTATAGGGCTGGTGTAACTGCCTTACGGTCCTTATAATAATAGTAATGATAATAATAATGATAATTTATTGTTTGTTAAGTACAGAAGGTACAGGACATTATCAACATAGTTGTATTACATAGTATTAAATAAATTCACTTATATTATAGTAACATTATTGTACGAGATACTCTCGTAGAGAATTTTTGAACAACGGTATTGTAACGCGGCAACCGTTTTGATCGTCTATTATTCATTTTCAATGAATTAGTCCTACGGTGTGTTTATTTTTACTTTAAAAGTAAATAGGATACCTTTAATTGAAGTCGTGGCTGTGAGAGGAAAACAGTAAGAAATACAACATATATTCAGATCACAAATATAAACAGTTTTATTGTCTTTCTGGCTTTACAAATAAATATTCATTGATAAAATATACTCAATCAAAGAAGGACGATGTGAGAGCCTTGGAACCCGGTGACGTGGCTAGCCGGTTATGGCTTCACGGTTCTGCAGGAGACTTGTCGGCTCGGCGGACTCGACGTCCTTTGATGGTGGTTCTGGAGATGATCGTGGCTTTTAGTGTCGCCTGGATTGTCCCTTTGAGTTGGACGGATCAGTGGCGCTATTCTCCACAGTCTCGGTACCCCAGTGGGTGGTCAGCGGTCCCAAAGCTTTTTGTGAACAGATTCACTTTCTGTCTTACTGAACAAGAAAGTACTTGCGGTGTAGTTAATTGTAAGTACAGCGATTAACTAATAATGTCCCGCAGATTTTAATTATTATTGGTTTGTGAGGCCTATTGTGGCTGGTTAGGCCGATTGGTGGCTGCTTAGGCCCGTTGGTGGCTTGTGAGGCCGGATTGTGGCGGTTTAAGGCCAGTTGTGGCTTGTGAGTTCGGTTTTTGGCGGTTTAAGGCCAGTTGTGGCTTGTGAGGTCGGTTTTGGCGGTTTATGCTAGTTGTGGCTTGTGAGGCCGGTTTGTGGCGGTTTGAAGTCAGTTGCTTTGTGGAACGTGCAAAATCCAATTCTGAATTCCGCAGCTGAACCGCAGAGGCTACAGAAGTAATAAACTATCTGCAGATCTTAACTCCGAACGTGCAAACTCCAATACTGATGTCCGCAGCTGAACAGAGCTGACTATAGACGTGCAAAATCCAATACTGAATTCCGCAGCTGAACTATAGTGACAAAGCGTGCAAACTCCAATACTGATGTCCGCAGCTGCAATGTCAGTGATCTTGATCGAAACCAAGATGCCTTTCTAGATGAAAAGCATCATCTTTTATACAACAAATCTCCCCCCTTGTTTTAGTGTACGAATGCAATGCAGTATTACATAACCATAAGTTAGACTGGAACGACATGCTTTTTTCTGAGAAAATGCACTTGTTTAGATTGAAGATAGAAGATGCAATATTTATGCAACAATAAGAGATCGTGGTTAATTTCGTGGAGTCAGTAGGGATGGATATTGGTAAGATTGGTCTTGGTATCGTAGGAGGTGGTAAAGATATTCTAGGTGGGGTGAACCTTAGGTCGTTGATTTGCTCTTAGCTTTTTGTAAAATTTTCATAGTTTCACATGCGCGAAAAGATAGAGCAAATTATATGATTTACAGCATGCATTAGAGAGAGCAAGGCATTTAACCAATTCATCCCTTACATTTTGTATTAGGTGTGCGTGTTGTACGAGTGAGTCAACACAATTATCAAAGCCCATATGCTAAAATGCTATGTGAAATCATAGACAAAAAAAGATCCATTCGCTAACCACTGAGCCAGACTGTGATAGTGGATACAAATTTGACATTTACCCCCTCTTTGATTTTGGTTTGACTATAAAAATTATATTATAAACCCCTATCAAAGTTAGTTACTTTTTTAGTCGATTCCAGACTTAAGATATTCAATATTTATTGCCTTCCTATTTTCTGCTGATTTTGTACTAATCTACCCTTAAGATGTCACAGATTCACAGCTGTTTTGTGTCATGGTCAATTGTCTATAGCTTACGGTCAACCACTTGTCTTAATTTATGACTGGCCATCTGTTCTTTAACTCGTGCGGCACTTAGAGTTGCCTGTTAGAAACATTAAACATATTTTGTTTATTATAATTTATCAATTATTGAGTGATAATAATTGAACCAAATGTCTCAGTATACTCCTGATGTTTCTAATAGAGTTTGGTGAGTTATTATAAATTTTTAATGCCATGTAATATGGACTCTTTTCATAAGTGCTTGAGCTGTGAGCAGGTATACTTATTAAATTTTTGCTTCTAGTTTGCATATTCGAATTCATATCTTTATTCAAAGTAAAAAGTAAGAAGCTCTTCTTGACAAATATACCCAACTCAAAAATATATAAAAATGGAACAGACATTATTCTTAATTCAATGAGAATTTCTTTGCAATGAGCCCACAAAGAGACTCCTTGGATGCATCTGATAATACATTTCTGTAATACAAGAATTTTGTTTGAATGACTGAAACTTCCCCAAAACATTATTGAATATCTGATTCTGCTTTCAAAGTGAGCCAAATAATAAGTCCTTGAAGTGCTAATATCTACACAATTCCTAATTTTATAGCAACCATGGTACATCTTGGATAAAGTGGCATGCAGATTGTTAATTTCAGGCAACCAGTTAAGATTACAATCAACAATGCGTCCCAAAAATGCGGTGTTAGATGAAGTAGCTAAAGATTTACCTTTTATTTTGACCAAAGGGTTGCATATGATATTCTTTTTCAAGTTAAATATGACTAACTTGGTTTTTTCAGTATTTAATTTGAGACTGTTCCCACTACATCATTTCGACATTGAATATATGACTGAATTTGCAGACTCTGCAAATGTTTCTGATTTATTTCCACTGATTATGCAGGAAGTGTCATTAGCAAATTGACATAAAACATCAGTGTCAACATGCCTTTTTAGTTCATTTACATATATGACAAAGAAAATTGGTCCCAACATAGATCCCTGGGGCTCACCTTTTTTTTATAAGTAACAATTTAGATGATGCACATAGATTTGTATTATCTTTACAGTAATTAATCGCAACAAATTGTTATCTTCCAGTTAAGTAGGAATCGAGCGGTTGGTGCCCTAAATCCCCAATACCTATACTTTCTAGTTTTGCAAGTAAAATTCCATGATCGATAGAATCTAACGCCTTGCTTGGATCAAAATATATTGCTCCGACAACTTTGTTTCTATCCAGACAATCATTGATGTAAGATATTGTACTGAACATTGATGAACCGTTCCTTTTTTTGGTATGAAGCCAAATTGATGTTTTGATACAATATTGTACTTTTCTAAGTATTCTATAATGCGCACATATACTAGCTTTTCAATGATTTTGCTAAATACTGATAATAGAGAGACAGGTCGGTAATTTTTCAGATTGTCGCGAGAGCCTTTTTTGAAAATTGGACTTATTTTTGCCAGTTTTATATGTCTTAGAGTGGCCGTGCGCCTTTTGTCCACCTTCGGGATAACTCGTCAAGTGGACTAGTTCTTATTGACGTGGTTTCCGGTCATAGTTCTAGTCTTAAGTTAAAAGTAGTAAAGTTAAATCAAAAAAGTGAGAAAATAAGTTGAGCTTTTAATTTCAAATGATTGAATAGTGCACAAATTATCTACAAAATAAATAAAACAATGCAAAGCGCAAGAAAGTAGGAAGGGAGAGATAACACGAAATATAACAATGCAAAAAAAAGGGTAATTATAGCAACGGGTCGAGAAATGAATAAACATAGCTCGTTACTGATGAATTGGATCACTATTCACTGGCCCGTAGGACTTTCCAGCTTAAAAAAACGAGAACTAAAGCCCATAACAATAGTTTTCAAGTCTAGGGATTAAAAAACTAAACTGGAACTAATTGTCTAGAATTAATAAATAAGAAACCAAACTACGAGCCTTTGAATGATAAATTCGCGGCGCGCCAGATCCAAAATATTATTAAATGATGAATCACAGCCCATCATTACTAATCATTCATACTTCAAACATACTAAGGTAAGTAAATAGGAAAGCAGCCACAGATCTTTCTAATTTGCAATTTGAATAAAAAAAAACCTGCGTCACCGAACTAGTCCAACTAATCATGTAAAATATATAAGATAAAAGATTTAAACGAATTTAAGCGTATAATAAACCGGATGATAAAGTAATGTCCTAGTAGACGGAGAATGATGAACAAGGCGGGTAGCACCTGATACTTTGTTGAAGATCTAAGCTAGAATCTGGTCTAATACTCAGTCAGAAAAATTCAAATCACTTTTCAAGGAAGGGCAAATATAAGCATCCTCAAAAAAACAAAGAGGGTACTCACCAACTATCTTGCTAGAATATGCTTGGAATATATTGTACCAAGGCTGGCCAGAACACAATATATTCAAAGACCGCACAGAAAACGACCGGCTCTACTGGTTAGAACTGCAGCAGCCCACGCACGCCACTGATCGCGTCAAAGTGAAGAAGTGCTAATTTGAAAATCGAATTTGAGTTAAATATGAGCTTTAAATGAAAGTTTAAATAATGAAAAAGTGTTCCAAACTCAAACAACTACTTGACGATTTTGGATGGTCAACATGAGTTTAGATACAGATACGAGTGACCACGCGGGCCGTCCGCAAAAAAATTGAAGTTGTATGTTTGTTGTGTGTCGTTTGTTGTTTGTTGTATGTCCGAAAACTGTCAATTTAGTGAGGTTGAGCTAAAATGGATACAGATTTTCTGCCAATTTATTTAAATCTGATAATCTATGTGGATACAAATAATTCAAATAAGACGGTTATTACGAAACAGACAAAATGAAAATACAAGGAGATGGCGGGTCAAACCCCATATTTCGGTCGATGTTAGACAAAAATTTAGAGCTTACACAAAATTACTCAGTTATTTATAAGAAAATGACCACGAAGACCAATTAGATCAGTTACATGATATGCTTTAACCCCTCTTAGAGAAGAAAAGTAATAGAAAATCTTTGCTAACTGAAAGAGGACTTACAGCTACACTACGGATCGTTTATCTAAAGTAAATCAGTTCTCTTCTCGTAAATACTCGTCAATTTATATTTTTTAGCTTTCTTGCCCATGGAAACAGCATTTTTTTCATAGCCCAGTCATTTCGCATGGGAAAATTTACTCTACACAGCATTATTCTCGAAGTTTGCAAAGGCTATATGGCAAATTTTACAGCCAATCTATTTTAGATGTCCGGAATAGAAATGAGTGATTACAAATATCAAACTGTATTGCTGCAATTGGTGGCAAACATTGTAGAATACAAGCTCCTAAAAAATCTGATAGTACATTTCATGATTATAAGGGATATTTCAGTATAGTATTAATGGCAATTGATCGATGCAATTATCGTTTTATTTGCGTTGATATCGGAGATTATGGTAAGTTAGTTCATATTGCATTCGTCCTCTTTCTATTGATTTTGTATAAATTAGGTTCTTTGAATGACGTTGGTATTTGGTCCACTACAACTATCAGTCGTGCATTAGAAAATAATTCATTATCTATACCAAAAGCTCGCCTTTTGCCTAACAGTATTATTGAATTACCTTTATCTCTTGTTGGTGACGAGGAATTTTCTTTAAAACCATATTTGATGCGTCTATATGCCAGAAAAAAATTACGGAAAATGCCAGAGCCGGAACTAGAGTATTGGCCGCCCGTGGCGGATTATAAAATTGCGCCCCTATTTTTGTGTAGAGAATTATGATGAATATAAAGCAAAAAGGATATATAGTTCAAAAAAATATATATTCCTCAAAACAAGTGGTGACATAGTTAAAACAAAATTATAATTGATCAGGTACATCTTAATATATATATATGAAACAAAAAAAAAATGTAATCAATTAGGTACATTGAATAATTATTACTAACATTTAATTATCTATAAATGCACTTTCCTAGACTTTATTGCTGCAAATGTATTTACTATATCATCATAATCTATACTGTTTGCTATTGTTTTCTCTATTGCAATCAATGATATATTTGATAGTTTCTCTTGACCTAATGTAGATCTTAAATAAGATTTAACAATTTTCAATTTACTGAATGACCGTTCACATGTAGCTGTTGTCACAGGTAACGTTAGATATATTCTAAGTGCAATAATTATATTGGGATAAATATTATCTAAAGATACGTCGTGAATATTTTGTAATATTTCTAGAGGTCCCATTTCAACAAAATTCTCAAAAAGTACCTGGGCTTGGTACTTAAAACTACTGATTTCAGTTGAAAATTCGTTACTATCCAAATCATCTTCGTACTTGAATGCTAAATCGGCAGCATATTTTCTTATAATTTCCACGTTATTTTCATTCATAAATCGACCATTTAGAAAACAGAAATCTTGATCAACGTTATTTAAAGCATCAAATCTATTTCCAGTATGAAATATTATTGAATCTAAAGCCTGGATTAAATCAATTTTTATGTGTTGTAGAGAATCAATATGATATCTTTCATCATTACATTCTTCTCCTGTCAGTCTTGGAGCTTTTCTTCGCCGTTTTTCATCAACAACAGCATTAATTTGAATTTTTTCTGCTAGACTTTCAGAAGAGTTTTTTAGTTCATCAAAAAAATCTGATCTATAAGCATTCATTTCATTCAATAGGCCCTTAATCATTTTTACACCTACTGAAATATCATTTTGTTTCTGTTGTATTGCTAGATTAACTCGATTAATTTTATTCAAAACATTATCCCAGAAAACTAGATAAATGATAAACTCATAGTTTTTTAATTGTTTTGATAAAATTTTTGCCCCAGTGAGTGTATCTGCATTA
The DNA here is from genome assembly GCA_963989225.1 of Dromius quadrimaculatus. NCBI lineage: Eukaryota > Metazoa > Arthropoda > Insecta > Coleoptera > Carabidae > Dromius > Dromius quadrimaculatus. The sequence continues at coordinate 46,336,527 of OZ022326.1, read as the reverse complement.
CTGCTTTCAGATAAAATCATATTTTCTAACACTGTTAAAACGAGATGTAATTGTGTTTTTAATGCATGAACAGCGTTTGCCTTGGAACTCCATCGCGTATCACTTGTTCCTTTTAAATTAATTTTTAAAATAGCTTTGAGTGCACCCCAACGAGATGAAGATGATACAAAAAAATTAAAAACACCTTGAACCGTTCCAAAAAAAGTTTTAATTTTTGGTGTAACCTGAGCAGCGTGAACACCAACTAAATTCAGACTGTGAGCTGTACATGGGATAAATTTTGCCAAATCATTAGTACTTAAAATTCTAGCTTGAACTCCCTTACAAATGCCAGCCATATTTGCCCCGTTATCATACGACTGACCTGAAAAAGAAAACATTGCATATGATGACATAAATAAACTAGAAAATAGTCAAAATTATGGAAAATAGTTGATATATACTTGTTCAGGTGAAATTTTTTCTTTTGAAATTATATTTTTTTGTTGCAAAATAGAAGAGTATAAAAAAAATACGGTAATCAATAATCAAATAGAGATATGTGACTTACCTCTTAGATTTCTTGTATCCAATTCATCTCTTGCAAGCTTTTCCTCTATAACATGAGCTATTCCTTCGCCAGTTTTATCTTGAATATCAATGAAATCTATGAAACTCTCTTCAATATTCCATTTTTTGTTCGCATCTATTTGTACATATCTAATTATTTCTGTCATTTGCTCTTTGTGTGCTGTATCAACAGTGCTATCAAAAAGAATTGAAAAGTACTTTGCTTTTCTAATATCACAAAGGATATATTTCCTGATTTTATCCGCAACCAATGCTATTAATTCGTCTTGAATTTTGTGAGAAAAATAAGATACTTGATTTTTGTTATGTGTTTCTATGTGTTCTTTCAGAATACGATCATAATGGCTTATGAGATCTATGGTATTCAAAAATTTTCCGCAGTTTGGATGACCAATAATTTCGCTGCTGCCTCGTAGTGCATCATTATTTTTGACACAATGTAGAATAGCATCTAAAATTATTTTTAAGATATACCTCCATTTCTCTCTTTCTTTTCGGATAATTTTTTCCAGATTATCATCAACTAGGCCCCCAAATTTCAAACATCTTTCAAAAGTTTTTAGCTTTATGAACGAATTTCTATGATTTTCTGAATTTTCGTGACGAGGTAATAAGGGATTCAAATTATTTCAGTCTTTAAAGCCTGTTGTAACCCATATATTATCTTTATTAGTTGCGAATAAAACGCATGGAAAACAGAAAAGAGAATCTGATTTTTTACAATATATTAACCATGTCCGTTCAACATATTCACCATTAGACAATATCTTGATAAACCACTTCTTATCAAAATGTCTTTCCTCACTAATTGGATAAACATTTAAATCATTTCCCAGATCTGCACCATGTTCAATAAAAAATTTAATATTTTTTTGACTAATGGACCATGTTGTGGGATCATTAAAATCTGTTATTGAATGTTCACATTCTTCTTCCTTCACTACTGTAACACTAGCTAATATTGTTTCATTATTGTTATTCGTACTTTCTTCTGGTAGGTAATTTTCTAAGTCTAAATCTAAATTTGGTTGAATTTGTGCATCACAAACTGATTCACGTGATTCAGATGATTCTAATGAATTCTCATTTATCTTATTGACATGCCTTGCACTATTTGTGAAATATTTATCTATACTAACTGTGCTTTCTCGAAGTGCAGCTAATTTTTTCTCTTTTATTCTCCGAAATTGAGCACCTGACGGTTTTTTAGGTGGCATACTGTTATCTAGTTAAATAAAAATGTTCTATTTTGAAAATAAAATGATGGCACAATATAAAAATATATCTACTTACCCGCAGACAACGCCGGAATGAAATAGATTTTGAACAATAGGTGAAAAATTGAAAGTTAAAACTATATCCTTCTTAAACAAATCAAGCATAGCGAGTTGCTCGGCGTTCCAAACACAATACACGAAATGCAGATGCTGATAGAGCAATGTATATTTACAATAAGCAATATAAACCCAAATAAAATTATATAGTTGACCATTTAAGATGAGATGGGTAGAAGGTGGTATAACGGTACTTATAAACTTTCTCACGCAAATCTCGTCATGAAACATTTCTTAAATTCGAGTTTAAATAATTTGTTCAATGCGGTTCATGAAATTTTGCGCCCCCTAGGAGTTTGCGCCCGTGGCAGGGGCCACCCCCGCCACGCCCTAGTTCCGGCCCTGGAAAATGCACAACGTGTATTCAATTATCGATTAAGTAGAATCAGGTGGATAATGCATTTGGTATTATGGCTACAAGATGGGAAATTTAACGGAGGCCTGCGTGCCTGAAAGAGTGGCTACTGCAGAGAGAATTATACAAGATGTAGTTTGCTTGCATAATTTCATTTTAATTTTTAGCATAAATAATCAGTACGACCGTATATCAAATAGAGAAGATTCCAACGGTGCAATCGTAGCTGAAAGTTTTGAGAAATGAGGCTCTTCAAAATAGTTTTATCAATCCTTTGGGACGAGTAGGTTCCAATGTTGGTCCTGTTACTGCCATGAGACAACGTGGCACTTTAGCTCAATGTTTCATGTCAGGAGAAGGAAGTATACCGTGACAGTGGCAACATATATAAGTCTAATAAATCAACGTCTTCATACTTTATTCCAACGCTTTGATAATTCGTCGCGTGAGAACTGGACTATTTTATGTCCACTTTATATGAATTTTCAGTAGAGCCTTTTGAATATTCAAGCATTTACTGAACAATATTGTTTTGAACCACGACAATTATACAATGTTCCTAACATTTGACTTGAAAATATATTCTGATTTCAATTTAAAAAAAAAGGTATATTATAATAATTAAGGTATCAAGGGTGTTAGAAGGACAATAATGCCTCAGGTCAACCGTGTACTTGCCGAGGGCCTCTGGCCCGAGGTGTGTACGTTGACCATAGGCATTATTGTCTGTTCAACACCCGTGATGCCTTCAATGTTTAATGTCCGACTTTTGTTGTATTTCAATCAAAATTTTTAGTAATGTATGTCCTGTCATTGTGATTTCTGTCAGAGAAATTACTCTAGTTACTTGCTGTTACTAGGCAACTTGTTTGTTATTTGTTAAAATAATGCCCACGGGCATTATTTTGGAACATGATGCCCTTGGGTATTATTTGTTACGTAACTATCCTGAAAACAATTATGACAACAATAATGAGCTAGTCGGACATTAAAATATTTTTAAAAAAGACAGAATAGTTTTTCTATGAATAATTCGAATTTTTTATGCCGAAGTATTCTATTTCAGTGAAAATTTTGATTTCTTGTAATGTAATCGACTCTATTGGATATAACAATGATAATACGAGTTCATTGCATTATATTTAATTGAAAAACTAAATTAGGATACAGAAATGAGTGAAAAAAAAATATTTTTCTTCAATGAAACAAGCTACAATACAGAATGTAACTCAAAATTTTGATATGATGGCCTTCCAAAATTGAAGTTTCACCTTTGAAAAATTATTTGACAAACTATTGATATGCAAAATTTCATCCCGTGGTAGTGGAGGAGGCAGTGCTTGAACAGTGGGAGGAGGTATGTCCTGTAAAAATGTTCTGATGTTGCTTTGACGAGTGTGTTTTAGAAAATAAACTTGGTTTGGGGATTTTGTGGTGGAAATTTTGTAGAAAACATAGCTTGATTTGTTTTCGTAATAAATTGCTGACAATAATTTATATAGAATATTAGACAGAACCGTTAATTGTAACATTGCTTTAAACTCTTTAGAATGATTCTTATTGAGCTGTACGACTTTGTATGGTTTTTTTTGACCTTGTTTTTAATATCGCCTTGGTTACTGCAAGTAAGCTATGTAATTCCTGTTTTTTTAAGTGTCTATCTAAGACACTATGCACTGCATCAACCTCTTGAACACAACTATGTTCAGGCTCTTGGAATTTTTGAGTGATCGATTTTTAATGTGGATGCGCTTTCCAAAAATAAAAAAAAGCGGATGTCATGTGGGAATTCTTGTTTTGAGGTACGCATGCATCGGACCATAATATTAAAGTGCTAACCTCAGGTCTATCTGCAATAAACTTTTCTAATAATACAAATAATGCGCTTGCAATATCTTCTCCTTTCCTACCACCCAATATTTCTGTCCAAATGAGTAGTTATACAGGGGGGCTTCTGGCGCACAAGATGACCGCCGTCCTCCGCCTCGCCTCGGCCCCGCCGCCGCCGCCGTGTGCTTTCATCCATGACCCCAGGGTGCATTCAACCCTGACCCAGCGATGGGATGCATAATTAACATGTGGTCATATGCGGGTGCGATCAATATTTTGCAGATCTTGAAGTTAAATTTTATTCTTAATAACTTTGATCCATCCTCCTGATGTCGTTCAAGCTATACCTGTGAAATTAGGAGGATGGAGGCTGGGTTAGAACATACTATACCTAGCGCTGGCTTGCGGATTACATTGCGCTCGACTATTCAAAATGGTGTTCAACTTAGGATATTTGAGATGGGATAAATAATACAAGCAATATGTTTCAATGCATTTATTTTCAGTATTTACAAGTTATACTTATGAACAAAGAAGTGTAACCATGGGGGTATGTCTCAGGAAAAATGTAATTTACTATTCGTTTATCGTCAGAAGAACTTGAAGCTAATTTATTTTGTTTTATGGTATATACATTATGTTTTTGGGATCTAATTAATATTTGTGGTTTGACAATTGATGCGTTATTGAATGAGCTGTTGGAATAATCATCATATGAGATGGACCGCATGGTAGCTTTTGCAACACCTTTGGTTTTCATACATTCTTTGGTTGAAGTTTTGTATGCAGACATTTTGGCTCGCAATCCGATGAAGTGCGTCATAATGATACCGTTGTTCTCATCTTTCATCAGTCCTGGAACTTTCTTGTTTGCTAAAGGTATATCAAAAATATTATTGGGTAAATAATCTGAGGTATCAAATTTGTGTATGTCCTGTTTAATAATTTTGTAGATATTGATATTTCGGAAATAGTATATAAGACTGTCGGTGTCAGTATAGCAGAGCTCTGCTTTTGAACCCAAATTCTGTTTAATATAATTATAATGAAAGTCGTAGATATATGTTTTTGAAATATCCAACACACTAAATCCAACGTAAATAGGTTTAGTGAAGACAATAGCTTTTTTACTCATTTCTATCAATATTATGTCTTTGTCTAGTACTGTGCAACTGTGAAAATTTGGTTTAGCAATCAACACGTTCGCACCGTACCGACCATACTATTTAGTTACCAATCTCACGTCTTTATGCTGTCTGAGGTTTTCCATTGTTTTACCAAATATTGCGTTATTCAATAATTTGAAATAATTTTTCTGAAACTCATTTTTCGATTTCTTCCTCAAGTCTGTATTTAAATCGATATATGACTTTAACCATGGACTCTGTTTGAACTTGAGGATTCTATGAATTTGAGTTATTTGTAGACCTAACGATACGCACTGCTGTAAATTTTGATAGTGAATGACATAATTTGTTTTATAATGAAGGTTTGCAATTAATTTTGATTGCTTGGATCCGGGTGGAATGAGATTTTCTGGACAAAGAGGTAGATCTCTATGTAATTCTTGAAGGCTTTGTGGATATTTTAAATCAACTTCGAAAATATACCCCGTGTCAGCGTTTTTTGGAATATCCATCAAATTTATTTTATAGAAATCAGACTTATCAACCCACTCGAAGCCCCCGTACGGTAAAAAATGACTCCTCGCTGCGCCATACAAGTTGTTTACATCGAAGTACATGAGATAAGATTCGTCTTTATCCGGATGGTAAGATTTATTCATGTACTCATTATTGGCCTCAGCATAACGTTTTGAACATTGGACAAGACCACCACGAATCCCTTTCTCAATAAACAGCAATTTTTCAGCATCGATTAATAGCTCAAGAGTAACGTTTGTGTATTTCAACATCGCATCGAAAGATAAGCCCGGAGCCGTGAAGTAGTGAAGTGCATCTAATTTATATGTTTCCAGACAATTTTTCCGGAAATTTTCGAAAATGTCAGCTAATAAATGTACATCTGTTGCAAGATACAAATCCGAGTACTCGCCAAGTGAATTTAAATTGAAAGTTTGCCATACGTTCTTTGCGTGTATATCGCTGTTACTACTATTTTCATCTTTCAAGGAGCTGTAGAACTGACGGTGATCAGGCAGACATTTATTTTCAAATTTATCCCAGCTATCAACAAATTCATTGGGAAAAACTCCCTTTGTCGGTAATATCTTGAATTGTTCACTATTTTTGCAAAAACTTCTTGAAATAGGCTTCTCATTGTCATCCAAATATGACGCCAATTTTTCAATACTAGATGCCATGAACCGAAATGAATCTATAAACCTGAAATTAATTGCCGTACCTTCAATATACTTTGTGAAAGATATGTACCGTTCTTTATTTATTGGCAGTAACGAGATTCGTCCTGGAATTCTTTTAGCTATAGTTTTTATTATCAAATGGCCATCATAATTGCTGAGATTATGAAAAATAATTGGAATAGTATGTGATCTTTTAAATTTCAAATTACAAGACTGATGCAAAGGGCCGCGGTACAAACCAGAGAAGTGGCAATGGTCACGAACTTTATTATCAGTGAGAGAAAACTCCTTTTTGCATATATAACAAGTTGTCGCTTGTGCAAACGCTTGCTTATCCTCCTCCGTCATATTTATAGCTATCTAATTTTGAAATTCCTCATCAATGAATTGAGAGATCGTAAAGAGTTCCTGAGTAAACCAATCAATGCAATTCTCGCCTCTATATAATTGAAAATACGACGTGTCATCATACGAGAATTTTAAATAATATGCGACACTTGAAGGAATATGTTCGTTCATTTTTATTGAATTAGCGCCTTCAGTTTTCCTTAGAATAGATTCGATATCACTATAGATCACAAATGGTACAGTATCTTGATAATGGATATTTTTAAATTCCAAAAACTTGTTCTCGTCGTTTGGAAACTCAATACGACATTTATTTATCAATTTACAGTCAGCTTTGTGTTTATGAAAAGCATTTTCCGAAACAAAATGAGTCAAACATCGATCACAAAGCAAATGTTTCACTTTTTTTGCTGAAATTTGTCTGCCCAAGGGTCTAGATAGATCCTTGATCCACACAAAATGATAATTTGTACTGTTTCTAATAGCTTTGATAATTTCATTGTCAATTTCCATATCATCATTGCTCGTTTCATGTATCATTAAGAGATGAACGAACTTATTACATTCAAATTTAGATAAATATAGTAGAACAACTTGATTATTCTCTCCGCTCAATTTTTCCAAAGTATGAACATTAATAGACAAGTTATTCATAACCTCAAATTTTTGAATATCCTTCAACTGTATAGGAAAACTGATACCATTATATTTCAACACCTCACTAAAATGTGGGTAGGATGAGACACGGTCAGAACTTTTGTTCACGGGGTATAGAGCTGAAACTATAGCCCACAAAAACAATATTCATCATTATTCTTCACGTTTTTTTATTTCTTATATCGAGTGGCAAGCTTATGTATGATCCTCCAAAAATAGGTTTGTACTCATTAATATTGATTTTCAAGTGTAAAATTTCATATAAACTCCAGCCGGAATCTCTCATTTGATACTCGGGTAATTTCACCATTATTTTATCGACAGCATCACCGAACCACTCACTTATATTTGTTGTTCTACCTATGATATTAGGAATATTAAAAGATTTCAATTCAATTGCACAGGTATTTGGCATTATAAAATAAGCACTGAGCACAATGTTCACTTTCAGGTTAGATAATTTTAACGCTTCCCGAACCTTGTTTAGAAATATTCGATAACATTTCTTCAAAAATATCAATGGATCTTTGTAACCTAAATTTATTATAATTCCAGTACTCAAAACATGATTCCAGATCTTGCCAGAGTGATTTTAGATTGTTTCACGCCGGCACCATAAACACCACGTTTGAATTGTTTCAACTGCTCATGATAGAATTTGAATATACCCTTTGATTCTAGCTGGAATAAATTACCGTTTGTATCTTTCTTTTGCTTTATGGCCCTTTTAATTACCAGAATGAATCTATTAACTTGCTTTAACCAGCGCAAGCACTTATCTTGCGTTCTCAAAATTTTGAATCCGGCAGCAACCGTCTTAAGCACATTAGAACTCAATTTAGCTACAGTTACCATCGTGAATGGAGCGCGACTGTCTAATCACAGACTACCTATAAACTATAGACGGGAAACTGCAATGTTATGAGCTGGAACTGTCTTTTAGCGCTGTCTGATGACAGGAATAATAACTAACATCGATTTGAATTGATAGGCGGTAGTTTTTTGAATTTTTAAATGATTATTATTTATGATTTGTAGATTTTTTCTGAAAGTTATGTGAAATGTAGATATATTTTTTCCATATTTCGCATATTTCAAAAAAACTCGTACAATTTACACAATAACAATAATAAATACAGTTAATAATCAATATTTATAGGTAAACAGTACAAATAATTTTGATTGATTTTATCCTTACATATTTTACATTTTTATGGTGACCAAACAAAATTTAGAAGGCATGTTCCAAACATTTTTCATCACTATGTTATCCTTGTCAAAATCATTCCAAAAGTAAAGATACAATAATTAGTCCTTTTCTTACAGAGACGTACATTGAAACAATAAGAACAAATCAGAATGAATATTACACATAAATTATGTCAATTTAAAATTGATTCTTTGGATCCAACAGCATTTAAAAATCATTTTTGAAACATTCTATATCGTCATTGTCAAAATTATTCCAAAAATAAAGATACGACAATTTGCCTTATTCTTACAGAGACGTACATTGAAATAATAAGAACAAATCAGAATAAATATCAGAAATTAACTATGTCGATTTAAAATTAATCCTATAGAATTAACAACAGCATTTAAAATTCATTTTCAAAACATACATTATCGTTATAGTCTAAATCATTTCAAAAATAAAGATATAATAACTCGCACTTTTCTTACAGCGGCGTACATTGAAACAATAAGAACAAATCAGAATAAATATTACAAATGAATTATGTCAATTTAAAATCAATGCTTTGGATTCAACAACAGCCTTTAGAATTAATTTACGGAACATATTTTCATCGCTCTTGTAAAATTATTTCAGACATGAAGATATAATATTTCGTCTTTCTTTAACGAAGACGTACTTTGAAACAATAATAACAAATCAGAGCAAACATTACAAATGAGTTATATCAGAATTAAAATTAATTCTTTGAATTTTTTCGATAAGACGCCTTCGTAAAAGGGCTTGCGCTTGGCTGCTCTCCCATATATTTTATTCATCAACCAGAATACAGTATTCATATTGTTTTATTCGGTATATTTTTATATTTGCAAGATTTTTCGTAGCATAATTTTGCCTTCTTCGCCAAACAATCAGTACTGGACTCAATTTTTTTCTTCCTATTAATTCAATTTCAATTCTTGAATATAATGATTAGTCATCAAAAGTGTTGTTCTATAGATTAGTGAATTAATAACACGGTCTCTGTGGTTTTTACAACTTACAAAATTGAAGTCGACGTTGTCTTTTATGAATACTCGTAAATTTTTTAGAATCATCCTTTTATGACCATTCTCTTTGAGAAACAGCAATGTGATTTTCTTTATTTTAACGAAGCATGTCACTACTGAAAACGAGGGATAATTGAGTCTTGAAAATTCATCATATTCCAGGTTCTCTATAAATTCATGCTGCAATCCTTTTCTCACAGCCAACAAATCAAATCTGCATTCGGTACAACCTTTAATAATTTTTTTTACATGCTTTAATATAAAACCTGTGCAGTAATTTGATTTCAGAACACCAACATGTGTTTCGGAAACGTCCGGCATATCAGGATAGATGTATGTCTCTTCCAGGCTGCTTTCTCCTACTGTAAAGAAATCTTTAAATGATTTCAACAAGCTCGTGTTCAAATCTTCTTCGCAATTCGCGCCCAGAGAATGCTTGGACGTCAAATTATTTATGGTTAAAGTTTTGAAGGCCGCAGTGAATGTGTTGCAATCGGGATTAACATTGCGTACACCCTGGCTTCTAATCATACCGAAAAAATTTTCTAGAGGGTCCTGATTTAGATTTCTCAGAAAAAGAAATTTGAATTTTTTGTTTTCTTCCAACGATTTGAATAAATCCTCGTTTCCTTTAATGGTAAGTACGAAATTCTTAAGTGAAGGAGGTGGATAGCTTCTCGTGGATTTGCTGCTGGTAAATTACATAGAATTCAATATTCGCACAGCCTGGATCCAGAATTCCCAATGTTGGGAGTCCCTGCTTAATGCAGCAGTCAACGGTTTTCCCTCAGTTCCTCTTCTGGTACCATTGTTCAATGAATCAAACAGTTGGTCCATGAATGCAATAATCCGTGCTGTTTGGGTAGCGTCTTCACTGATACCTGCACAAAATAAATACAATATTAGCATTGATAGACTAAAAATTTAAAAGAAAACCTAGAACTTAAGCAAGGCCAATTATTTGTACAACTGGAAATTGACCTGGTATAGATGTTACCAAACAAAAAGAGTGTACAGATGCGCGTTAGGCAAAGAATAGAAAAATATAGTGGTATAGTTATTCTTATTGATACATGCAACTTTCGCAAACACCAATTTGCCGTTCGCGCAACATAATCTTAATTTGAGAACTATCATGAAATATTTATTTATTTTGCAATTTTTCATTGTATATTAGAAATGACGTATTTCTAGTCTTCGCAACTTGATTCATTGAAGCTGCTACTCGTTGGCTGAGAGCCTGCGTGCAATATTTCACCTTCATTTTATGTCCTGAATTGGGCAAAAAAACATGTCTCTCGCTTAGTTTCGGACATAATCTCAAATTTCCGATATCTTCCTTTTGGTCATACTTATAAAATTGAATGATATGGTCCCACTTTCCAGTTACTTTATCTCCATTCAAGACACATACTATGTCTTTCTTCTGGAAATTATTCCGTAAACATTTCATCATATGAGGCACATCAAATTAGGCAATAATTATTTTTTCATTGACTTCGAAATGACTGTGCTTCGGTTCTCCTCCTCTCTGGTTATACAGAAGCCTAGTTTCTTGTACGAGACCATTTATCGCACTGACATTATATGATGCTTGATCACAAACTGTGCACACAATATTGAGACCAATGCTTTGCAGAGTAGCAATGACACATTTTATTTGACTTCTTAATGACATGCTACTGGCACCACTTCTATTAAAAGTATATGCGACAGGCTGTTTCCATTGTTTCATAATGCCTCGCACCATGAAAACCAACACGTGATTTGCAAAATCTGGATTTCGCACCAATCCGTCATCTACAAAACCGACTATCCTATCCAATTTTTCATTATATTGGAGGTAAGGTGAAATGCTCATTTCATCAAACATCAAACAGCACATCCGATGTAGAGGAGCAAGTTTGCTAACTAGATTCCTGAGAGCGGCGAAAAATTGTTTATTGATGCCAGTATCCAGCTGAACTTGGGCCAAAAAAACCTGTAGAGTTTTTCTAGTAGGTAAAATAAACATTTTTTCTAGTAAATCATATCCTCTTGCACTTTGTTTCAAGAGAGACAGAGACATTATCTTCTCCTCTCGTGTGTATCTTCGAGCTCTCTTCTGTTTTCCCGTTTCTCTCGTCTGGAGTTCAAAGAACATTTGAGCAGATGGTGTTATTGAACTCATCTTCCTAAAATCATTTGTAACTAAGAAATGTTCCGCACCCATTAGACGAGTTTTGAAAGAATTGGTTCTCCTTCTAGAGCGAACGGCAATTTTCTTCCACTGTACAGCAGCCTTGTATAAAGTTTTTGCCTTCGGTGTCAATTCATGTTGCCTTGTGACAGAAACACTTCGCAAAAAATCACCGTGATATTCTGTTTACAAGAAAAAGAACAGCAATGAAAAAAACTATGGAATAAACCATAACCAAGTGTACTTAAAAAAAAAAATATTTACCAGTGGTTTTAACCGACGCCTCTGCTTGAATATCAGAAACAGGAAATGACATTGGCAGCGGATCTGAAAAGAAAGATGGATATATTTTAATCAATAAGATAATTTTCCGCATGACGCGTTTTAAATAACAATATGAATATTTACCTGAACTCGTTGATGGAACAGCTTCTGTAGAATCATACTCATACGCCATCGGAACGGAACACCAAGTTGATGATCCTATGGAATATTAAATTAATTATTCAAAGGAATTAATAATTTTGGACTGTAGAATACATATGGAATTTTTTTGAACTTTTTGAAGGCTAAGAAGTCTTATAATTTTGTATGTTTCCACCTGCTCCTTCCATCTGCTGCGAACATGAAATTAGCTGAACTGGACTAATCACGGTTGAACATGGAATTTCTGAAATACATAAAAATATTTGTTGTAGCATATTTTTGATTCTTTAATATCTACTGCACCTCGGGCTATTATTGAGTTAAAAATAATTGTATAACAATACCTGATGGATTAAGAGAAGGCAAAGCATTCCAGTGTAGTCTTGGATTTCCAATGCTCTTGTATGTAGCATCAAAATGGACAGAGCATACACGTTTATTTTTGTACACCTTCAGTTTATCCATAGAACGTAATTCCTCCATATCCAAAATATCCAGCCATCTGTTGGAACGTTCCAAATCCTTATTAGGATTAGGAAACCGATGTTGGGACACACCTTCACAGAAAACATAATTCTTGAAATCATTATCATGATGCAATTCTGGACAAATCTGTATGTATTTCAAGGGATACTATTAATTTTTCTGCTTGCATATTTATAACTCCAGAATCACACTACTCACAGATTTGTTCACAAATGAGCATAAAAATATAGAATTCCTATTTCTTTATTATTAAAAGTACTTACCAGTGGCCTGGCATCCCACGATGCAACACTTTATATAATTTGTAACTGGCATTATTGCTTGTATTGAAAAATACAGATTTTATACACCAAAAGGCAACAATAATACACAATTGCAGAATATTAAAGTAAGAAAATAGATACTTCAACGAAACAAAACTGAGCAACTCAATGTAAAACACGATATTGACACAATAAACGATTCGAATGAAATGGCAGACATGTCAAGTGGATACGACGAACAAGGCCACATGACGTCACGGATCACGTGACGAACAAAACAACTAGAAATTTTGCAGTGTCGACATCTCTTGATAGAAATAAATACTAAAAACGTAGGTCCAGCAACCCTCATATAAGTTTCCAGGGCCTGTGTCTAATTAACACATCACATATCATATTTAAATTATTTAGGGTCGACTTGCGCATGCGCAGAAGACACGTTCGAGTCATGCATTCTAACGGACAAGTTCATACATGCATGACAACCCTTGTGTTTAAATGCGCACGTGTTCAACCCGCATTCTTCAAGCTGTATCATAAAAGATGAGTCATATTCACATGATCGTGCTGATTAAACTTGCACCCTAAACCATATGGCTTTGCATTGCAAAACGTTTGAGTCACGCATCCTGACTGACATGTTCACGCATGCATGGATTTTGCTATATTTAACACTTGACCATATGTCACAGCCGAACATCTGAATTTTAATGTATATTTTAGCATTCACGTTAAATAACCAACGCTTAAACATATGTTTACAAGGGCAATTATGAATTAAACTCTGAGTTTTGTAAAAATATTTATTCTCAGAAGCAAATACAATTTATTGAAATATAACTTACATACCAGCAGATTATAACTCATTCACTTATTGGAATACAACTTACATACTACTGATAATATTTGTTAATGGATCATAACTTATCAACTTATCGTGTATGATTAGGCAATAGGCAGCTGTATTGTCCGGTATGTTCTCATTTGTTTCAAATTCGAGTCGAATATCAACATTTTCAGTTTTTAATGTTTCACTTTGATGTGAGCAATCTATCACTACCAATAGTGCTGTTTTAAGGAACTCATGCGGCGAAAATACTGGCTCGCACGGCCGCTCATAGAAAGAGAGCTGGAATTGCGTGTACATCTCATACAACATTGTCCAATGATTATTCCTAATGTTTAAATTAAGGTTATCATATGGAAACATCTCGGAATTTAGATATAACTTGATATTCGTTAGATGACAGTGATCGAATTTGCTAATATCTTTATTCGCCTTATTTTTGCGATCAGTCTGTAGACCAAAAATTATGAAACGCGGGGTCTCCAATTGTGTACTAGTCTTAATCGGCCAAGAATGTCGTTGAGTCTTCTGAAGTATTGGAAATTCATGAAGCTCCCAGCTGCGGAATGCCATTTCTAAATTGACACTTTTTTCAATGTATTTCATTAGCATAAGCCGCTCGGCGTCAGCCACGGAAATGTGTGGAATCTTCCAATGAACTTTACTCAGTTCAATTTTCATATTTTCACCCTCAACGCTGTTTTCGATAGCATTCAAATCGGAACTACTTCGTATCAGCACTAATTCTTGTTGTACATGTAGGATGATCTTTTTGAAGTCCTCGCAGAATCCCAAAAGCATACTCAAAGGTATACATACATTGAAATTACCTGGATCATTGACAATTTGTTTTGTATTATCTGCTGATGGTGACCATCCAGCGTTTTGCAAACGTTTACTTTCATTTATGTTATACGAAACGTAAGCTTTCATCGTAGAAGTTATTCCAGGATTTCGAACCCGATCTATTACTATACCTCCAATTTCATATCGAATTTCACTGAATAGGAAGGCAAATGCATTGTTAACTAATTTAGCTGTCTTTGAAACTTTGTTGTCATGTGTGAGGAGTTTACCCTCAATATATAATAAACTGTTCCAGGGCAAAGTGTCCTGTTGTTGAATAGGGATGCGAATTTCATCGTTATTATTCAAAGTTCTAGAGGCATAAGGCTGGTGCGTATGTTTCTCAGCATGACTGATTGAGTCGTCAAATAGAGCTTTTTCAGTATATTAACATTCATTTTGATGGACACAAAGTATGAAATTAGCAGATTTCTTGAACTGTACTCCAAACCACACGACAATAGCTTTAATTCGCTTCTTCTTCTTCTTATCCAGTTCGAGTTTTGAATCCTAATGATTCCAGGAACTGTTTATTAATAGATGTTAACCCTCTGGCAACTGTCCTATTGATGGAGCTATGAGGATTGCTCGGATTATTTATATGTTTATCAATTGGATTATTGAATTTGATCCCCATTTTGTCTCTTAAGGTGTAGTCTGACCGTTAAGACTTCTCCTCTGAAATTGATCAAGTTACCTTCCTGGTCGACTATTTTAAGAGTTAAGGAGTTTATTATACGAGTGTTGATTGGTAGATAGATTATCTGACTGGGAATTTCAATGATTTTGAAGCCTGGCGGAACTTGGGGGAAAAATTCATGTATAATATGCACATTCTTGCTATTTGAATACGAGTTTGAAGTTATACTGCACTCAATACATATAGCATTAACCCTTATGATTGATACTGAATTGTCAGATTCATGAGGGTGATTGGCCTGAAGTCTTCGCGATTTAAAACCCAATATATCACGAGGTGAATCATCTAAGGTAAAATCTATCATATTATTACTCTCAATTTCACATTTAAGCGTGTTGTTGTTGGCTTAGATGTTTAACTTGGTACCTGCATCCAATTTTCCATTCAAATATTTGTTTATATCGGCCAGCTCATAAGAACCTCCTGGATTTGTTATGATCTTATCGCCAATACTGAACTTATTATTTTTTTCATCGATATTTGGGATCGTATTATAAACTTCGAAGCTTATCAGACCAAGAAGATATTCTTATTCATCATCGAGTATAATTGGTGCATGAAAAAATTGATTGATGATTGAGTTATCCTTGAAGAATGTGAATGTGTAAGACATGACGGCTAACTGAACACTGAACTATAATTGCACTTGCTCATATAGAAATGCTAAGCATAAATGTCCGCATATTTCACTATCATAAGACTGATATCTATTATAATTAAAAAGGATAGTACTATACTTTCCGAAATAATCAACAAGTTCATTCAGTGTGTACCTGACCTAAAGCTATCATCTAAATTGACAATTGCACATTCGCTACAATTTATTTTCTTGGGTAATTTATCTCTCATAAAAACACCTCTGAGACAAGGGATTTTTAGTTCTTTAGCATATTTCTCAATATCAATGTTACTCAAGGCACACGATGGTAATTTGAATGGTAGTTTTTTAATTGATTCAGATACAGACCAAGACCTTTGCGATATGGTTTCAAGTAGAGATCCTTTCCCAACGTGATGGATTCCATGATCTTATTGTGACGTTTAGATTCTTTCAAATGCTCAGCTGCTACTCGTGCGTCATTCACAGCTTTAGTGATGCCCGCTGCTCTACCACTAAGCGCACCTTAAGCGCTCAGACCGGCAAAAATTGGTATTAACGGTAAGAAACCTCCCGATTTTGGAACGGGTATTACCCTAGGACTTTTGATTCGCCTCTTGATTCTCTTAACAGTTCGCAAAACAATTTTAGCTGACTTGTTCAGATCAGACTTGGAGTTTTTAGATTTTATGGCTTTTCGCACGCGACTTATAGCATTACGAAACGACAGACTTGATGATTTTCTCACCATCTTTATGATTACTTGAAGCAGACACGTCTAGCTGTGACAACAGTCAACAATAGACTGTGTTAGAGTCATGTTCTATGCTTAATTTATACAATCATGCAAACGGTGAAACAAAACTGTAACATCGAAGTGAAAAATTATGATTTCAATAATATCGTTGTTGAACGGCGTCATAGCACATTGCTGCCAAATATAATTCGGTGCATTATAGCTGGTCCAAGTGGTGCTGGCAAGACAAATATAATGATTGCACTGCTAGAGGATGAGAATGGATTATGTTTTTCAAATGTTTATATCTATTCAAAATCATTGTTCCCGTCAGAATATGTGTACTTGAGGATGTTATTGGAACCGATTGAAGAAATTGGATTCAACGCATATAATGAGAACTCAGAAATTATCAGACCTGATGATACAAAATGTGATTCTGTATTATATTTGACTATGTTGCTTGTGATGACCAAAATGTGATCAGAGAATTCTTCAGCATGGGTCGACATAAAAAAATAGACTGCTTCTATCCCTGTCAGAGCTACACTAGGATTCCGAAACATCTAATACGTGATAATGTGAATTTTATAATATTATTGAAGCAAGATGATTTGAATCTACGACATGTGTATATGGATCATGTTAATACAGATTTCACGTATGAGCAACTCAAAAACTTGTGTTCGTTTTGCTGACTCGATAAGTACGGTTTTCTTGTGATTGACAAGGACAGTAATATTGACAGAGGGCGCTATCGCAAAGGATTTGATCAGTTCATGATGTATAGCAAAAATCTTAGCTAATATAATTATTTACGAGGTGACCATCATCAGATCGGTTCATCAGAGCTGTTTATCAATTCATCAGAGCTGTTTATCAATTTATCAGAGCTATTTATCAGTTCATCAGAGCTGTTCACCAGACCTGTTCATCAGTTCATCAGAGTTGTTCATAGCGGTTCAAAAGCTGTTCATCAGTTCAACAGATCTGTTCAAAGCGGTTCAAGAGCTGTTTATCAGTTCATCAGAGCTGTTCAAAGCGATTCAAAGGCTGTTTATCAGTTCATCAGACCTGTTCAAGAGCTGTTTATCAGTTCATCAGAGCTGTTCAAAGCGGTTTAAAAGCTGTTTATCAGTTCATCAGACCTGTTCAAGAGCTGTTTATTAGCTCAACAGACCTGTTCAAAGCGGTTCAAGAGCTGTTTATCAGTTCATCAGAGCTGTTCATCAGTTCATCAAAGCTGCTCTTCAGTTCATCAGAGCTGTTCAAAGCGGTCCAAAAGCTGTTTATCAGTTCATCAGAGCTGTTCAAAAGCTGTTGGAACTGGCTATGTTAAATTCTTCAGCTTTCATCGTTATTGCTGAGCTGGTTATTCTAATAATATCTATCATTCAAACACTCTTAATTTGTCTGGTTTAATCATGGATCCACGTTTGACGAGAGATATCATAAAAACTAGGAACATTGTGAGACAGAAGCTCAAAAATCTTAAACTTGGTGCCTTGCAAACAGAAGCTAAATTACAAACTCAGTATAAGCCAATAATCAAATCTTTACAGAATATTGCAGGTAACTTGCCCGTGATAAAACAGGAAATTAAAAGTGAGCCTAAAGTGGAGAAAGAAGAAGAAGAAGTAGGTGAAACTGTGAAAGAAGACCTGACCGGCCCTAAATTCTTGGAAACAAATATCATAGCCAAGACAGGCAATGAAGATGAAGTGTTTGAAGAACCATCGATAACTAGAGAAGATATATTAAATTTAACACAGGAACCCTCATTCCGATCAATATGATCCATTAACCAGGCAATATGTTGAAGAAATGTCAACTGACCAAAGTGATTCATTTGATCATAGATATGGTGTACGCCATGATCTGAGATTAAAATTGATGGTAAAGATTTAATAGTGAATAATATAAGATATACGGGAACACCGGGTCTTTACGAATTAGTATTCAAAAAACAGCCATTGGGTTATACTTGAACTGATCGCGAGAATTACGTTGATATTGTAAAAAGGACTAACGCTGCACGCCGCCGCCATTATAGTGAATTAGAACAAGTTGCTGGCTCAAAATCATATAAATATATAAATATAATTGGACCTCTGCTGGAAACGCGTAAAAGGATTGTATCAGCCCCCAAACGGTTTGGTCTTAGGTATGCCAAAGGCTATTTAAAAAAATTCAATGACAAACCTGTTGAATACGTATATTGGGACGATATCAATGAGTTAGTTGATAGACTACGTCTGATAATAGCGTCACGAGATGCCGGCCATTATGGACATGATAATGAAATTATTTCAATAATTGAAGAATTAAAAGAGGCTGACGTTATCGAATAGTGTCATTCTAACGATGTCTCTGGACGAGTTTGGTTCTCATATTGAGCATTATAAAACTAGAAAATATATTGATAGAAAAATTACTGGTTTCAGTAAGGAGTTACTTGCGAATAGAATCAGAATTGATGAGCTCAAGCCTCAGCTGGAGAAAAATATCAGAGGCCACACTCAAATTGAGATATCCAATTTCATTGAGAGTTTAAGAACCATCCCCCTGATCAATTTGACGCTGGCTCTCAAGAAAGACATCTGTGAGGTTCTAAATAGCCCTGATCATTCACACTATAATTTGCCAGTTTCTGGGAGAATTCTCCAAATCAGAATGGATAATTCAAAAGCATTTCTCAACTATCGTATTAATGATACTACTCGTGTCTCAGATCTCACTAAGCGAGATATCGTTAGTGGTGATAAATTGAAAATTTATCCTACTTCTGGCACTCAGTTTCCTGAATTACATTTGGAATTGATAATAGAAACTCCGGTATATAATGTCGAAAATTAAACGACAAGTTGTGGATGAACTACACAAACCAGCTCGCATCAATTTTCCAAGACGAAGTGTAATTGTTGAAGGATTAAATGATCTACTCCAAGCAGATTTAGTTGGAATGATTCTTTATTCTAGAGTCAATAAAGGGTACCGATACATTCTAATTGTTATTTATGCGTTCTCAAAGTATCTGTGGACGAAGCCTGTAAAAAGCAAATCGGGATTAGATGTCACAAAAGCTATGCTAAGTATATTGCAGAAACAGGCGCCTAAAAACTTACAAACAGACATGGGAGGAGATTTTTATAATGAAAGCTTCCAAAGTTTAATGGAAAAATACAATATAAATCACTATTCAAACATTTAGCACTACGAAAGCATCAATGGCTGAACGAGTAATTCGCACTTTGAAATCAATGATTTGGAAGGGATTTAGTCTACAGGGAAATCATGAGTGGTTGAATCTATTACCAAAATTAACTGAGAAATACAACTCGACAAAACATCGGACTATCCACATGCGACCGAATGATGTGAATAAAAAGGTTGCAAAATCACTTCTTGATACTATTTATAACCGGATAAAAATGACAGGCACCGCAAAGTTTAATGAGGGTGATTATGTACCCATCAGTAAACACAGACAAGCTTTTGTGAAGGGTTACACACCAAACTGGTTCAATGAAATTTTTGTTATTGATAATGTTCAATTCACGAATCCTGTAACCTTCATTCTCAAAGATCACGCTGGTCAAATCATAAAAGGCGGATTTTATAGCTATGAATTACAAAGGGTTGCGTATCCAGACGTTTATCTTGTAGAGAAAGTGTTGAAACGGAGAGGGGATGAATTATATATAAAATGGTTGGGTTTTGACAATAGGCACAATAGCTGGATTCATAAGGACAATGTTGAATGAAGCTGAATCTCATTTTTCAGTAATCACTCGAATGATCAACATGTCTGCGATGATTGTAGACCTACAAGGCTTTCAAGTCTATGATAATGATAAGATTAAATTTATTTGTAAAGAAATTGCTGCCTTAGACATGCATACTGATCTCTGCAGATCGAAAATATTCCTACCCCCTTATTCATGGTCTAAATGGGATACTAAAAGAAAAAAGAGTTTTATGGTTGTCCAGTAAACACCACAGTCTGGACTGGCAATCCGGCAATACAGATTATTACTTTTTGGAGAATATTGATCAGGATATGCTGAGAAACGCTTTTAAGGTATACGTTAATGGAAATGAAAAATTAAAGTGGTTGAAAGAGATATTGGGATCGAAGACAATAGATATTGTCAATATAGAGCAGTTAGGCTGTCCATCTCTAAAGGAGCTCTGTGAACCCTCAAAATTAAGTTCCTGTGACTATCATAGCAAAAATTGCGCCTTAAAAAATGTTCATATATTGAAAAATTGGTATAAACAACGATTTACACCTCTTAATTCATTCCAAAAGTTCTATGGATGTGGTATTCTACACTTCATGCTTGAGGAAGAAATTGCGTGTATGCCGATGGAATTCATAATCGCATTTGTATCAGGTCAAATTGATGATCTATGGAACAAGTTTCCTCAGGAATGGCGAGATAATAGAGAATTTCAAGAGTGTGTTTCATTCAGACTCCTGAATAAATAAAACGGGAAGTTTGCATTAATTATTCTATTTCATTAGGCCAATACAGAACATTTAAATTCTTGACTTATACAGGTTTCATACAATTAATTTCATAGTTTAACATCTAACATCAACTAGAGAGCATCAGAACTATTTGTATTCCAAAAGATAAATCAACCAAATGATGCAATATTTAATACTTAAAAATAAACTTTTTCGAGAATTTGATGTGTTTTATTCGCACCCCTGGGGATTTTCACATAAATAAAACAGGAAGTTTGCATTAATTACTTTATCACAATAAACCAATGGCAATACATAACATTCAGATTCTAAGCTAATGTACAGGTTTCGTCCGTTCAATTTCATTTTGTAATACTGACATCATTATTGGTTCATAAAAATTCTTAATTTTAAATTGGATGCGAACTCTGTCGTTGGCTTCTTGCATCCAAACTTTTTTTCTTGCTGCCCTGTATGCAAATGTCCAGGTGTGCATGTGATAAATTTTAATATT
Source organism: Dromius quadrimaculatus (assembly GCA_963989225.1). Taxonomy (NCBI): domain Eukaryota; kingdom Metazoa; phylum Arthropoda; class Insecta; order Coleoptera; family Carabidae; genus Dromius; species Dromius quadrimaculatus. The sequence continues at coordinate 46,314,797 of OZ022326.1, read as the reverse complement.
GTCACTGAACCGCACTTTCATTTTTTCACGTCTAAAACTTCGACACTTTTAATTAATTCTCGCATTACACAGTAATTGTTGATATCATTTTTCAACAGCTGAAGCTTCAACAAATACTTATTGATTTCACTTCTTATATGGTTTTTGTTGACTTTTCTGCGCACTGAAGGTTTATAAATCACCATCTTCATTGTCCGTCTTTGGGTTCGATCGTCCTTCAGAGTGAGCTGTTAAATGAGTGTTTTAAATGCCATCTGCACCATCTTTTTAAGCGGAAGTGAATTCGATATCGACAACTTTTCCACTTTTCCCTTTGGATGTGATGTACAGTTTTCCAGCGGTTGCTTGCTTGTTCGAATCAATTATATCTTCATCGGTCAGTTGGTTGAATCTTGCACCAAGGAAAAGGATGTTAGTTGCCAATTCCAGAACTATCTGTTCTCCAAATGTTGTTGACACGCGCCGACAATTATTGACTTTGTATTTTTTACCCTTCTTCAGGTTACTTAGTAAAATTGGTTCTTTCACCTGAGCGATTCATCTTTTGGAATAGAGCCATTTTGATGCTTCGTAGTTGAAGTCAGATATCAAACTAATCTGCAAAGAGCAAAGTGATCTTTTTATACTAAAATAATTTCTCCCACTCTAGAAAAACTTTGAATACGGGTTAACGGTTTTACTCTGATGAAACTGTACTTTCAACCCCAACATTTAAATTTGCATAGATGTTGGCACGGCTGTTTGTGTTGCTATAATAAAATTTATTCGTATCATGTGCTATGAACCATCATACTGCAATATGACATTGTAACTCGCGAGCTTGAACTCAACTGTACTTTCAACCCCAAGATAAAAATTTGCAATGATGCTGGTATCGCAATGGCCATATGTTTGCGTTTTGATGTTCATTAAAGTGCAAAATTTATTCATATGTTACAAACTGTACAACAGCAATATGAAAAAGGGGGGCTTACATATCAACCCAAGATAAAAATTTGCAAGGATGTTTGAATAACTGCTGCTATTTAGCGTAATTATTATAGTGCAAAATTCATTCAGAAGCTATATATGAACCATCATACTGCAATATGACATCGTTTTGAACTTAGTATAAAAAGGGAATTGTGCACCTAAGCTGCATCAGTCTAAAAATGAATACCATTGAAGTGATGAAGAGCAGAGTGAATAATTTGTGTTTGCCAGTTGATTACTTGCAAACGCAGATTGCAATATTAGAGAACATAGAATATCAAAAGTCGCCTGTGATCGCAGTGGAGAGGAAAATCACACACCATGCGCCATCGCCTGAGCTTCTACGGGGAGATATCACCTGCAAATGCAGTTTGTGCAGGGAAGTGAAGAGATATCTCCCCGAAATACTATTTGGAAAGCCTCCACCTCTAATTCCATTCAGGCGCTAGTAAGGTATTTATTCATCAATATATTTTTAAACTGTAAATTAACTTTAATATATTTTCAGATACGTGCTGGATGTTTCTATTGTGATTAGTTTAGTTCATAAGTATGATTTGTATGTACAGAAAATAAATGTGTGAAAACTTTCTGTTTGTGTTTATTCTACTCTACAGCGGGACGCCATTTTTAACAGTCTTATTTAGAAGATTTTTCATGGATCGTTGCGACCATCATAAAGAGGCGTGGTCTTGGAGACTGGTCTTCACTGTCAAGCGAGTGCACCATGCAAGCATCTCAGATATTCGATCGCCATGGACTTTGGGTACATAAGTATAACTTGTTGATACTGAAAATAAATGCATTGAAACATATTGTTTGTATTATTTATCCCGTCTCAAATATCCTAAGTTGAATACCATTGTGAATAGAGTAGCGCTATGTAATGAATAAATGAATAAAAAAGCCATTAAATCAATAAAAATAATACGTACGCGAGGAGAAAGGCTCTATGGCCACTTAGGATGTAGTACATGGTTTGCTCCAAACCTTTATACCGCCTTGTGTAAACCATCTCATCTTCTTCTCCCTCTTCCGAAGACAGGTAGCCCCATCTTCGTCCTCTTCATTGCCTATTTTTTGGACGGCAGCGTTATCAGCATCCAAATTGAAAGCCTTGACCTCTTCTATAGCTTGTTGAACAATTAACTCCCTTTTATCCTCCATTTCACTTTTTACCACGCACGTTTAATTACTTTTAGTTGAATACTCAATGAATGTATAATTGCAATTTATATGTGATTTTTGGCTCATGTGGCTTAGATATGATAAGGGCAAAATTTTCTGTGGTCTTCAATCATCCTGTTACATCTTTATCAGTGTTGCTTCGTACGTTATACTGCATAGTTTAAAATTAATATTGAACATATTCTGTTTATAAATATGTCCGAAGAAACAAATTTTTCAATTGTGAGTTGGAGCCTTCATTACGAGAAAATGAGAAACGTTTTGTTGTTTTACTTATACAGTACTCTGATTTATAGTCTATGTACAAGAAAGCCTTAGCTTTTTCTTTGAGTTTCTGAAGAAGTTGATTCATTCAACGACTTAAATGATTGGAATAATAATTTGAATGAAAATGAAAGATATTTTATTTCACACATATTAGCGTTTTTTGCTGCTTCTGATAGAGTTGTAAACGAAAATTTGATTGAGCGATTCAGTAGTGAAGTAAAAGTTACTGAAGCGCGCTGTTTCTATGGAATTCAAATAGCCGTAGAGAATATACATTCTGAAATATATAGTCTTTTGATTAATCTTATATTAGGGATCCTAAAAGAAAACAGTCTGTTTTCAATGCTTTTGAAACACTTCTATGTGTCAAAAAGAAAGCTAATTGGGCAATAAAGTGGATATCAAGTACTTCTACTTTTCCGGCAGTTCTGCATTCATATTTTGGTTGAAAAGTCGGGGATTGATGCCAGGCTTAACAATGAGTTAATTCATAGAGATGAAGGACTACATTATGACTTTGCATGTCTTTTATTCAACAAGTACATTGTTCAAAAACCAATTGAAACAAGAATTGTGGAAATAATTAGAGATGCAGTTGTAATCGAAAAAGAGCTTTCGACTGATGCACTACCAGTCAGTCTATTGGGTCAATCAACTGTGATTTAATTTCACAATATATTGAATTCGTTGCTGATTGACTTTTATCAGAATTAAATTGTGATGAAATTTTCAATACTAAGAATCCATTTCTCTTTATGAAAATGATTTCTCTAGAAGGGAAAACAATCTTCTTTGAAAGAAAAGTTGGAGAATATCAACAGTGTGGAGTAATGATGAATATGGAAGACAGGACATTCATGACAGATGCTGATTCATCACCGTCAAAACTTGATTACACTTCTGCTCTTGGTATTCTCTGATCGATGCGAAGATGAACTCGTTTTCTTTGCCGAGGTAGCATGCATCTATTCTAGAGCCTTTGTGAATTATTCTATTTGCTATACTGCATTCGCTGTAGACATTCACAAAATACCCATAATTGAGATGCGCCTGTTAAAATAACCTATTTAACAATAAATCAAGATGATTGGAAAATAATTTCGTTGATAACAATTATTAAAATATCATCACATAATATATCATTACTGAAGATATTTACAGATGGAGACATTAAATATTTTCAAAGTCAATAATTATTCTTTCTGATACAAAATTACAATCCTCATTCAACAATTGTCATCGTTTGCATGGGATGGACGAAATCATTCTAAAGCTCTTTGGAATAAAATCACATCAATCATTACCAAAATGATATTAGATATTATTTTGAAGAAATTTTTCCAATATGTTCAAGTTCAATAGGATTTAATAAATAGACTTTTTTGATTTTAATTCTGTATATTTTATTTTATTTTTGACGTTTCGACTCTCTAACCGAGCGTCTTCATCAGAAAAAATGATACAAAAATAAACAAGGCAAGAAGGTATCTAGGTAATTAGATATTAAAAATTGAAAATATACAGATAACTAGATGTGAATACGTGGATTCAACATTTAGTGCAAAAAGAACAAAATTCCTCTGGCATTTACTCAAAGTCTGAGGAAAAACCACGTAAAAACCTCAACAGAGGAATCAACGATATGAGTCTTGACAATTATTAAAGAGAAAAAGATTTAATTGATATAACACATTAGGACGATGTCCCGTTTCTGCAACGCACACAGTTCCAAGGTCCAAACATGTCATAATTTTTTTTTTTTTTTTTTAGCAAAAACTGAATTTCAATAATCTACATCTGCATGAATATAACAAAAACAAGTGTCAAGACAAATATTTCACAAATCAGGAATAACTATTACAAATGAATAAAATAATATGAGTCTTGACAATTATTATAGTCAAAAATGAATGAATTAATATAACATACAAGGACGATGTCCCGTTCTTGCGGACGCACACAGTTCCAAAGTCCAAACATGTCATAAAAATTTTTTACAAAAATTTTCAATAGGATTTGTATTTTCGCGGCTACGTGTGCATTATTTACTGATCAAATAGTGACTGCACAATTTTTCTTGGTCATCATTTGTTGCCAAGCAACTAGAATTGTTGATCAGTTATCTTATGATTTTGATTTTACTAACTGCACAAGTACAGCTAATTACTGAATTTCATTAAACAGTTTCGAACATCTAATTCTGCAGGAACTATTCGAAAAATATTTTTGGTAGTCTTCCCTCCGCTACAGGTATTAACCTGTTACCAAATAGCATGCTTTTGAAAACTGTCAGTATTATTTCGTGACTATAAATGACCTAAAGATATCATTCTTCCGATTAAACTTTTTTATTTCTGAGTTTTGTTTAAACATTTCCATTCGATTTGCACAATTGGCAAATACAAATTTTAGGCATTTTCATGATATGGACACATTTGGTATTGAACCATTGAATAGTACAATGATTGTTGTCACATTTCACCATCTTAGATCCATCATCTCCTCTTCTACAAATACACCAAAGTGAGGTAACTAGCGCTATAGATGATTTCGATCCTGATGGCTTTAATTGAGCTGTAGTTGTCGTATGCATTTCTAATGATGTATAATACCTTGCTGGAAAATATAAGTAGAAAAAAATTATTAAAGCGATAATTTAAGGGATTCTAGAACCAAGCGTTAAGGTACGTCAGCGTTACTTACAGTCAATAGTTCTCACGTCCTAGCGTAAAGATGGTATTGTGAAATGTCACCGTGAAAGTTGAACGTTAATTTACACTGACGTTAGATTAACGCCAGCGTTAAATTGTAATGTAATATGTACCTTTTCCTATTTCCAAGGTGGCAGTAGGAAAATAAAAAAAGGTAATGTTTCTTCACTATTTGGTAGCAAAAACTTAATGTACTGCTGATTGACACTAAATTTAAGTAATGGAATATCCTACCTTGAAAGTGAAGACCCAGGCTAGCTATTAATGAGGGCACCAGAAATATTTTACCTGAAAAATAGGAAATGGGCGCCACTCCCAGGAAATGATCAAAGCAGAAAAAGGTACTATTCTGGGAGACAATAGTGACAGCAAAAAAAAAAAATAAAGCATAGACGTCGAAATCAATTATAAATAAAATTATTATTAATTTAAAGCAAAGAATTCCAAAACATATAACTAAAAAAATTTGTAACTTACGAAAATGATTGAAGCTATTATACAAAGAAAATCTCACTGCAACAGCCAAAAGGGAACTGGAGAGCACGTCACTGACGTTCAAAATTACGTTACAAAACTAGCTAAATATCCTCTTCAGGCGGAACTCAAGACTAGTATCGGCAGAGAAGATAGATGTCGAATTGGTAGCCACAAAAACAACGTCAGACAAGAACGTTCCCTGAATTAAGTAAAGTTGATCTTGCGTCTTATAGGGCTTTGATAAATACCCAACGGTCCTTGAAGGTGTTAAGGTTGGCCGTGCGCTTGGTCGTCAACTTCGGGAGAAATTAATGTTCTTAATTTCGTAGACGTGTTGATGTTTTTCTTAAGTTGAAGTTGGCCAAAAACTAGTCTCAAGTGGCCACTGGTCCCTAAGATCCCTAGCAGTTTACACTGAAAACAAACAACCCAACCAGTATCCAATTCAACTGAAACAGGAGGTTCCTACAAAAAAAAAATTGGAGAGCTCTCTTCAAACGTGAAGCGTTAAACTTGAATGAATAAATAAATGAAATAAAAAACGAATAAACTGTAAATTTAGTAAAAGTTAAATAAAATAATCAGTCAGTTATTTATTTGTCTGATTTTAAATAGTGCACTAAAAATTTACAAAGTGAAAAAAACTACGCTGAGCATTAAAGAGAAGAAAAACACAGAAAATACAAAGTCTAGCAGGACAAGAAAAAGGATTTATTAGCGACGAGTCGATAAATTTACGAACGTGGTTCGTTACTAAAAAAATTGGATCAATCTTCACAAACTCGTAGGATTTTCCAGCTTAAAAACGGGAACTAAAGCCCACAACAAAATATTTTGAGCTTTGGAAACAAAAAACTACAAAAACAACGTAAGAAACTAAACTACGAGTTGTTGAATGACAAATCCGCAACGCGTTGGATCCAAAATATAGTTAAATAATGTATTATCAACCACTTTCACTAATCATTCATACATCACACATACTTAGGTGAGGAAAGGTAAAGGGAGGAACGAAGATAGCCACAAATCTCGTAGATTTTATTACTTCGAGTGTATATATAAAAAAAAATCGCGTATCACCAAATCGATATCCGCCTGATCGCGTTTGGTAGTAGAAAAAAATTTAAAACAGAAATACAAAAAACCGGTAAATTACAAAAAAAGAATGTCTACTCTTGTAAACGGAATAGTATGGTAAACTAGGGCAGGTAGCAACTAGAACATGTGTACGAAACACTATCAATAGTAATGATTATCAAAACTAATCTGAATATAAAACATCAGAAATAGTTAAACGAATCTTCCCGAGGAAGGACAACAAACAATAATAACCTCCCAAATTTAGAAAAAATAGATTTAGAACAAAAATATCAATTTGGTATAAAAGTTTCAAGGTAGTAAAAAGGTGCTGAACACAAAAAACTAACAAAAAATTAAGGATGAAAGAGATAAATTTGGAAAATAAAAGGTTAACCACGCGGGTCGCCTCAAACGAAATCACTAGAAAAAATAATACTAAATTTGGAATAACGTGAACAAAAATAATGAACGAAATACTTACAAAATTATAACACTGATTCTCATTAAATAAAATAATCACAAAATTTAGAACAACAAGCAAAATCACAAGACTGCTCAAAAAGAACCCGTCTGCAACAACGGCTCGGACGAAAGAGGAAGAACCAGACGCGCATACTCCCTAAGTTAGCGCTTCAATCAAGTGTCATACGCACGTACTATTTTACAAAATTAGTGCGAATCTGTTACATAGATGGCGACATGGGTATGCAATGGGAAAACAATTGTACAAAAAAAAGACGTCAGACGAAATTTTTGTAACAAATAAAACAGGCAACAATGCAAGATTTTAACTTGACTTATAAAAACACAACAACTACATTTATAAAAACACAACAACTACATTGACAGTTGTAATTACCATTTGAACAATATTCAAATTTCATCTTTATCTTTAGAAATAAATGGATAGTCATTTGAAAAGAAGCAAAACATTGGAACTTTTATTAAAGGAAGTCCGGTTCTGAAATGTGAAAATATTTCCTCTGAAATGAAACCACAGAATGAGTTTTAGGAATTTAATTTGATCAAAGGAAAATGAATAAATTATGGACGAAACAATAATTACAACAGACTGACTCATCACTCTAATTTAAACAAATGCAAAGGAAATAAATCATAAACTAAACAACAATCACAACGGATTGATTTATCATAAACAATCATTCAACAAATAGAAATTGGTTTTAGGGGAGATGGCGTTTTTAAAAGAATTTAAAACTTTTCAGAAATAATTTATAAAAGGAATAGAACACAGATATCCTATTCCAGATCCTGAGTTATTCCACTGTTGAAGAAGTTCTTCGCCAAGAAGGTACTAATTCAAATCCAACAATGACACCAACAGTCCACATTTTAAAAGAAGTGAAATAAATCTGATTTGAATTCAATGGTCTTATTGGAATACAGGAGACTCAACGCCCTATGCTGTATCGTGTATGGAGTTGAGGCAAAATATGGCTGCACGTAGCGCCTCCCACCATTCGCGATTATCATTGCTTTTCACTCGCACACTTTACGTCAAAACGCCAAATGGATACACAAGCGCTAGAAGAACGCTGTTAGGCTGCGCGGCGCAGCCACCAGATTGAACGATTTGCTGCACCTCTTTTTTGCCTCACCCCTACCACTATATAGTTGAGCATCCTTGTATTCTAGACTTCTTGAGTGTAGCGCTTCACGAAGAAGATGCCAAAGACTCAGGAAAGTGAAGAGTGCATACCTCAAGTAGTAAACAACTCTTGGATTTCATTAAAAATGCAAGCCTACCCTATTGAATCCATCGTGTCTTTATGATTGTAGAATAATTAAGTGTCGTCAGTGCCATCTCTTATTACAAAATTGAAACATACTCGTATCACCACCATCTTGGTAACACACATTTCTGCGCAATGGCGCCTTTGTCTGTCAAATCCGACAGATGTCCAACAGCTATAACTTTAACTTATTTAAACACCTAATCATGGTATTAATTGTTAGTTTAACACTTAATTCACACTGTTTAACTCCGTGAATGGTATTACATAAGTAAGTTTATCTTCTTTCACAAAATGTCTTAAGGCATTATGGTTTGTAGGCTATGTTCACGGCGCGAGCACTAGAAATGTCTAACAGATATACTATAAATGTTTGGGTTTCTGGGAATCCACCCTTAGCAGGGATGAACAGTAGGGAGTAGCTTCCCTTTGTCACAAAATTATTTATTCCACATTCTATGAATTGCGTGAAATTCAGCCTATCAAATAACAATAAATTGAACAATTTATTGTCATATTTCATTTTGACATTTCATACTTTGTAATCTTCTGTGTAAAGAATGTACTGTTTGATCTGGTTATTATAGAGAAAATAGAGAAGATAGGGGAGTGTCACTCAGTTTCGTTGATATTAAGGAGCCTATTTGACATATTCATAAAATGCTTCAAAAAACTATTTTTTTCCAATTCATATAAAATGTTACACAAGCTTTTATTAACGAATCTAGTAGAGAAGAAAGCAAGACATATATCAAGAACACGATAGTATATGCTGATTTTTCAGTAATAGTTCGAGTAGAATCTCAACTAAATCTTGATCGATTATTTGGAATAGAAAATTTGATGAACGAAAATTGAGTTCATCGCTTATAAAAATTGACTTGAAATAGACAAAGTATTCCATTCTGATGAAGCTGTTGATGAAAATAGTCGTACCTATATATTTATAAGTGCGAAGAATTGATTTTAGTGAAACCATAACAAATATTAGGGGACATGTCGTCCAGATTTAAGGGCGCTATTGGATTGGTAGTTCCAGCAAACTTGGATACTGAATTTTGTATTTTTGTTCCTTTGAAATACCTTCTGGACATACTGTACTTAGCGCTACTACACCAAACGTGAAGACTACGCGCTGGCCTGACAAGGTCACGCGCACCACAGTTTCGCCATTATGTATCGCTGCTAAGCCCAAAGCCAGCCAATTGTGACCGTGGGAGTTTGCGCGGTCAACGAAGAACGCTCTGCTAAAATGGAAAGTATGTAATACAAACATTATGTTTTTAATGCATTTATTTACAGTATTTACAATTTATACACAAGAATTGAAATGTGAGTTGCTAAGGTCACGCATACGTTATGCTTGCGTTCAGTGAAGGCCAACTACTTGTCTTTGGACCAGTTTAAGACCACGCTTCATCATGATGGATGCTGCAATCTAGCTATCAATAAAAAATCTTATATGTGAGACAGATAAAATTTGTACAAACTATAAGGTTTGATACATTTATCTTAAATATATATAAATTATACTTATAAACTTAAACAACATATTAATAAAATAAAATCATCAAGCACGAATCTTAAAGTATATGAAAAATTAATTCGCAGTCAAAAAATAGATTGATGAGTTGCTACCTTCCTAGCGCTTGAATGGAATTAGAGATGGAAGCTTCCCAAGAAGTATTTCTGGGAGGTATCGCTCAACCTCCCTGCATAGAATACATCTGCAGATGATATCCTCCTGAAGTAGCTCAAGTGACGGTGTGCGATGTATTATATTTCTTTCTATTGCAGACACCAGCGACTGTTGGTATCTACAATTCTCCAGTATTGCAATCTGTCTTTGCAAGTTATCAATTCGCAAACATAGATAATTCACTTTATCCTTTATTTCTTTAATCGTGTTAACTTTAAGACTGTTTCAGTTCAAATTTACAACTTCCCTTCTTATGCTAAATTCATTACGATGTCATATTGCAGTATGATGGTATTTTTTGCATCAGATATATATTTTGGATAAATTTTGCAATTTAATAACTAGGGTAACACAAACAAATAGTAGTTGTTATACCAGCATCATTGCAAAATTTTTAAGTTGGATGTGCAGTTCAGTGTGAGCTCCTTTTTTATAATAAACTTCTTTCGATGCCATATTGCAATATAATGGTGGTGTGACATCTTCTGAATGAATTTTACACTTTAATAATTATAACAATGCAAAGAGACAGCAGTAGCTATACCAGCATTTTTGCGAATTTTAATCATGAGTTTGAAAGTACACTACAATCAGAGTAAAACCGTTAAACCGTATTTTAAGTTTTTGCATGGTTTTTCTGGAGTATAGTCCAGGCTATATAGACAAAAATAGGAAAAATAGAAGAACTAACCTGTGTATTTCCAATTTTTTCAGGAATGTCATGAGGAAGGTCCCTTGGGGAAAATGTAATAGCAAGAAGTGGAATCACCATGCCGCCGGGGGGAAGGGGGGTATTTGGAGGTCCGTTTTTCAACTAATTTGCTCATAACCTGAAAACGGTACATCCTAACAAAAAAATTTCAACATAAAAATTAAATTTCAATATTGAGCGTCTGTTTCCTTAACCTGTAGTTAATGTTGTCCAGTTTGGAGATATTGCTTGCGTCATCTGTCTGTAGTCTTGCTGGATTGTTGTGGATGTCATTCGTGATGTGTTTTGGAAAAACCCCATGCTGTCTACATTTTAGTAGGAAAATTCTACTGCATTTATGAAAATAATTACTATAAACAGCTGATTGGCTGTCCAATGGGGGCAATTATCAGTCCGATAATAGCTCAGTATGTTATGGACCTACTCCTTGATGAGTGCATACCAAAACTGAATTTCAAACCACCATTTATAAAGAAATTCGTTGACGACATAGTAACACCTGTACCTGCAAGTGAAACAAATAATATTTTAACAACTTGTAATGCTTTCAATACGTACCTCCAGTTTACCATCGAGTTAGAGGACCAAAAGAGCCTCCCTTTCTTGGACACCTTAATGATGAGGGATGATTCAGGAAACATTACACTGGATTGGTACCAAAAGTCCATTGCTTCTCAACGGTATATGCATTACTTGTCCCAACAACCAAAACAAATGAAAATAGATGTAGTGCTGGGTCTAAAAAACAGAGTACTCAGTATTTCACACCCAAATTATCAACAAAAAAACTTACTTAGATTGAAAGATATTTTAATAAAGAATTCATATCCAGTGAAACTTATCAACAGCTTGCTATTTAATGTGCCAAGGGTGGATACTACTCCATTGAATCCACAAAGACAAGATCTACTGTCAGATCCTCCAAGTATAAGATTTGCTTCCATACCTTTCATCCCAACGTTGACACCCAAAATACTCAAAGTCTTGAAAGATGAAAACATCAAAATTGCTACAAAAAATTGTGTGACCATAAGACAAATTTTCACAAAGCTTAAAGATAAAACACCAATACACTACCAGTCAAACGTCATTTACAACATTCCTTGTCAGGAATGTTCAGCTGTTTACATAGGCCAAACTTCACGTAACCTCAAATCTAGAATAACATCACACAAGAGCGATAATAAATTGAAACCTATGTCAACAGCTTTGGCAATACATCATAATCAAACTAAACATCAAATTGACTATTCTAATGTAACAATACTAGATGTAGAAAGAAATTTATTCAAGCGATCATTTCTTGAAATGATATTTATTAAGAACAATGAGAATTCTATCAATAAAAAAACAGATATTGATAATTCGAGTAATATATATGTTTACCTTCTAAAGTTATCCAACAGGCATTCGGGTGTCAATATTTGGCAATCACAAAATAATAGCTGACCTTCATATACGACATGGTTTAGTTTACTGTTCATTTCTGTACATTTTGTTTTCGCGCGCTTTTGTTTGATGAACATCAAACGTCAAACTAGTTCTAAAATTGGCCGCATGAAAGATCTTTTTAAAATTTAATTCTGTTTAAACTTGTTCAAAAAATTACTCCATTTTGCTTCTGTGATAAAAATACTTTAGTCATGATTTTACTGCGCTAAGATTAAAAAGTAAAATTTTCAAAAAAAATTTATAATGTACATTCTAATTAAAAAAGTGTAACTTTGTACTATTAATCTACAATACTAACTAGAAGAAAATTTTCTCCAAAAATTCAAAGTGTACAAAGCCTGGTATGGTTTTTCGAATATTTACTCCAATGTTAATCTATAAATACAGTGTGTTTAGAACACTAAATGTAAACTATCTGAAAAGAAAATTCATTCGACTGTCAAACTGATGGAATTTTATTTATTTAACTCGTACAAAAATGTAAGTCGTTATTGTATTATTCACAATGAGCTTTCATGCTTATTATTTTTTATGTAAATTAATCTGATGAATAAAATACTTTTTAGTGTCCTGAGGAAGCATAAAAATTAGGCGAAAGCTTGACGAATATTTTAAAAGAGTGATCTTTTATTTGGCCAATTTCCATTGACTGCAAACGCCCACGAAACTTCTGTTACCTTAACTAATTGCAGTCGCGATTAATCCTTATCTTATATATATATATATATATATATATATATATATATATATATATATATATATATATATATATATATATATATATATATATATATATATATATATATATATATATATATATATATATATATATATACATATATATATATATATATATATATATATATATATATATATATATATATATATATATATATATATATATATATATATATATATATATATATATATATATATATATATATATATATATATATATATATATATATATATATATATATATATATATATATATATATATATATATATATATATATATATATATATATATATATATATATATAAATAAATTTATTTCCTTTCGCCCGCTAAAGAAAGTGACAAGAGTACAATTTCATACTACAAAATGTTTATTGGAAAAGTACAAACCATGCAAAATATATTGAGAACAAATAAGTAATATTGATGTAAACTAAATAACTGTGAATTGAATGTAAAGTGATAAGAGTGATAGTTTAATGTTTATTATATAATGTGTCACCTCACACGAACTCTGCAATATTGTCCTCTTCCTCGCTGTCATCTTCCTCGAGAAGGAGCACTGAAGAGGGTGCGTTCAAGCATGCCTATTCACAGGCACATGCTGGTGAACAGTGGATGCCTGTTCTCCGGCATCCACACCAGGATCCACAACCACTCCCACATCTGCAGAAAATTGACTCCAGGCCAATTGCAGAGGCAGGAGGTTCGAGAGTCTTGACAGGAGTGGGTATTCCACTTTCGTCTCGTACCCAACCCCATCGTTGTGGATCTAGGAGTTCCTTGCCAAGCCATTGTTGGATTTGATGAAACACTCTTAGTGAGTGCTGCTGAGCCGCACCTTTGGTTGGCGGTAAGGATGTTAAGTTCGTTTTTCCCTTGGCCGAGGATTTTACGAAAGAACTGTACCAGTGATGGTTAAGATCCCATTTGTTGGGTGAGGCCTGTTACAGGACGAGAAACATCTTCTCTCCAGTTTTAGTGATGGCTGCAGTACTTGACGTTGGGTTATAAAAAACGTCTGGAACTGATTTCGAGTTCTGTGGCCCGTTTGCAAATGTTTTCAGAATGGACGCTTTTCCTTTGCCAGATATTGCGCTCGTGGTGTCGCATCCTGAAAACGCATGGATGAAGAGGATATATCCACTGAAGGGAAGCTCCTGCAATTGTGTTGTAGAAATTATCTTCATCTCTGTGTTACCTCGCGCAGGCTTCATGAAAGAGATGTTCTTGTCTGGTGGTGTGAGCGCTACAAGCAGGACAAGCAGGTCTACATCCTCTCCAACTACAACTACAGAGGAATGAGAAGTTGCCTTTGTAATTCCACATGTCACAATGAAGCGATCTGCATCTCCAGTGGCGGCACTGGCCTCTATCCCTCTTGCTGTCAGTCTGCTGACAAGCAGCTGGATCAGATTGGTTTTATTCTTATCATTGGCTAGGAAGTTCTCCTGCTGGACGGTGGCCACGATATTGGCAGAAACGTTCACCTCCAGTGAAAATTTAGATGCTCCTCTGTGTGATAAATTACATTAATTATTCATATTCATATTATATTGTACTTATATGTTGACCGTTATAGCCATCAATTATGAAGAAATAGGACTCAGAGTTTTCCTGGTTAAGTCACGATTTGTTACCAAAATCTTGAAAACCCTCCTACCCCAGAACTATGGAACATAAACATACATAGTATATATATTCTTGAAGGAATTTTGATGGTCTGAAACTTTTTATTCAGGATTTTCCTGTGAAACTAACGGAGGAAGGGCTAGAAGAAAAAGTTTGACGAAAAACTCTGAGTGAATTGCGTTTTTTCGCAGATTGCCTACTTTTGAGAGCGGATATCTCCGAAACTATACATTTTTTCAAAAGAAGCCCTCAGTGCGCAGAAGAGGCAACAAAAACAATATAAGAAGTGAAATCAATAAATATTTCCTAAAACTTTTAAATATACATGATGAATCAATGCTGAGTTCCGTATTAGAAACTGAAAACGAAAGTCAGGTAAATGCGATATTTTATTTTACAATAAATGCTCTAAAAATTAGAATTTTTCTTCGCAATGCATAGTCATGCTGTGCTCGTTTATCACTCACCCAATCTATAATAAGAAAATGAATTATACATTACCTTATAGCGACGATTGTAAATTTAAATTGATATAACGAATTTTTGCTGTGGGTTAAATAACAATTCTCTACTCTCTATTTATGTACATGTAGACAAATATAAATTATACCTTAATATTTTTAGGCATAGATATAAAATCAGGCAAATAGTGAGGATACTTTTTACTTTGTATACTAATTTTCATTTTTTATTTTTTATTTTTACTTTACGAAAAATGTGTAGACTTTATAACGCAATTCTATTCTAGTTTTTTCAATTTTTATTGATTTAAGGTGCTAACTAGAATTAGGGAAATAAATATGATTTACGAATATAAATAAATTAATAGGTAGTGTAAGATTAATGTACTAAGTAAATATTGATGTGCTGTTTTATACCAATTCCTCTTTTGTAAAAAGTGCAATGCTTTGAAACAAAATATAATCATATTTTATTCCCTAAAACTTCAACTGTTGAAAGATGATATGAACAATTATTGTGTTATGCGAGAATTAATCAAAAGTATCGAAGTTTTGGACCTTAGAAAATGAAAGTGCGGTTCAGTGATAGCATTCAAATTTATCACATGCTCACCTGGACATTTGCATACAGGGCAGCAAGAAAGAGTGTTTGGATGCAATTAGCCATGGGCAGAGTTAGCTTTCAATTTAAAATAAAAAATTTTCATGAAACAATATCAGTGTCTGTATTACAGAATAAAATCTAACGAACGAAACCTGTACATCAGTCAGGAATCTGATTTATGTATTGCCACTGGTTTAATGTTATAATAGCTATTTATGTAATTAGTATATAATATAGAACTTTATTGGACGAGCCGCTGGTTATGGACGAGCGAGCAGCGCGAGCGAGTCCAATAAGAAAGGCGAGTCCATAAAGTTTGTTTATGTACGAATTACATACAATGCTTTATGTTCGACTGGTCTGAAGACGCAGAATATCTTCTAAAAATATTTCTTAATTCCCCTATACAAAAATTCGCTAAGTATAACTTGGTGTGCTTTGCTAGTGTTGCTGTTGTTACAATTGTTCTTTACTGTTTGTTTGCAGATGTCAAAAATATTAATTACAATTTAATAGAAGAAACAGATACTTCAGAAAGTGTAGAAGAGAATAAATATAATAGAAAAGAATAAATGGATCCTTCAGAAAGTGTACAAAAGAATAAATACGATAGAACAGAATATTTTGACAATGACAGTTCCGTCCAATTATATAAAGTAAAAGTCCTAGTCCAATTAAGTGGCATATTATGAGCACTAAATGCAACCATAAACTACATGATTATGATGCAGTCGAACATAAAATAATTGATGCAAACCTCTTGTTTTATTTATGCAAGTGAAAATCCCCAGGGATGTGAGCAAAACACATCAAATTCATCATTTATTTCTAAGTATCAAATATTGCATCATTTGGTTGATTCATTTTTTGGAATACAAATATTTTTGATGCTTTGTAGTTGATGTAAGATATTAAACTATAGAATTAGAGGCCGAGATATCCACCTCCCAATAAATTTATTTGTTGAATAATAACTATAGCAACATATGTCTGCACAATTGTTGCCATTGTTTTCATTCTTTAAATAAATTTATAAGAAGATGGATATCTCGGACTCAAATGTATAAAACGTGTTTATAAGTCAAGAATTTGAATGTTCTGTATTGGCGCTGGCTCAATGAAATAAAATAATTGATGCAAACTTCCTGTTTTATTTATTCAATACAAGGATCTGAGGGTGCGGTCCGAATCATGCAATTGCTGCTCACAACGCTCACAGCTGTTCTGAATTAAATTAGCGCGCTGGCACTGTCCAAGAGCTTCACGATTCGGACCGTTCGTAAGTACACTGACATTATTGCTGTCATCTCTCTTTGTATACATAGCCTTTGCGGAATGGATAACCAAGATTAAGTTTTTATGGAGGCAGTTACTCTTATTTGTGAGAGTGATGATAGTGATATAGAAATGTTCATTGATTCTTCATTCTCGTCTTCATCTTCAAGTAGTGACGAAGATGATGAACGAATCCTCCACGCAGCTATTGTCTTTGGAAATTGAAGACAAGACCTCGTATCGAAAATTACATAGAAGGGACAATTCCGAGGTTAATTTCTGCAGATATTTCATGACATTTCGCTTATTATGAAGTATTCATCAACTTTTGGATTGTTTCCTGTAACGTTTGAATTTATTCCTGGCCTCATAGGATCTGCTGTATCAACCACTAGATCTGTGAGTGGCAGAAGGCCAATAAGTGCTCAAAAACAAACGGTTGTCGATATTTCTAAAAGGCATCACTTGAGTAATCATCCTGATTTTTACTACATATCGATTTGTGAAAAATTTGATGTTGGAAAAGTAGCGACAATACGAAGCGTGAGAAGAGTATCCTATGATTTACATTGCTTAGCTCCCTGCTCTATAAAATGGCTAACAGGAGAGGGAGTACAGAAAGTTATGGTAGAATTTGAAAGATATAGTGCATTGCCTCAAGTTATTGGAGCAACTGACGGAACACACATTAAGATTAATGCTCCAAGAGAAGATGCTGAATCATACATAGATCGCAAATGATGCCATTTCATCCAAATTCAGGTGATATTCGCTAAACTTCGTTTCTGTGAGAGCTTGTAGTCTCTATGTTTTTTGTTTCAGGCTGTCTGCACATTCAATTTGCTATTCACAAGTGTGTATACCGGCAATGCAGGATGTGTTCATGATGCTCGTGTGTTTTTGTACTTTCCAGGTGATTCTCATTTAATTGGTGATGCAGCATATGGAATTCATTCAAATGTAATGGTACCCTTCAAAGACAATGGTCATCTGAACGAACGACAGAAAAACTTAAATTTTTGCTTGTCTTCTGCCAGATCGTCTATAGAAAGAGCATTTGGACTGTGGAAAGGACGATGGTGCAGTATTCTTGACGCTTACCCATGGTCACAATGGATAAATTCCAGAATACTTGCTAGCTACGTGTGTTCTACACAATATTTGTATTTTGAGAGGGGATATGATTGCTTTTGATGAGACTTTGAGAGTTGACAGGAGAGGAAGATTAATTTTGAATCAAAGAATGGAGGGTGAGGCCAAGCGACTTCGTGTTATGGATAATTTGATAATGAGAAACAATGAAATTATTTGTAAAGCATAAGTGAATTGAAATTCTGAAATTTGTATTGAATTATTGAATTTGACAGTATTCAACTACGTGTTTAAAGAATCTTCTATTACCAAATGAAATTGGCTGTATGAATAATTATTTCGAGACAAACTCTTCGAATTGTTATTGAGTTTTTGGAAACCATGCAATTTTTTGACGTGACAACGTCTTATAATTCAATGGAACCGGCTGTACGCACGAAAAAACATGACTCATGCGACGTTACCTCGCTCTGAGGCGTTCCATTTAGGGCTTGAAGTGCAAGCGAGAACGCGGAACGAGCGACAAAGAGGCACAATCGGCCTCCGCGATCGGCAGCGTTCGACATCTGTCTCTCTCCTACTTGAGTGAGCGATGCGTCCGCAAGGACAGCTGCTATACAATAATACATTTACATGTTTTCGTCAAGTATAAAGTGCAGTGAAAAGTGAATGTGGTGTCAATTGTTTATAGCAACGATAATTACGGCGATAAAGGTAATGATTCTTTCGATATTAAATATATGTTCAGTGATATATTGTCGAATATTCATGCTTTCATCATTAAAATAAATAGCATCGGTCCGCTAGTGCAGCGATTGTAGGTTATGCTATAATTGATAGAACTATAACAATAAGTTAACAGTACTATTTCACGATGAGTAAAAAATCAATTGCTTTACTATTCGATCGAAATAATTATCGAGCGTAGCTATGATTGCAAAAAATTAAAACAAATGTTAAATCTTCCACATATCATGACAACGTGTCTGAAATGACAGGTTGGACCAGCCAGCCGTCGAAGGGAACAATTTTCTCCTATATCAAACACATTGAGGCGGACTTTTAGAAGCTACAGTTACAAAATTTTTAATGATGTTTCCAAATTTCAAATTTAAGATTTATGAACAATAATTTGATAACAGTTCAGTCTTATAATAAATTATTCGGAATTATTACTTTTTAACTACAAATTACAATTGAATTTGCAAAAATAATTAAGTAACTAATTGAACAACAACTTTTATTCAGTTTACTTGCTTAAAGAAATGATGTTAATACAAAATGTATTATTATAAAATGATGAAACAATAAATTTTATTCAAGTATTTTGTAAATTTGAAATGATTTTCTGAACGAAGAATTTTATGGAAAAATTTTCTACATTATTTCGAACGACGATTCATTCTGGAGAACCGCTTACAATCGCACCATGGAAAAACAGCCTGACGAACCAGAGGATTTCACGAATGAGCCACTACCTTCGATGAGTGAACCCATGGAGGTTTAAGATGCTGCAGCATCTACTTTAGCAACGTCATTCGCGCAGCCAACAATCGCTGCTTCAAAATCGAAAGCACAAAAACAACGTGAGTACAGACAGCGTATCGCAGCATCCTGAACTCCTGCTCAGGCGGCTGCTGCGAGAAAATCAAGAAACGAAAGACAACGCAACAACAGATTACACCAAGCTGCTAACTTGGCTATTGCCAGTGATTCTCTTCAAGCGACAACTACATCTTCATCTCGTTCAGGGGAAGAGTCGAACAATGTCCAAACTAGAAGTCAACGACAACAGGCGCAACAACAATCTACCACCACTGCAGATCAACCTGATGAGCGTGTCAATCTCACAAATGAGCCACTTTTTCCGGCAATTCCTGTTCCCATGGAGGTTCAAGAAGATGTTGCATCTACCTCTGCGACGCCATTTGCAGAACCAATAACTGCTGCTCCAAAAACAAGGGCACAAATACAACGTGAGTACAGACAGCGGATTGCTGCATCCAAAACTCCTGCGCAGGCAGCAGCTGCAGGAGAAGCACGTAATGTAAGAGATCGAAACAACAGATTACGCCAAGCTGCTAACTTGGCTTTTGCCAGTGGTTCTCTAGAAGCGACAACTACATCCTCATCTCGTTCAGGGCAAAGGTTAAACACCGTCCATATTGATACTCAACGACAATTTACCGACCATCAACGTCAAACTTTAGCAACAGAACCAGAAGAAACTACTGTACAACCAAGTACTTCTTCAGATCAAATTGAAGTTCAAGCATAATCTACTTGGAACACTAAATGGACATCATCAATCATGGGATTCAAATCTACTTTTTTGGACAATGATTTTGGCTACGCTTGCTCGGTCTGCGACAGACTTTGATTTAGAAACGACCTTAAACCCATCACTGCAGCACAGCTGAAGGTAATTTCGGATTGGTTGATCAAAGAAAATCGACAACTGAGCAGAGTAGAATATAAACTGGTTTGCAACACTTGCAAAAAGTCACTGAACAAACAATCGATGCCACCGCTAGCAAAAGTTAATGGATTCTCATATCCTGACTCACCACCAGGCCTACCACCGTTAGATCCCATCAGTAAACGATTGATTTCACCTCCTTCTCTATATCATGCTATTTAAATTAAAACATCAGTTTGGCTTCTCACCTGATTTAATCATGTTTTTTGACTCTTATATTAGGAATCGTGAAAACTTCGTGTGTTATAATAATACCAAATCTAAATATTTCATGCCTTCCTCTGGGATTCCTCAGAGATCAAACTTAGGACCTTTATTATTCATCCTTTTTATAAATGATATAACTAATTGCATTAAGAACTCTGAAGTATTATTATATGCTGATGATTTGAAAATTTTTAAAGTAATAAACTCACAGAATGATAGCGATCTTCTACAGACTGATATAGAAAATCTCCATAAATGGTCTATTCAATCAAATTTATTTTTTAATATAGAAAAATGTAAAGTTATGACATACTCCATGAAACATAATGTAGTTCTGAATGTGTACAAAATGAGTAGTTTAGCACTTAATAGAGTTACGCAATGTAGAGATTTGGGTGTCATATTTGATCCTAAACTAACTTTTCAAAATCATGTAGAATATATTGCAAATTAGTCGTATAAAATATTAGGATTTATTATTAGAAATTCAAGTTATTTCACAAGAGTGACAACACTCAAATCTCTATATTTTTCTTTTGTGCGTTCCAGGCTTGAGTACTGTGTCGTGGTTTGGAATCCGATGTATATTAAATACAGCGAGGAGATTGAGAGAATTCAGAGAAAATTTGTTAGATTTTGTGCTAGAAAATTCTGTGTTTCTTTCAATTGTCTTACTTACAGCTATACATATCATCTTGAACTATTTCATATTACTGCGCTTCAAAAAAGACGGAACATTATTTCTTGTATTTTTTTGTATAAACTGGTCCACAATCGCATTGACAGCTCTTCAATTCTGGGAAACCTTAACTTCGTGGTGCCACGTAATTTAAGTAGAACAGCTGCTCAATTGTATACATTCAGAATTCCAATATCTAAATCAAACTATGAACTGAATGCTCCAACCAGGCGGATATGTCATATCTTCAATACGTTTGTGTCCAACACATCAGATATAGACTTATACTACGATTCTTTGTTGGTATATAAGCGTGCACTGTACAATGTTTTTCCTTAGATTTAATTATTTTTTTCTTCTATTGTAATCTATTCATTCTCAAGTGTTGATGTCATTGTCATTTGTTATTGTATTCTTTCCAGCCCTCTGTAATTGGGATACTCCCGTATCCTGTTGAGTGGTTGATAAATAAATAAATAAAATATCCATACAAAATATCTATCAAACAAATAAAATTAGAATTTTCTTTTGAAAAATGCAACCATTCCATCAGTATTTTCTTATGACGTTGTCACGTTCAACTATCGTCAGTAAACCGACTTTACAGATAACCGATTTTTTTTTTTGTAAGAACTGGAAAAAAACATTTATTTCTGATAGAAATTAGACAAACGACAAAATGAAGAGAAACCCTATATATAATATATAGAAAAATATTTACAGAATAAATATTGAAAAAAAGTGAAAAAACTATATACAAAAAAAATTTATACATTATGTAAACAAAATAACTGGAATTCAAAATAGAAAATTTTGATTAACAAAACATGAGCTGTAAAAATATTTATTTCTCCATAGCTTCGCAAAGCCTTTCTAGCATGTTCATTTCTCCTGCGTGCTGCCTTTCTTTCATCTCCATATAGCGATTCAGCGATTCCTCTTTTCTTCTATATTTTTCATCTTTATGTTTTTTTTTCCTTTCTAGACATCCTACGGTCTTCTTTCATCTGTAAGAAATATTTTTGGAAGCTTGCGTCTCTTTTAATTTTCTTTCTAGGAGGTTCATCAACGACAGGTGGCGTTGGGTCCAGCTCAGAAGTCAATGTTTTTGGTTGCACCCATCCAGTTCTCCCAAATATTTCATTCATCCTCTGCAAAAATTGTAACTTAGGGACATGATTTCAAGAATAAGAATATAGTGTATCCTAATCAGTGGTATAATGGATAATAAGCAGTACTCACATCAAAATATGGCCATGACATGTTGTCGTTCCCCGACGTATTGTTATGATCTATAATTTTCTCATAAGTTTTTTTTTAATCCGTCTAATTTGGATTGGCACTGATTCTCCGACACTTCCAGATTTAAATTTTTTTTCTTCATACGTGCGGCAATATCCTCCCAAATTCTCTTTATGTCTCTTATTCCCTTTTGTGCATTCTTCTCTATTCTCTTCGTACAAAAGCAGCACGGAAGGTGTCGACCAAATGAAGAGACTTTCATTGCTAGTAACTTCTACGCAAAATTCATTTGATTAGGCTTATGAGATATAAAGGAGTTACATAAATTCAATGAGATGAAGCCTATCATCATTTATAGCCTGTGTTTTTATTTGGTTTGCCTTAGAAGTTGAGAGTGCTGGGCTCTTGTATATTTCACTCACCAACTGCTAGAGATATACAGTGTCTGAAAATTTTTATAACAATTCATTATTATTCATGAGCAAACAATATAAGTAGTTAATTCAAAATGAATGGATATGTACTTCAGAAATGACTTAAATTTGAATATCCAGAATATTTGTATTATCAACTATTGGCAAATGACTTATTTATATGTAAACAGCCAATTTATTGCTCAAAGGGCCTTTGGAATCTAAGAAATTTTGTTGTGATGCTTGGAATAAAATCTAACTATGGCTGAACGGATTACTGCAATCGTTCAAAATGAATTTGTCCTACTAATTATGCGAAAGTCAAATACGAAACATCAAAAATGAATCTTTGTTGCGCCTCGACGAAATTTTTTGTAGACACACATATGCATCCATATACATTACACACACATACATCCATATTCCATATATTCATACACAACACAATTACACACACATGAAAAATCAAGATGTTGAAACCCGCGAGATCAATAAGAACTTGGAGTCATATATCAGTATATAAATACTTATATAACATGTACATAGATATTTGCAACTGATATTTTAGAGAGGTTATCTACACTATAAATTACACCTTGACACTGCAGAGACAATGATTGCACTACTCAAGATTGAATAGTTCACCACACACATCGAACGAAACAAAGAAGTCGAAACTTGCGCACTCTGCATATAAAAAAAGTACTTGAGGTGAATCAAAAATATTTGGAGTACTTTCAAAATACTTCAAGTACATTTAAAGTACTTGAAGTATATTTGAAATACTTCAAGTACCTAGAATACTTCAAGTATTTTGCATTGTACTTCAAGTAATATTTTTAAGTAACCAGTACCAAGTAAAAGGAACGAAAGTACTTGACTCAGTACAAAGTACCGAGAATAAAGAGTACTCCAAGTATAGTACTTGAAGTACCCAAAGTACTTGTAAGCGTAATCAAGTACTTCTTGTGCAAATACTGCCCAGCTCTGCTCAGAGCTATGGAATTTGTTGAATAGCAATGCTTGACAAAATGAAAAACCATCATCGAATAATTATAACCTCAATAATACAATGTTATTTTTACCAACCTCTCGATGATCTTTCAATTTGTTCTTTAGTTAAATTTGAAGATAAAAATTCGCTGGTCTCTTCTATGTACACAGGCATGTACTCTTATATTCAGCACGTGTTATCACAGCGGTTACAGTGCCTATTTTATTGACTGTGAGCAGTAAGTGTTATTGATGACGTCATCTATAATGTCACAACGGTACACAGAGCAAAATTTGAGCACTCATTGTGTGAATCAGACCGACTGTTAACGCGCTGTTTGTGCTGTAAGCGTAATTCGGACCGCACCATGAATGAAACACGTCAAATTCATTGAAACAGTTAATTTTCAAGTATCAATTATTACAATACAATATTACATTTGAAACAATTTTTCATCAATGGTAATTGATTGCCAACTTGATCCTCAGAGGTCGTCAAACAATGTTCGGTGCAGCGTCGATACTCTTGAAATTTTCAATTATTTCGCCATTCCCGAGGAAACTTGATCCATAGATCATCAATTTGACGTGATGCAAATGCGATTATGAATTCCATAGAACTTTTGGAATGAATTAAGAGCTATAAATTGTTGTTCATACCAATCTTTCAATATATGAACATTTTTTAAAGCGCAATTTTTGTTAAGTGAATCACAGGAGTCTTATTTTAAGAACTCATAGAACTCTTTTAGAGATGCTCTATATTGACAGTTTCTATTGTCTTCGATCCCAATATCTCTTTCAGCCACTTCAATTCTTCATTTCCTTCAACGTATACTTTAGAAGCGTTTCTCAGCATATCCTGAACAATATTCTCCAAAAAGCAATAATCTGTATTACCGGATTGCTAGAGTAGTAAGTGTGACCGCTTCCCCGGCAGACTTAATTTAATTAATTAGATGCGAGGGTAATTAGATTTGAAAGGGTTGATTGATGGGGCGGCATTTGTGCAAAGGGGGATGTGATTAATGGTAGGCAGGTGTTCAACCGAGAAAAGGGGGTGTTTTGATTATAGGTATACTTTGATGATTGCGGCATGTGAAAGGCTAGCAGATGAAAGGGTTTTTATATGTAAGCGGGTCTATTGGAATGCGCGTCACTGAATAGATTTGATTTTTTTGGAGATAGACCGTCTGGCGTGATTATATAATTAATCGCGATCTCATACAAAATGAATCGTTGGTGGATATTCGGAAGGGTGAAGCAGGTGCAAGTATTTTGTATCTGTTGGTGGGGGATATAAATATGTTCCGAACGAAGCGTGTTTTTCACATCCAAAGTAGCTGCAGCAAAACACGTAACAACGTCTGTGCCATCATCGTATTCTGAGGTAAGAAAATATTCGTCTTAGATAATTTTGAATCTCAATATTATTATTTTATGTTTAGAAAAATGGATTTCGACATGCTCTGCGCCATCGGTCAGTTGAAGAACATCAAGCCGAAAATTAGAGCCCAGGAGTTGGAGCTGAATAAAATGTATGAATTACGCGACATTAAAAGTGTGAAAACAAAGTTTGGTAGAAAAATTATTGTGGAGTGTGAAAAATTCATTCTGTACCTGCCAAGTCGATTCGATCCGTTAACAGAGGACCAGATTCAGAACTTACAACAGACTGTTCAGCAATGGAGTATCAATTGCACAGGACTACAAGACATTGGCGCTGGAAACCAAACACCCTTATTAGAGTTTGTTAAAAACAAATAGTTATTCCTGTACATATTGTATCTATCATACTAATCTATAAATAAATTACTGGAAATATACCTATTCTAGTTTATTCGAAAATCTTTCCCCCGATGTCAGTTGCTTTGTAAAGCGTTGTATTTAGTTCACGGCGTGGTGTTGAGAAGTAAAGATGTGTACAAAATTCAAACATCCGTTTTCTGCATTAATTGCAGGCCCTTCAGGTTGTGGAAAGTCATATTACGTCAATAATTTCATTTCAAATATTAATAACATGTGCGATACGCCATTCCGGAAGATTTCTTGGCATTATGGCACCTGGCAAGATCTTTATAACAAAATTCAGGGAGTTAGTTTTGTTGAAGGACTACCTGATGTGGAAAATTTAGATGGAAAAGATCCTCAGTTGATAATTATCGACAATCTTATGAGAGAGGCTGATAAGCGCGTTGTAGATATTTTTACTAAATGGTCTCACCATAAGAATTTATCCGTATTTTTCCTAACTCAAAATTTGTTCCATCAAGGGCGCGGACAGAGAGACATATCCTTGAATGCAAATTACATAATCTATTTCAAAAATCCTCGCGACAGAGCTCAGATCTCGCATCTCTCGAGGCAAATCTGCCCGGAAAATACAAAATTTATTCAAGAAGCATATGAAGACGCTACATTCGAACCTCATGGCTACATAATTTTTGATTTAAAACAGAATACACCTGATTGGCTGCGCTTTCGCACATGTCGCGAGGGGTTGACTTTTGTTTATTCACCTAAGAAAAAGTATAAATACTGTAGTAAAAGCATTCCCGAAGTCATATCGTAAAAATGAGTTCAACTATCGGCAACAATGCAGAATTATTAAGAGCCTTACATAAACTGAAACCAAAATATAGGTTAGCTATTTTGAAGAATGCAGATCCCGAATCAGTCAAATGTATCTGCGAGTGCGTATATAATATTTTACACGGTAACGTGCCTCTCAGTAGCAAGCAGCGTACAGCTCTTGGGCGACATAGAAAGGTATTAAGAAATCTTATTAAGCGCGGCGACACTTGGCAGAAAAAGAAGCGCGTTTTAGTTCAATCTGGTGGTGCTTTCTTACCTTTACTGCTGGCCCCTTTATTAAGTGGAGTACTAGGCTCTCTATTTAGAAGCTAAGAATGGACCATACTAAAAAGATGGTGTTAATATCACCAGAAAATCTGAGTCGACTGCGACAAAGCAATTCTCATGAAGATAATGTAACTACACAGCTCGATGAAGATATGAAAAAAATCATAAGTTCAAAATTAACTGAATCTGAGAAATGGGCCTTGTATCAGGAAACCCTACAAAGATATCTTTATTTTCAAAAAAGGAACGGAGAGCCTATTCAACTCCCTATAGAATCACAAGAAAATTGAGAACCGTCCGAGAGCAGCCCCACGATGGTGGACGAGGTTGACAATATCGTGAGAGTTCTGCCTAAATACATCAAGATAAAGCTTGTATACTAGTGGATTTGCTGAAGAGTGATAAAACAATCACATGGGATGCTAAAGGCTTAGTATCTATAAATGATAAGCAAATACCAAATTCGAATATATCAGATCTTATTGCCGATGCTGTCAGACATAGAAAATACAGTAATCCAACGGGGTGGGAGCATTTTATCAAAGCGTTAAAAACAGTCAATATACCTTTAGAATTGATAAATAATCCGCGACGGCGGAAATTTTTCCTTTCTCAACCTTACGCAGACACTCCACCAAAAAAAGAAAGACAATTGAGCGAAATCTCACAGCCGTTCATCAGAAAAACTCCTAAAAATAAGAGACAGCTAGATTTCAGTACGGAGAACGATTCGGATAACGAGGAAGAGGGGCTTCCAAAAGTCAAAAAAATTCATTGGAAACGATTTACATTATAAAGACAGAGAGAGAGAGGGAGAGAAAGAGATGGAAGAAAAATTAACTAAGATCTACTTTGATGCTTCACACCCAGCGGGTTTTTCGGGTGTTGATAAAGTAAGCAAAGCTGTGCAAGGTCTGTATAATAAGAAGGAAGTACGTAACTGGCTGAGCTCGCAAGATACATACACACTACATAAGCCAGCAAGAAAACGTTTCCCTAGAAACAAGTACAGAGTTTCTAATATAAATGACCTTTTCCAAGCCGATCTGAATGATATGAGATCCCTTTGTCGTTATAATGATAGCTACAAATATATTTTGACAGTTATCGACGTGTTTAGCAGGTACGCTTGGGCGGTGCCTCTCCGAGACAAAAAACCTTTGTCGGTCATCGCAGCGCTTAGAATTGTATTCAAGGATAGCACCCCAATTCATTTACAAACTGACAAAGGCGGGGAATTTCTTAACCGACCTGTTACAGCATTCTTGAAACAAAATGAGGTCAAACATTATGTGACACAAAATCCTGACATAAAAGCCAGCCTCGTTGAGAGACTCAATAGAACTCTGAAAAATAAGATGTATAAATATTTCACTTATAAAAACACATACAGATATATTGATGTACTTCAAGATCTCGTTGCTAGCTATAACAAAGCAAGACATCGTGTGATAAAATTAGCGCCTCGTGATGTGAATGACAAAAATGTTTTGCAGGTATGGAAGAATCAGTACGAAACTACGGCAAACTCAAGATACAGACAGCCAAAATATGCAATAAACGATTTGGTACGGATTTTAAAGTACAAACATATATTTGCTAAGGGATATGAAGCTAGCTGGAGCGAGGAAATGTTTAGAATTCATGCTATTGCAAAACGAAAGATTGTTGTTTATAGATTGAAAGATTTGAATGGCGAGATGATTGAAGGAACATTCTACGAGCACGAACTGCAAAAAGTGAATGCTACCCCCGATAAGACATATAAAATTGATAAAATTCTAGCTGAAAGAGGAAGAGGAAGCAGACGGGAATTGCTGGTCCGCTGGGTAGGTTATAACGACAAATTTAACTCCTGGATCAAAGCGAACGAAGTGAAATCAATAGAATAATGATGAATGAAAGAGAATTTTTTATTACATTACCAAGTAATAGCTCCATGGAGTACTTTGTTAATAATAAGACGTCTAATTTTTCTACTCAACTCCCTCAAAATGTTAAATTGGAGGGTACGTGGCAAGTTGCGCTAACTGGAATAATTTTTCCATGTACTTTCTACAATGTTAACGATCAAGAGAATGAAGTGAATATCGTAACAAATAGAGTGCAAACTACAAAAAAAACCAGACATACTACCATACAACATCAACGGGGAAAGATTCCAACTAAAAATTATGAAAATGCTGATCAAATTTTACATGAGATGAATAATGACTCTATAATCAATAAATATACAGCTTTTACGTTCAATAAGGAAAAAAAGCGCGTAGAAGTGAAAATTAAAGATACCAGCGTCTCATCTTTGAAACTGTCTCCGAAATTGGCGCTCCAGCTAGGATTCAACCCCTTTAATGATTTATACAGTGACAGAGTAGCGATTAACCTTCCGAATCTGCTGCTGGGCATACTTACTCAACTATATATCTATTGTGATATTATCGAACCACAAGTGATTGGAGATGTCTTCACACAATTATTAAGAATAGTCCCGATAAACACCGAGAAATATGTTTTTGGATCCAGTCAGATGATTTCATTCCACCAACCACATTTTATCCCAGTTTTGAGAAGAGAGTTTACAAATATAGAAATTGATATAAGGGACAGCAGTGGATTTACGCTCCATTCTTATTCGGCGTTTTATGTGTTAAACTTCACTTTAAACGGCTCGCATGATGAAAGCTTGTCCCTACCAGCAATATTATAACCTGCAAGCAGGCAGTGGTATCGGTGTTGTATATAGGGGGAGTCAATTTCAGAGGGGACACGGGATCGGGAGTTTTTTCAGCGGCCTGTTTCGAAATATTATGCCGTTGATTAGACGGGGTGTTGGAGCAGTTGGTAAACAAGCACTCAACACAGGAATGCAATTTCTCGGTGATTTGAGTGAAAATCAACCTGTGAGGGAATCATTTCAACGGCGTGTAGTAGAGGCTGGAGAAAATCTGAAACGAAAAGCCGAATCAAAAGTGGATCAATTGATAAATGGCGGCGGTTATAAAAAGAAACGTTTGGTATCTAAAACTACTCATTTGAAAGCGTCACCTGGTAGAGTGAACAAGAGGCAGAGGACTAGACGCTTGAAACAGTCAGATATTTTTGGTTGAAATGGCGTTCCTTCACTCTCAGTCGTGTGAATGCGTTAAAACAGAATTAGACTTATTCGCTTTACCTCCAACCCAAACAAGTATTGAGAACGGACAATGGATCAATTACAAGCCTCTATCATCAATCACTGAAGATGGTCCCATTGAATTCGTGGTTCCAGGAAACGGCGAAGAGTACATAGACTTATCTCAAACTATGTTATATATAAATGCAAAAATTATAAAATCTGATGGCACACAGCTAACCGATACTGGCTGCACTCACTATTCAGTCAAGTGGATGTATGCTTGAATCAAAAACTAGTATCGCCACCCAATAATACTTATGCTTATCGAGCTTATCTGGAAACATTACTGAATTACGGAAGTGATGCGAAAAAATCGCATCTCACCTCGTCGTTGTGGTATTCTGATGACGCTGGAAAAATGAACAATACAGATGTGGGAGGGAATTCAGGATATAACAAACGCCAGAAATATACTGCCCGGAGTCAAAATATTGATATGATAGGGCATTTACATGTGGATTTATTCAATCAAGAGAAATTCCTTCTAAATGGGGTGGAAATTCGTCTTCGTATGGTACGTTCTCGTGATAGTTTCAATCTTCTCTCAACCGCAAACACTTATAAAGTTCAAATAACTGAGGCCACCCTATATGTGCGTCGGGTAAAATTGAATCCTAGCATTCTGCTTGCCCATAGTAAGGCCTTGGAAATAAGTACTGCTAAATATCCAATAACACGCTCAGAAGTAAAAGCGATCACCATTCCTTCAGCGGTACAAGGAAAATCATTGGATAATATATTTTTGGGTCAGCTTCCAAAACGCTGTATCATAGGATTTGTATCAAATCAAGCCTTTAATGGAGATTATACAAAGAATCCCTTCAATTTTGAGCATTTCAAAATAAATTATTTGTCTTTATTTGTGAATGGACAACAAATACCTACAAAACCCCTGCAGCCATCCTTCACTGACAAGAAGACCTATACACAGATGTTCAATACGCTGTTCTTAGGGACAGGTATAAATTTCGGTAACACAGGTAACGAAATAAGCAGGGACGATTATTCAGGAGGCTACTGTCTATCAGCGTTCGACTTGACACCCGATTTAGCGGCAAATTCAATGCTCTCCTGGAATTTAACACGCCACGGTTCATTAAGAATTGAAGTAGGATTTGAAACAGCTCTCGTGCAAACATTAAATTGTGTTATTTACGCTCAATTTGATAATATCATTGAAATAGATAAGAATAGAAATGTAATTGTAGACTATGGTAGTTAAGTATATATCTAGCTTTATGTATTGATGGAATAAATAAACTATCTTGTGAAATGATTATTTTTAATTTAAATCTTGAATAAATACCCGACCCTAAAGACACGACATAAATATATTATAAGAAAGAAGTAACTTCTAAATTCATCAGTACTTTGCGAGCATTTGCTATGACAAGTTATATAATTGATGTTCAGGGTTTTTATGGAAATGCAGCGGAATATATCATCAAGGAACTTGCTGTTATCTCTTTAGATAGGTTATATTCGCAGCATTATGTATTCAAAGCACCAGTCCATTTAGGAGAATTGAGTGAGAAATTCCAAAAG
The DNA here is from genome assembly GCA_963989225.1 of Dromius quadrimaculatus. Classification (NCBI taxonomy): domain Eukaryota; kingdom Metazoa; phylum Arthropoda; class Insecta; order Coleoptera; family Carabidae; genus Dromius; species Dromius quadrimaculatus. The sequence goes on along the minus strand of OZ022326.1, from coordinate 46,283,088 downwards.
CAGACTCATTGGTTGAGAAATGATCTTCATGGCTTCGCATGCGTGGATGGTTATACAGAATATGATAAAATATTCGGTATATTGAAGAACATTTTTGAGACCGCTGATAGAATTTATATTAAAGGAGGTGATAAAAAGAGCTTCATCGAGAGAGTCTTGGGTCGAGACGATCTAATTGACCTATCAGAGTTGGGGTGTCCTTCTTTAAAAGTGTTATCTAAAGATTACAACGCCCCCAGCTGCTTGATACCACAATCGCACGAAGGGAAAGTGTGTGCCGTGAGGAATGTGAATCTTCTCAAACAGTGGCCAGCTCAAAATAACCATAATGAACGCCGCTCAAATAGAAGCCGTATTTCATGAATATTTTCGAAATTTGGCCTACTATGGAGTTTATGCTTCAAATAGACTACCGCAGCGAGTAAACTATCCATGCACGATAATTGCAAATACCGATCCCGACACCAAACCCGGGGTTCACTGGATTGGGATATTTATTGATCGCAAAGGCCACGGAACTTATTTCGACTCATACGGAAGACGGCCACTCGTTAAAAGTCATGAGAACTTTTTGAATCGAAATACCCGAACATGGACATACAACAGTACTATTTTGCAAGATTACGCTACAGACGTTTGTGGAAACTATTGTTTGTTGTATTTAATATTTAGAATAAATAATTATAATCATGATGACTTTATTGGATTATTCAGTAAGTCTGATCCCTATGAAAATGATGTACTGATAAAATTTATGTATGAGTACTATTTCACAAAATATGTTTAATATGTAGGAGGTGAGACTAGAGGCACTAGTAGACAATAATAAAATCATAATTAAGAATTGACTATCTTTATTGTCAAATATCATCGTAGCTTATTCTAACCTGGATCTTTTCAGACCGTACGGATATGATTTCGAATAATCAACTAATCTACGCTTCATAGCATTAATTCTAAATAATTTATTCTCTTTTTTCGTTACAACACTATGGTCTAGAGTACTTCTTATATTATAACTACTCAACACAATATCCGTATCACGGTTACCTAAGATTAATTCCTTCATACAGCTAAAATTAATTTTTTTCGAATTTCTATAGTTCAACGTAAAGCCTTTGACCTCGCAAATCTCTTGATAAGTATCCTGCAATGGTGAATACGTTTTAAAAGCATAATTTTTTGGACCCCCGCATACGAATTCGGTAATGTAGGTTCCCGAACCCAAAGAAGCTAGTTCATTCGTGAGATCACCCATGAAATCACCTGTTTGTGGCTCGTATTGTCCAGGTAGATGCGAGTATATGATTGAATCAGTGTCATAATATAAAACTCTATCGCCCAAGGCGTCCAGGTGGCGGTAAAGTTCAAGTCGGGCGAGCGCTGTTGTATAAGCGGCAATAACGACATTCACTGTGGGAAGAGGCTCCACTGACTCGTCACGATACTGCCAATTAACGTACATCAACTGTTGTCCAGCGGGGATTATTTTATTTACAATAATGACCGGATTAGCCAGTAGTTCATAAAGCTCAGCAGGGGCTGCAACTGTTGTAGTGCGCGGTCTATTTTCAGCCTGGGCAAATTTACCTGTGAGCATAAAATCATTTGTTAGTTCCAAGCACGATAAAAAATATGTTGCATAACTAACTCACCCCATAAAGAGTTCAGACAAATTTTTGCGACAGCGCGCCTACCCGAATTCTTTGTAATTGAATCTGCATCCAACTGGATCCCTTCTTTCTCTAGAAACATCCTGATATACGCATCTTTTGACTCATCAGAGGTACATTCTTCTGGATAGCCAGATGACTCCTGTTTTATCTTCAAGAAAGTGTCTATATAATCCGCAAATATACCGCCGGTTTTTGACGCTTTGTTGTATTCCGTAGTCTTGTATTGCCATACTTCATGAACTTCCAGTATTTTATAACCATGACGTACAGCCGTCTGCACTTCAACCGACACCCATGTGCCAACATTTGCCTCTCACTATCAGAGTGTGTGCAGTCTTGTGTTTCTAACGTATCGCAACATTTTCTACATAGGACGAACATGAGTTTACCATACGAATATCTCGTTGATCCTCTTGTAATAGTAGCCATTGTAATGCTATCTTGGACTGGTTTTCTTTCAGTCTATATCCTTTAATAGGTATGAGCCCGATTGTGTTTTCTTTCAAAATTAAACGCCGGAACGCTTTGTTGCATGCTGATGCAATAGTAACGGCCTCTGAAAATGGGCAAGCACGACAATCATTTATAAAAGTTTGTCGAAATTTGGTACAAGATCGACGTAAAATATCTACATCCGATATACAGTATTCTGTAAACTCTCTTTGTAAATCAAACATTACACCATTTTCAATTTGTTGATTATACCAAGCCAGAAATTTTTGTCTTTCCAAAGTTTTCATAATGTCCGCGCCATAATATTCAATAGCTGGCAGAGGTCCAAAATATTCAGCATTCTCTGAAGTATTAAACAGATGCGGAAAATACCCTTTTTTTACAGTACCTGCCAGACCCATGGCTTCAGGTAAAGACGCTAGAGGCATACCCATGTAATTCAAGGAATCTATGAATCTTATTTTGCTATTGATCTCGATTAATAAAATTTTGTTACCGTTCAAAATTATATTTGGTTTTAGGTTCATTTTCTCTACAAGATATTTCAGTACGAACTGAGCGTCAAATGACTTAGCATTATGTGCAATACATGTTACAGAAGAAAATGATATTCGCGGAGCTAAAGCATACAAGAGAAAATTTTCAATTGGATTTTTTCTGAATACCTGCTGTCGAACACCGCACGAGGAGCAGAAAGATCTTAAATCATCTATATTACAGCATGCATTGCACGATTGTTGAATTACGCATAAGTCAACTTCATGTAATCTATGTTTGTCAAGAAAATTTTCTTGTCGTGTCTCTAGATCGTAATAAATAAATAAAGTATTGTCTTTCAATTTATTTTTATCCGGTTTCATGAAGCATTTATGGTTAGGTTTCCTATAACAATCACAGATTTTGCAAAAAATTTCACCACAAATATGATTCCTATTTTTTTGACAGTTATAAGTTTTTAAACACTGTTTACAGGTTTTCAGCAGACCACAAACATTCTTTCTTCTGTGATTATCATAACAAATCTGTCCTCGAAAATTTCTGTTACAGTCCGGGCATTTTTTCAATTGCAGTGTACAAACACACGCTGGAGATTCTTTACAAAAAATGCAGATATTTTGACAAGTGTGTGCTAATAGCCTGTTGTACCCTGTATGACAAGGTTTGCAAAAATACTTGCATGTAAAGGCAGCTGTTAAACTCTTTATGACCGAATAATGATTCTGATAATGTAAAAGGTTCAGTCGTGGTAAGTTTCCATCGGGTGCTCCTTCGAAAATTAGGTCACCGCGCGTATTATACGCGTATACACATATGTTGTACTGTTTATAAAAATTTTGAAATTCCTTCAATTCAGGTATACCGGCTCCGCCCGCATCTATTTTAATACCGGTATCGCATAATAACTTGTTTACGCGTGTCTGTTGATCAATATGGCCGTCTTTTCTGATATTCTCAAAAACTTCATCTTTCGTAACGAATGCTTCAGCGACAACTAAAGCTCTAGGTAGGCAAAGATTATTGACGTTGTTAATTTCTATGATACCGTGTTTCCTGCGACATAATTCCGCGTAGCTAAGCCCGTGACCGTTTAGATGTCTTCCGTTTCCTACTGGCATGGCTATGTGTGTCATCTCCATTGTGAATGCTCCGTCGGAAAACAACTTTGCGTTGCTTTGAAGAATTTTGTCGATCGCATCCCATATGACGTCGACGTGAATTTGGTCCCTTCTTTGGAACGACATCCAGGCTGGCCCGTGCTCCATGTGAGGGGTGTAGAATGTGAACCCGACAAAATCTGCAGGATTCATGTCGTTCAACATATCGGTCAATACCTGAGAAATTTTAACATTAAATATATCAGCATAATTACAACCATGAGAATATTCGTACTTGTTCAATGCTTCCATAGAACCATTTGATAGGATTTTCTCCAGGAGGCGGGTCCGTCAGGTGGAAGACCGTTCGAAATCCACGCATCGCGAATCTTTTCACGTGATACACTCTATTTTCTATGATTTCATAACGTTTAATAGCCCCTCGACCGTCCTGAATGTCTGAACTAGGAATCACTGACACTTCACTTTCACTCACAATTGAATTCACATCTTCTTTGGTAAGAGCTGAATCGATAATATTTTCACATAGCTCGAAAAAAGAATCAAAATTCTGCTGTGGACACGTTTCAGATGATCTAGTGGCATCTGTCTCTGTTTCGTTGTTTTCACCGATATTATGACAGATTAAGTCTTCATGATTGGTATTTTCTGTTGACTCGTCATTCATAAGAGCTGAATCGATGAGATTCTCACAAATCTCGAAGAAAGAATCAAAATTTTGTTGATAGCTCATTTTAACTTTGACTGTAAACTAGGTTGCTACACACTGAAGCGAATTCGAGACGCTCTCACCCTTTTATAAACAGGTTTTTCTACCAGCCACAATCGCTGGCGGTCTGAGAAAATAGCTAGCTTTGTTCTGAATTTGATTTTCTAAAGACCTATGAAAATCTAAAGTTATTGGAGGATCAGTGTGTCACTTTGTGACTAGAAAGTGATAGTTATTACGTATTCCTTCATGAAACAGTTTTAAAGAATTAGAATTTTCAGTTCTTACATCTAATTAGAAATTGTATACTCACTTAGAAATTTTCATATCAATAAATATATTTTACATTTATTTCCTGAATTCAATTTTATATTCGCTTCATATGAATAAAATACATCAGTACCGTATTTGATATTATTTATTTTTGTGTTTGATTTTAGATTGAATCAGGAAAGTTCTTAATTGAAAAAAGTTCACATTATATTTTTCTATATCAAATTAGTGATTTAATACTTCATCAGAAAATTTTCATATCAATGAAAAGGTTAAAAATAATATTTCACGTTTATTTTCAGAGTTTTATATTTGCTCAGGAAGGTTTTCATATGAATAAGAATACAACAACAACAACAACAACACCGTATTTCACATTATTTATTTTTGTGTTTGATTTTATTTTGAATAAAGGAAGCTTTTGGATGAAAGCAAGTTCACATTTCATTTTACAAATATTTTTCTGTTATAAAAGTATACACATTATGTTCAAAATCAAGAAATGCACAACATTTTATTTTACATATATTTTTCTCTCATAAGAGTATGAACATAATCTAAGTCTTTTCTCATTCTATTATTGTGATAAATATACATGTCTACAAAAACGTCTCTTAAATAAATGTTTCCGGTAATGAAATATTTGAATAAACTTAAATTCATTGGTAAATTATATCTCAACTTATTGACTACAGTATATTTCAGATTGTTTTTATACTGTTCGTAAATATCATCATATAATTTATTGTAATGTCTCAAATCCGCGAATATGCTCTTACCTAAGCAGATAAGAGTTTCAATATTCAAATTATTCAGTGCCAGAAACACGCTTCCCGAACTACACTGTAACTGCTCTTTTGGTAATAAATTCAGATCTATTCCATTTATTTTATATTTATAGTTGATTTCTGATTCACTACACTTCTTCTTTAGCACAAGTATTTTTATAAGCTCGTAGAACTCTGTGAAGTCCGGTATATCTAAGTATAGTTTCTGGCGCGCACTTCCAAACAGGCGGACGGTCACTTTCAAATAATTATTAGCATTTAGTCCGATAGCTATATACCGGTTACATGTCATATCCAGGGGAACAATTTTACACACCAGCAAACGATCCCAATTGTCTCGATAGTCCCGGTTATTGGAAAGTTTGAACCGTATGCTCTCTACCGACCCCAATAAGATGTCCAGATGATTGTTCACATGGAGTTCGTCCTCATTGAATATCCTCTCTGCTTCTTGGTGGTTCGCCGAGGGCACTTCCATATCTTCGGACCAGCGTTGGCCACACTCATCGAAACTTTCTTCTTCTGCAGGTTTTTGATAACATGGCAGCAGACTGCTTTCGGAATCGCTGTCATAAATTGATATAGCAGGCGATGTAGCCCGCTGCACAGCTTCGTCCTGGAGCGATCTTGTAGTTGTTGATGACGTTTGCGACGAAGTCGAATTCTCCGGTGATGACAAGAGAGGCATTGATGGCCTATAAAAATTTATTAAACAATAATAAATTGATTATATTAGCATTCAAACCAAAGACTTACCGTTTCTCTCGTGGGAAGCTATCTTCAAAATTCATTCTGGAGTCTTGAGCAACAGGCTATACGAAACAGACTGGTACTCCACCCACCCCTACCGAACGCTTTTATATTCGGCCCCATAGAATGACGTCACGCATCACATGATCGCTTGCTGAAAGGCCTCCAGCCTGCGATGATTTGTTTTTACCCGGAACTCTCAACTAAATTCATTTATATATATATATATATATATATATATATATATATATATATATATATATATATATATATATATATATATATATATATATATATATATATATATATATATATATATATATATATATATATATATATATATTTGTTGATCTGTACATATTGCTACCTACAGTTTTGTGCATGTATCTAGATTTATTGCTACTTCTAGTGAATTTCAGTCGGTAAAGTAGATCGCTTTATAGTGGTTGATATTCAAACTATATCGCAGAGAAGATAACACAGCACAAAATTCAATTCATTGTGAATGATCATTCTCTTCATTTTTCTTCAATATCAGATTTCATGTGCAAACTAGATATCATTCTACGATGAGAAATTCTTACATATGCTCACATCTATAAATAATTAATGAGTAATAAACAAACAAATAAAATCAGAAGTAGCACTTGAATAAATTTTTGTATACTGTCACCAGATGATCAATTGTGTTAAAAGGATTGCATAACCTGAGTTCAATTGATAATTATCATAATTTCGCGTTATGAATCTAAATTTTATTATAACATAATAATTGCTAACAATTTTATATGAGATATTTTGTTTAAATAACCTAATTTTAACACAACAAACTAGACTGCTGCGAAATTACATTAACGATTTATTATAAAATAGTTCGTTTGAGATTGAGTTAGAATTTATATCAATTGAGGTATTGTGTTCACGAATCTTCTTTCCAACAAGTACTGTCTTCTGAACCTCCTTTCTCTTGTCATCTCCTTTCTTATCTTTTTCTGAAGATATCTTCATGTTCTTCTCATTATTCAAACCTAGTTCTGGTATACAATCTACTCCTTCCACTACTTTGCCACCAATCAATTACAACACTTTCTTCTCGAGCTCTGTAAGATCTCTTTTCAGTTATTTTCAGTTTCCTATTTCTTTTGATGCGTTTCCAATTGATCTTGCTCTTTTACGCATTCAGCATTTCCAATCAGTAAGTACTTATCTTTTTTAATACAGCGTTTTCTGGAAAATAACTATTTTTAGCTTCATATGATTCAGAATTTCACCTTTTTCCATACAATCAATGTTTTTTGCGGACCTCCACTTGCATTCAAGCTTCAAACAAGCTTGTCCCAGTTTTGTGTCACATTATTTGGGTGGTCTGGCATTATTTTATTTTCACAAAAATATGTATTTGATTCCAGCATTAGAGCATACAATTATTGATATTGCGTTAAGGTCGTTTTCAGTTTTTTTTTTCTATTTTGTGGTCCTAATCTGAAATCAAACCTTTATTAATCCTTGAATTTTTTTTAATTCACGGTGTTTCTTGCCTCATCACATAATATTTTCCAAAGTCCAGCAACTTAATACTCCTGAATTCTTGTATACATTAAACTTACAGAGAATATGTGAATCTGAATGACAAACGAGAGTCAGAAAGCAATATTGATTTTTGCGTCATTCAAGAATAATGAATTTGAGGTTATGATCATTCCGACACTGACATTTCAGCCACGGTACTACATGATGTGAAAACATTGACTTTTGTTGTTATGATGATTCACAAAATATGATTTCAACATATTGTCAGCAGCTGTCCATTGTTTACGAGAGCGTTCAGGGATGGAGGCGGGGAGCGAGCCGAATCCCATATAATCTTACTTTGGGGGAGGGGGGTTCTCTGCGAAATCAAGCAATATTTTTTCGGCAAAAAACAGAGTGAACTATTAAAATTAAACGGAGTTCGGATTCACGATTCAATTTAAAATAGTCCATTTGAGACTCAATTTGATAAGATATTGTTATAAAAAATGTTTGTCAATATTCAACAGAGTATTTTGTGATGGATTCTCACTATATTCTCAGAATATTTTGTTCAAATAATCAGATATAGACAAATTAAACTGGATACATCCTTATAAATCATATTCACGACTCAATTTAAAATAGTCCATTTGAGACTCAATTTGATGAGATATTGTTATGAAAAAAGTTTATCAATATTTAGCTGAGTATTTTGTAATGGATTCTCACTATATTCTTAGAATACTCCGTTCAAATAATCAGAAATAAAGAAATTAAACTGAATACATTCTCATGGAGTCATATTCACGACTCAATTTAAAATAGCCCATTTGAGACTCAATTTGATGAGATATTGTTATAAAAAATGTTTATCAATATTTAGCTGAGTATTTTGTAATGGATTCTCACTATATTCATAGAATATTTCGTTCGAATAATCAGAAATAAAGAAATTAAACTGAATACATTCTCATGGAGTCATATTCACGACTCAATTTAAAATAGTCCATTTGAGACTCAATTTGATGAGATATTGTTATAAAAAATGTTTATCAATATTATGCAGAGTATTTTGTAATGGATTCTCACTATATTCTCAAAATATTCTGTTCAAATAACTAGAAATAAACAAATTAAGGTAGTTGTCGTGCTATGAGCATAGTATCAGAATGTTCCAAATTTTTGTACACTTATTCAGAATATCATTATACAATAATCCCTAAAATTTGAAGTCGATTGACCATCTCAAACTCTAGATAAACGCAGTTAAATTTTAAATTTTCAACATGGAGAGCAATGGAGAATATACATTTTAGGCAGCAATTATATCAGTTTTAATTTTTTATGAAAAAACTAACAGTCAGATTCTTTTGGAAGACTAGTTGTGAATTGATATACATGTTCTGCGTACTTGAAAATAAAAATAAAATTATTGACCACCTCATTGTTTAGATATGAGAGCGCAAAGTTGAACATTTTATATATAAAATACGTCGCAACACGTTGAACAGAAACAACTTGGCAACACTGTACTTCACTTAACATTGCATTGTACTATCCAACCTGCAAAAACAAACGGAAAGAGAAAAAATAGTTGCTTAATAATGGCTTCAGTTGAACAATAATATCTATTATGAATAAAATTAATTTTATCTGAGATTTTTTGTTTTAAAATTTGCCTTTATACGTAAGATTTTTGGACATGTTTTCTATACTGGGATAACAGTTAAACACATTGTTGCCAAGCTTTTTTTCCGACCAGTAATCGTGTATATCACACTACAATTGAACGTGTTTGAGATACACTCTCCGACAAAAAATTCAGGCATCCACTAAATTTATTCTTAATTTTTTAGTCTTCATTCATTAATATTATCATAAAAATCTATGTACTGAACTATCTGCATTATAAACACGTTCTGACAAGAATAACAAGCATCTATATATCAGCTTGCAAAACGTTTTTTGTAGTTACGCCAGACTTTACTTTTTAACAATAATGTACTACGACAACAGCTTTAAACTGAATATATCCTCATGTAATCATATTCTAGACTCAATTTGATATAGTCCATTCGGGACTCAATTTAATGAGATATTGTTATAAAAAATGTTTATCAATATTCAGCAGAGTATTTCGTAATGGATTCTCACTATATTCTCAAAATATTCTGTTCAAATAATTAGAAATGAACAAATTGAACTGAATACATCCTTTTGGAGTCATATTCACGACTCAATTTAAAATAGTCCATTTAAGACTCAAATTGATGAGATATTATTATAAAAAATGTTTATCAATATTCAGCAGAGTATTTTGTAAAGGATTCTCACTATATTATCACGATATTTTGTTCAAATAATTAGAAATAAACAAATTAAACTGAATACTTCTTTTTGGAGTCATATCCACGACTCAATTTGAAATAGTCCATTTGAGACTAAATTTGATGAGATATTGTTATAAAAAATGTTCATCAATATTCAGCAGAGTATTTTGTAATGGATTCTCACTATATTCTCACAATATTTTGTTCAAATAATTAGAAATAAACAAATTAAACTGAATACTTCCTTTTGGAGTCATATCCACGACTCAATTTGAAATAGTCCATTTGAAACTCAATTTGATGAGATATTGTTATAAAAAATGTTTATCAATATTCAGCAGAGTATTTTGTGATGGATTCTCTCTATATTCTCAAAATATTTCGTTCAAATAATTAGAAATAAACAAATTAAACCGAATACATCCTTTTGGAGTCATATTCACGACTCAATTTGAAATAGTCCATTTGAAACTCAATTTGATGAGATATTGTTATAAAAAATGTTTATCAATATTCAGTAGAGTATTTTTTAATGGATTCTCACTATATTCTCGGAATATTCTGTTCAAATAATTAGAAATAGACAAATTGAACTGAATACATCCTTTTGGAGTCATATTCACGACTCAAACTAAAATAGTCCATTTGAGACTCAATTTGATGAGATATTGTTATAAAAAATGTTTATCAATATTCAGCAGAGTATTTTGTAATGGATTCTCACCATATTTTCAAAATATTTCGTTCAAATAATTAGAACTAAACTAATTAAACTGAATACATCCTTTTGGAGTAATATTCACGACTCAATTTAAAATAGTCCATTTGAGACTCAATTTGATGAGATATTATTATAAAAAATGTTTATCAATATTCAGCAGAGTATTTTGTTATGGATTCTCACTATATTCTCAAAATATTTTGTTCAAATAATTAGAAATAAACAAATTAAACTGAATACATCCTTTTGGAGTCATATTCACGACTCAATTTAAAATAGTCCATTTGAGACTCAATTTGATGAGATATTATTATAAAAAATGTTTATCAATATTCAGCAGAGTATTTTGTAATGGATTCTCACTATATTATCACAATATTTTGTTCAAATAATCAGAAATAAACAAATTAAACTGAATACTTCTTTTTGGAGTTATATCCACGACTCAATTCGAAATAGTCCATTTGAGACTAAATTTGATGAGATATTGTTATAAAAAATGTTCATCAATATTCAGCAGAGTATTTTGTAATGGATTCTCACTATATTCTCACAATATTTTGTTCAAATAATCAGAAATAAACAAATTAAACTGAATACTTCCTTTTGGAGTCATATCCACGACTCAATTTAAAATAGTCCATTTGAGACTCAATTTGATGAGATATTGTTATAAAAAATATTTATCAATATTCAGTAGAGTATTTTTCAATGGGATCTCACTATATTTTCAAAATATTTTGTTCAAATAATTAGAAATAAACTAATTAAACTGAATACATCCTTCTGGAGTAATATTCACGACTCAATTTAAAATAGTCCATTTGAGACTCTATTTGATGAGATATTGTTATAAAAAATGTTTATCAATATTCAGCAGAGTATTTTGTAATGGATTCTTACTATATTCTCACAATATTTTGTTCAAATAATTAGAAATAAACAAATTAAACTGAATACATCCTTTTGGAGTCATATTCACGACTCAATTTAAAATAGTCTATTTGAGACTCAATTTGATGAGATATTGTTATAAAAAATGTTTATCAATATTCAGCGGAGCATTTTGTAATGGATTCTCACTATATTCTCACAATATTTTGTTCAAATAATTGGAAATAAACAAATTAAACTGAATACATCCTTTTGGAGTCATATTCACGACTCAATTTAAAATGGTCTATTTGAGACTCAATTTGATGAGATATTGTTATAAAAAATGTTTATCAATATTCAGCAGATTATTTTGTAATGGATTCTCACTATATTCTCAAAATATTTCGTTCAAATAATTAGAAATAAACAAATTAAACTGAATACATCCTTTTGGAGTCATATTCACAGCTCAATTTAAAATAGTCCATTTGAGACTCAATTTGATGAGATATTGTTATAAAAAATGTTTATCAATATTCAGCAGAGTATTTTGTAATGGATTCTCTCTATATTCTCAAAATATTTTGTTCAAATAATTAGAAATAAACTAATTAAACTGAATACATCCTTTTGGAGTCATATCCACGACTCAATTTAAAATAGTCCATTTGAGACTCAATTTGATGAGATATTGTTATAAAAAATATTTATCAATATTCAGTAGAGTATTTTTCAATGAAATCTCACTATATTTTCAAAATATTTTGTTCAAATAATTAGAAATAAACTAATTAAACTGAATACATTCTTCTGGAATAATATTCACGACTCAATTTAAAATAGTCCATTTGAGACTCTATTTGATGAGATATTGTTATAAAAAATGTTTATCAATATTCAGCAGAGTATTTTGTAATGGATTCTCACAATATTCTCACAATATTTTGTTCAAATAATTGGAAATAAACAAATTAAACTGAATACATCCTTTTAGAGTCATATTCACGACTCAATTTAAAATAGTCTATTTGAGACTCAATTTGATGAGATATTGTTATAAAAAATGTTTATCAATATTCAGCAGAGTATTTTGTAATGGATTCTCACTATATTCTCACAATATTTTGTTCAAATAATTGGAAATAAACAAATTAAACTGAATACATCCTTTTGGAGTCATATTCACGACTCAATTTAAAATAGTCTATTTGAGACTCAATTTGATGAGATATTGTTATAAAAAATGTTTATCAATATTCAGCAGATTATTTTGTAATGGATTCTCACTATATTTTCAAAATATTTTGTTCAAATAATTAGAAATAAACAAATTAAACTGAATACATCCTTTTGGAGTCATATTCACAGCTCAATTTAAAATAGTCCATTTGAGACTCAATTTGATGAGATATTGTTATAAAAAATGTTTATCAATATTCAGCAGAGTATTTTGTAATGGATTCTTACTATATTCTCACAATATTTTGTTCAAATAATTAGAAATAAACAAATTAAACTGAATACATCCTTTTGGAGTCATATTCACGACTCAATTTAAAATAGTCTATTTGAGACTCAATTTGATGAGATATTGTTATAAAAAATGTTTATCAATATTCAGCAGATTATTTTGTAATGGATTCTCACTATATTCTCATAATATTTTGTTCAAATAATTAGAAATAAACAAATTAAACTGAATACATCCTTTTGGAGTCATATTCACGACTCAATTTAAAATAGTCCATTTGAGACTCAATTTGATGAGATATTATTATAAAAAATGTTTATCAATATTCAGCAGAGTATTTTGTAAAGGATTCTCACTATATTATCACGATATTTTGTTCAAATAATTAGAAATAAACAAATTAAACTGAATACTTCTTTTTGGAGTCATATCCACGACTCAATTTGAAATAGTCCATTTGAGACTAAATTTGATGAGATATTGTTATAAAAAATGTTCATCAATATTCAGCAGAGTATTTTGTAATGGATTCTCACTATATTCTCACAATATTTTGTTCAAATAATCAGAAATAAACAAATTAAACTGAATACTTCCTTTTGGAGTCATATCCACGACTCAATTTGAAATAGTCCATTTGAGACTCAATTTGATGAGATATTGTTATAAAAAATATTTATCAATATTCAGTAGAGTATTTTTCAATGGGATCTCACTATATTTTCAAAATATTTTGTTCAAATAATTAGAAATAAACTAATTAAACTGAATACATCCTTCTGGAGTAATATTCACGACTCAATTTAAAATAGTCCATTTGAGACTCTATTTGATGAGATATTGTTATAAAAAATGTTTATCAATATTCAGCAGAGTATTTTGTAATGGATTCTTACTATATTCTCACAATATTTTGTTCAAATAATTAGAAATAAACAAATTAAACTGAATACATCTTTTTGGAGTCATATTCACGACTCAATTTAAAATAGTCTATTTGAGACTCAATTTGATGAGATATTGTTATAAAAAATGTTTATCAATATTCAGCAGAGTATTTTGTAATGGATTCTCACTATATTCTCACAATATTTTGTTCAAATAATCAGAAATAAACAAATTAAACTGAATACATCCTTTTGGAGTCATATTCACGATTCAATTTAAAATGGTCTATTTGAGACTCAATTTGATGAGATATTGTTATAAAAAATGTTTATCAATATTCAGCAGATTATTTTGTAATGGATTCTCACTATATTCTCAAAATATTTCGTTCAAATAATTAGAAATAAACAAATTAAACTGAATACATCCTTTTGGAGTCATATTCACAGCTCAATTTAAAATAGTCCATTTGAGACTCAATTTGATGAGATATTGTTATAAAAAATGTTTATCAATATTCAGCAGAGTATTTTGTAATGGATTCTCTCTATATTCTCAAAATATTTTGTTCAAATAATTAGAAATAAACTAATTAAACTGAATACATCCTTTTGGAGTCATATCCACGACTCAATTTAAAATAGTCCATTTAAGACTCAATTTGATGAGATATTGTTATAAAAAATATTTATCAATATTCAGTAGAGTATTTTTCAATGGAATCTCACTATATTTTCAAAATATTTTGTTCAAATGATTAGAAATAAACTAATTAAACTGAATACATCCTTCTGGAATAATATTCACGACTCAATTTAAAATAGTCCATTTGAGACTCTATTTGATGAGATATTGTTATAAAAAATGTTTATCAATATTCAGCAGAGTATTTTGTAATGGATTCTCACAATATTCTCACAATATTTTGTTCAAATAATTGGAAATAAACAAATTAAACTGAATACATCCTTTTAGAGTCATATTCACGACTCAATTTAAAATAGTCTATTTGAGACTCAATTTGATGAGATATTGTTATAAAAAATGTTCATCAATATTCAGCAGAGTATTTTGTAATGGATTCTCACTATATTCTCACAATATTTTGTTCAAATAATTGGAAATAAACAAATTAAACTGAATACATCCTTTTGGAGTCATATTCACGACTCAATTTAAAATAGTCTATTTGAGACTCAATTTGATGAGATATTGTTATAAAAAATGTTTATCAATATTCAGCAGATTATTTTGTAATGGATTCTCACTATATTTTCAGAATATTTTGTTCAAATAATTAGAAATAAACAAATTAAACTGAATACATCCTTTTGGAGTCATATTCACAGCTCAATTTAAAATAGTCCATTTGAGACTCAATTTGATGAGATATTGTTATAAAAAATGTTTATCAATATTCAGCAGAGTATTTTGTAATGGATTCTTACTATATTCTCACAATATTTTGTTCAAATAATTAGAAATAAACAAATTAAACTGAATACATCCTTTTGGAGTCATATTCACGACTCAATTTAAAATAGTCTATTTGAGACTCAATTTGATGAGATATTGTTATAAAAAATGTTTATCAATATTCAGCAGATTATTTTGTAATGGATTCTCACTATATTCTCATAATATTTTGTTCAAATAATTAGAAATAAACAAATTAAACTGAATACATCCTTTTGGAGTCATATTCACGACTCAATTTAAAATAGTCCATTTGAGACTCAATTTGATGAGATATTATTATAAAAAATGTTTATCAATATTCAGCAGAGTATTTTGTAAAGGATTCTCACTATATTATCACGATATTTTGTTCAAATAATTAGAAATAAACAAATTAAACTGAATACTTCTTTTTGGAGTCATATCCACGACTCAATTTGAAATAGTCCATTTGAGACTAAATTTGATGAGATATTGTTATAAAAAATGTTCATCAATATTCAGCAGAGTATTTTGTAATGGATTCTCACTATATTCTCACAATATTTTGTTCAAATAATCAGAAATAAACAAATTAAACTGAATACTTCTTTTTGGAGTTATATCCACGACTCAATTTGAAATAGTCCATTTGAGACTAAATTTGATGAGATATTGTTATAAAAAATGTTCATCAATATTCAGCAGAGTATTTTGTAATGGATTCTCACTATATTCTCACAATATTTTGTTCAAATAATTAGAAATAAACAAATTAAACTGAATACTTCCTTTTGGAGTCATATCCACGACTCAATTTGAAATAGTCCATTTGAAACTCAATTTGATGAGATATTGTTATGAAAAATGTTTATCAATATTCAGCAGAGTATTTTGTAATGGATTCTCTCTATATTCTCAAAATATTCCGTTCAAATAATTAGAAATAAACAAATTAAACCGAATACATCCTTTTGGAGTCATATTCACGACTCAATTTAAAATAGTCCATTTGAGACTCAATTTGATGAGATATTATTATAAAAAATGTTTATTAATATTCAGCAGAGTATTTTGTAATGGATTCTCACTATATTATCACAATATTTTGTTCAAATAATCAGAAATAAACAAATTAAACTGAATACTGCTTTTTGGAGTTATATCCACGACTCAATTTGAAATAGTCCATTTGAGACTAAATTTGATGAGATATTGTTATAAAAAATGTTCATCAATATTCAGCAGAGTATTTTGTAATGGATTCTCACTATATTCTCACAATATTTTGTTCAAATAATCAGAAATAAACAAATTAAACTGAATACTTCCTTTTGGAGTCATATCCACGACTCAATTTAAAATAGTCCATTTGAGACTCAATTTGATGATATATTGTTATAAAAAATGTTTATCAATATTCAGCAGAGTATTTTGTAATGGATTCTCTCTATATTCTTAAAATATTCTGTTCAAATAATTAGAAATAAACTAATAAAACTGAATACATCCTTTTGGAGTCATATCCACGACTCAATTTAAAATAGTCCATTTGAGACTCAATTTGATGAGATATTGTTATAAAAAATATTTATCAGTATTCAGTAGAGTATTTTTCAATGGAATCTCACTATATTTTCAGAATATTTTGTTCAAATAATTAGAAATAAACAAATTAATCTGAATACTTCCTTTTGGAGTCATATCCACGACTCAATTTAAAATAGTTCATTTGAGACTCAATTTGATGAGATATTGTTATAAAAAATGTTTATCAATATTCAGCAGAGTATTTTGTAATGGATTCTCACTATATTCTCGGAACATTTTGTTCAAATAATTAGAAATAAACAAATTAAACTGAATACATCCTTTTGGAGTCATATTCACGACTCAATTTAAAATAGTCCATTTGAGACTCAATTTGATATATTCTCAAAATATTTTGTTCAAATAATCAGAAATAAACTAATTAAACTGAATACATCCTTTTGGAGTCATATTCACGACTCAATTAAAAATAGTCCGTTTGAGACTCAATTTGATGAGATATTGTTATAAAAAATGTTTATCAATATTCAGCAGAGTATTTTGTAATGGATTCTCACTATATTCTCAGAATATTTTGTTCAAATAATTAGAAATTAACAAATCAAACTGAATACATCCTTTTGGAGTCATATTCACGACTCAATTTAAAATAGTCCATTTGAGACTCTATTTGATGAGATATTGTTATAAAAAATGTTTATCAATATTCAGCAGAGTATTTTGTAATGGATTCTTACTATATTCTCACAATATTTTGTTCAAATAATTAGAAATAAACAAATTAAACTGAATACTTCCTTTTGGAGTCATATCCACGACTCAATTTAAAATAGTTCATTTGAGACTCAATTTGATGAGATATTGTTATAAAAAATGTTTATCAATATTCAGCAGAGTATTTTGTAATGGATTCTCACTATATTCTCGAAACATTTTGTTCAAATAATTAGAAATAAACAAATTAAACTGAATACATCCTTTTGGAGTCATATTCACGACTCAATTTAAAATAGTCCATTTGAGACTCAATTTGATGATATATTGTTATAAAAAATGTTTATCCATATTCAGCAGAGTATTTTGTGATGGATTCTCACTATATTCTCAAAATATTTTGTTCAAATAATCAGAAATAAACTAATTAAACTGAATACATCCTTTTGGAGTCATATTCACGACTCAATTAAAAATAGTCCATTTGAGACTCAATTTGATGAGATATTGTTATAAAAAATGTTTATCAATATTCAGCAGAGTATTTTGTAATGGATTCTCTCTATATTCTCAAAATATTTTGTTCAAATAATTAGAAATAAACTAATTAAACTGAATACATCCTTTTGGAGTCATATCCACGACTCAATTTAAAATAGTCCATTTGAGACTCAATTTGATGAGATATTGTTATAAAAAATATTTATCAATATTCAGTAGAGTATTTTTCAATGGAATCTCACTATATTTTCAAAATATTTTGTTCAAATAATTAGAAATAAACTAATTAAACTGAATACATTCTTCTGGAATAATATTCACGACTCAATTTAAAATAGTCCATTTGAGACTCTATTTGATGAGATATTGTTATAAAAAATGTTTATCAATATTCAGCAGAGTATTTTGTAATGGATTCTCACAATATTCTCACAATATTTTGTTCAAATAATTGGAAATAAACAAATTAAACTGAATACATCCTTTTAGAGTCATATTCACGACTCAATTTAAAATAGTCTATTTGAGACTCAATTTGATGAGATATTGTTATAAAAAATGTTTATCAATATTCAGCAGAGTATTTTGTAATGGATTCTCACTATATTCTCACAATATTTTGTTCAAATAATTGGAAATAAACAAATTAAACTGAATACATCCTTTTGGAGTCATATTCACGACTCAATTTAAAATAGTCTATTTGAGACTCAATTTGATGAGATATTGTTATAAAAAATGTTTATCAATATTCAGCAGATTATTTTGTAATGGATTCTCACTATATTTTCAAAATATTTTGTTCAAATAATTAGGAATAAACAAATTAAACTGAATACATCCTTTTGGAGTCATATTCACAGCTCAATTTAAAATAGTCCATTTGAGACTCAATTTGATGAGATATTGTTATAAAAAATGTTTATCAATATTCAGCAGAGTATTTTGTAATGGATTCTTACTATATTCTCACAATATTTTGTTCAAATAATTAGAAATAAACAAATTAAACTGAATACATCCTTTTGGAGTCATATTCACGACTCAATTTAAAATAGTCTATTTGAGACTCAATTTGATGAGATATTGTTATAAAAAATGTTTATCAATATTCAGCAGATTATTTTGTAATGGATTCTCACTATATTCTCATAATATTTTGTTCAAATAATTAGAAATAAACAAATTAAACTGAATACATCCTTTTGGAGTCATATTCACGACTCAATTTAAAATAGTCCATTTGAGACTCAATTTGATGAGATATTATTATAAAAAATGTTTATCAATATTCAGCAGAGTATTTTGTAAAGGATTCTCACTATATTATCACGATATTTTGTTCAAATAATTAGAAATAAACAAATTAAACTGAATACTTCTTTTTGGAGTCATATCCACGACTCAATTTGAAATAGTCCATTTGAGACTAAATTTGATGAGATATTGTTATAAAAAATGTTCATCAATATTCAGCAGAGTATTTTGTAATGGATTCTCACTATATTCTCACAATATTTTGTTCAAATAATCAGAAATAAACAAATTAAACTGAATACTTCCTTTTGGAGTCATATCCACGACTCAATTTGAAATAGTCCATTTGAGACTCAATTTGATGAGATATTGTTATAAAAAATATTTATCAATATTCAGTAGAGTATTTTTCAATGGGATCTCACTATATTTTCAAAATATTTTGTTCAAATAATTAGAAATAAACTAATTAAACTGAATACATCCTTCTGGAGTAATATTCACGACTCAATTTAAAATAGTCCATTTGAGACTCTATTTGATGAGATATTGTTATAAAAAATGTTTATCAATATTCAGCAGAGTATTTTGTAATGGATTCTTACTATATTCTCACAATATTTTGTTCAAATAATTAGAAATAAACAAATTAAACTGAATACATCTTTTTGGAGTCATATTCACGACTCAATTTAAAATAGTCTATTTGAGACTCAATTTGATGAGATATTGTTATAAAAAATGTTTATCAATATTCAGCAGAGTATTTTGTAATGGATTCTCACTATATTCTCACAATATTTTGTTCAAATAATCAGAAATAAACAAATTAAACTGAATACATCCTTTTGGAGTCATATTCACGATTCAATTTAAAATGGTCTATTTGAGACTCAATTTGATGAGATATTGTTATAAAAAATGTTTATCAATATTCAGCAGATTATTTTGTAATGGATTCTCACTATATTCTCAAAATATTTCGTTCAAATAATTAGAAATAAACAAATTAAACTGAATACATCCTTTTGGAGTCATATTCACAGCTCAATTCAAAATAGTCCATTTGAGACTCAATTTGATGAGATATTGTTATAAAAAATGTTTATCAATATTCAGCAGAGTATTTTGTAATGGATTCTCTCTATATTCTCAAAATATTTTGTTCAAATAATTAGAAATAAACTAATTAAACTGAATACATCCTTTTGGAGTCATATCCACGACTCAATTTAAAATAGTCCATTTAAGACTCAATTTGATGAGATATTGTTATAAAAAATATTTATCAATATTCAGTAGAGTATTTTTCAATGGAATCTCACTATATTTTCAAAATATTTTGTTCAAATGATTAGAAATAAACTAATTAAACTGAATACATCCTTCTGGAATAATATTCACGACTCAATTTAAAATAGTCCATTTGAGACTCTATTTGATGAGATATTGTTATAAAAAATGTTTATCAATATTCAGCAGAGTATTTTGTAATGGATTCTCACAATATTCTCACAATATTTTGTTCAAATAATTGGAAATAAACAAATTAAACTGAATACATCCTTTTAGAGTCATATTCACGACTCAATTTAAAATAGTCTATTTGAGACTCAATTTGATGAGATATTGTTATAAAAAATGTTCATCAATATTCAGCAGAGTATTTTGTAATGGATTCTCACTATATTCTCACAATATTTTGTTCAAATAATTGGAAATAAACAAATTAAACTGAATACATCCTTTTGGAGTCATATTCACGACTCAATTTAAAATAGTCTATTTGAGACTCAATTTGATGAGATATTGTTATAAAAAATGTTTATCAATATTCAGCAGATTATTTTGTAATGGATTCTCACTATATTTTCAGAATATTTTGTTCAAATAATTAGAAATAAACAAATTAAACTGAATACATCCTTTTGGAGTCATATTCACAGCTCAATTTAAAATAGTCCATTTGAGACTCAATTTGATGAGATATTGTTATAAAAAATGTTTATCAATATTCAGCAGAGTATTTTGTAATGGATTCTTACTATATTCTCACAATATTTTGTTCAAATAATTAGAAATAAACAAATTAAACTGAATACATCCTTTTGGAGTCATATTCACGACTCAATTTAAAATAGTCTATTTGAGACTCAATTTGATGAGATATTGTTATAAAAAATGTTTATCAATATTCAGCAGATTATTTTGTAATGGATTCTCACTATATTCTCATAATATTTTGTTCAAATAATTAGAAATAAACAAATTAAACTGAATACATCCTTTTGGAGTCATATTCACGACTCAATTTAAAATAGTCCATTTGAGACTCAATTTGATGAGATATTATTATAAAAAATGTTTATCAATATTCAGCAGAGTATTTTGTAAAGGATTCTCACTATATTATCACGATATTTTGTTCAAATAATTAGAAATAAACAAATTAAACTGAATACTTCTTTTTGGAGTCATATCCACGACTCAATTTGAAATAGTCCATTTGAGACTAAATTTGATGAGATATTGTTATAAAAAATGTTCATCAATATTCAGCAGAGTATTTTGTAATGGATTCTCACTATATTCTCACAATATTTTGTTCAAATAATCAGAAATAAACAAATTAAACTGAATACTTCTTTTTGGAGTTATATCCACGACTCAATTTGAAATAGTCCATTTGAGACTAAATTTGATGAGATATTGTTATAAAAAATGTTCATCAATATTCAGCAGAGTATTTTGTAATGGATTCTCACTATATTCTCACAATATTTTGTTCAAATAATTAGAAATAAACAAATTAAACTGAATACTTCCTTTTGGAGTCATATCCACGACTCAATTTGAAATAGTCCATTTGAAACTCAATTTGATGAGATATTGTTATAAAAAATGTTTATCAATATTCAGCAGAGTATTTTGTAATGGATTCTCTCTATATTCTCAAAATATTCCGTTCAAATAATTAGAAATAAACAAATTAAACCGAATACATCCTTTTGGAGTCATATTCACGACTCAATTTAAAATAGTCCATTTGAGACTCAATTTGATGAGATATTATTATAAAAAATGTTTATTAATATTCAGCAGAGTATTTTGTAATGGATTCTCACTATATTATCACAATATTTTGTTCAAATAATCAGAAATAAACAAATTAAACTGAATACTGCTTTTTGGAGTTATATCCACGACTCAATTTGAAATAGTCCATTTGAGACTAAATTTGATGAGATATTGTTATAAAAAATGTTCATCAATATTCAGCAGAGTATTTTGTAATGGATTCTCACTATATTCTCACAATATTTTGTTCAAATAATCAGAAATAAACAAATTAAACTGAATACTTCCTTTTGGAGTCATATCCACGACTCAATTTAAAATAGTCCATTTGAGACTCAATTTGATGATATATTGTTATAAAAAATGTTTATCAATATTCAGCAGAGTATTTTGTAATGGATTCTCTCTATATTCTTAAAATATTCTGTTCAAATAATTAGAAATAAACTAATAAAACTGAATACATCCTTTTGGAGTCATATCCACGACTCAATTTAAAATAGTCCATTTGAGACTCAATTTGATGAGATATTGTTATAAAAAATATTTATCAGTATTCAGTAGAGTATTTTTCAATGGAATCTCACTATATTTTCAGAATATTTTGTTCAAATAATTAGAAATAAACAAATTAATCTGAATACTTCCTTTTGGAGTCATATCCACGACTCAATTTAAAATAGTTCATTTGAGACTCAATTTGATGAGATATTGTTATAAAAAATGTTTATCAATATTCAGCAGAGTATTTTGTAATGGATTCTCACTATATTCTCGGAACATTTTGTTCAAATAATTAGAAATAAACAAATTAAACTGAATACATCCTTTTGGAGTCATATTCACGACTCAATTTAAAATAGTCCATTTGAGACTCAATTTGATATATTCTCAAAATATTTTGTTCAAATAATCAGAAATAAACTAATTAAACTGAATACATCCTTTTGGAGTCATATTCACGACTCAATTAAAAATAGTCCGTTTGAGACTCAATTTGATGAGATATTGTTATAAAAAATGTTTATCAATATTCAGCAGAGTATTTTGTAATGGATTCTCACTATATTCTCAGAATATTTTGTTCAAATAATTAGAAATTAACAAATCAAACTGAATACATCCTTTTGGAGTCATATTCACGACTCAATTTAAAATAGTCCATTTGAGACTCTATTTGATGAGATATTGTTATAAAAAATGTTTATCAATATTCAGCAGAGTATTTTGTAATGGATTCTTACTATATTCTCACAATATTTTGTTCAAATAATTAGAAATAAACAAATTAAACTGAATACTTCCTTTTGGAGTCATATCCACGACTCAATTTAAAATAGTTCATTTGAGACTCAATTTGATGAGATATTGTTATAAAAAATGTTTATCAATATTCAGCAGAGTATTTTGTAATGGATTCTCACTATATTCTCGAAACATTTTGTTCAAATAATTAGAAATAAACAAATTAAACTGAATACATCCTTTTGGAGTCATATTCACGACTCAATTTAAAATAGTCCATTTGAGACTCAATTTGATGATATATTGTTATAAAAAATGTTTATCCATATTCAGCAGAGTATTTTGTGATGGATTCTCACTATATTCTCAAAATATTTTGTTCAAATAATCAGAAATAAACTAATTAAACTGAATACATCCTTTTGGAGTCATATTCACGACTCAATTAAAAATAGTCCATTTGAGACTCAATTTGATGAGATATTGTTATAAAAAATGTTTATCAATATTCAGCAGAGTATTTTGTAATGGATTCTCACTATATTCTCAGAATATTTTGTTCAAATAATTAGATATAAACAAATTAAACTGAATACATTCTTTTGGAGTCATATTCACGACTGAATTTAAAATAGTCCATTTGACACTCAATTTGATGAGATATTGTTATAAAATTTCTCCATCAATATCCAGCAGAGTCATATTGTGACTTCGAGTATAAGTCATAAAATGACGTCAAACATCAGTCATATTTTGACGTCACATAGCTCCACGCATTGAGAAATCCGTGAATCAAAAAATGATCAAATTTTGAAAAACATGTATAGATCATAAAATATTTCTCAGAAATAGTCAACAAATATAATTTTTAAAATAAAGGTAATCCGTAATGCGCATGGCTAACACATGTGCTCAATCTGCTCTTCCACCAAACATCGAGCAGACAGATCTCCATCTGAGTGCTCTGGACTTCAATGCCGAACGTAACAGATCGTCGGTATGTCGAACGCGCATGTGACTGAGCTGAGCGCTCCAGATGTCAATGCCGATTGTACATTTTATCTACAGTTTGAATCGCCACGCATGTATGCAGAGGCGGCTGCAGCCTACTTACCGCCGGCGTGCAAAGATATATAAATTGCGCCCCTCCCTCACCACCCTCTCTTCTTCGTACTTCTCTTTTTTATAGATTTCTATCCTCATTCACAATTTTAATCGCAATCCACAATCCACAATTTGAATACCAATCCACAATTATTTAATCCCAATCCACAATCCACAATTTCAACCCCAATTTAAATTTGAATCCTAATCCACAATCTACAATTTGTATTTCAATCCACAATTCTAATCCCAATCCACAATTTCAATCCTAATCCACAATTCACAAATTTATTCCGAACTCACAATCCACAATCCTCAATTAGAATCCATAATTTCAATCTCAATCCGCAATCAAAAATCCGTAATCCGTAATCCACAATTTTGATCCCAATCCACAATCCAAGATTTTAATCCCAATCCACAATTCACAATCAATAATCTCAATGTCAAACCACAATTCACAATTTTAGTCCTAATCCACAATTTGAATCCCAATACACAACATCAATCTTAACTCACAATCCACAATTTTAGTCCAAATCTCAATTAAAAATCCACAATCACAATCCGAATCCTAAATACACAATCCCAATCCCAGTTCACAACCCACAATTTCAAGCCTAATCCAAAATCAAAAATCCACAACCCCAATCCTAATCAAAAATCCACAATCCCAATCCCAATCAAAAATCCACAATCCCAATCCCAGTCTCAATCCAAAATCCAGAATCCAGAAACCCAATCTTGATCCAAAACCCAATCCAAAATCCATAAGCTCAGTCCCAATCCAAAATCTTAGTCCCAATCCAAAATCCACAGTTCCTGATCCAAAATTCACAATTTTAATCCCAATCCAAAATAGAATGGTGGATTATGGATTGTTGATTGTGGATTAGCACTAATAAAATATAATGCCGTGCACCCCTTGCGCCCCCGCTTGAGACGCCTCTGCATGTATGATTCACAGATCAACTTGTGCTACTTCTATACAATAAACTCAAAATTAGAGGAAAGTAGCTTCTTGTGACATCTACATTACATTATAGAACTAAAGAAAATAGTTCGAAAATGTACCACAAGAAGAGACATTCAGAGGTAGTCATAAGTATATATCTGTATAAAATTTTATTGCTACGTAGCAACAAGCTAAACCAGGTAGCAAGATAGCATGATACACAAAAACTAGGTAGCTCTATGTATAGAAATACAAATATATATATATATATATATATATATATATATATATATATATATATATATATATATATATATATATATATATATATATATATATATATATATATATATATATATATATATATATATATATATATATATATATATATATATATATATATATATATATATATATATATATATATATATATATATATATATATATATATATATATATATATATATATATATATATATATAGATATATATATATATATATATATATATATATATATATATATATATATATATATATATATATATATATATATATATATATATATATATATATATATATACTCGGACAAGTCAAATGAGTCCCATCGGGTAAGTTCGGTAATCGTATGATTCAAGATCGGCTAAGATAGGAAACTGACGTTGTCAGCGGCGTACGCATTTTATTCTCAAATGTTTTAAATTTATTAGAGAATACTTTATTTATTGAATATGTACATATATATAATAAAAATAATAATAATCAAAATAATAATAAAATAGAATAAAAATCAAAAGATAAAAGCAAGAATTGTCATAAAAGATATTTGTTATCGTAATTAATGATTTTTAATGTTATTGACAACATATCATTACCGGTACAATCACCAGCAACTATCGGAGTCATCGGTATCATCACTGGAATCCTCTAAATCTATAATTAAAGGTGATACGTCGCTTTGATCTATTACAACTTCTCGATTTCCATTTGGATAACCTCTAAAGCATTCAAATTATTTTCCTCACATATTATAATCTTGTTGAAGATTAGGATTAATGATCTAAAATTTGAGTCCTGTTTCTTGAAAATTATAAGGTAACGCAGACTTGAATAGATTCTTTGCATTTAACATGGTACATGTTGTGTTCTTGAAAGCATTTATATATTTCTTTTCGTTTATCTATGTATTGTTTATCAAAGTTAGAACATTTTATAGAATGGATTTATGATTTGTCGTGGTTGAATTAATAATATAAATAATCAATAACCACGATAAAACAGTCTATCAAATATAAATAATTTTTAAGAAAAAAAATTGTACTCCGATAATGTTTGCTTTACATACGAAATGTAGATAATGTCTCAAATCAACAAGTGAAAAAAAAAATAAGCGTTTAATTCAGTTATATTCAATCTTCGCGTGGCTCAAGCCTTATTGATTAGCCAAACAAAATTACTAAGTGCGCTCATGGAAGCGAATGAACAAAATATTTTCACGCAGACATACGTTTCTTACTGGTACAAGGCGGTAGGTAGAAATTAAAGAGGACATCAGCAATAGAGTATGTCTTAGCTTGGAATGACAAACGTCATGCAACAACTGTTTCTTTCATAGCATTAGTAAGAGAGAGATAGATACAGTTAGGTCAGGCTATTTCTATCTCCAGAAGATAAATTCTCAAGCGACAGGTTAGGCTTGTCCGAGTATATATATATATATATCTATATATATATATATATATATATATATATATATATATATATATATATATATATATATATATATATATATATATATATATATATTCATTTACTTATTTCAAACTGTTTCGAGATGGATAAATGACTCTCTAACGTAATATCATGGAGATAGGACATCCTTTAAATTAAAGTGAACAAGTTGTTTATATTTTTTAATTGAATTCTAGCTACATTTAAACTAATATTAACTAAACAACAAATATAAAATGAAAATTAAAATTAACTTAACTACAAAATAATGTTTAAACTAAACTAAGTTCTCCGCCTCTTCACACACCCCGCTTGTTTTTGGGCTGCGTCTAAAGTCACACAAAATAATATAAAAACCACAAACATGTATTATTGATTAATGTTACCTTGTTCATCTTTTTTAACGCGCTCCCATTCCAGTTTCTTCTCGGCCAGCAGCCTCTGGAGCCGTACCGACGACTCATAATTAAAGTCGTCCCAGTTTTCGGACGCCTGTACTTGGTACGGCTCCATGTTTTGCTGCTGCTGCTGTTGCGGAAGCTCGCGAGCCTCCTAGAAAACCCATTCGAATCTATCGGCCATTTTACTAAAACAGCAACACGCAAACACTTAGAAATTTCGTATCCACAACACAACACATGTTCACACTTGAAAAACTCGCAAACTTACCTTAGTGTTCAACAGGTGAAAATTATAACTGAAGATTTCTATGGGTCGATTCAATTTTTAAAGTAGCATTCGGTGACGTCACAGGGCTCTGGAAGGGATGCAAACTATCCCTCTCCACCTGATAAAAAATATTCCCACCCTATTTGAGGTCCGAAATTTTTCACAAAGATCGTATTGGAGCCTTTGTTTCAATTCAAAAGTTGGAACATGTGTCTTCGAATGAAAAAACGATTTCAAAGTTGAAATTCCGTTCCCACAGAAACCTTAAACTACCTAATAATGGAATTCCATAAACCGCCCCAAAGAATCAAATTTTCAATCTAAACACGGGGCAAGGGCTGATTGCTAATCAAGATAGCTCACCATCATCTTCTCACGGTAAACGTAAACATAAATTCAATAAATAGTCGTCGTGTTCTAAAGATAATCTGAAATAACCCTGATTTCTCAGAAGAAACCGCTGCATCCAATCTAAATGCCTTGCCCTTCTGATAATTTATTAAACTGTATAATAACAACATCAGTTGATCCTCGCTAAACATAAATATCCCAAGACATGCCCTTAAAAACTTTCGAATTGTCTTCTATTGTCAACAATTCCCGAAGTTTTAAAATATATGAACGAAGCACCTGCTTGTAAGATTTTAAATAGAAACCATTCATCCCCAAGCTCAGGTAGAGCAGCCCTTGACCAAGGGTTGATTGCTAATCAAGATAGCTCACCATCATCTCCTTCTCACGGTAAACGTGAACATAAATTCAATAAATAGTCGTCGTGTTCTAACGGTAATCTGAAATAGCCCTGATTTCTCAAAACAAATCGCTGCATCCAATCTAAATGCCTTGCCTCTTTAATAATTTATTAAACTGTATAATTACGACATCAGTTGATCTTCGCTTAACATAAATATACCAAGACATGCCCTTAGAAACTTTCGAATTGTCTTCTATTGTTAACAATTCCCGAAGTTTTAAAATATATGAACGATGCACCTGCTTGTAAGATTTTAAATAGCAACCATTCATCCTAAGCCCCGTTAGAGCGGCTAGAGCGGCTAGACCCAAGCTTGTATCTCATCTTCCAGTGGCGTATCATTTTTATTTCTTAGGGGTGCTAGCAAGTCATGTGTATTATTTCAGTAATTGTAGAACCCTTTAATCAAAGAATTCCTATCTAACGAACACCTGCCCACCCCATTAATTACAACCACCCTTGTTAAGCGAACATCCAACCGCCCATAAATCAACCCTTTCAAATCTAATTACCCTCGCATCTAATTAATTAAATTAAGTCTGCCGGGGAAGCGGTCACACTTACAACTTGCTAGTTCAGACTATGGTGTTTACTGTAGTAGTAGTAAAAGAGTTTTATCTCCAAAATTCACATATACAGAAAAATTTACACATATATTTGCACATGTGTATCTTGCCACAGGGTTTTCGATCACTCCGTATGTTAAAGTCATCGTGATTCTGAGAATGCACTGATGGTTTAACATATCGGTGTTACAAAGAACCCATGTGGTTTCACACACGGCGGAACATAACATTGTTTCATATCACATTTAATATTTGAAGCTCCTGGCCTTAGGCCTTATCTTAAACAATGTGAGATATATATTCTTGGGATTTCAGTCAAAATTTTAATTTTATTTCTTTTCTGCTTTTCAGCAGAAAAGAAATAAAATTAAAATATTGACTGAAATCCCAAGAATATATATCTTACATTATTTACATATCCAGTCAGCGTCAACCATTTCATCTTATCTTAAACGTTGAACAATATTAATAAAATTATAACAATGGACATGAGTATGAAGATGAATCTAATGCTTAAACTATGAATTTGACAAAAACCTACAAAAAACCCGTTTTCAATAATTGTGTTACTTAACCTATCTTAATCTTATGAGTGACAGTAGGATTATCATTCACAGTGCAGCTATGATTTTTCACAATTTATGTACATAAGTTATGAGTGTATAGGTATGGTTGTGCTACGGCTCATGGCATGCGACGGAGGAATAAAGGGAGTGTTTGTGGTAGCTGATGTTTAATGGGAAAAGGAGCATTGTGCTCTCTGATTTGTGTTATTTTTTGTGTGAATTCATTGTGTTTTATTTGAGTTGTGTAGAAATTTTCTGATGTGTGTTCTATATAATCTTCAATGTAGGGTAGTTTTGACATATTGTGTAAATCTACGATTCTTGTAAAACGGTCTACGTTATAAATAAGACGTATACACTTGTTTTGTAATCGTTGCAATGGCTGTAATGCTGAATGTGAGGCCGAATACCAAATTGTAGCACCATTTGTTAATATTGGACGTATGATTGATGAGTGAAGTAAGCGTTTGTTTTGTGTGTTCATGTAGCTGATCGATTGAGTAGTGGATATAATGATTTTATAGCAATTTGTGCTTTTTTGATCGCAGTGTTTATGTGATTTTTGTGATAGAGGCGAGGGTTCAAAGTTATGCCTGGATATTTGATTTTTTGGGAAGGATATGCCCTGTGTGACTGTAGTTTGAATGGAGTGTAAACTTTGTTGTCCGTGAATTTTCGTGTGAAAATTATAGATTCGGTTTTCGAGTGGTTAATGGATATTTTCCATAGGCGTCAGTAGGTTTCTAGGATATTTAGATGAATCTGCAACTGCTTATAAGCAACCGCTGCGCTGAATGTGTGTGCATAGATAGCAGTATCATCCGCGTAGAGGGCAGTTTTGGTTTGAGGAAATATTGGAATCTCGTGTGTGTAGATGTTGTACAGTTAAGGCCCAAGACTGCTCCCCTGTGCCACTCCTGCCCTTATAGAACGAGAAGTGGACACTGTATCGCAAATCCTGACACTGAACTGACGATTGTGTAGGTAAGAGTGTGAATGTTTGACTAATAGGGGAAGGAATTTCGCTCGCAGCAATTTGTGAACCAACGATTCTAGCCATACCTTGTCGAAAGTTTTTTCGACGTCTAGAAGGGCCATTGCAGTGACTTTTTGTTTATTAAATTCCGTTGATATGTCTTATCACAATACGAGCTACTTGTTGGATTGTGTTATGGACTGGACATAAACCAAATTGTTGGTCAGGGATAAGTTCAATAAATTCCACCCTCAGGATTAAATCAAGCACTTAAATCCCTTGTTATATAATATACTATTTGTCGTCTTGGTCTTGTAAAAAAATGTTTACGTTGTTTTACACTGTCTCTTCGTAGTCGATGTCATCTAATTCGGTGTCGGGATCTTGTCGTAGCGGCTCGAATCTGTTTGAGACCGCCAGTGCCGGAGCAGTTTGTACATTCACCAAGGGTATTTTTGATGTGCTTGGCTGTGGGTGCCTTTACGGTTTGGGGGGAAGGGGTTTTTTCTTCATTCCCTCCAGGCTTTCACAAGCTTTACGTTTATTCACGGAACTAGCACTAGCACCGGCACTTTCACTGTTACTCTTTATGAATAGCTTTTGTAGAACACTTCGTGCACTATTTGAGCTTTCTTCAAGCTCCATACCACTTTCACTATTTTCACTTACTGTCTCGCGCGAGCTAACACTTTCATTGCCGTTCGTGGAATTTGGGGGCGCGGGAAGGCTAATGACACTTGAGTCCGAACTGTAGTTCAATTTTTGTTCGTCAACTCCACTATCATGCACTTCTTTTATAACCGCCGCGAGTTTACTTTCAAAGTCGGGGAATTTTGGATTTATTTCTCACTTATCACTTTTTTAATAGTCCGAGCTTTGTGCCGTTTTCTTTGTTTGGATTTTGCTTTTTGTACACCATCACCCATATGAGGCGAATCCCTGGGTCTATTTGGGTGCCTATTCATTACTTTTGTTTCTTAGATACTTCCCTAATTCTCATACACGAGTAGATTATAGATATACACAAAAAATTTCTTTAAGACTCTGAATTCAAGTTCAAGGTTGATTCACTCCAGAAGACTTGAATCGCTAAATCACACACGTCTGACTTATACAAAGGCAGCCGTGCAACAGGACAATCACAAGACTGTCTTTTTGCTTTTAGTATGTAATTTAGATCATAAATAAGGGGGTAGGAATATTTTCTATCTGCAGGGATTAGTATGTATGTCTAAGACAGCAATTTCCCCAAAGATAAATTAAATTTTATCATCATCATTATGGACGTGGAAGCCCTGTAAGTCAGCTATGATCACAGACACGTTGATCATACAATTATCAATTATTAAATGAGACCAAGCATTATTCAATGTTAATTTTATATATCCAGCTATTGTGTTTCCCATCAATCCCAGCCATTTCACATATAATTCATCCCTTCTTCGTTTCAATACTTTCTCTATTAGATGAACGTCAGGATACGCAGCCCTTTGCAATTCATAGCTAAAGAATCCGCTTTTTATAATCTGGCCCGTATGATCTTTGAAAATGTAGGTTACAGAATTCGTAAGTTGAGCTTTATCAATATTAAAGATCTCGTTCGACCAGATCGGTCTGTATCCCTCAACAAAAGCTTGTCTATATTTACTCATACGAACATAATCGCCGTCTTTGCACTTTGCAGTGCCTTTTATTTTTATCCGGCCATAAACACAGTCAAGAAGTAATTCTCCATTCTTTCTATTTACATCATTCGGTCGCATGTGGATAGTTCGATGTTTCGTAGAGTTGTACTCATCAGTTAGTTTTGGTAGTAGATTTATGCCCGTATTCATAAACGTTCGTTAAACATATAATGTTTCGTTATCCTTCCAACGGACAGTTATATTGAATTTTCATATTCATAATGTTTGATTTAAAATAAGGTTCGTCAAGTTATGCGTTATATTTAATGACTTCATTTTTGTTCATTAAAAATATAACGAACGATTACATAAACTGTCATCTGTTATTTTGAAAATAAACGTTATTTGTATTGTTTCATCATTCATAATACTTTTATGATAATTCAATTTATTATAATACTAATATATTTCTGATATAACTACACCCTATGAAATTCATTTTGTGGTTCAAGTGTATAATTGAAATACTCTGCAATTTTAGAAATGTCAGTTTCTTCTCATACATCTGTATCCTCCCTATCGTCATTTTCTGCAGACTCCGATGGTAACTTTATCGAAAATGTATTATTAGCCATGCCCAGGCCGCGATTATTTCGAAATCGAAATGATCCAATGGAAATATTTGACAATTTGGAATTCAAACAACGATATAGATTTGAAAAGGAGACAGTGGTACAAATTTGTGAAATTATTGGCGAACATCTGGAAAGTAACACTTTGAGAAATAAAGCGCTAACTGCAATGGATAAAATTTGAGTTACTTTGCGATTTTACGCTACAGGCTCATTTCAGCAAGTTTTAGCTGATCACATGAATATAAGCCAACCAAATGTGAGTAGAATTATCCCTACTGTTACAAGAGCAATAGCTGCTCTAAGAAAAATTTTCATAAAAATGCCGCGGATAGCAAAAGAACAAAGAAAAAATAAATTAGAATTTTATGCATTGCATCAATTTCCCTGTATTGTAGGTGCCATTGACGGTACTCACATAAAAATTCAATCTCCAGGTGGAAATAATGCCGAATTGTACAGAAATAGGAAAGGTTGGTTTTCTTACAATGTTCAATGCGTATGTAATGCAAATTTAGAATTTTTGGACATTATTGCGAGATGGCCTGGTAGCGTACACGATGCCACAATTTTTTATGATTCCCCTATTAGAATTGATTTTGAAAATAATATATATCCTGACTGTATTCTACTGGGAAATTCAGGATACGCGCTTAAAAAATATTTATTAACACCAGTGTTGAACCCGGTAACGGAGAATCAGGAAAGATACAATGAAGCACACATACATACAAGAAATGTGATTGAAAGAGCATTTGGGGTGTGGAAAAGGCGCTTTCCTTGTTTGTCAATAGGCATGAGAGTGAAAAAACAAACTGTTCTACACATTATTGTAGCAACTGCAGTATTGCATAATTTGATTATCACTTTAAAAGACAATTTTCAAGACCAAGAACTAAATGATCATATTGAACATATTGGTGATGGAATAAATGAACGAATTGCGGAAAACAATGTGAATAACAATAGATTTAGGGATAATTTTATTAATAACTATTTTTGATGGGATGAATTTGTGATTATTAATTATTTTTATAATTTTTCCTTTCCAATTCTAATTGTAATCTTCCTTTTTCTATTTCTATTTCTTGTAATATAATTTCATTTTCTAATTTTCTTTTTTGGAGCAGAAAAAGCTGCTTCGGTTGCTCTTTTTCTTCCTTTGATTTCTCTAACTTCAATTTTTCATATTCTATTCTCAGTTTCCAATGCTCTTTTTCTTCATTGTTTCTGTTTCGTTTGCTTTCAGTGAGTTTTTCCAGAGCACCATATACATCTGATGCTTTTGCTTTTTTTTTTCTGATATTTTTTTTTGCTCTGGTTCTTTTTTCAGCTTCTGTTACTTGAACTTCATTTATCTGAATTAGATCATTGTCCTAATATTTGGAGAATAATATTTGTTAATGCTTCTCTAAAATATTACTGATATAAATATAAATTGAATGTCTGATAACTAACCACATTAGGCGAAACTAAAATACGAAGTGACTAATGATCCGGCTACCGGAGGAATGAGATATTTTTATTCGTACGGTTATTTTTTTTTGCGTGCAAAACAGTAGCCTGTATTTTATCCATCATTCAATTAAATGTCAGTGAGGATAGTTTATCGTGATAAAATTGAATCTCTGAAGTCGTTCCTGATATATTTTATGTAATTTAATTCATCTTTTTAGAATTTACTAGAATACATGCAAAGGTAAATTGATAGAATGAACTTATTTACCCGATTTTCAATTTTTCAAAAAACGTCGATCTGTCATATTCCTGTTTATATTCAGATAATCATGTAATGCAATGTAACTCAATAATCCAGTCCAATAAAAACTTCCTTTCATGTCAACAGCTATATTTTACTACGAAAGCGGAGAAAACTGTTGTAAAAGAGTACTTTCAAAAAAACACTTCCAAATGCACAAAAATTTGGATATCACAATTGATAAATACTCAAAATTGAAAAAATGGATAAGTTGTGATTATTGATATGTATGGTATCATTTGGTATGTTCGGGACTCAAGCGATTGACAAAAGAATTATGGATGTGTGATAATTGCGAATTTTAATATATAACGTAATTTAAGTGAATATAATTTTAAGACATTTGACATTGTTTTCGTGAATTCTGACTTGGAGGTAATTTTGAATTTCTATAATAAATGAATTATTCTCGGAATTACTATTTATTTTATGATATTCGGATACTTTTCAATTTTATTCAATTCACTTTGGATACTTCAAAGTGTATATAGTTAGTGATAAAAGTATCAAAGCATATGGTTTAAAAGCAGTTTGGAAAGATATAATGTAATCTTTAAGGATATACCGTACTTAATAATGCAGAATTGGATAGTAGATAATACATTATTCTAGCCGGATGAATAAAAATATATTATTCATCCGGTGACCGGAAAAATTTGAAAAAATAATTTCAACCGGTCGCCGGACGAATAGATCCAGCCACTAAAATATTGGATATATCTTCATTCCCACAAGTATCACTAATTTCAACCTGAGAAATATTTTCTATATCACGAATTTGATATTGGTCCTAAAAAGTAAAGGCAAAGTTGACTGACATGTATTTTAAGAATATAATAGGAATTTACTTGTCTAGAAGTAATGGATGAATCTACATTATTTGAAAGATGACTATCATGATAACTAGAAGCGCTATCATAAACGTTTGCATCTGGCTTAAATTGTTCTTTAATTAAACCTATGAGCCGTTCTCCATTTGGATCCAATTTTTTTTTAAACGTTCCACCGCCTGTCCTGTAAATTTCAGCCTGAAATTAGCAAAAAGAAAATTATTTATCTCTATAAAATTTGTTTTTCACATATATTTGCCTTGTCATCGGCGTTATCTTTACGTTTCTTCCGTTTCACATTCACCGCATCTGTTTTTTTATTTTCAATAATTTGAATGAAGTTTTTGGCTTCCAATAGATCCATAAGAAGCTCTATTTCTTTTTCATTGAAATTTTTGCCTTTCATTCTCTTCATTATATTATTTTTTACGCGACTTTTTAAGAGAAGAAGCAATTGACAGATGACACTTGGTACAAATTATTTCAATTTTTTATTTATAATTGTAATGTGAAATCAGCTTTTGATACGAAAAGTTACTAGAAATTTTAACCATCGTTATAAATAAACGGATCATTAAATATTTCATTTTTTTTTTTGTGAATATCATTGAATATTTTACGTTCATTAAATTATAACAAATCGTTACGTAACGAATCATTAAAATATGTTTTATGAATACGAGCATTAGCCACTCATAATTTCCCTGTAGGCTAAATTCTCTCCGAATCATTGATTTCAAAGTGCGTGTTACTCGTCCAGTCATAGATACTTTCATAATACTAAACGTTGAATAGTGGTTCATATTATGTTTTTCCGTTAAACGTTGGAAGTTTTTGTAGTGAAACTCACGTCCCAGATTTGTTTGTAGATTTTTAGGAATTTGTTTGCGCAGTATACTTTGCATGGCCTGCGTAAATTCCGGATCCGATTTGTTTTTGATCGACTTCGTCCACATATACTTGGAGAACGTATCAATTACAATTAGAAGGTAATGTTACCCTTTATTGACTCTAGAATAAGAAATCATTTCAACTAAAGCTGCTTGGAAACAGATATTATCATATTTCAGATACTTACTACTCCTTCAAGATTAGTCCCATTCAATAAGTGGATAAGTGAATATCGAATCATTAGTTTTAATTATTTCTTCGAATCATTGTTGGAAATATGTACCCATATGTAGTTATTGAAAAAAAAAAAAAAAAAAACATCTATTTATCGAATTTTATAGCGCGTCGACACTTGTAACAAAGTCCAAAGTTTTATAACAAATGTTCAATAACTTTGTTGTTTAATGAGTTATATAATTAAAGTTACACAACTTTTTCAAACAGGTGTGCAAGATGTAATGCTCGCGGCAGCTGCTTGTGTAAAACTTTGCCAGAATGTGTAGTTCTGATTCTGAACTGATATTGACCAAAGTTGGTCATATGATTGCAAAGGACACCAAATATCTAAATGCACGTCCTTTGAGAGGAAGGCCCTCACTCACTCTGAGGTTTTTAACAGAGCATTTCCAAGATTGTTTCTGAAGTTTGTGAGGCCATCATTAAATTCATGATGGATAACATCAAGGTATTGTTATATAGAAGATCATTTAGGCCTTGTTGCATAAACGTGCAATAACTAAAGAGTTCTTTAAAAATGAGTAATACCAAATCGAATATATTCGTCAAATCAGTTGCTACGCATTGCTGCCAAAAATTCGATTTGATATTGTTCATTTTTGAAGAACTGTTCAGCTAATGAACGTTCATGCAACCGAGCATTGGTAATATAAAGTTAAATGAATCAATATGACGTATACATGAGTGAAAAGATCCATTATGTTATAAGCCCAGTAACAGCAAAGATTTTGTCTCTTTAGTCGATTTTGTATCGAATTCTGAGCCTGTAGGAGGAAAAACAGAACTTGCTTCCACTTGAAAAAATGTCTGAGCTTCCACTTGACGAGAGTACCTCTTGTTTTTCCGCTTGGTACAAAATATTATTTATGTTGAATTTTGTAACAGCATGCAATAATTCATTCTCCATATTTTTAATGCATGGGCAACTTGTCCCCCAAATATGTTCAAGTCTCCACGTTAGCACTAAAAGTTTTCATGGCATGATATGCTTCTTGAGCCACGGTGTCTTCTTTGAATTTCTTTTTGGGCCGTTGTACTTATAGAGGTATAAGCTGGCTTTGCACGTTTCTAGATGTTTGAGACAGTCTCTGTTTCAGCCGGACACTGAAAAGGGAAAAATAATGATGAATATGAAGAAATGAGATGAGTAGTCAATAATAGTGATAGAATTCACTCTCATTTACAGACTCCAGGTAGCCAACAAGAATGGCTTCAGTTAGCAAGTGAATTTTATCATAAATACGAATATCCCTATTGCTGTGGCAGTATCGATGAGAAGCATATAATGCTACAAGCTTCCAAAAATATTGGTAGTGACTATTTTAATATAAAGGGTATTTTGGTATCGTACATTTGGCTATCGTTGACGGAAGCTATTGTTTCACTCATGTGAGTATTAGATGTCAAGGACGAATATCTGATGATGCCGTGTTTTTCAGTACAGCTTTCAAGAATTTACTTGAAACATCATGTTTACATTTACTAGCGGCAAGAGCTCTCCTGGGTGAGCACTGGAAACTCCTTTTGTTTTCATGGCTGACGACTCTCTTCCATTACTGCCAGACATGATGAAACCATAGCCAAGGGTATAAATCAAAGGTTCATCAAGAAGAATATATAATGGCACACAAAGTAGGGCACGGCGGGTTGGAGAATGTATTTGGTATACCTTCAGCTGTATTCTGAGTTGTCAGAAAACCCATGTTTCTTGAGCCTCTAACTGCAGAAAATATTGTTTTGACTTGCTGTCTCCTGCACAACTTTCTACGGAAGAGTCAGAGAATACCACCACCGGTGAACTTGTTTCTGGACAATGGAGAAATGTAGATGAACCGACTGATACCTTTCTGCGGCTCAGAAGGACTCCAAAAGAACCCTCTTACATAGGTAGAATGGTTCAAAATTAAATTGGTGCATTTTTCCAAACTGGAACAGAAAAAATTGAAGAATCATCTAGATGATGAGAGCGCATTTTTGACAGCCCATAAATGCTTGTTACGTCAGAGATTTCGTAAACTACCATCTCCCACAATTACTGAGCTTGTAATCAAGCAGTTTGAGCAAACTTACGAAAGTTGACTATTTATATCTATGGGCACTGTTTCACTTGAAACAAGTAATTGAATAATTTAATCTTCCACAATCACTGAGCTTGAATCAAAGCAATTTGTGCAAACCTACGAAACAGCAGCTTTTATTTAGTATCAGTTTCAAGTGTGAAAATAGTATAGTTGCTGAGAACTCAGTGTCACGCCAGCCAGCCAGACAGCCAAAGTGAATATGATAGCGCTTTTTTCCAAAAAATGCGCTAAAAATTACTGACTGTATGATGAGATATCTGGTTATTTATCCAACCTAAACTTTGGATGTGTGACTCTCATTAATTATGTACGTTATATCGGTGGCTATTTCAAATTTGAATCAAAAGTGAAAAAAAATTGAGTATCTAGGTGAAATTATTGAAAATATAGCACAATAATGTTCTATCCGTGTCTCATCAATAATGACTGAATCCTGTGTTCTCCGGATGTTTCTTGATGCGGTTGTTCTGGTGTTTGTTCTTGTCCGATTGCATGCCGATGCCTTTGTGTATTTTTTTCCCATACAAAAAGCAGCGAGTTGAAATATGCGCACCGTCCTGTACACCGCATCAGCATTGTCTCCACTTTTTCCTTCTTCAGCTTCCGTTAGAATTGTCCAATCAGCATCTGCATTTTTTTCTCCACTTCATCCACGTTTCGCTTGAAATTGGAAGCTAGTTCAGCACAAGTATCTTGTTTTCGATTTCGTTCCTTGAAATTTCTGTGCTTGAGATCACAAAGTATTTTCTTTTTTCACGAAACTGATCAATCAATTATTCCGTATTCTTCTTTGTCTATTCCGTTACTATCATGAAACGCGGAAAAATAACTTTAAGAAAAACTTGAACAAAACGTACAAAAAATTGCAATAATAAAATATGTATCATATACGAAGAAGGGTTTTCATGGACTTAACATGCACGCAGAAAGCATCGCTCGTTGAGAATCGGGGATCAGGTAGATCATTGTAGAACAATGTTATCAAACTTCTTCTGATCTTTACCGACACCCTCCGGGTAACATATAATCTGTTATAAAACCTCAAAGAAGTTATACAACTCCGTGATTTATAACTTTTTATCACTAGAAATTTTCAACATGTTATATAACTGTTATATAACCGGTTTTTTACTTGTTTACAAATGTGGACGCGCACACAAAAACCAACAAACTCTCAAATTTTTTCAGCATGTTTCAATTTGTCTCTCAAAGAAATAAATTATACTTCTTCACAGGGCCTTTTCAAATCTTGTCTGATATTAACAGAATTTTCAGTTACTTGTAAATGGATACATCTATTCTTAGAGATCTGCCTTCAGGCGACATTAGTTTTTCGAGTTTCTAACACAGATTTATCCACCTGCGAAAGGATTACCTGTTACTATTGATTATAAAATGTAGATTCAGTTCCCCTATTGGCAGTTAGAGTTTTTCCTCCTAGTTGAATAATAATAATATTAACTCGTTCCTTTCAAAGCAGATATTTTGGCTCTTAGGACGAAATAGCTTTAAATATGCAAACAAGCGATCATGTGCCTGTTGAATAATCAAATACAAGTTAATATTTATAGTTTTTCATGTGGACTCTTATTAAGAGTTTGTCGAGACTCGCTGTTAAGATTTTAGAAAGAGGTCCTATTCACCTCTGCTAATGCGAGGGTACGAAAGGTCTTCTGACAAAGCGCTTAGTATGGTTTTCTAACAGCGAATGGGAATAACAAATTTCAAATGCTTAGTAGAAGTCAAAAACTATATTCTACCAGGAGCGTATCACTTCCGTTCCTCCTGGGTATAATAGTTGATCATATATATTATTATTCACGGTATTAATTTCAGTGATATATCCTTTTTTCATCTTCGAACCATGACAAATCTTTATTCTATTTATTTATTAGTCAAAGCTCAGCTCACGCTGTTCATACACTTGACCTTTGCAGTACAGTCAGGTGAAGTAGTTCAATTCAAATCAATAACAAACCCCATTACAAATAAGATAATACAAAAGAATAAAGTACAGTTAGTTTTGAAGTGAATATTTTTTAATCTCCAAGGAAAATTGATCATTATACAACATTATCAAGTTGTTAAGAACAAGATTGTAGATGAATGGACAATTGTAGGTGAAGCTGCAATTGAAGAGTGAAGAACGGTGAATTGGAATTTGTATATGTGACTGATTTTTCAAATTACGCTTGTGCGGAACGTGATTTTTTTGAAAAGAAAAGATAGATTGCGCAAAATCAAAATACGATGGACCATGCACGCAGTGACGAGTTCGTCCATGTTTCATAGTTAATCAATCTATATTAGTGATTGGGAAGCTGACAAAATCGAACTTCTTAAAGCCATACGCAAATCTAACACACATGTTTTGTAGTCTCTGTATTCGGTTAATATCATGAGCCAAAAGACAAGGATCATAAATTACATCGCAATAATTGAATACAGAGAGTACAGGAGAATTGACCAGTAATAATCTATGCTTAGGACGGAGTGGGTCATGTACAAACTTTTGAGAGCTAAATAAGCTTTTCCTATCAACAGTATGACATATTGAGAAAATCTAAGCTCACAGTCCATCAAGAGACCTAAATCTTTATGAGTTAACTTGGAATGAAGAGAAGAGTCATGCAATCTGATAGATATCAGGTTATCATTGATCAGATATGTAGTTCCAGATATTTAAGAAGCAAAAAGCATTACTTCACTTTTACTTTCGTTAATAATAAGGCAGTTATTTTTAGCGTAAATAGAAATTTGCTCTAGATCATTGTTGACAGCAGCTACAGCGCGCTCGTAGTTATTATATATTTTTAATCTAGGAAGAGCAAACTGAAGTAGGCGTCATGTAACTAGACGTTTTTGATTGGCACATTTCAGTTTTACACTGAACAAAAATTTATTAGACTTTGGATAAATGTTGAACGTGTCGCATGGTTCTCCATCTTGTTCAAACACTGCTGGATTATACGATTACTGAATATAAGAGATAAAAGTGCTGTAATATTTCTTAAATTTTGAATTTGAACGTTTTCAAAAATCTTATGCAGATTTCTAAAATTTTTCTGTAATATTATTTTTACTTGTTTTGAAACATTTTTTTTGTTAGAACAATACTGGATTATATGCTAAAATACATAAGTTTGTCTTTTCGATTTACATAATCATTTATTCAATAGAATATCTTCGTTATCGTTAAGTAATACATTAATTCGTATTACTGAAATATTTTTTATTGTTAGTTAACAAGCAATAGCTGTAAAATAGAATTGAAAAGGCCACGCGCCGAAAATCTCAAATTGAATTTTGTCGCATAAAAATCAGGTGACACAGTGTATATATGGCTCGACGCAGCAACTTCAGTTTACTCCTCCTAGTTGAAAAATGAACTACAGGAGAAAACGGTCATAGTTCATTATGCTACAAGGACCGAACGACTGTATTTGTCCGTGATAAATTGGGCTGCATTCAGTGAAGACGAGGGCGAAGCACGAGGCGAAGACGAGGGCAAAGCCCAATGCGTAGTTATTTGTCCGTGACAATAATGACAGTCGTTCAGTGTCCGTTTCATGTGATACTTTTTGTAACAAGTGCACCGAAATACCCCTATCACTAAACTTTTTAGATAAATATGCTTATCGATTTGGCAAACAGATTTTTGCAAATGCAATCACATTTCAGTTAACTAATACAATGAAACATAGCTTACACGATTTATTTCATTGATTAATATCTTTCACATTTTTTGTGCTATCCCATTCAAAATATATGCGCACACTATAACGAACACAATCTACAGTATAAATTTCCTTTAAATATCAGTTTGACATATATCAATGAAATAAAAAGATCCAATGGCATCCATGATCTATAATTTCATTTTTACCCAGCGGACATTATTATCCATCAGTTTCCTGTCAACTGAGAATGAATGTAAATTGCTACCATAGTTTGGAATTGAGAACTCTCGAAGCAGAAGTCAGCTCAACAATAGGATACTCTTGGTGTACGTGTTACAGAAATAAATTTGAGTGCCATCAGCAAAAATGTGTAATTAAGAAGAGATAACGCTACTAGGAAGGTCAAATGAGTATAGGAGAAACAAAAGAGGGCCGCAAATTGATCCTTGAGCGATGCCCCTGGAGATGTTTGAGCAGTCAGAATTATTATTATTGTACACAAACTTTTGCTTTCTGTTGCTGGAATAACTACTGATGAGACGCAAACTAGCTCCATCAAAACCTAGATATCTCAGTTCAGCAATCAATAGTTCCGTGTTAATGGTATCAAACGCCTTGCTGAAATCCAGAAGAACCAGGAGCATCATTACTTTATTGTCGATGCATTGGTAGATATCATCAGTGATCTCCAACAATGCCGTAGTTGTACTAAATCCATGTCCGAAGCCTGACTGAATGCCCGGAAGTATTTTCAAATTTTCAACATAGCTAGTAAACTGTGCGAAGATTACCTTTTCAAGAATCTTGGATAATAAAGTAAGGATATCAATAGGACGCAGATCATCGTAAGATGTGAGTTTGTTATATTTGGGAATAGGAATTATGATAGCGACTTTCCACAGGTCGGAAAAAGTGGAGGGGAGAACACATGAGTTTATAAGAGGCGTGAGTTGAGGTAAGATAGTGAGATAACAAATTTTAGCATTTTTAAATTGATCCCGTCGATTCCGATCGAGTTTGAATGTAGAGAAAAAAATATTTTGGAGATTGTCTCCATCAACGGTATTGAGTGAGAATGTTGAGGCCTCATTGAGTACGTTATTATTATGAAGAGAAAGAGTGTTGGGATTGGGCTTAGGATTGCTGGAAGGACTAAGGAAGTGAGCATTGACTGAGTTGACGTCAGAAATTATGGTAGACAGGTCAATTCTTGGTTTAGAGTTGATATTGAATTCTTTCAAGGCATTCCACAAGTTATCATTGTTGTTCTCAATTTTAAAGGTGATATATGCTTGTTTTTCAAGACGTATGGACTTGGTCACTAAGTTTCGTGAAGATTTGTAATGAAGCCAGTGCTCTCGATCTCTCGATCTCTTGAAATTATACAAAGCGTTATTTCTAAGCCTAATCATTATTTCAATGACATCAGTAATCCATGATTTAGGTGGTTTCTGTACTATTATCTTTTTAACTGGCATAAAGAAAACAAAAAGAGTTAAAATATTGTGAGTGAAAATGGTAAGTTTATCATTAA
Source organism: Dromius quadrimaculatus (assembly GCA_963989225.1). Lineage (NCBI taxonomy): Eukaryota > Metazoa > Arthropoda > Insecta > Coleoptera > Carabidae > Dromius > Dromius quadrimaculatus. Next base: position 46,238,655 of record OZ022326.1, on the reverse strand, counting down.
TATCACAACAAGAGTAAAAAGAGTGAAGAGTGATATATGATCTTTTCTGTGGAAGATTAGAGCTTCCATCAATTGCATACCCCTTTGTCAACTGAAAATATGCAGCCGTTGCTCCACCCTTTCAATAAATTCTGATATTAGGCCGTCTGTCTGCCATCTTGTCATAAATCAAACCCCTTTTTTGTTGAGTAAACACCTGCCTGCCTATTAATCAGTGAGCATTTGGCAGCTATCCGCCCTCTTGGCACGCCAGAATGGTGCACTAACTACTTTCGTACTTGGGGCTGCTAATGGAAAACATCAGTCAACAGCTTCCTGTAGTCGCATAGATACTTTATGAGCGCCTCCTGACCGATTCCGCCTTCAGGGTTTTCCAGAATCATGGATACAGCCGCACCTAATGCCGAAATTGCACAACTAATGCAGTTTTGATTTCTGCAAAATGTTTCATTCATTTGAAGCAACCTCTGTCAGAACTGGGCCTATTTCTATATTTATTCTTGGTGCTTGAATGTAGAGATCATACTTTCTCGGATAAATTTCAAGGATATTTTTCTTGTTATCCTCTGGATAGCCCCCCTATTTCTCTACTGGAGTCAGGATGCTCTCCTAGCATTTCTATCATAACCTCACTAACGAGTGATCTGTTTACAGATGCTTTTACGTCTTCGTTTGATTCCTCAATTTCTTGGATTTTTGGAGATTTTTGGATAAAATAGCTTGTATCAACATTCTCTTTATACAGATTTTCATCTGAAGAACACTTTTTTCTCATTAAAATTCATTTTGAGATTTATGTTGGCGCTTATTGCTTCTAAATTGAATTTGTCGTATGAACAGTTTATCGTATGAACAGTTTGTCGTAAGGAAAGTTTATTGTATAGACAATTATTGTTGTTACCTTTGTACAAAATCCTACTTGAGTGTGAGTGAATCACTAGACGTAATTTATTTTATAAGTAAGTGTTTAGTATGAAGACTAAACACTTTTTATGTGACACCGTATGGAGACTCGTATAGCATTGTGTTATAATTAATATTTTCTTGATTTTTGACTCTAATTTCCATCAGCGACTTTATTCAATTCTGCCAGTTCAAAACCAACGTTTGTGAGGTCGGTAACGCACTTTCTCAAGTTTCTATGCACCTGCAGATGTACGAGGCACAGGCGCTAACTTGCACTGGAAATGGGTCGAGTTACACAAAAAATAATATATATATATATATATATATATATATATATATATATATATATATATATATATATATATATATATATATATATATATATCATGCTACATAAACAGATATTTGTGGGTGCGGCAGTCAACATTTGGGCTTAATAAAACACTCTTCTTAATTTGTCTAGCTTTCGGCTGTATTTCCAGCCTTCTTCAAGGACACTATGCACATGTTTGGTGTTCACCAATAATAAATAAATTAAATTTTTAATTTAATATAAAAGTTTTTGAACATTTATGTGAAGAAGCAAAGTTTTTTATGACAGGCTGTGCGGCCATTTTTGGAAGCCAGATGTTGGCTGTAGCCACCACTTACGATTGACGCCGATACAACAACCAAAATCCCCCAGAAGAAGAAAAAGTAACTAGAATAGTTACTTAATTAATTTAAAGTAAACAACAATGAATATTCTAAAAATAAGTTATACTTTTAGAATTTCAAGTAAAGTGAAAAGAGGTAAAAACATACAAATGCAATTGTATGAAATGAAAATTGTTACAATTAAATTGTTACTTGAATGAATTGAAAAATGGGTGTGGTTTTTGAGTTGAATTTAGATTCTGACCACCAATTGGTTCTGACTGTTGCTTTTTTCCCAGACATTTGTAGCAGATAAACGTAGATGTTGCTCAAGCCACAGATATCAGTTCTCTTATTCATGGACTGAGGAGTATTCGCAATATGAACCATCTCCAGAAACGTTCTCTTGGACCAATTTCGTTCATTGTCCAATATTTCAATCTGGTCATAAGCCATTTTGTGTTTAGTGGTGTTGCAGTGATTGGATAATGCACTGGCACCAGGTTTCAACTTAGTGTCACTTTTGTGAGATGAAATACGGCTTTTTAAGTTCCTGGAGCTTTGGCCCACATATTGAAGCTCACAGTCCGCGCAAGGGATACGATAAACGATATTGGATTGATTTAGAATCGGTTCGCGATCTTTTAATCTTGTGAAAATATTTTTGACAGTAAGGCAGCTTCTAAGCGCAATTTTGACTGTATCACTTCTTACAATTTCTTGAATTAAAGGTGTCAAATCAGAAACATATGGTACTGATGCATATTTTATGTTGGTAGGGGATTGTTGTTGGGTTACAACAGTATTACGTTGATCATGTTGAACATTGGTACTATTGAACAATAAGCCATTGCTAAGCAATACTTTCTTCAGTTTTTAAAATTTTCAGAGTGGTACATGGGATGAGAAATGCGAAGAATACGTCTCTTTAGACCCAGGATAACATTTACTTTAACTTGTTTTGGTTGCTCTGACAGATAATGGATGTAACGTAAATATCTGTTTATGTAACTAATTGCAGTCGCGATTACTCCTAACCTCTATATATATATATATATATATATGTATATATATATATATATATATATATATATATATATATATATATATACAGGGTGTAACAGAAATAAGTACATTAATTTTAACCAGTGATAGAACCCGTCAAGCCTAACAATTTTTCTCAATAACTTTTTCTCGAATTCTCATCTTTTTTCAGCATTTTTTAACCCCTATAATTTAACGAGTCGTTCAGGTGCATAATTATCGGATCCAGTAGTAGTTACAACCCTGGTTACAACGAAACAATTGATTTCGACATATGTGGACTATCAATTCCAGATCAATTCCTTCAAATAAATTTTGGAGAAAATCGTCTAATTATTATTGTCACAAGAGTTAAAACCTGTGAAAATGTCAAGCTCATCTATCTGCGATTTCGCAGGCAGTGTAGGATTAGTTCGGCGAATTTATTTGGAACGATTTCAGAAATGTCATTTTTCACTGAAAATTGAATTATTGTGGTTATGCTCATGTATTTAATGTCAAAATATTGTGCACTTATACATAATGATGAGAATACTATGAGATATTGAGAACTTGTCGTTCACCTGAAACGTAAAACACCAGATGAAATGAATAAAATACATTAATTTATAAATGAAGCAGCTGTGAATTAGTTTTTTCTCATATTATTACAAACTTCACAGTCAGGTCGTTTCAATGAAGTATGCCTCATAAATTGATCTGTTGGACAAATAGAATATTGTATCTCATATTTTAAAAAATATTTAAAATCAATTACCAAATTCAGTGTGATACATTTGTAGGTTAGGTTTTCTGTTTTTCAAGAATAAGCTCTCACAATTATTGCGGGAATATTTCCAGTTGAGTTATTCATTAAATTGATTATTTTAAAATTGCATTCCATTTCATATTCCACCGTTCACTTTAAATAAATCGTTGAATGATTTTCTCTTTATGTTTGAGAGCCAACACTAATGAAATAAGCTGAGAGCTGCCACTACTTTTTAAGTTGATCGTAGATGGCAGCACAATCTGACCCATATTCTAACTGTGTTACAGGCTGTATTCAGACTATTCAGATCAGCTGATCCAAATGCAATGAACTCGTGCTGACAATCTAATGTTCAAGAAATGTACCAACTATTTGAAAATATACGTGAAATTTCTAAATAGAAATAAAACTTCACAACAATAACATATAAATACGACCAATATAACAAATTGTTGGTTTCAGAGATGAATTTGATCTTTCTTGCAGCATATACAAAAATAGAATAATCGAGGTGAGCGAATATCAGTGTATTATTGAAATACTGTTATTCTTTCAGTTTCAAATGAATGATTGATAAGACTATGATAGTTTGAAGTTTCAAAATAATCATTTAAATCGACAGCTGTCATTCTTCCAACAAATGACGGACATTCAGTTCTAACCATAGGCGCACTATGAAATTTTTGACCAAACTTTGATGAATTTTCACTCGATATCCAGGAGACTTACAGAAAAAAGTTACCAAGAAAAATTGATAGGCTTGAAGAGATCTATTGCAGGTTAAAATTAATGTACTTATTTCTGTTACACCCTGTATATATATATATATATATATATATATATATATATATATATATATGTATTTACATGTCCAGGTGGAGCTTCGAGACCCGGCAGTTTAAGACACACGTTTAAATGAATGTTAAAGTGAAATTTGTTTGTTGCTAATTGCATAAGATCAATACAGTATAGGGATATTCTAATCAACTTCATGAATATTGTGCTTGTTTGCTATATATGGATATTTCAATTTTGGAGGAGATTTGAGGACCAAAGTGGCACTGTTCGATGATATATTCAGCGCGATAATTTAATGAAACTGCATGGAACATTTATTGATATTTGAGTAGATTGAATGTGTCAATAATAATAATATATGCGATATGAAAAGATTAGATGAACGAAAACAATTTAAGTGTGGTTTGGCTTATCTACGCGCTTGGAGCATTTTTCAAGAGAGGGCAGCACAGTAGACTATACAAGAGATGGAATATTATCAGTTGGCACTATAGTAAGTAGCAAATATCTATGCGTCTATAGCGATTTCTCATAGATTTACAAATCTGTAAGATATGTATATACACATAATTGCATAAAAAGCATCATTCATAACTGTAGTTTATAGTTTATGGACATTTTGAAATATTAACACCTGACAATAATTCAAGAAAATATTAATAAAATAAATACTTTGCACAGGATACGGATGTGGCACACTAATTTAACTCCACATTAGAAGATAATTAATAAAATTGTATCAACATCAATTATCTTAAATCCATAAGCAGTTACATTGTGAAATCATGTGAATAAAAATAAAGAAAATATTCAAACACTTTATTCATATTTTGCTTTTACATTCAAATAATTGGATTCATATAACCATAGTTATTAAACTTGGTTTTACATCTGCATTTGCACAAGTACTCAAATATTGGAGTATTCCTTGAATTGACAAAATCAGGGTAAAACAATGGCTGCTAGGACAAGCTCCGTTTTTGACTTAAGTAGAGTGTTAAAGCCATATACATATTCCAAACAATTTTAGTGGAAAATATTGAAATAGATTTTGTAGACATATTCATTTTCTGTGATTTGTATCTGAAGATTGTTTTCTAAGATATTTGAGTATATTTTGATTGCTTAGAAACACTTCTTGACACAACGCTCCCAGTACAACCAAAAGTAGAGCTTGTGGTATCAACCAGTGTGTCCAATAATACCAAAATTTATGAAAGCTGACTGGAAACCAAAACATAGTCTCAATGTAAAGTTGAAAGTATTTGAAATAGTTTTCTGAACTAAAAATAAGAGGCAAAGAGGTTTCTTGGGCTTAAATTCAGTGGCTGATACCACGAGCTCGATTTTTGGCTGTACTAGGAGCGTTGTCAAGTAGTTCTTCAAGGCAATTCAAATTTTCCCAATTACGTCAGAGGAAGATATTTTGATACAAATTATGGAAAACACTTTTGTCTACAATATATTTTTTTTCAATATTTTCCATTGAAATAATTGGAAAATTTATATTGCTTTAAAATAACACTCATAATTGCAGACAAATTTTATGAGATTTAATAAGATGTTATTGAAATGGACGTTTTTAATTAGGTCTCATAAAATTGGTCTGCAATTAAGAGTGTTATTTCATCCAGATCCTTCAAACCAAAATTTAATCCATTGAATCTCAACAAGAATAGGATCAACTTTTTCAATTCAATTAAGAAATATTTATATAAATACTACGCAGTTTATTTTGATCATTAATCCAAGCTTTTATCTGGTCAGGAGTTCGATGCGTTAAGGCAGGTTCTTTTTTAGTGACTGCAATACACGCCTGAAGGGATGGTAGTGTACAAGATTGCAGATTGTCAATGAATATCTTCCGAACAGCTACTTTCTCTGGTGTATGCCAAGTATGATTCGCCTTTTATCTAACATCAAAAGAAGAAAAAACAATAAACTCTTATAGGAACTATTTACAAGGCGGAAATAGAAAATATGAAATTTATCAATGCAGGTGGAATGTGTATGAAATAGAAGTAACCGTGACTTTTTCCATGAAAGGTATTTTTTTTCAAACTCGGGTACGATGAACCTACTGTGCACAGATGCTACTAATCTTGTAAAAAAATAATCTAAAGAAAATAGGAAAAATGCAAAGTTGTAATTTTAAATAATTATCTATCCAAATTTGTGATTCGGATTGTTAGTGAAAACATGATAAATGATATAAAGTCTAAAAGTTGATATTTCAATGTAGAATTATACCTTTGTGAGAATGTGAGTTATGCTAATTAACTATGATTGTACAAATTTGTTTGTAAAATCGATTAGATGGTTTCAATACATTAAAATTTATTTAAAAAGCTCAGAAATGAAGTACTTAGGTGCACTTGTTACAAAAAGTATCGTATGCAACATGGACACTAAACGACCGTCATTATTGTCACGGTTAAATTCAGCTGCACGAAGCTACGCCTTGGGCTTCGAACTCTTCTTCACCTCGTGCTTCACCCTTGCCTGCAGCGAGTGCAACCAACATTATCCTGGACAATAAGGACGATCGTTCGGTCCTTGTAGCATATTATATCATTATAATTTTACAAATTAGTGATAAACCGTAACCTAAAGCGGCAAAATTATGTTATTTACCCATGCAATTCGTTTTGGTGCACAAGCTTGTGACTGACTCCATTTTCAGTTGAATTATCATATGTTTTGATGGCAAATGTTGACAAAATATTATTGGTGCTCTCATTTCCAGACTCCAAGTTTTCTGTACCTACAAAAGAAAAAAACTTTTATGTAACAATACAATAATAAACCATTTTTAAATATGAAGAGCGTAACTTACTCACTATATATCAATTGTAGTTGCTTCTAATAAATGAAGTATTGTTTCCGTCAAATATCTAAAGTAAACAGACCGACTCCATTATAAACCTTTCCAGTAATAGTAATGTTGTAGTACTTACTTATTTTCAAATTATTAAAACAATTTTATTTATTTGATAATTTATTCGAGTTTTCAGTCACAAAAAATATATTTTCAGCCAGCTTTCTCAATTGATTTATCTACCGCGCCTGCAAAAAACTATCAATCGTCAATGCTGCCAACTATATTTATAAAATACAAAAATAATTATTTTATAATTTTTAAAGGTGTTTATTGGAGTCGATTTGAGTTTTTTTATTTCTAAGATTTTATTTTTCAGTTTATAGTGATCTATGTTGAGGTCGGTTTATGTTTTCTGAATGTTATTGTATGTATTATTTATTGAATCAACATTTTTAATGCCACTGTGTTATCGCATACTGTACACAATTTGTAGTGACCTTGACATAGTTTGAAATATCGAGCAATAAATAAATGACCTTCCAAGACGTAGGGATTATTTTCAAGAACAAGCTTTACAAAATGTATTGAATTGAACAGATATACAATAACGTCTTTTACTTGTAGTAACGGAAAAAAAGTTTTTCTAAATATTATTATCGATAATTAAATATTGCAATTAATTTTTGAGCTCACCTATAAATTCGCTTTCAGAGACATAATAGGTCTTCGTGTCCTTGTAGAGCAGAGATTTTTGGTTGAGATTCAATTGTCCATCTGAAAAAATGTTGAATTCAGTCGCAATTGTGAAAAGGTGTAATTTCTCGTCTAAAATTGGCCATAACATTGTTTGATATAGTTTTATAAATTTTGTTGGAATAGTTACTACCTACCAATACATACAGAAAACATTGGTTACTTTAACCTTTTTACATCATTATACGAAGTAAATGAGTAATTGTAATTAGTGGAGTACCGTAAATTAAAGAATCATCTTGATGATCAAAGCACATTTTTTGAAGAAAAATACGCTTTTATATTTACTTTCGTTGTCTTGGTTGGCTTGCGTAACGCTGAGTTCTCAGGAACTACAGCACTTACATACCTAAAACTGGTACTAAATGAAAGCTGCTGACTCGTAGATTTGCACAGATTACTTGGTTTCCTTATTCATACACCCAGTTTTGGGTAAAAAGTTAAAACTGCTTGATTTCAAGCTTAGTGATTCTGAGAGATTGATATTTACGAGGTCTCTGGATCAATAAACTTTCATGAACTGCCAAAAATGCGCTTTATATTTCTGATCCAAATTATTCTTCAATTTTTCCACTTGTCACTTTTAACAGCTTATTGGTCTTTACTTACTTGTACTAAGTTCGAGGAAGTATTGTGGAACCGATAAAATTCATCTATCAAGATCTTGATGAAAACATCCGTTTTGAGCATCCCTGAATCCATTTTGACTATTTTCGGCTTGATGTCGGTACGTATGTGCGTCGAACGTATTATGCCGTAATTTCGTATTTAATACTAGTGAAGGATGTTGATTTGAATTTTCCGCATGAATCCAGAATGATCAGCCGTCGGATACTGAAATTCAGTATTTGAAATTGCTGCAGCATTTGAATGACTGTCTTGTATTTTTGTACTAATCGGCTGAGTTGCAAATGCACTTTATATGACAGATTGTTAGAATTTTCCGTATAAATTCTAAGCAATTAGTCGCAGTATATTGAAATTTTGTGTTTAGCACTTGTGTAACATCTAGTTGTGCACCTCACATTATGATTGCGATCAGCTGAACCGAAAATGCACTTCACCCGGAACATTCTTCGAATTTTTCGCATAAATACAAAACAATTAGACGTAGAATGTTAGAAGTCGATATTTAGGACGACAGTTATCAGTAGAACCAACACCAACAAATGTACTATTATTCCTTGAAAAGGTTCCTGTATTTAACGATCTCTTGATAAATATACCTAGTAAATTAATAAAATATAAGTAAAAACAGAATAAATAATTCATGAACGTAATCAATTTTATACAAAATAGAAAAAGAAAGAAATAAGAAAGTATTAATCATGTGTCATCTTTGTTTATGCAACCTAACAACAGAAATCGTATAATAATAAGCTGCTTAACTGCCAAAATTTCTTCTTCTAATGCCCATCTTTGAACACTGTACTGACGATTCAAAAAAAAAAGTATATAAATTAGTAGGTATGTCAACTTCCATAAAAATTTGTTGAAGGGAAACTTTTTCGTAAGAAACATAAAATTTTATTAATTAAAGTGGTGGATGATGAGGCTGCAAAGGGGCGCGCGCGTAAGTTCTTAAACAAAGAAAAAATTCATTTTAATGAATATAATATGAGGAGAAAATAATTAATTATGTGAGTAATTAGGTACCTACACAATATGAGAAAATCTGACGTGGACATCACGTGACTTACTTGTACATCATTGAATAATATTTCTTGCATAGGTATAATAATACGATAATCAAACACAAAGTCTCATCTTTCCACGGCAAATCGTTGTGGATTGATCCAAAAAATTCTAATAATCTGTGGAGTAAAGTGCACTTTCGGCCTAGTCGGTTGCTATGGAATCAGAAGAACAACATTCTCATGCTAAAACATTCATAAATACTGATTTTCAAGATTCTAAAGCTGAAAGTTCTGAATTTATGTGCTAAATTCAAAGAAAATTCCAATTGAATTGCACTGTCAGCTCAGTCGATTGTTATGAAAATAGTGGGCAATAATTCAGATGCTACAACAGATTGAAATACAAAATTTCAATATTCCACGGCCGATTGCTTTGAATTTATGCGAAAAATTTGAAAGGTCTGTCAAGCAAAGTGCACTCCCAGTTCAGTCGATCTCAATGAAAATAGGATATGAGCATTATGATGATACAATCGTTTTAAATACTTGATGCTAACATTCCACGTTTAACAATTTTACATTTATGCAAAAAAATCAAAAAATGTTCTTAATAAAGTGCACTTCTGGTACTGACCATTGCAATTTTAATGCAAGGTACACAACTAGATTATACGTTCCACGAGCTTTGAGATATGCGAGCTACAAACGCACATACATATATACGTGGCGACATCAAGCCGAAAATATTCAAAATGGATTCAAGGATGCTCAAAACGAATATTCCTATTCAAATCTCCAAATGCAAATTCTGTCGGTTTCACAATGCTTACTTTTACTTTATACAAGTAAGTAGAAATATTTGTTTTTGTAGATATGTACAGAAGCTCAATTTCATAATATATTGACGCTAGAAGGGCGCAGACGAGGTGCTCGCCTAGGGCGCTGTCGACATTCAATCCGCCTCTGGGTCACTTATTACCCCACACGTGAATATATCTTTGATAATTCATCATTAATTCAAATAATTCAAATTTTGTTTTTCCAGAACTACTTCTCTGTTAATATCCCTTAAAATCGCTGCTTCCAATACCAATTGAATCATCTCTATTCTGAAATGTAATATATTAATCACAATCCTTCATTTACAAAACATACATTTAGATATGAGTCAGTCAAAATACGACTAAAACGATGTATAAAATTATTGCGATAATCGTTTTGTACACAAAATAACAATGAATCGTATCTATGAATAAATTTAAGAGCTGAATCGGATTAGCTTATATGGTTCCTCAAAAACAATCTAAATTGTGCGTTTCAAATTTACATCCTTACTAATATTATAAATGCGAAAGTCAGTCGGTCTATCTGCTACGCTTTCACGCATAAACCACTCAACCGTTTTTGATAAAATTTGGTACAGAGATAAACTAGAGCTTAGGCTAATTTTCATTGCGAGAGGATAGGGGATGACAGTATGTATGGAGATCAGTCATTTTCGAAGATAGAACCATGAAATTTAGTTTTCAGGCATCAGGCACTTGATAATAAGTGGATGAACATTTCTTTCAGCGTTTTTGTGGTTTCGACCTGCATGGGGATGAAATAGGAGATAAAAGCTCGTGTTGAAATCGAAGCGCCTGCGCAGCGCGGCTTAGTGGGAGAAATTTCACTGGATGTGGCTACTTAAACGACCAGTCATGTTAGGGCAGGCGAGTGCAAATATTAAAAATGAATGAGTTGTTTCGTAAGCCATAGAAATATTTTGGATAACTGTATGCGAGCTTGGTCAATGCCAAGATGCTGTGCGAGCGAAAAGAGCTCAGTTAACGGCAAGCTGCCGTGCGAGTGAAACGAGCTCGGTTGACTATAAGCTACCGTGCGAGCAAGGTGAGCTCGGTCAACTGAAGAACGTGCGAGCGGAACAAGATGCCGTGCGAGCGAAGCGTGCTCGGTCAACGTTAAGACGCCGTGCGAGCGTTGCAAACTCAGTTAAATGCAAGCAGCAGAGCGAACGAAGCGACGTTGCTCAACAGTGAGCCCCCTATAAGAACAAAGCGAATTGGGTGAACTTAGATTATTCCCAGCACATGCATATTCATTTCACTGTTACATTTTGGTTAGGTTCATATTCAAATAGACAAGTTAGGTCCAATATAATAATAATTTTCATAATCACTTGAATAAGCATTTCATGTGGGATTCATATATTTATTGTAAGATCTTTAATAAATTAACAAAAAAGAAATTATTATAAACTCAAAAGGCATTCAGTGGAACTGCAAAGTCTCGGCCAAATCTCCTATTTTGATTGATTTCCTACAAAAAAAAATCTTTTCACGATTTGACATGTCCTTATCATTCCCAGGTTATAAGGTCCTGATATAAAAGATAGGCTCAAGTACCTTGCATTCTGAATTTATCAAATCTGTGGCGCTACGAGAGGTAATAAAATCAACCATTATTTGTCAAAAAATAGTCAAAGTTAATGAAATAAGATGCATTGAATTCACATTTAGAGATTTTGATGATATAAAATAATCATGTATCAATCAATTTAATGTCCGACTAGTTTATTATTGTTGTTATAATAACACTGATTTCAGAATAATTACTTGACAAATAATACCCGAGGGCATTATTTGTTACGTAATAACCCTGAAATCAGTATTATTATGACAATAATAAACTAGTCGGACATTAAACCGTGAAGGCACCACGGGAGTTGAACAGACAATAATGCCTACGGTCAATGTACATACCTCGGGCCGGAGGCCCTCGGAAAGCACACTGTTAACCTCAGGCATTATTGTCCTTTTAACACCCTTGATACCTTAATTACGATATTGGTTTATTTTATATATGGACTAGAACAATTTAGTCAATTTTGTACTCACCAGAATTATTGATAAAATATAATACAATTTCTTCTAGGTCAGTAGAATATGGCACACATTCACATTAAACACTCACTATTCGATTCTCACTATTTCCAGCAAATTTCCTGTAATTCAATTCATGATTATTGCGCATTAGGTTCCATGGTTTCAACAGACGTGATTGCGGTCCAGAGACAATATATCTAAAGAGAAACGTGACACTCCCATGTTAATTTTTCTCCTTGAGTTTCACTGCCCTCTGTATTCTGGAACTACTCTAAATATTTTGAACTAGGAACGGCGGGTACATTTGAAATTATCAATTGTATTGTTATAACAGAATTGTTAGGCCAAATCTGAGAAGTTGCAGCATTTTTTGTGTCATAATATTTTTTAACATATTTTCACATTAGCTTTTATTTTTGTTTCAGTCAATACAAGTTCTTAATATTTGGTCAAGCAATTCTGTTGGTTGTATTGAGCCAAAGAAAGTATGCAAATATAACAGATAAAAATTATACAGTAAAAATAATTTACTTAAAGTAATACACTCATCAATAGAATATACATGTTCCATCACTTCACATATTTATCAACTTTTGTCAAATAGACAATATAGAAATAATGAAAATTAAATTCAATGAACTATTGATTCAAATACAGAAAAAAATAAATATTACAATGTTTACACAAATACTATATCAGAATATCCAACGAAAAGAAACTTTCCCTGTACAAATTTAGATAATAATCTATAACTTGCTTGTGGCATATTTACAATGTAATTTCTTGTTAAATTGTTCTAACATTTTATGACTAGTTGTTAAAATATTATTCACAGTAATTTACACATTCGTAACGCAATATTTTTGTCGCGTTCCACATACAATGATTTACTGATTGTAAAAATATATTAATAAGGCAGAAAAAAAGAGACATCTGGTTCAATCACTTCACATATTCATCCACTTGTCAGTAAATATGTAACATAAAAATGATAAATTTTAAATAAAATTAAAAAAATTAAAGAAATTGTAATTGATAACTTCATGTACATGTCGGTTGTAAAACCATAATCAGAGGTTGAATGACAGAGAATTTTTCTTTTCATTTAACTTCTGATGATGCTGCTACAACCGATTTGTGCATAAAGTTATAAATTACAATTTTTTGAAACGTTACCGAGAGTTTAATTAGAAATTTATCATTTTTTTAAGTTTCAACAAGTGCCAACAGCCGTATCGCTCAATACTATAGAATATAAAATTATTCAAGCAGTAATGATGTAGAAAAAACAAGTACGAAAAATTTGAAGACACAAAAATGTTTTTAATGATAAAAAGAAATTATATTCAATAAGAAGAAACTTTTCCGTTAATTTTTATATAATTATCTATTACTTCATTAGTTCTTGTATTTTTTTTCATAATCTTTTTATTAACCAAATTTAAAAAAATGTTTCAACATTACATGGATAATGGTCAAAATTATGTCTCTTTTTAAAGCATTGCAGTGAATAATGCACAAGCAATCGATGGAAAACGAAGTTTGGTAATCCGAAAAAATATTTTCAATAATTTTATCCTTGTCAAGATACTTGGACAAATTATAAAAAATATCTTTTCGAATTTCCCCAATTTCAGAAATAATTTCCTCCCTTGGATACGTCAACAATAAATTACCCTCTTTTCCATAATCTTTTAGACGTATTACAGCGTGACTATCTGTACATGTATCAGTTGTATAAAACTGGACACATACATTACAGTCACGATGTAATACCTTTCTACCAATAAAACCTGCTATATAAGCCGTTGTATTCAACCTCATCCTCTGTGCCAATTTGTAAATACCCTTATCCAAGGACTGTGTGACCAAAGAAGTAGGAACAAGGAAAGGTGGATTTGAGGAACTTGGTGAAAGTTGTACTTGTACTGGTTGACAAGGAGGAGTAAGAAAAAAATTTGAAGCTAACAGAGAGGAACTTCCATCATCTTCACAGTTAGAGTCTCTAGAATATTTTAATGTTTTATTAATGATACAAGTTTTAAATGTAGACACAAACTGTGAAGGTGTTGGATTATTATTTTGCCCACACAATCCTCGAATAACACCGAAAAAGTTTTCTAAAAGATCTTGGTTTACAGATCTTGTTAGCAAATATCTCAAACCAAGATTCTGTAGAGAAATCCATTAGGCCTGTATATTACGAATTGTTACAAGGAAAAAGTGAACACAAGGCGGTGCAGGTACTGCCTTGCCGTTAGAAACAAAAGACAATCCGTCCAATATGACTTTAGCCTTTGCCCAAAACTCATGATGTTCGGATTTAGCTGTGACACAAGCCAAAGAACGGAAAGCAATCAGAGTGGAATTCAAACTATCGAGGCTCTGTCAAGTTGGCCCCCCACTCCAAAATCAAAAGAAAAGTCAATATGGTGTTCGCATGCGCTCTTGATGCGCTCTTATGCGCCACATATATTTTTTTCTGCGCTAGTCATACTGAGCAGTAATTACGACAATAAGTTGGGTTGACGCTGGCCCCCCATTTCGGGAAATATCATAATATTCATTATTATTTCGATAGTACTCCTTATGCGCTCTTATGCGCCGCGAATATGAAATTTTGCGCTCGAATGCAAATTGTTCAATTAATATCCAAAGTTGGAGGGGCCAACTTGACGATAAACTTTTTTTTTAAATATTCAATATTTTTTTATTGCAATTATATCTGAATTCGATGCGCTCTTAGGCGCCTCAAATATTTAATATGCGCTAGTTATACTGAACAGTAATAACATTAACAAGTTAGGGGGGGGGGGGGGCAGCTTGACGGTAGCTCCCACTTTTGGAAATATTATAATTTTATTAATATCAAAATAGAACTCCCTATGCGCTCTTATGACCTGCTAATATGAAATCTTGCGCTCGCATGCAATCTGTTTGATTAATAATCAAAGTTGGAGAGGTCAACATGACAAAAATTTCATCTCCACTATTCCATATGTTTTAGATTGCAATCAAATTTGAATTCAATGCGCTCTTATGCGCCACGAATATTTTTCATGTGCTGCTCTGCTTTAGCGGAAATCAAATAGGAATTTTTGGCGCGGGAAATATAAATGTGTTTCACTACTCTCGGTACTACCAGCTAGAATTCGATGAAAATATTTTATATAATTACTCCAAACAGCTTGAATATCGATATTGAATATACAAGTTGCTCCATATCACAAGAAATATGACTTAATATTAATTGTCTAATTCGGTGCTTATCTCACAAATTTCAAAATGATTATTTCAAACGTGTAGTGTCAAATGAAGCATTATATCAATGTTGATTGGTTGAAGATAATATATGTATGGAATAATTATTCAAATTTCAATTCAAACTCGTATATTTAATCTCTATTCTTTATCAAATGAACATTTTGTTTCGTGCTTGAAAAATATATACTCATTTCTACGTATATAGTTCAAATAAACTTTACATATAGATATAATACGTCTTGTGTTCTAATGTAATACTCATTTCTATATATAAATTCAAAAAATTACAGATTCAGATATAATAGGTATTACACATAAGTATAGAAAATACAATATTATAATAGTTATTTCTATACCTAGGATTTGAAACTGAAGCGCAAGTCGAGGATTAAGCAATTCTCAGAACGCTAAACACATTTGGTAACCGGGGTCTACACATGTTTTTTGCGCAATATATTTTTGAAGGGACGCATTTTCGGGGCCATGATTTTTGTTTTAAATGACCTCTTCAGTAGAATATATGGTTAAAGTGAGTGACAGTCAAAATCCCGACAGCTAGAATCCCGACAGGTTAAAATTCCGTCAGTCAAAATATCAACAGATTTGAATTACAAAAACTGGGAAACAATTTGTGAAAGTGACATCTGAAAAAGTTTTCAACCGCGGTAAGGTTCTTGAAAAGGTCAGGTTAAGTTGAAATGAAGATGGTAGAGTAAGGTTTCACAAGGAGAGTCGTAGGTTCAGCCATTTGAAAAGGTAAGTTTCTTTCGTTTCAGGTCCGGCGTACATTTGCCACATAGTTAATTCAGAATTAATAATCGGGCTTTCGAGACTCGGACTAGTCAGGATCTTGATCCTGATCCGGTTAAAGTGTATCGGCTACTTGCGAAACACACCAAATTTATCTCAAGCAACTCAGTTTATGTAGTGTAGAATAACAAATGTACAGTTACTGATTTTGATGCAGAACAAAATTTACCACATTCTTCAAGATCATCAAATTCTTGCCACAAATCGTTTATTTAAATTATATATGAAAAAATGAATATATATTTTTAAAGCACGAGACAAAATGTTCATTTGATAAAGAATAGAGACTGGATGTACGAGTATGAATTGAAATTTAAACTATTCCATACATATATTATTTTCAACCAATCAACATTAGTACGATGATAAGGGAATAGGAAAACCCAAGTATGACAGATTTCAGAAATTTTAATAAAAAAAAAACCATAAAATTCTTAATCACACTGTTCTTAAGTTTTAATTAAGTTACCGGTTTTGATCCCTGGGTGATCATCCTCAGACTACTGGAGAGAAAAATAAGATTACTGGAACTTCACAAAAGGAAACGGCGTCAAGTAGCCCGCTAGTGTCATGTTAGGTGAAAAAAATGTGGAAAACAGCGGTAATAAAACAATAAAAAAATATAAAATGATATAAAAGATATATCCCAATCTGTTCACCAAGATCCAAACTACTATTGATATAATGCTTCATTTGACACTACACGTTTGAATTGAATCATTTTGAAATTTGTGAAATAAGCACAGAATTAGACAATTAATATTAAGTCATATTTCTTGTGATATGGAGCAACTTGTATATTCAATATCGATATTCAAGCTGTTTGGAGTAATTATATAAAATATTTTCATCGAATTCTAGCTGGTAGTACCGAGAGTAGAGAAACACATTTAAATTTCCCGCGCTAAAAATTCCTATTTGATTTTCGCTAAAGCAGAGCAGCACATGAAAAATATTCGTGGCGCATAAGAGCGCATTGAACTCAAATTTGATTGCAATCTAAAACATATGGAATATTGGGGACGAAATTTTTGTCATGTTGATTATTAATCAAACAGATTTTAAATTTTCCGCGCCAAAAATTCCTATTTGATTTTCGCTAAAGCAGAGCAGCACATGTAAAATATTCGTGGCACATAAGAGCGCATTGAACTCAAATTTGATTGCAATCTAAAACATATGGAATAGTGGAGACGAAATTTTTGTCATGTTGATTATTAATCAAACAGATTGCATGTGAGCGCAAGATTTTATATTAGCAGGTCATAAGCGCGCATAGGGAGTTCTATTTTGATAATAATTAAAATTATAATATTTCCAAAAGTGGGAGCTACCGTCAAGCTGGCCCCCCCTAACTTGTTAATGTAATTACTGTTCAGTATAACTAGCGCATACAAAATATTTGAGGCGCCTAAGAGCGCATCGAATTCAGATATAATTGCAATAAAAAAATATTGAATATTTAAAAAAAAAGTTTATCGTCAAGTTGGCCTCTCCAACTCTGGATATTAATTGAACAAATTGCATTCAAGCGCAAAATCTCATACTCGCAGCGCATAAGAGCGCATATGGAGTCTTATTGAAATAATAATAAATATTATGATATTGCCCGGAATGGGGAGCCAGCGTCAAGTTGGGCCCCTTCCAACTTATTGTCGTAATTACTGCTCAGTATGACTAGCGCAGAAAAAGATATTTGTGGCGTATAAGAGCGCATCAAGAGCGCGTCCGAGCACCATATTGATTTTTCTTTTGATTCTAGAGTGAAGGGCCAACTTGACAGAGCCAACTATCGAACAAGCTGTTCATAAATAAACAAAATTCGGCAGTACTTTGAACATTGATCGAACCAACTTGAGAGATCAAGGTTAATGCGGCGTAAACGGAACGACATAAAACGTGAACAGCAAGACTCACTTTTATTTTCTTTTTACCATCGGGACGCAAGTGGTCTTTAGATAATTTAGTAACCTTGCTGTCCGCAGTAAGACATTCGTAGTCATACAAAGTTATTAAGTCGTCCCATTCAGCAACTTTGTTGCCATCATATATAATGTTCTTGGTAATGAAATTATTCCTCATACACTTTGTGAGGTGAGGTGCATCAAAAATATGATTAATTTCTTCACCATTAACATTATATATGTATTCGCCTGGACGACCATACTCTTCACTCAGAATGCGCACTGTCGAACGGTTACTGCCTCCCATGTCGCTTACTGACGCAAGGATAACAAATTTTGTTTCTTCATGAACAGCTTGAATCACTTGCGTGATACACGACTTTAATTCAAATGTTTTGGCCGTTGATTGTACACAATAAAAAGCCAAAGTCTGCTTCCATGATTTATATAATCCGCGAGTCATAAAAACTAAAGCGTGATCAGCAAGCTTACAGCCTCTTTCATCACTGAATGCTTCCAATCCTTCGATTTTATCTGCACCTTTATTGTACGACAAATGTGGGCGTAATGATATTTCGTCAAACATCAAAATACAGTACCTGCCTAGCAAATCGGTACTTCCAGAATTCAGATTTAGGTAAGAAAATAATTTATCATTAACTCCTGGTTCCAAAATGATGTTGGCCAATGATCGGTTCAGCGTTCTTGTCGATAGCAGAGGAATACATTGTGATAGGTGATGATACCCTCGCGGACTACATTTTAACAATGCCACAAAAAAAAATTTTTCTTCCGCAGTGTAGCGGCGAGCTGCTGGTTTCTTCGAATAATTCCGCACCATACTTTTTATGAACATCTGAATCAGATGTTGCGTGCAATCAATTTTCTCCATATCATTAATTGAAGAGATTTCTCCGAAATCCGCGGACGAGCAAAGATTTCTGACAACCTTATTGTTGCCCTGCCTCTTCATCGATGATATAATATGACGAGCCCGCCATACATTTCTCTCTTCTTCGGTGTCAGATCTTTGACATGCTTTTCCCCATTTGTGTGCAGCACACTGTAAGGTGGATTGTTTCCTTTCAAAGTATGACATAATTAGAATTAAGAAAAATACTAGATGAAAATAATAATAATTGGATTTCAATGATAACTTAAAATATTTGATTTATTCTTATGTGAGAATTAGGATGGCCAATTTATTATCGAATTACATTTTCAAATCAAACACTTGATGATAGTTTCAGAGTGAATTTATTGTGAAAATATTGTCAAGTGTTTTATTTTTGAAAATTTATTTAAGATGACCGAACCGACTATAGATTCAATCTCATATTGAATTTTTCTGATGTTGTCTGTTCTCTCAGACAGTAATCTTGTTTTAATCAATATTCATTCTCATGCTGGGGCCACATTTACGCCTAATGCCATTAATTAAGGCGTTGTTTAACAATAAACACATTGTCAATGACAATATATCAATTGTCACAGAATGCCTTAATTAATGGCATTAGACGTAAGTGTGGCCCCTGCATAAAGTTTCAACTTTCTTATGGATTAAAATAAATAAAGTGCGCAACTTACGTCTCGGTGTTGTTTTTATAGGCTTAGATTTTTGTACTAATCTTGGGATATCCTCAGCTTGAATAGTACTGAAATAATGTTCATGTGGAACAAGCGACGGTCCAGGTATTGGTAATGGCTCGATCCTCATGGTTTCTAAAGATTGTTGAGATATTAGAATAATTTGTCAAGAAATATGTGTACACCGAAGTATTTTACATCCCTTCTGCTTCATACGTACAAACTGGTATAGTTCGCGCAAGATAATTTGGGAATCGGAAAGAATGTAATGCGACATAAAAATCACTTGTTGATTTATGCCGTGCAATTCATCATTATTTATGTATTCGTATGTTGTAATTGGGGTACCAACTTGGTGGGTAAGCCTATGGTTTTTGTCGATTTTACCTATATAATCCCCAAGAGTTTACAATCCAGGGCTGCCAAGTTATCTTCCGCGGAAAAATAACTCATTTCACACGTGCACATAAAAATTATTATAAATATCTTATATAATTATAATGTTATGATCTATTGGAATTAGGGTGGTGATTCCAATAGTCGCGATTGTCGATGTTATTGACAAGTTAAGGACATAGGATCGTTGGCAATTAAAGGATTGAAATCCACCGCGGTATCAAATAAAATATTGTTTGAATATTACTAGGTGGTTATTATCATTAAAGATGAGAGTTTACAAAGTTAGCACAGAACTACTTGTTTTGAATTTATCAAATTTGTATTAGTGATTAACTTCTTTTGTTCGACCGGAACTATCAGTTCAATTCTCAGACTTACTAGTTCTTATCAGACTGATGCTAATTTGTCTCAAAATGAGTAAAGAAGACTTTGTCAGAAAGAGGGGTTTTATGCTGAATTGCAATTCCCATGGTCAGAACAAAGGAAATTTTCCACATATATGTAAGCATTTTGAGTAAGCAATTTGAGTGAAATTACCCAGAACTCGGGGTGAACGTATCATGCTTACTCATCAGCAATAATTCAGAAACGAGTGAAATATGTTAAACATTAATAATTTTAAATAAACAATAAAATATCAATTATATTAATATCAAGTTTAAGAGGATTATAATACCATCCCCCTTGAGAAAGAATGAATCATAAAATTCATGATTCGTTCTTCCTCTGTTTTATAGGGTCTGAACGCCGCGGTTGTAGAATTTGATTCAACTCTACTTCATCAATTCCATCATTAAAAGTTACGTTAGTACTAGGGTCAACTCTAGGATTGGTTTGATTATTAAAAGTTATACAAAGATTAGGTTAACAACCACAACTACGTCGTCCTTAACGGAGGTAAATAAAATACAATTTATATAATATATATAAAGACACCATTACAATAAAAATATATGAAATAGAATACATATAAGAATAATGATAAGTAATTTCTTTATTATACAGAATTTGATCAGCTGTTTCTTCTATTTGAGGCAACTTAAGGCTAGCTGAACTCAATTCACTTAAATGCAGGGTTAAAGGACGATATATATGATCTTATACTATTCCAGATAAATTGGTTCTCTTTTCGTTCTCATCTAAACAATCCAAGTTAATATTCAACGGATGAATATATTCTTTACTTATTTTTGAAGTGAATATTCTTTTTGAAACAAGCAAAGCTGAGGATGAGTATGCCTTGCAATCATGATTTGAACTAACTGATCCTGTTCCAGATAATTTGACATCGACAGGGGCATTAGATGATTCACAATTAATGGTCAAAGTTTCTGGAGTTTTAAGAACTTATATCCAAGTATTACTTGTCATTAATTGATTCCAAATATTATTTTGTAATTGATCAACTCTGATTTCGCCATTTTTAGGTAAGTTAGTAGGAAGCAAATATAATTTGATTTCACATATTTCTCCAATATGTGTTAGGTGAATTGATTAAGTCTGCTTACAAATAAAATTTCCATTATTTATATTTTTACAAAACTTATTAGAAACATCTTGTAGCATGAGGTAGTACTGTTTGTTATTTGTTATTGCTAAAAATTTGCTAGAAGGCTTAATGAACGGATATTTATTATCAGTTTGTAACACAGGTACAGGAGTTAAATGAAATACGTTGAAAATGAATGATTGAACCAAAAGAATTTCTATAATATATATTAATTTCGAATTATTTAATCCACTAAATCCAAAAGTAAATGACCATTATCAAATGTAGGTTGCAAAGGGAATTCTAATTCACTTGAAATGTGTTGAGAAATCTCTTGTAAATTTTCAACAAACTGTTTCGGAGTCATAATGGAAGGATGAATTATTCCGTTTCTTGCAAATAGTATGACTTCTATTAATTTACTTTTCTCATTTTGATAAGTATTGATTCAAAATTGTAGTATTGTAAAATGTTCTTGAACATCTGATTTCATTTCTAAGATATTATTTTCCAAAATAACTTTATTTAAATATTTTTGCAATTTATTCGTATCATTTCTCAGTATAATTTCATTTTGATTTGAATTATGAATAGTCGAGTTTAAATTTTTTATAGTTGTTTGTACTACATACGATTGTTCTTTAATTAATTTAACAAGATCTTGTTCATCTTTGGATAAGTTATCTATTTTATCGTTATAATCGTTTAGCACCTGATCCGTCAAAATCGAACCAGCCTCTTCTAAATCTTTTTGCATTTGTTCGTGGCAAATCATGACCTAGGAGTTCCGAGAGAATATCGCGTTGGGACTTTAGTTGAGTAAGCTTTTGTCCTACTAATGCGAGTTCATACTCACACAGGGTTGTATTCAAAGTTTTAAATTGTTTTGAGCTACATAATTTTTTGGTACGGTCATAATAAATATTTATTTGTCCTAACTTTTTATCTTGTACCGATAGATCTAGATAGGTAATTAAATTCCATTGATCATTATATATTCTAAGATTACATAAAGCTTCGTAATGAATTCCTGGCGAAAACTCGTAGTTTGAAACATTTTCATTCGGTATTCCGTCAGACTGCTTGGTTTCAGCAATACTGCCCATTGATAATATAAAAAATATTTATCTGAAACAACAATGAATTTTAAGATTTTTTTTTTCTTTTTTTTTTTCTTAAATAAGACTAATTATATACAAAAATACAAAATTTCGTTTGAAATTCAAATTGTTCCATTCATGAGCTAATTTTAATCGGTTAGCAAGAACCTTCACATTTTTCCTATTAAATTTGATTGTAAAATTTACTGGTGAATCTTTGCTAATAATTAAATACGGTCCTGTATAATGTGTAGTTATTTTTTTACTTTTATAAGGCTTCGTTTGTTTATTCAACAAATAAACATAATCTCCGGGCTTGAAATTCGCAATATTTAAAGACCTATCATACAATTCTTTACTATGTTCTTTTGATTTTATCATATCTTCGCGAGCTATTTTGTTTGACATTTGCATTTTCAACTTTAAATCGCTCATATAGTCATCGTGGGTATATTTAAATTCGGTTTCTTGGTTTAATATATTAGGAATTTCAGCTTTTCTTCCGAATATCAATTCATGAGGAGTAAATTTAGTAGTAGAGTGTGGAGTGGTATTATATGAAAACATGGGGAATGGTATCCACATGTCCCGGTCTATTTGAGATTCAGAAACAAAATGTTTAAAATAGTCAGCAAGACCTTGATGACTTCTTTCAAGACTAGCGTTTGATTGTTGATGGAATGCGGTTGTTTGAACTTTCTTGATTTGAAATAGTTTTGCAATTTCATGAATTAAATTACTAGTAAAATTTCTTCCTTGATCTGTTGAGATACATTTAGGTATTCCGAAAACACAAATGAATTTCGTTGTTAACTTATGTGCAATTGTTTCAGTTTCTTGATTTGGAATTTGGTAAGCTTGACAAAACTTCGAGAGATCATCTTGCAGGGTAATATGTATCTATTTCTGAATTCGGAAAGTGGTAAAGGTCCTACGATGTCTAACATTATTTTTTCAAAGAGATTTTCTGTTGTAGTTGTTATTTCCATTGATAATTTCGTTTTTACTCTAACTAGTTTGTTTTTCTGGCATTCTTTACATTTTAAGATAAATTCTTTAACATCGCGCTTTATATTTTGCCAATTATATTTTAATTTGATCTTCTTGATGGTTCTTGAGTTACCATGTCCACCAACAGGTGTGATATGATATTCTTTGATAATATTCAACTTTTCTTCCTCTTTAGGCTCTACTATTTTATTGTGACATATTGTAACTTTAATATATGTGTTTAAGAAGATATATCTAATCATTAATCTGACTTTGTGCCAATTAAGTTCATCGTGTACACAACTAACTCTTGGAATCGATATAGAATTTATTTTTGAATCGAGTCAAGTGTCTTTGAATTTCTGTAAAATGATATATACATCTTCGTAACTAGGTTTATCCCAATAATTTTTCTTTGTGATTAAATAAAATATCCTATATTCATCATTATCTATATAACAATTATCCGTGACTATCTTGCTCGAACTTTTCAAATAATCAACATTATTAAACTTTTCTTCAAAGTCAAGAGCTATACCTTGTGACATTTCAAAATCTTGAGACACACTATAATTATCTTTTATATTGAAAATAGAATCATCCATTTCAATTACATTGTTATTCATTATGATATTCTTTGATATATGACTCAGACACTCTTGGTAAGATAAAATTTTCTTGGAATTATTTTCATTATTTTGAATGTTCATAACTACACGACTTAATGCGTCAACATTTGAGTTCTGTATTCCAGGTTTATACAAAATTTCGAATTCGAATTCTTCTAACTTTAATCTCCAACTAAATAATCTATAATTATTATCTTTCAAATTAAAAATCCAAGTGAGAGGTTTGTGATCTGTATAAATCTTAAATTTCTTTCCACATAGATATGGACGAAAATGTTTTGTTGCCCATACAGTGGTTAGAAGTTCCTTTTCTATTGTTGAATACCACGTTCCGGCTGAATTGGGTGTCCTACTTGCAAAAGCTATTGGTTCATAACTACTTCTTTTCTAAGAAATTTACACTTATCTGGATGCAATGATAAATTATGACTTTTTAATCTTTTCAAAATTTCGATTAGTCTACTATTATGATTCTGTAGAGAATTGGCATAAATGACTATATCGTCTAGCTAAACGAAAGATTTCATTCCTTGAATAACACTTAGCATAGAATTCATCAACCTTTGAATTGTCGCTGGAGCATTTTTAAACCATAAGGCATTCTTGTATACTCACAATGACCTAAAGGAGTGCTAAATGCTGTCTTGCTAGAATCAGCAGGATTCATTTGAATTTGATGAAATTCTGACGCAAGGTCAAGTGTAGAATATTTACTGTTACCTAGTTGATCGAGTATATCGCTAATATTTGGAAGTGGAAATGCATCACCTATTGTTATGTTGTTTGATTTTCGATAATCTATAATAATTCTCTACTTAGCTTTACCTGAAGCATCTTTTTTTTTTCTTGTAACAGCCCGCAAAGGTGTATTCCATGGAGAGTCTGAATATTTAACTATACCTTTATCTAACATTTCATTTATTTGTTTGTTCACTTCCTCTTTATGAATTGCCGGATAAAGATATTGCTCCACATTGATTGGCTTTTCGTTATTTACTACTATTTACTAATTGGTTACTGGTAATGAGTCATTGGGTAAATGGAATGAATCGTTAAAATTGTGACAAATTATTAAAATTTATTCTCTTTCTTCTTCATTAAGATGATTTGTTCGTAATAAGTTTTCTAGTATCCTTATTCTCTTAGCATTTTTATTCTTATCAACTTTTGGAAATGAATTTATATTCATAATATTGTCATCATAATTAAGATCGCTAACGTCAGCACTTGAAAAACTTCTTTATTTGTATAACATTTGATTGATCTCTCGCAAAATTTATTAATCTTATACTATCAACTTCACAAAAAGGCTCTGAATCAAAACTTTCAGCCATAACAGGGCTATCATCTCTTTGATATTTATAACGCTAGTTATAATTCTCGGATTAATAACTTTAACTAAACTTTCAGACATAAAAATTCCTGGATTCAGTTCGACCCTAGCGCGTATGCCTTCTGTGACATTACTCGGAACGACGGGAACAGGAACAAAAACTTCAGAACGTGCCGGGATTATAATTTCATTGACGTTTGGTATATCATATGACGTATGAGAATTAATTTACGAGTTTTGAAACATATACTTTATTGAAAAATTTATTTCCTAAAATTCCACCTTGTTCAATGCACAAGTGATCGGGCACAACATGAAATTTATGATATAGTGTCTCTTCTGAATTCGGTATTGAAAGAAAGCAAAAACCCATAGTTGGAAAAGTGACACTATCTGATGTACCTTGTATAGTTAAAATTTCCGAAGCATCTATTATTATCTCATTTTTTAAACATCTTAGTTTGAATATGTTAATGTCTGCACCGGTATCTAAAAAAAAAACGGATTAATTTTATCTCTATTTTCTGGAATTTGGATTAATAAGTTATTAGAAATTTTATTATTTAGTGTGTAAATTATCTGCTAAATATTTCTTACCGAAACGGCTGACCTCTGAGAACCTTTCGAATCTGAGGTGCCTAGAGAGTTTAAATGATCAATGTTTGCAAATTTCTGTTTATTTGGATTATTTTTATTTTCATATCTCAGTTTTCTACAATCTTGAATTAAATGACCATTCTTCTTACAATATTCACAAAATTTGATATTGAAATTTGTACTACTACCATTTTGGTTATTTCTATAAAATTTTGTATAGAATTTATAGGTTCTGATTTAACCCTTAAACGTGAATTGAAATTTGGCGAATAGTCATTATTTTTATTTCTAAAATTATTAGCTATGTGTTACAAATAAAACATTTTTTCGAACTATTACCATTTGAGTTAGAATTATTAACGGTATAAAATTTTTGTTTTTCTTGTCTCGAAATCATCTCTTTCTCCTCAGCTATTGCTAAATCGAAAGCATCGTCTAAACAATTTGGTTTTTGAGATTTAACAAGGGTTATAAGGGAATCGTTTGAACCTGATATGAAAAATTCAGAGTTTGGCTTCTTATAAATTCTTCACAGGCATTCATTTCGACTTGCCATGAATTTGAATCCAATGAATTTATGACTTTTACCATGCAATTCTCAATTATATTTGCAAAAGAACTAACGGGCTCATAACGTCCCTGGCGGCAGGAATGTAATTCTAATTGCCATTGTGCTACGTTTGTCGGAATAAGTATTTTCTAAGTGGTTTTTTAAAGCGGTCCAGTTATCAAATTCTCTATGTTGACTCAATAAATTATCTCTATCAGTGATTCAAACAGTATTACTTCATTCTTATTACTAACTAATTTCAATGCTATTTCGCAATTACCAATAAATTCTCTTAATTTATTTCGATCACCATCAAATTCAACTAAACATTTTTCAGCAATATCTGATTTCACGTGATTTGCTATTACAATGATTGTTTCGTTAATTTCAGAAATTTCACTGCTACTTGCGCTGAATATAGACATTAAGTTTTTTTCACTTACTTAGGGACACACATTGGGTTTCTTAAATGTTGAATCTGATAAGTGGGCATAGTGGAGTGGCTCCACCAAACCTCAGGTATCTATAATCTTATAGCTGAGTTGCTCCACCACCGATAACCGCAGGGATTAAAACAATTCTGGGAACTTGAAGGCTGGAGGGTATATTCAGGTCATAAATGATAACTCATCATATAAATATCATTCTGTGCCGGGATATTTCATTTACAATGTATTTTGGTTACGAAACATTAGATACGAGTTTGTTCTATACATAGAACCATCAACACAGGCCCATATTTCGGGAGGAAACCGAGCTTCTTCATTAAAATAACTTTCTAGCACATAATCACAAAATTGTATCAATCTGGACTCATTCAGAGAAACATTGCCAAATATTACTGATACAAAGAAATCGAGTTCTTTCCCTGGACTTGAAAACCAAAAAATTGTTTTAAATATTGCCTGCCAAAATAATTACGTTCTTTGTACACTTGACTCAAACCTAAATCCTAAATGGAATCTGCGCCCAATGATTTTAACACTCAGTCAAACATTGCGAACAGCATCATGAATTGCACTTCCAAAATCAATAACTATTTGCTGTAGATCGAAAACCAAATTTAGTTCCATACATTTTTTTGTGAGAGTTTTTTATCTAGTAGCAAACAAAACATAAGCGGAATTAGGATTAAAAATGAAGGTGGAGGAACTCAGCTATGGGATTATCCTTCCAATCATACGGTCGAGGATTAAAACAGGTAAAAGTGGAGGAACTCTGGTACTCTCTGATGAGTAAATCTGGAATCTCTGAATTTTGACTGGAAAGATTGAGGTCGGTAAATTATGTAGATCAGGAAATTCAGCTAGGCTTGTCGAGTTTTGTATAGTTGACTCGGCTATTCTCGTACTGAATTCGGACCTGTCCTTGTAAACGTCTTCGAGTTGCAGATCTTCCTTCCGTATTCGTCGGACAATTCGTAATATCTTATTTTTGGTCCAGCGACTTGCACATCCCACACTTCTGACACCAAAATTTATTTATGTTATGATCTATTGGAATTAGATTGGTGATTCCAATAGTCACGATTGTCGATGTTATTGACAATTTGAGGATATAGGATCGTTGGATCGTTGACTGATTCTAATTTGATTCAAAATGAGTGGAGAAGACTCGGTTAAAAAGAGGGGTTTTATGTTAGATTGCAATTTCCATGGTCAGAACAAAGGAAACTTTCCACATATGTGTAAGCATTTCGAGTAAGGGATTTGAGTGAAATTACACAGAATTCAGGGTGAACGTATCATGCTTACTCATCAACAATAATTCAGAAACGTGTGAAATATATTAAATATTAATCATTTTGAATGAACAATAAAATATCAACTATTATATTAATATCAAGTTTAAGAAGATTATAACAATTAAAAAACTGGGCTTAATAAATTCAGAGACCTTTTTTGCCCTGGC
This sequence comes from Dromius quadrimaculatus, assembly GCA_963989225.1. NCBI lineage: Eukaryota > Metazoa > Arthropoda > Insecta > Coleoptera > Carabidae > Dromius > Dromius quadrimaculatus. The sequence goes on along the minus strand of OZ022326.1, from coordinate 46,209,861 downwards.
TCTTGGATTAATAGGTGTGGCTTGTGGCTTTGTTCAATTGTTATTATAGTATTTAAGAGATTTTCCTTTATTGGAATATTTATTATTTCTTCCTATATTGATCTAAGAAACCAAAATCCTTCTTTGAAATTGAATCGAGTGTTTCTATCCATTATTTTAGAAATAAGATGTGTGAGACTGAGCGAATATTATTTGAAGAAGAAAGTGACTTATTTTATGACAGACAAGACGACATACTTGGAATCTGCAATGAATGTTATTAGATTTTTGTTATTTTTTTCATACAAACGGAAAGAAGTGCTTATACTATATTATGTACACAAGTTGAAAAGAACGTGTTAACTTTTTTTTAATATGATTCTATTTACAATAAACATAATTTCGGAGCAGAATGATGTCTGTGATTTATCATTGTGAAAAATAGAAAATCAAGAGTATAATCTTGTCAAAAAATATTGGTGTCCCATACGAAAGGAATTAGTTAGCTTTCAAGTAAAAATCAGTCACATGTGGAATTATGCATCAGGGAAAAATAAATATTATAATTTTATCGAAACAAAATTAGTCTGAGAAACTATATTCTTATCACCACGCAAACTGTCTCTTTAAATCAAATGTTTACACCAAGAAACTGGCCTTTCCTAAAAATAGATTTGTTTCTCATATTAAAACTCATAATAGTAATTTTTCTACGGCCGTTCTTGAATCAGGTGTAGTAAACGATGCGTGAAGTGAAACTTTTGTGCGTCTCGGTTTTACCATTATTAACCTTACGCGACTAACATGGTATGATAAGACACGTAAACTTACATCGGTCTTAGAGACCGATTGAAAAAAAAGTACTTGCAGATTTGAAAAATGGCATGTTGTTGACATATATCATCAATTTAGGATATTTCAATGATATTTATTTATTTTTCAATTCTATTGAGAATATACAAAAATATAGGCATAATTTATAAAAAAAAACAATTCGTAAAGACTGTTGTAAAAATAAACACACATAAGAAGAGATCTGCTTTTTTTTTTTGATATGCAAAAATCAAATAATGTTCTTGAAAAGAAGGTTAATCATAAAAACAAGACAATATGGCCTAAATGTTCTTGACAAACTGAAACTTCAATGTGAAACTTGATCTACAGATGTGGTGCATTCGTTACAAAAAGGGATAATATGTTCCAAACACATGAACTTCTTACACTTATGACAGCTGTATTTAGTCTTCCTGTTCTTCTTGCTTGAACAATAAGAGCATCGGCCATATGCGTGTTTTTTAGAAGTTTCATCAGATACTTCCGGAATATTATAAATTTCCTGAATTCTCATCCTAATTGTTCTAGGAAGTCCGGTGGTGTGCATACGCTTTTTCATGTGTCCTTCAACTAATTGCAGTCCAAGTTTCTCTAAGAATAATCTTCTTGGAAGTTTTTCTTGAATATTATTGTTCTTGTAAATAACATATGTGTTGATGCCAGCTATATTCAATAAACCATAAAAAATTACCATTGGCCAACGTCGTGTGATACGCGCACAGTTATATGTTGCACATAATTTATCTACTGTATCCACGCCGCCTTTTGATTTATTGTAGTCGATTATTATTTTGGGTTTACCCGTCTTATTATCGATGGCATCATCTCGGTGCATGGTCGAAAGAACAAACACATTTTTATTTTTCTTGGAATATATGACACGAGGGTACATTTTTCTTGAAATGCAAACATAGTGGTTTTCTCAGGCCTCTTCAATTTCATATCTGGAGGAATTTGGGGTTTATTTTTTCTCAAAGTACCAATAATTGTCAACTGATGATCGCTAAGGAGCTTATTAGCTAAGGGAGTACTAGTGAAGAAATTATCCATGGTTACATTTCGTTTAGATCCAAATATTGGCTCACATAATCGTGGCACCAGGAACATATTGGACGTATCCACTTGATATGGACCTTCAGGTTGTAGTCCCACATATATTTCCATTTTAGAAGTGTAAAACGTCTTCGCATCTGCTAGTGAATATACCTTTATCCCATACTTATTGGGTTTAGACGGGATATATACCTTGAATCTACAACGTCCCCTGAAGGCCCATAACATTCCGTCAACAGTTGCATACTCTGAGAGAGAGAAATATTTAGGTAGATTTTCGTTGAAATTATCAAAGATTTCTCTTACTGCTGCCAATTTGTCGTGTTCTTGCCTTTCCAATCTTGTTCTTTTGTCATCTAAGCGTATATTCTGGAGTAAAAGCTTAAATCTTTCTTGGGACATTGTCAATCTGAAAATGTCTGAGCCCAAGCCATTAGTTCGATAAAGATCAGAAATATTTTGGTGATTGCTTTTCATCATGCCCTTGATATAAATTAGCCCAAGTAAAGCTTTGATTTCATCAATATCGGTCGGTCGTGCTGTTCTGTACTCCTCAGAATACCGTTTTAGATTAATCTGTATGTTTGTGTATAAAACAATTCTCTCTAGCATATCGTCTGTGAAGAACAAACTCCATATTTCAATTGGCGTTTTTTTCTGTTTAGCTTCACCTTTCACTCCTGACATTTCAGTTACTATATTGTCCCTTCTTGTTCGTACATTTGGACATTTTCCCACATGTTTTCTCCACCTAGTTCCATCATTGCCAACAAAACAAGGTTCACGAAATTTTGTATTTTGTACTATCATTTTCTCTAGCTCTTCATCAGATATCTCTTGTTCTGTCTCCGAATCCTCTTGAATTTCAAAATCGTTTCCCTCTAAACTAGAATCACTATCATCGAATACTTCTAAATCGGTCTCAACTTCGTCAAAAAGATCCTGAAGTCTTTTTTGCTCATTTTCATAGCTGTATCCAGCCATGATCTACAAAATATGGAATAATTAGTGAGAACTTCTTGATTGTGCTATACTGCTACTTACATTTGCACACTTTGCAATTTGGAACTTCACAACTAACAACGGTCCACGAGACCAAATTTGCTTGTATCTCTGCAAATATAACGAATTCTTCACTACCCATCTGATACTGAATAGAGCCTTGTTAGATAGGAAGGTACTTGTAAAGATCAAACAGCATCGCAAATAGTTCGAGAAATATCGTAAAAACTCGTAGTCGTTGGTCTGTGAGACCGCATGTTAGCCGCGGAAGGTTAAGACGCGTAGCAATTAAATTTTTGTAAGTTTATGTTTGTAGTACTTCTAATTGATCCATTTGCTGGGATATTTGTTAAATCTGAATGTTATTTCGTGCTTTTGACTCTTTTGCTGTGTGTTTAATAATTGTCAATGTATGGAAATTAAGTGCTGTGAAAAATTTTTAGTATGCAATACAAATGTAAACAAGCATTATGACATTCAGCAACTAATTCAAGTGACTCGGCAAGCCTCGTCACCAAATGCTTGATCTCATGTCATAATGCTCAACTTTACACTCTCGTTGCATAAACTACAATTGTGTATCAAAGCCGTGAAAGTAATTTTTTTTTGGTGGAATCTGTTGTTCAGGTAAAAAAACAGGAGTATTTTTGGCACACAACATTTTTTAGGCGATCATCACGAAATAATCAAAATTACGAGATCTCATCTATTTATTTCTAAGACATCGTGCTTGTAATTTTTAGTAGCCGTTAAAATTCTTCAATTTTAATATTATCTATCAATTCGACTTCCAGAAAAATTGCGTATTTATTTTTATATTTGCAAGAACTAGAGAGATTGATGGCGGAATATAATATATCTCTTAACAAAAACTGTATCTTTCCCATATAGCTTACTTGAAGTGTTCCGTCTGTCCTATCTGTGTCATCAGTGCGTGCCGCGAAATTTCTGTTTACGTGTAGCTATTAAGGGTATGAAAAAATTTGAGCGCAGTCATTTCAGCGCATCAGGAATTCTTCTCAAAACTAACTTCTTTCAACTTTTGGAACTAATGACCCTCACTGTTGAGCAAATAAGAAACTATCAAGGTAGTTGTTGATCAAAATGCACTTTCTTAAGATTTTTTTAGAATTTTGTAAGTTCATTATTTCGATAGTTTCGAATAAAATGGTGTTAAAACGAAAACTTCCGACCGTCCAGATTCAAAGATGCTCAAATTTGAACCTCTAATTTTTCAGTCTCTTATACATTCAACAGTGCACGATAACGGGAACCTCATTCATATAATTACAGTTCGCGTCAAATAGAATTGGTCCTGCGCCAAAAACCTATTTTCGTCCGTAGTTTCAAGTAGCCAATCGCAGAGTTTTCTGTTGTAAGCCTTCTGATCAGTGGCGCACGTATATAAAATCAAAATTTGTCAATTAAATAAAATTATTTGTCTTTCTACTTTTGGGTTGATCACTGGTATAATTTGCTAATGAAATTGCATATTACGTTAAAAAATAAAGCCCAAACCACGTTAGTACAACAAATGAGTCTTAATTATATAGTTCGAATAATCTGGCTTGTTCAGGACCAAAATTAGTTTTGCTTTTATTAAATTAGCTACAAATTTGAAGTGGATTGTATTTTAAATTATTTTTGCGATACGATATGATAGAGGAAGAAATTTGCCTATGGTAAAGTTAATCGTTTATTACGTTTTTTAATCCCAAATTTATATTTGCTGTGACCCAAGTCACCAATAACCCAAATCCAAAAATCTAGATGAAAGTTCCAAAAAGCCAAACTCTTCACCATGTAATTTCTCCAATTTTTGTATAAAATTCTTTTTTTCTTGAGTTCGCCTCAGTATCCGCTAACGGACAGACACCAAATATGGAACAGCCGTCGACTTACATACTGCTTTTTCGACTTGTGTATTGAAACTCCCTATTTTTTCGAATTAACAGCACTTCCGAATGAAGTACTGTTTGCTTGAGTCTTCAAATGCAACTAATTAAATCACACTCCCACCTAGTGTGTTACTCTTATGAGTTACTGATTGTAACCAAAGACTACCAATAGAGAGAAGACTTGACAGTACAATGTTACCAAAAGTTACAAGGTTTCACATCAACACAAGAGCGCTCCAAGCGGTTCCGTGCACGTACTAATTCTGTAGCGCGTAATTTGAATTTTACTAATTTATATAATATTAAAATAAACCAGAATTTCGTTCCAAATATATACATATATTTTTACATATAAATAAATTACATATAAATATCAGGAAAAATATATGCAAAAGTACGGAATACTATAAGAACATGTAAAAATACAAACAAATGTATGTGCAAATAACATTAGATATTTTTTAAACGTGTGTCTTACAATGTTTTATCTTCGATCGTCCTAATTTTCGTAAAAAAGTCCCAGATATTAGAAATTGTGCTGCTTTCGTTGAAGTTGATATAAATGTTCTTGTGAATTTGAGTTTAAAATATCAAGTTCAAAATTCAAACAACTGTCACTTTTTATACGATCGTTAATGAAAACTAAATTGATATACTACAAAAGAATATGAAACATACACGGGAAAGAATTACAAAAATCATTTAAAAAAAAAATTATCTACAATAATTGATAAAAAAAAATCTTAACAACGTCGTTATTTCTTACTGTATCTATTTTTCTTATAAATCAAATTTGAAAAATGACTTGATAATATTAAATGTAATGATCGCATAACTTTATTCTGCATGGTTGTTCCATGCTGCTCACAAAAATTGGAAGGTATTCAGTGAATGTTTATATGGGATAAGATGTTAGGGGATGGAATGAAATTGGGAATCGAAGCAAAAATCTGTTTTCACAATCATCGACTATTTGCGAAAATTCTGCGCTTGCATATCTGAGATAAAACTCCTCATTAGACCCATAGTCCCGTAAAACGGTTAAATCATGGATGTGAGTTACGTTTTCAGAACAAAAAACTGAAAACATGAATCACATTCATAATTTATCAGTTTTTGAACTAAATATCCAGAGGTTGTTTGAATATCTATCTCTGATGCTAAAGCATCCATGCGAGTGATCTGGGGAAGAAAACATGGGATAGGATTATTGGAAATTGGAGATATCGCAAGAGATTCTGAATCAGATTGATTTTGAATACATAGGATAGTAGAATTCGGTAGTCCTCACAATTCGAACCAATAGTACACCTAACAGTATTATTTAAAATAGCAGTCTTGTATGCATCGACGAATTGTGAACTTGATGGTCGGGAGTGCCCTCCACACAGGCTTTGGTGGAATATTTTCAACGTCTCCATGCTCCTTGGTGATATCAATTCTAGTAAATTCGATTTCAGCTGGATCGATTCTAACAGGATTGATTTGAGCTGGTTCGATTCGTGAAGTATCGTGCGCATCTATAATATACGTGCATTTTATCAGAACTTTTGTTATTTTTACTGTGATAGGAGAGGTCTTACCTTGAATACGTACAAGACGAGGTATCTGACCCACGTTGAGACGTTGTTCCAATACATTTTTCAATTGACTATTATCAAAATGCAGCTAACAAACTCGATAGCCACGATCAAGCTGTTGCTGATAGCTCAACTCTCTCAACTCGTTTCGAATCATATTCGCTAGCCATTTGTTCCTCAAAGCCTCTGCCCGTGGAAAACAGAACAGGCCCACTCTTTCCTTCATAGGCAGGGAGTTGACCAGTTGCACGCAGAACTTTTTTTCTAGAAATATTACAGATGGAATAGTTCTTTATCATGACATTAGGTATATTTCATACTAAAATTTTTATGATGACACATCATTTTGTTACATTAGTAATGACAAATATATCGAGAATATTAATAATTATATACTTACAAGATTTTCTCTACTCGGCATCACTAATAAAATCAATGATGTCACTCTCACAATAATATTAAATAATGTAATACACAATACATGACACAATACACTGGCGTTTGCAAAGACAGCAGACAAAAGTAACAGCCTTCTCAATTTTCAAATCCTGGACATTTTGGTGCCATACTAGCGCCATGGCAAATGTGCGGTGCCGTGCAATAACTAACACTCACTAACACATACGCAAACTTTGTATTTTTCTTTCCATAAGAGTGACACAGGCCTGATTGTAACTGATTTGTTTACATCTTCTTGTTTTATAAGCAACCTCCCATAGTTACGGTTACATTGTTCATATTTTATGTTTTTCAAAACAGATGTTTTGATTCACTTCGAAATATTTGAGCCCGAAACACACTAGATTGAGAAAAGTAGTAAACTTTTCCTTCACCAGCCTCAACACACGTATTTCTGTAACTTCTTCAAGATCGTTATTATTCAGTCTGTATTGAGGAATAATATAATTTCTTCTTCTAGAGAATTTAATGAAACAGCAATAAAGTAATTGAACTCGACTTTATGCAATGACTGATATCATTTACAAAAATATTAAATAAGATTGACCCGATATGAGAACCTTGTGGTACTTTGGATGTTAATATTCACCTGCTGTGTTCTTCTATCCACATATGAATAAAACCACAGCAAAAGACAGCCAGATATGATCGCGAATTATTGCTTGTAATAAGTGCTTAGCATCAAATCTAGCATCATGAGCAACTAGTACGCACGGTTGTCCCGAGGCAGACAGAAATTGTTGCAAAGCATCTTTCAGCGCTATGGTTTTCACTTTGACGTCATGAAAATATAATTAATGATTAATATATATATATATATATATATATATATATATATATATATATATATATATATATATATATATATATATATATATATATATATATATATATATATATATATATATATATATATATATATATATATATATATATATATATATATATATATATATATATATATATATATATATATATATATATATATATATATATATATATATATATATATATATATATATATATATATATATATATATATATATATATATATATATATATATATATATATATATATATATATATATATATATATATATATATATATATATATATATATATATATATATATAATATATATATATATATATATATATATATTATATATATATATATATATATATATATATATATATATATATATATATATATATATATATATATATATATATATATATATATATATATATATATATATATATATAATATATATATATATATATTATATATATATATATATATATATATATATATATATATATATATATATATATAACAACTCAATCAATTGCACCAGCTGCTTCTGAAGTAACAGGCTCATATATATATATATATATGTATACATACATTTGAAATGTTCGTTCACTTCTTCTCGCAGTTAATTGCAAGATGTCAGCTGAATAAGCAAGGCTACCACCGAGGAAATACAAATATATACGTAATGCAGCAGCCATCATATAAAAGTATTTTGTGATGTCACTCATATATAGTGAGACTTATAATTTCCAATCAAAAATGTCCGCCACAGCTGTATGTACCAATCATATAATAATTATATTCCAGAATGATATAATTGTAATAAGAAAGTATTTAATAAATTAATCATGTAGTAATCTCATGATTATATTCCAATTATATAGCACTACATATGTATTATGTAGTTCATATATTTCATATTTGTTATAATGTGATAGCAATAATATCAGAAAACTACGCACGGTATATAAATGGTAATATTATAAATTATATTTATGGACACTAATTATTAACATTATAAATATCTATTACATATATATTGACATAGCTATTTTCATATAAATACATGGTATAAAATAATCATTTTAAAAATAAACAAAGTGAAATAAATTATTTGAAAAAAAAAAAAACAAATAAGAATATTCATGTTGATGCGATTCACGATCTTGGCAGTTCCTTCCTGGTTAGGCGAGTTTTGCTCAGCCGAAATCATTCACTAGCAAAAGATTCAAATTCTTGCTCAGTAACATGATACAAGGATATAATTGCATCTGTAAAATAAACAATGTTGAATAAAATTTGATAATTATGAATTATTATGGCGAAGAGTGGACAATAAGAAAACAATAATCAGTTGTGTATACAAACAGGGTTGATCAATTTGCTGAATAAATTGTCTACCAAACTAAATTACATAATACCTTTTATAATTTTAATATTCTTCAAATCACATACTCTCAGATTATTTCTCTGTCCCAACCATGAACACTGGAGGCCAAATTCATTGGTGTACACCTTTTTGAGGACTCGATGTGTGCAATCTTTTGGATGTCTTCCTCCGGTCGATTTAATCCACTGCACCTGATTCACAAATCAATTAATTCATCAACAAAAAATTCCAGCAAATTTTACTATATGAATCAAGTAATGAATAATACTATTGATTTGAGTATTTGATATATGATCTTTGTTGTGAAACATAGTTTCAAAGAAATATTTATCCTAGAATTCTTCAAATTGGTAAGTACATTTTATCAAGTTTGTCATATACTTACAAATTTATTTCTTGTCTCATCATCAGCCAATTTATTTTCAAATTCGGTTAGTACTTCTTTGCTATTTATAGGCAAGTTTTGAGATATTGCGTCAGATGATTTTTCAGTTGTTTGACTAGCGGTTCTTTCAATTTTTTTAAGCCTGGAATTTATGCTTTTAACATACATTTGAATGGATGAGCACATTCCCAATATTTTTTCTGGAACAAAAAATTCCAATGAGGTATAAAGGAAGTAAGTCTCAATTAATTCCAAAGAAGTTTATGTAGTTACCGGCTATATCTGGTTTAAAATACAATGACCGCGATGAATTGGGCGTATTTACTGAAATAAAAGTATACCGATAATATATTATTTTGCACAGATATTCAAGATTATGATCTGTACAAACCTGTGTTCATATATGATACTGACGGTGAAAATGCTGGTGATGGCGATAAACTCAATAAGTTATCTTGACTTACATCTATAAACAAAGATATCATAATCAATATAATAATTTCCATGGTATACATACCAATATAAAAAGAAGACACATACTATCTGAAAAATGTTGTATGGAGCTTATATCATTCAAGTTGATGACATCACCAACCTCATACATAATAGGAAAGTTTTCTGAAACAGTAGTTTGGCTGGTGGTATCAGTTTTGGTGTCACTGATTTTCAATTTCTTAGCAGCTATATTTGCCGGCAATGTTGGTGGTGGACTGTCCTGATCTGAAATAGAATCACAATTTATATACACATCAAATATCCCGAGAGTACAGTATGAAAAAAATACCGCTAGTGTCGTCGTTGCTATCCTTCCAACTATTAATATAGTTGCTACGCATACATTTTCTTTTTCTTTTTCCCCTAATTTCTGATGATGATGATGCGTTATCCGATTCCTCAGCCTTTTTCCTAGCCTTTTTCAAAGAATCTAAGGAAGAGATAAATTAATAATATAAGAAAATATTGTTGAAATACTTCAATTCACACACGATAGGGTACCATGAGTATAACAATTTTAAATTAAAGAAGACAAAGCAATGAAAAATACTGAATAACAAACCTGTATAATGAACTACATCGACGGTGTATAGCTCCCAAGAAGTATCGGGTTGTATTTCTTTATTTATGAGGGAAGTGACATTTTTTGTTCTCGGCCAGAAGCATTGTTTTTTATCTTCTGAAAGCCACCCTACTGGTACTTCGGAATAACTGTTTTCTTCTTTGAAATGTACCACGGCGAAGGCCATATTTACCTAAAACCATATGATATTTATTTGGATAAAACAATAATAAATCACATCACTACCTTAAAACCTAAGAATCTGAAGCTAACATTCTCAATTTATAATAAAAGCTAATTGCTGCAATTGTCTAGATCAAATACAAGACTTTTTTTGTTTATATCTGTAGCTGGAGCTTCGGCAGATATTTTATTTTCATTTTGTATAATATAAATTCCAAGTGAACAAGATTTGCATGGTGATTCAAAATATGAATCCGTTGTTGAGAAACTGAATCCTTCAATTCACAATTCTGCATTTTTTATAATGAAGTTACTTATCATGAAGACTCGATTATCTCTCAATATACAACAATTGTCGTACGTTTTAAGTGTCACTGAGAAGTTTTTGAAAGTCACAGTACGAATTGTTTCATTTGTTTTTGAAACATATGGAAAAGTCGGCATATTTTTAGCAACGCTTAGGGAATTCTGCTCTTCCAGTCTATTCGTTAATTTTCTAATGGCTTACTGGATGGTTTCAGTTTAGTTTAATTTTAAACATATAATTTTCAAATTTGAAAGCGCTAAAATTGTCCGCATTACCAAAATGTTTGACGTCATTACTCAAATGAATCAAATTATGAACATTATATGATAAGTATTGTTCACCGTAAATCTCACCAAATTTTTTAACAAAAAACCGGATCAAATTATCTGCATATTCTTGTAGTTCAGTTGATAAATTTGGATCACAAAATGATCTCATTGCAACGCAAAAACACATGAAATGTTCATATTTTTTTCTCTGTAGAATTCCATTTAATACGTGCATACCAGTATACAATAAAAATTGCCAAAACTCAGTCGCTTTCCACCTATCTACATCGTATAAACTTCGTGGTAGATGCGCAAATTCTTTTGTTATATATTTTTTCAGCGATAGTAATCGTTCATCAGCGATTTTTACATTGGAAGGATTTATACGAACATTCATATTTCCATGAACCCACATATGCAGCAACCGTTTCATAACGCCTAAGCATGTGAGGTGCATATAATCCAAAGGGAAACATGATACCATTCCAATATTCAAATTCTCTAATATAGAATCGTGTTTGTGATGTTCTGCCTGACAACGATTGAAAAACGAAGTATCAGTTCGTAATGGACAGTTTAATTCCAAAAATACAACACGATTCTCTTTAAAATCTCCTTCAACTATGCATTTTGTGTAGCCAAAATATCCGTTGTTGGTTTTTATCCCTAAGATAAATGCCCTTGCAGGTGCATCACAGATAAATGCATTCATTCTCACCTCTGTTAAATGTCCATCAATTATAATCCCACCATTATTTCTAATACTTATAAAATCATTGACGAAATGTTTCAAAAACTCATTTGCATCGTTAGGTTTGTACATACCATGGTATATTCCCACAGGAAATGGTTCTGTATTGCAATCAGAAACTAGAGCTGCTAAAATTAGCCAAAAACAACTTCCCGAACTGTCAGATATTGGCAAGCCATCAATGTTGAAATTTAATTTGATGATGCTGGGATAGCATGAGTCCCAATATTTTTTTACATTATTTATCAGTGACATTTCCAAATTGAAGTGAACATATCTACCTCCTGCCAGAGAAATAATCCTATTTTTAGTACATTTTGGAGTTTTCATTAGCGTCCTAACGTCAAGCGGTAAGTTTTTATGGCCATTTGATATCAAAGTCTGTAGTAAATCGTTAACTGCTGAATGAGTCACATTGTGTTTTAGAACCTACTCACGCAGCTCATTATTCAAATTTTTCAATTTTGAATCATATTCTTCTATATTCGCTGTCGCTGGTCCAAAATTTGTTACTTTTCTAATGAATTTATCACTGTGGTCATATAAGCTAATATTATTTTTGGTTTCCGTAATACAAGAAATTATATCATTTTTTTCAATATGATTAATACCGCACACACTTAATTCAGTCCCTACGTCTTCATCCAAATTGGTTTGAATCATATTCTTCTATATTCGCTGTCGCTGGTCCAAAATTTGTTACTTTTCTAATGAATTTATCACTGTCGTCATATGAGCTAATATTATTTTTGGTTTCCGTAATACAAGAAATTATATCATTGTTTTCAATATGATTAATACCGCACACACTTAATTCAGTCCCTACGTCTTCATCCAAGTTGGTTTGTGAATGTGATTCACTTTCACGTAAATTTTGGCAGTTTATATTCAAATTATTTAGTCTCGCTGTAACAACACGCATTTTTTGTCACGAAGAAAGATAGCAAAAATCTTTTCTTTTAAGCATTCCGAATGAATGAAATTTTCAAAATACTATAAACAGAAATGGCTCGGACTAGTTTTTATGTTCAAGTTGTCGTCATTTGACAGTCAACAAACAGCTGGGAGAGTACCTACAAAATTGATTATTTCAATTATCACTAAATCAGTTATAGCACATGAAGGTCGAATGAAAAATCACCGATTAAGAGAGAACCAACATTTGTGTACATGTTGTAAAGGTGTCCCAAAATTAACGCAAGATTTGAATCAAATAGAAAACACAGTTTTTAGTCTTAGGATTGTAATTTTTTCATTGAATCATAAAATACATATGATAGGGTTATTTATGAAATAACATATCAGGCAAATGGCCTCCACGGCTTTGCTGGCACGTACGCACTCTTTTATCAAAATGGTCCATGACCCTTTTGCATAAATGTGGATGAATTTCGTTGATGCAGCTTTTAATTTCCTCCTGTAATGCACGGGTACTTATGGGCTTGTTGACATAGACCTTTGACTTCAAATAACCCCATAAAAAGAGATCTAATGGTGTTAAATCACAAGATCTAGGGGGCCAATTATGATCACCGAAACGAGAGAGTACACGACCAGGAAATGTCTCATGCAATAATTGAATTGTTTCACGAGCTGTATGGCATGTGGCACCATCTTGTTGAAACCACATGTTGTCTATATCAATATCATCCAACTGAGGCAGAAAGAAGTGTGTTATCATATCGCGATATCGAGCACCAGTAACAGTCACTGCTTGACCAGCTTCATTTTCAAAAAAATATGGTCTAATGATGCCTCCAGCCCGAAATCCGCACCAAACAGTGACACGCTGTGGATGCATTTGTTTTTCGACAATCACATCTGGGTTCTCCGGACCTCAAATGCGTCAATTTTGGCGATTAACAAAGCCATCAAGGTGAAAATGTGCTTCATCGCTTAGGATGATTCTGCTCGAAAAATCAGCATCCACTTGTTGATGCTCAATAATCCATTCAACGAACTCTCTCCGCTGTGCATGATCATTAGGCTTCAGTTGTTGTGTTAATTGAATTTTGTAAGCATGAAGACACAGATCTTTAGTGAGTATACGCTGTAGAGAGCTTCTTGAAATTTGTAATTCTTGTCCACGACGCCGAATTGATGTTCCTGGATTTTCATCAACACTTTCACGCACTGCTTCGATATTAACATTTGAACGGCTTGTTTTTGAACGGCCAGTGTGTTTAGCGTCTCCAACTGATCCAGTCTCTCTGAATTTTTCAATTAATCTCTTAACAGTTGACGAAGTTAAAATACTATTCCGACCATATTTTGTATGAAATTTTCGAACTGCAACTGCCAAACTTTCATTATTCTTAAGATATTCTTCAATAATGAAAATACGTTGCTCTATCGTATAACGCTCCATTTCTACTAACCCTTACCTATCAACTGTCGAATTTTTTTTTTTTTAGGTTGCCAACACCTTATTGCACATTTAGCGGCAAATTCAAATCTTGCGTTAATTTTGGGACACCCATTATAATACAAATTTCTATCTGACTGCATTTTTAGATCTTCTTTCCTGAAATTTTTAAACCATAACGAAATTTTGAACTTTTGATTTGGTTTAAGTTTAAAATCACATGCGGAACAGATATTATTGATAATAACATAACATTCCCAACTAAACCTTTTTATGTGGTGAAAGAGCATGGCAGTTTGAAGGGGAACAAAATTGAGAGGTTAGATTCCATTGGAATACTTGGGTATTTTGACAAAAACTAAATTTATTCTAATCATAAACTAGAGAAAAACTCTTAATAAATGCTTCTTTGTTCCTACTTACCGTTTATATTCTATGAGAAGGATCTGGTCAACACTACTGTAACAAAACAAATCACTTCGCTCTGAACGCGAACAAACAAGATCTACCCTTTACGAACACGTTGAACCATGCTGTTTAGAACTGTGTTTTCTGCGCATGTGCAAGATACTCTGATTTTGTATTTATTGCAATACTTGCAAAAATATTTGGCTGAAACTATTTTGTGTGATGATAATAATTATCATTTATTAATAAACTCCAAAAGCATAGCTCCTTATAAATGATTTTATTCGAATAACACAAACTGACACTACATAGGTGTTGAATAAAGAATTAGTACAAATGGCCGATATTACCCGACCTAATATAATAATATGTAATGGATAATCAACTATATTATATTGTTGGAATATAGTATTCAAGTAGTACACATATAATATTTTTATATTCAAATAATATATTTTACTATATAGAGGCTATATTATTTATAATATATAATTGTGATATATTTTTACGTATATGATACATCGCAACGATATTATCACAGAGATATTCCACACGGGGCAATACTATATAAATTGTATATAAAACTGCTATATTATATTGAAATTAATTTGTAATTTCTCAATTATATAATTTCTATATGCGTGTTTCCTGGGCAGTTTCAATATCAAAATATACTATGTTTGTGACGTTCTTTGGCTGCTACCGGACCTCATGCTGGTAGCGTCTTTTTTCTCTCGGTGATTGAACGGTACTCGGGCGCCAATCGGTTGGAGAACAGCACCCTATTGAAGCCTCTGTAAAAAATATTGCTCGTCGCTCAACAGAGGCCTCAGTGGAGGGTGACCAAAATAATTCAAGCAATTCAAATGTACAAAGTTTCTAGAATTGAATCGAAGCGGGGTTCTACCTTATTTAAAAAAAAAACTACTAAATTGTATAATGCTCAATTTGGCTAAAAGTAAGTTAAACGCAAGAAAAAGATGAGAAAATTAAATTTCACCACGGGCTGCAATTGAACTCGCGCCTTATCGGATATGAGACATATAATATATAATATACATACAATTAGCTCTGCACATGTGCAACTTACTGTACTGCTACCGAAACGCCCTGTATGCAAATTTCATCCCAGATCCTGAAAATTTAGAATGAATTTGCATATCAGAGCTACGGTCAGCAGTGCGGTTCACACATGGCTAGGGCTTGAAACGTTTACAGTTTTGATATTTACGAGTTATATTTCACATTTAACAAATATTTGAAGAATTGATATCTAGTCAATGATTGATAATGAGATGCATGACATGAGATGATTACTACTATTTACATATTGGAAAAATTAAATGAAAAAAGTCTGACGTAAACATCACATGACCTACTTGTACATCAATATATATGATACGATGGGATATATATATATATATATATATATATATATATATATATATATATATATATATATATATATATATATATATATTATCAAACACAAAATCTCATCGTTCCACAGTTAATCGTTTTGGATTTACCCAAGAGATTCTAAGAATCTGTCAAGTAAAATGCGCTTTCAGCCAAGTCGGTTGCTTTGGAAACAGTAGGTCATTATTCTAATACTACAACATTCATAAATACTGATTTCCAGAATTCTACGACTACCAACAGATCTGAAATTATGCGCAAAATTAAAAAACAGATTCCTACTGGAGGACACTTCCAGTTCAGTCTCTTGTTATGAAAATAGTAGGCAATCATTCAGATGCTACAGCAGACTGAAATACCAAATTTCAATATTCTACACCTGATCGTTTCGAATTTATGCGAAAAATCCCAAAAGACTGTCAAGTTAAGTGCACTTCCGGCTCAGTGAATCTCAATAAAAATAGGATATGAGCATCTAGACTGAATTCTAACAATCTACGTTCAATCATTATGGATTTATGCGGGAAATTCAAAAAATGTTTCGAATAAAGTGCTCTTCCGGCTTGGTCGATAGCAATCATAATGCAAGGTGTACAACTAGATATGAAAGTGCCTAATACAAAATTTAAATATTCTACGACTGATTGTTCCGAATTTATGCCGAGAATACAAGAAGTCTGTCACATAAAGTGCACTTCCGGCCCAGCCGATTGTTAGAAAAATAAAAGATGACCATTGAGATGCTAAAGCAATTTCAAATGCTGAATTCCAGTATCCTACAACAGATCATTCTGGATTTATGCAGAAAATTCAAAAAAAGTCCTAAGAAAAGTTCACTTCTGGTTTAGCCGATCGCAATCATAATGCAAGATGTACAATAAGATGTTATAGAAGTTCTTCATACGAAATTTCGATATGCTATGGCAAATCATTCTATATTTATGCAAGAAATTCAAAAAATGTTTCAAGTAAAGTGCACTTCTGGCCTGGTCGATTCTTACAAAAATAGCAGACAACCATTCTGATACAGCATCAAGTTCAAATACTGAATTTCAACATCCTACGGTTGATCATTCTGGATTTATTAGAGGAATTCGAAAAAAGTTTCAAGTAAAGTGCACTATGTCTAAGTCCACAACGTCTAATCATCATTACCGCGACGACTAATACCATTACGTCTAAAATGTCCCCCACTAATTTGTTCACAAGGTCTAATGACGCCCATTTTGATCACTATACCATTTGCTCACTCCCACTACTCATAATGTACAGTGGACCAGATGAATACTAGTATAAGTCCCCATTCGCAAATTATATAAGAAAAATCGTACGTTATCAAGCGGAAGTTATCGTGAACTGCGTGCTTTGAGAAATCGCAAAGTTGGACAATTGTTTCTTTGAAATTAAATTACACAAATGTACCTTTCGCAAATTATATAAGAAAAATCGTACGTAATCAAGCGGAAGTTATCGTGAACTGCGTGCTTTGAGAAATCGCAAAGTTGGACAATTGTTTCTTTGAAATTAAATTACACAAATGTACCTGGTGTATCCACCATGTAGTATTAGAAGTTAAAGTTAACGGTATAAATCTGTATTTTGTATCAAAAGAACTTATCAAGAAGAAATAAATTATAAGAAACGTATTGAATACTAAACTTTGACGGTTGAAAACGGGAGTTACAGGTTAACTGCGGAAAATTTTGATGTTTACGGAACTTTGCAGCTCTCGTAAGTTATTTCAACGTATATTGATGAGTACTAAAAAAGGAAACATTTTTCTGGAGATAATTAGGCGCTCTGATAACCAGTCACAGGCAGAAAATGCTTAACATCGATTATGGCACTCTACTCGCTTTGTACATAATGACCAGTGGCGCAGTATGTGGCAGATAGATCCAATCATGATTGATCCCTTGTGATTTTTCTTATCGATTTGAATGACAAATATCAGTGTGACGTTACTTAAAATGCGCAATTTAAGGCAGTTTAGAAAAAAAGTAAAATTCCTTATTTGCTGCAGTGAGCACAGGAATAAGACGCACCTCAAATTTATAAGATGATTTTAAGGAGAATATATCTTAATGCTACTTTCGGATTATAATTTTTATTCCCCTGACCTATACAATAACCAATAGGGAAAGTATAGTAATCGTGATTTTTTGACAATTCAAGATTTTTATGGATCTTCATATTTTGTTTTTTAGGTTCAGTAGGGTACTGAACTTAAAAAAACATATTTTGAAAAAGAGTTGGTATGTCTGTCTGAAAGCACGATAATTCGAGATCGCGTACGAATTTTCGACTGAAATTATATATTTCCAAGTTTTTCATCAAAATGCTAGGCTCAAGTTTGAATATGAGCTTTTTTAATCAGTGATACCAAAATTTTATTGATGAAGTCATTTGGTTCTTTGCGTTTATTCTATAAATGATAGTATTTATCATCAAGTATTGGATAGCTGAAATTGATCCTCAAATAATTTGACATAACATTCCCCTGAAACATTTTTCAAAATTATCAGCGCTTCATATGTTATTATTGAAATTTAAATTACTTATTATGATATTTGTTATATTTCTCTGAAGCAGATAAATTATTAGAAATATAATGTTTGAATTATTATCACTCATATTTGGACATCCCATGCGTGAGTTGGGCAATTGTAAGTAATTTGGCACGGTCGTGTTTGGTATAGTCCGTGAGACAGCGCCTAAATTTTTTGTTGATTACCGCTCATTTGAAACTTTGTGAGTGGCTTCATTGTGATGAGTCCGACAACTTTTTCATCCAGCAAAATTCTAGATTTGGGGGCGTTTACCCGCGAGGGCTAATTAATTGAAAGAATATTACCGTAATACTGATCTTTACACTAATCGAAAGATTTTTTGATAATAAAATGAAGGAAAAATATTGTCCGACATGAATATTGAGGCTACCGGTGAATCCGACAAGCCGCACTTGTCATAAGTATGTTGGTACTAATGGTAAGTATGTTGGTACTTATGACAAGTCGGACTCACCGGTAGCCTCAATATTCATGTCGGACAATATTTTTCCTTCATTTTATTATCAAAAAATCTTTCGATTAGTGTAAAGATCAGTATTACGGTAATATTCTTTCAATTAATTAGCCCTCGCGGGTAAATGCCCCCAAATCTAGAATTTTGCCAAATGAAAAAGTTGTCGGACTCATCACAATGAAGCCACTCACAAAGTTTCAAGTGAGCGGTAATCAACAAAAAATTTAGGCGCTGTCTCACGGACTAGTATTAGATTACAGCTCTTGCGGGGATATTTCTAGTAGAAGTGTCAATGAGAATATTGTCAATTGTTTCTTTTACAAATTATTAAAATGATGTTTAGTTTGGTTCCAATAAAATTCTCAGCGGAATAAGCTCAGTGGATATTAAGAATAAATAATCAGTGGAATCTACGATACCATCTTTAAGCTGCATTTCTGGAGATTAAATGTCGAAACTTTTTGTTCCAAAGAACTGAAAACTCCGAAAATCTAGAAAAGGACTCTTCATTTCCAATAATACTTATTTTCTGGGAAGACTAAAGTATAACCGCCATCCACTACTATAATATTATCATTTTGATAATGACAGCTGTCACTTTGAAAATGACAGCTGTCACTTTGAAATATGCAATTAATTGATGCGACACTCAAAATTTCTGAAAACGGTGATGAAACTGGCCATGAAATTTATAGTCGGAAATGTACTGTGATGACCACAGTAGATTATCGAGCTTAGGATTGACTGTATTCTCTTCATAGATAGTCTATTGTTATCGTTTATCATATTTTTCATATGAAAAGATTCTGAAGACTTTTCTAAAGTATAAAATCAAGATACAGAATCAGTAATGTATCAATGGCTATTGTAACAACAGCTGTTACTACTTCTACAATCACTAACTTGGGAAAAAAACATTTGGGGACTTAAGGAAGTCAGGTGAGCAAGATTTGACATGTGAATTTACGAGAGCGAATGAGTAATAAACAAAATGTTTAATGGTTCTATCACAAATAAATAAACTTTACATTATCAATCATATTGATTATTCATTTAAACGATCACCCGCTGCGGATTTTCCCTGATTGGAGTCCGACAAACAGGACACCTTGTCGACGGATTGTTGTCGTCTCTATTCTGCTGTCTTCTAAAATGTATGACACAATCCGCCTAGAGACATAAATGACGGCAATCAGGAAGTACATACTCTCTCGGATTGCTTAGACAAACCAAACAGTTTGGTAGTACAAACCCCGCTGCTGGTGGTGGTGGTGATGGTGATGCTAGCGGTGGAGACGGTGATCCAACTACTAGAGGAGGTATCTCTAGAGGCGCAACAGGTGCCATATTTTGTAGCACGGCGGGTAGAGGCACTGGAACAGCAGCTTGTGGAGGTACTAGAACAGCAGCTTGTGGAGGCACTGGAGCTGCAGCTTGTGGGAAAACTGGAGCAATGGCCTGAAGTAGAATTGGAGCAACGGCTCATGGCGTAATAGGTGCTGCGACCTGTGCCGGTCCTAGTACGGCTGGCAAGTCTATGAAATATGAGGTATATGTAACGATGGATTTAAAACAAAAAATATTCAATCACCTGGCATTCTGTTCATGACTCGCTCAAGTCGATGAAGATCATGCCGCATACGGAGAAGAAACTGCCTTATATTCCTATCAATGGCCAGTTGCTTTTCTGCCCGCCGAATTCTTTGGTCGAGAAGAACATATCTTCTACGCCTTTGACGTGGCATAATTATCCCGTTTTGAAGATGGAAGAATTCGATCGCTTTGGCATGCTCCATTGCTTTCAGATTTTCAGTGCATGCCCAAATATTGGGATGAGCTTGCTCCACAAATCTGTCAAATTATCAATACAAATTGATACCTAGAAAAAGAATGACTGTTCAATAAATTGTAAATCTTCTACTCGGTTCTTTGGTTATATCTTGTGAGGAATTTCTAATATTTAGAGATAAAATATTGGAGAATTATTTTTTTGTACTCAAATTAATTTACCTGTACAGCTGCCGATGGAAAGCCTCAACCGAATTATTCGTTATGTGGTACTCTTCATACACACTAATCTGGAGAGACAGCCATTGTCGTCGAAGGTACTGAGCAAACGGTATAATATTAGTATTATGCTCAACACCTAGCCCTTCAACCATTGCAACACCATCTGCTAATAAATCCCTTGGCAACAAAGGTATCGCCATAGCAGCACACACTACCTTTCGCGAAGCTGCTCGATTTTGCCCTTGGAGAAACCCAGTTCTCGAGCCCTCTTGAAAACTGTCCGTGCATAATGAAACCAGCAGCCGCGTAAAGTAGTTCCAGGTAGTAGAGTAACTACGGCAACTCTTAAAGCTGATTCATAATCAGCCATGCGATCATTCCCCAAAATTCGTTTTAAATATTCAAGAACGGCAATGTATGCTGATCTGCTCTTCCTCTCCATAAATGCATACATCAATGTGAAGGTCTGGAAAAATATGTTCCAGTTGAAGAGATAATTGCAAAAAGGATTTATCGATACGGCCATATTTTATATAATAAATAATGAGAAAATATTTCATGTAGACATCTTAACAGAGCTTTGAAACCATTTTTTGATAACATTTATGTATACGGGATTATCCGTTTAGTTCATCAATAATCGAAAGAAGAAACTAAAATCTTACAATGTAGCTATATTTTTATTATATGTTTACCATATCATCCTGCAGCAAATGCACTGTGAAGAGCTGAATTGCACCACCTGCTCTTGGTACTACTTTGAATGTGGCCTCCATATGAGCATGGAAATGCCCTACGCTTCTAACAAATCGCAATATTTGCTCAGAGACAAATATTGCGGAGACGCTTCCATCAGTAGCAATGAAGTGCCCTCGAAAAAAATCATTTTCTTCTGGACTCATGTCCTTTCCGTAGCGTGTGTACCATCTAAAACAGTATTCCGTTTCACTTTTGTTCGAAGGCAAGAAATTATTGTGATGGGTAAAGATTTTTCCAAATGAGTACAGCATTCAAACTTCCACATTCCCGTTAACAATCGGACACTGAACAGCCGTCATTATTGTCACAGGTGAAGTTATGATGGTCGTATGGTCCTGTAAAAATTGATACCAAAATCTAATTAGCTCTATTCCCAACAAAACGGGATCAAGATGGGTTGATTCCTACGAGAGATATCGTTGTCAAGAATTTTTCAAAAAAGTGTATTATAAATATAGCCTCCAGGTTTCTAGAATTCTGAATAACTATATTATTTCTTGTGCAGAAAAAACTGCGTCCAATGCCGCAAACTGGTCCAAAATCAAAAGACTCATTCAAAATATATGACTGTCAAAAAACTTCTGAGATATTAATGAAGGAAAAAACTTTCCAGAACTTACTTGATTAATAAATATGTTTTTTTTTTACTGTCTCAGATTATTGAGCTCGAAGATCTTGGAAAAGTACCTATTTAGCTCCAAGAATCTTGAACAGTTACCCGAGGTGATAGTTGTATTTTCTGTTTCCCTCACATCTGTACTACCGTATGGCTTTGAGAAAAAAAAAATTCATGGCTCACTGGTCTAATAATTGTGTCATCGTGAAGATATTGTACTATGCTGAAGATGGTTGCCTTGACAACCGAAACGTACATCATCATCATGAAATTGTTTCTACAGTCATGATTGTAAACTATTCCGATCCTATAAACCAACCACATCCATTTGGAACTCAATAAAGGTAGGATCAACTTTTCAATTCATAATAAATTTTTTACAACGTTATGTGGGTACTTATAATAAAATATTCTACCAGATAAATCATAGATGGAGGAAAAGTCTAAACTCAAAACGGGAAGTGGTCTTAGACTACAACATATATTTTTACTGGAAATACTCACTGTCTCTCCATTATCGTTGCGGAATATTCCACAAGATTCGCTGGAATCCGAGGAGTTCCATATTTACGACTTCGTACCATCGTGAATCTCACGTTGGACAATCCAGCTATAAGTCTGGCAGCTTCCGGGAATCTACGCTCTTCTTCATGAAATATGGTGTCTAGAGAAGTGTCTTCCAGACGGGCTCTACTGCGAGGCACATTCTTCAATCTCAACAACTGGAGTCTTCTTCGTGATTATGATTTTGTGTAATCACCGGCACACCATTACGCATAATAATGCGCCCTGGGCAATCTTCACGATAGCGACACTTGAAATATATAGTATCTCCTAGTGCCTATTGTTATGATATATGAAACCATTTAAAACATAAACGAAAGTATTGGAACGATGTCCAACAATACGCTCCATAGTTATAAATTGGAACCAAACAGCGAAAATTGTGAATAAATGATAAGTTTTAAAATCAAAGTCAAGTACTGAAAATCACGACTAAACGTGGGAAGAGGAATTGCACCCCAAAAAGTAAAATGGGTACGAAATCAAAAAAGTATATACGTAAGAATGAACACAGCCAAAAGCTGTGCTTTAAACTTGAATAGAATGTATAAACCAAAAAGTGAAAAATTGAAGCTCCTGCAAAAAGCAGTGCACAGATAAAAAAAAACTACCTTGCAATCGTACAGCAAGATTGAAACGAAATAATACAAGTGGTAAAATAATGCTTTTCAGGTAAAAAGCACAAATATATATACAAAATAACACAAAATAGATCGCCGAATAATGCACCAAATATTCTGGCAAAACAAGAGGTAGGAGAACTGTCGCAAAATAGATAACCAAATACTGCACCAACTATTCTGACAAAACGAGAGATAGGAGAACCGTCGGAATATATATATATATATATATATATATATATATATATATATATATATATATATATATATATATATACTTATAGATTTATGTATGTATATAGATTATATGAAAAAAATTATAATAATAATAATAATAATAATAATAATGATAATGATACTAATAATAATGATTTATTTATAATATACAGGAGATTGAAAGTACATTTTGGCACTTGAAACTTATAATAACAATTAACAATAATATAATTACTTCTTAAAAAAGGGAACAACATGATACATATAGTTTTATTTTGTTCTAGTAGTAGTAGTTTCTATTATCCATATATAGGTTTAGAATGCATAAACTAGTTTGCGATGCATTCGTTATATAGCTAGCAATATTAACTTGGCTTTGCCTGCAAAACTTTCAGTTCTGACGTCAGTTGAATATTTCCTAATGTAGTGATTCTGAAAAGAGACATACAAAATACAGTGCGCGATGAAGTGATAGATAGATGTCTTCTTCATTTTTGTGGTTGCAAAAAGTGGAATTATCATTTATAAAACCATAGGTAGTTGACGTATTTCGATTATTTTTGTGGTGCACGAATGCTTATTGTGCTTGCATTTGGATATCACCAGAGTGCAGCATGAGTAGTATTCACAAGCACAATAAATATGAGTAATTGCACTACAAAAATAGTCTATAATACTACAAATAGTATATGGAGCACTAATTCAGGAGTCAAACCATTTTTACTTACTTGTACAAAGTGCAAGAAAGTATTGTGAAACCGACAAAATTCACCTATCGATATTTTGATGGAAATATCCGTTTTGAGAATCCCTGAATCCATTTTGACCATTTTTGGCTTGATGTCGGTACGTATGTTTGTGCGTGCTAGCGTGCGTTCGTGCGTGCGTAACTCGCAAATCTCAAATCTGGTTGAACGTATAATGTTGAAATTATGTATCTCAAACTGGTATAGGGTCTAGTTGTGCACCTCGCATTATGGTTCTAATCGTCTGTACCAGAAGTGCACTTTACTTTTAACTTTTTCGAATTTTTTCAATAAATCCAGAATGATCAACCGTAGGATGTTGGAATTATACCGTCTAGATGCTAATATCCTATTTTTGTCAAGATCCACCAAGCCGGAAGTGCACTTTACTTGACAATCTTTTGGAATTTTTTGCATAAATTCGAAACGATCAGGTGTAGGATATTGAAATTTGGTATTTCAGTCTGCTGTAGCATCTGAATGATTTCCTACTATTTTCATAACAAGAGACTTAACCGGAAGTGCCCTTCAGTAGGAATTTGTTTTTTAATTTTGCGCATAAGTTCAGATCTGTTGGTAGTCGTAGAATTCTGGAAATCAGTATTTACGAATGTTGTAGTATTAGAATAATGGCCTACTGTTTCCAAAGCAACAGACTTGGCTGAAAGCGCATTTTACTTGACAGATTCTTAGAATCTCTTGGGTAAATCCAAAACGATTAACTGTGAAACGATGAGATTTTGTGTTTGATTATATATATCCAACGATATATATAATCAAACACAAAATCACATCGTATTATATATATATATATATATATATATATATATATATATATATATATATATATATATATATATAAATATATATATATATATATATATATATATATATATATATATATATATATATATATATATATATATATATATATATATATATATATATATATATATATATATATATATATATATATATATATATATATATATATATATGAATTGTGCAAGAAGATGCAAAAAAATATTGAATATTCGTATAGTTGAGAGATTGTAAGCCGATACTCTTAGAGAACATGATGTATGTTAGTAAATAATTCTATTGTTCACAACATTCTTTTCAATATCCTTTTTTACGATTTTCATTTACAATTTATTTGATGTGCATATATATATATATATATATATATATATATGTATATATATATATATATATATATATATATATATATATATATATATATATAGATATATATAGATATATATAGATATATATATTATATATATATATATATATAGATATATATATATATATATATATATATATATATATATATATATACAGGGTGTAACAGAAATAAGTACATTAATTTAAACCTGCAATAGATCTCTTCAAGCCTTACAATTTTCCTTTATAACTCTTTTCTATAAGTCTCCTGGATATCGAGTGAAAATTTATCAAAGTTTGGTCAAAAATTTCATAGTGCGCCTATGTTTAGAACTGGATGTTTCTCATTTGTTGGAAGAATGACAGCTGTCGATTTGAACGATTATTTTGAAACTTTAAACCGTCATAGTCTTATCAATCATTCATTTGAAACTGAAAGAATAACAGTATTTTAGTAATACACTGATATTCGCTCACCTCGACAATTATATTTTTGTATATGTTGCAAGAAAGATCAAATTTATCTCTGAAATCAACAATTTGGTATATTGGTCGTATTTATATGTTATTGTTGAGAAATTTTATTTCTATTTAGGAATTTCACGTATATTTTTAAATAGTTGGTACATTTCTTGAACATTAGATTGTCAACACGAGTTCATTGCACTTGGATCAGCTGATTTGAATAGTCTGAATACAGCCTGTAACACAATAGGGCATGTGCACACCATTAACCTCACTTTTAACTTGGAGGACATACAAACGTGTTTCTGTAGTCGTGATAGTGGTTTACGGTAGAGAAAAAGACGCTTTTTTAATATATCTCCAGTTTTATTATTGTTTGGAATTTCCTGATTGTTGTGAGAAAGGTGAGCGACTTTATTATATGCAAATTTAAAATAAAATTGTAAATTTTTAGTTAAAATAACAGTAAAACAAACTTCTAAATTTCACATAACCTAAAATGTTGGCAATAATAATTATGATAAATCTTTTTGCAGATGCCTACGTTAAGTAATTATTTTTACTCATTGAGTTCTGATAATCAGGTGAGGTATTTGGAGAAACTTATTCCTCTGGGCGGTGTTGATCCCTATGGAATCAAGAAGACCGATTTTTCTAAAGAAACCCGCATGATGCCAAAGATGAGCAATAAATAGCTTTTTGCTTTTTCAAATAAGTCCATTTACTCAAGAAGAAATGCGAGCTTATAAAAGCATGCAGGCATTTGTTAAAGTGGCGTGTAAATGGATGAAAAATTGATTTTAAATATATAGAAGACTGTTGCGTCGTGATTGGGAAGGTGAGTTTTCTCAGTAATTTTGTTTTATTAATTATTTGTCTATTAATATCTAAGATTCATTTACTATACTTGTGCAAATAACTCCTAGTTTATAAATACTTTTTTTTATTCAGATACTACATTCTCAAAGAATCAATGAAACTCCCCTGAAGCCATGGGTGATATTAAAAAATAAGATCCTATATGCCCATTGGACTTGTATAGCGGGTTTAGGTGAAACATGTGGCAGCAGTACTGTTTTTCTTGGAAACGACAAAAGAAAAATCAGTGACAAAATGTACATCTAGTGAACAGTTGTGTGGGCGAAAGCTCAATGCATCTGGTTATTTTCTATTTTTATTTTGTCTTACTACTTGATTATTTTAAACTTTTTTTTTATAATCAATATAAATGTCTTTTACTTCTTAATAAATTTGTGCTTAGTTAAACTTTTTTTGCATTATTTGAGAAACCTCTACTAGTTGGAAATATGTACTAATATTAAAAACATTCAAATGACGTTTTTAAATAATATTTATTATTTCAAAACTATAGATAATTGGCCATATTCTATAACACAATCATTAACATATTATCGATCGACAAGATTTTTGACAAACGGAAATAATTGTGATCAGTTACAAAATGATCGGAACATATCCGAGTATATTTTAATTTCTCATCAGATAAATCCTTTCTTCTGAGAGCACGTAACCACAAATTTCTTCTATTTTTTCGATTTGGGCATATTATGCCCTTATACTTTTCAATAGAAGGAAGTCTATGATAAGATTTATCACAATTTCTCTCTGCCCTATTGCTACATCCAAAAACTGCACTAAAACTTGGCATTTTCTTTGTAAAACCCAACGATTCAATGTAAGCAGATGCGCGTTTGACGTTTGTATGTCCTCCAAGTTAAAAGTGAGGTTATGTCTTGCACATAGCCTATTAGAATATGGGTCAGATTGTGCTGCCATCTACGATCAACTTAAAAAGTAGTGGCTGCTCTACGCTTACTTCATTACTGTTGGCTCTTAAACATATAGAGAAAATCATTCAACGATTTATTTAAAGTGAACGGTGAAATATGAAATGGAATGCAATTCAAAAATGATTAATTTAATGAATAATTCAACTGAAAATATTCCCGCAAAAATTGTAAGAGCTTATTCTTGAAAAACAGAAAACCTAACCTACAAATGTATCACACTGAGTTTGGTAATTGATTTTAAATATTTTTTAAAATATGAGATACAATATTCTATTTGTTCAACAGATCAATTTACGAGGCATACTTCATTGAAACGACCTGACTGTGAAGTTTGTAATAATATGAGAAAAAACTACTTCACAGCTGCTACATTTATAAATTAATGTATTTAATTCATTTCATCTGGTGTTTTATGTTCCAAGTAAACAATAAGTTCTCAATATCTCATAGTATTTCCATCATTATGTATAAGTGCACAATATTTTGACATTAAATACAGGAGCATAACCACAATAATTCAATTTTTAGTGAGAAATGACATTTCTGAAATCGTTCCAAATAAATTCGGCGAACTAATTCTACACTGCCTGCGAAATCGCAGATAGAAGAGCTTGACATTTTCACAGGTTTTAACTTTTGTGGCAATTATAATTAGACGATTTTTTCCAAAATTTATTTGAAGGAATTGATCTGGAATTGATAGCTTACATATGTCGAAATCAATTGTTCCGTTGTAACCACGGTTGTAGCTGCTACTGGATCCGATAATGGTGCACCTGAACGACTCGTTAAATTATAGGGGTCAAAAAATGCTAAAAAAAGATGAGAATTCGAGAAAAAGTTATTAAGAAAAATTGTTATGCTTGACGGGTTCTATCACTGGTTAAAATTAATGTACTTATTTCTGTTACACCCTGTATATATTTATATTCATGTGACTGTTTCTGTTCAATAGTGGATAGAGTTAGTGTATTACTGCGTTCGTTTTTTCAATTGTGTTATTTATGTGTTCGATGTGGTAGAGTCGTGGTCCAAGTGTGACGCCGAGGTATTTGAAGGGGATACGCTGTGTGTGCTGATTTTAAGAGGTGTGTAAACTTTCATGTTGGTATGCTTGCGTGTGAAAACTATGGACTCAGTTTTTGCGTGGCTTATAGATATTGTCCATAGGCGCCAGTAGGGTTGTAGGATATTGAGGTGTATCTGTATTTATTTATTTGCTATCTCTGCAATGTGTGAACATGCATAGATGGCTGTGTCGTCAGCATAGAGGGCGGTTTGTGTTTGTGGGAAAGTGGGTAGGTCGTAGGTGTATAGGGTATACAGTGCAGGACCAAGACAACTTCCCTGTGGTACGCCAGCCTTTATAGGGCGTGACGTAGACACAGTACTGTTTATCTTGACTCTAAACTGTCTGTTAGTTAGATAAGAGTAATAAGTTTGTTTAGTATAGACGGAAATTTCACTTGAATCAATTTGTAAATTAGTCCATCTAGCCATACTTTGTCGAAGGCTTTTTCGACGTCTAGAAAGGCCATTTTTTTTTTTGTTATAGTTCGTTGATGTGTCAGTCACGATTCTCACTACTTGCTGGACGGTGCTATGGCGATGTCGGAAACCGAATTGGATATCAGGAATTATTTTGTGTTTGCGGTCGTGCTTTTGTGAGCGTGTTAGTATGACTTTCTCAGTGATTTTGGATAGTGTGTTAAGTAGGCTTATGGAGCGGTAGCTGAATGTTCCTGTAGGGCTTTTGTTTGGTTTTTGTATAGGAACCACAAGTGCAGTTTTCCAACACGAAGTGCTGGAGCTTAATAATAGAATTTATCATATGAGTTAACTGCACTAGGGCTTTTCTGGATATGTTCTTCAGGACTATGTTATGTATTGTATCAGGACCTGGCATTTTCTGGTTTTTATGACACTATCAACTTCGGAAGGGGAAGTGAGAAGTTTTGTTAGCACTGTAGTATTTATGTGATGTTCTGTGTTGAGATATTCTGTAACGTTGTCAATAATTTGTTGTTGCTGTTGTGTGTGATTATTGTCAATTATGTGTACACGTTCGAAAGCTTCCGCCAACGCCTCCACTTTTTCCGTGTCTGTTAATAGTGTTGTGTTGTTTTGTGTAAGTGTAGGAATGGGCTTAGAAGGTTTTTTGAGGAATTTGGACATTTTCCATAGAAAATTGTCCATAGGATTAAAGGTTTCAAGGGTCTGTTTCCATTTCTTGTTTTTGTATTGTTTTAATTCAGATTTGATTTGTGTAATTAAGGTATTTATTTGTGTTCTGAGGATAGGATCGCGTGAACTTTGCCATAGTTTTCGTGTGTTATTTCTGTATGCTGTCCTTGCATGCTTGGCACAGAAATGTTCGCATGTATGCATGCTCATTCCAAAAGACGCACCCTACAGACATCTGAACTTCAAAATATGTTGTTAATTATACAGTTTATACTGAATTTGATTGAAGATTATCTCTTGAATTAAACAACAAAGGGGAATTGAAATGATATAAAAGCTATCCCCAGATTCTGTTCTTCCAATAGTTCTCGTTCGGGCTCTAGTATCTGCTCAGGTACTAGAACTGGATCTGGTACTAATACCTGTTCAGGTGTCTTCAGCTAATCTTCAAGGATAACCAGAATATCTTCCGAACTGATGATAACTCCAACCTGAAAATAAAATTGTATATAAGATATATAGCATACAATACGTAAAACTTTTGAGCAATAATTTAAAATAAAATTCTGTATTGTTGCTTGAAATGGAGCTCACAATCTGTTTTTCTTTAGTTTGTTTATAAGCTCAGTAGATGACTGCGTACTTTAATATAAATTGATGAATAAGTAAATAAATTTATTGCCAGTTCAAATATTTTATTGGTTCGTTCTCAATGATATCTGGCTCAGGTGGAAGCAGTGTGTCTTCATTTTCCAAAAGCTGTGATTCTTCATTTTCTAAGAGCTGTGGACATGAGTGTGTAATAGCATACTATAAAAATAAATGTACATACTAAAATCATCTTGCATCAGCAGCCTAGAAAGAATAGCCGTACGTGATAAGTATAATATTTCTTGATATATTTTATACACCTCAATTGACGGAGATCATCTACAAGATGCTCAACAGCAAGAGCAATAATTTAAAATGAATGTATACTCGGGAATTCATTATTAGCCCTAGCCCCGCTGAGCGTCTCTAATTCCCTGATCATTATCCAGATATTTTGAATTCACAGCCCGAGAAATCCGTTGTCCTCTTTGTAATTGCTGATATTCAATACCGGCCCTCAAGTTGAGTATATATTCCATCATGATCATGGAAATAAATTTCATATAACCTTGAAATTGAGAAAAACTGGTTAAAAGTCCATTTCTGAATGCGTCGACGTTATTGTGGTTCATCTAATATCTTAGTTTATTTGTCTCCTGTTGCGGCACCAAATTCGTATGGCTTCTAATCCTTCTCAGAAGTGGTCCACTGGGAACAACGGAAAACACATGATAATTTGTATTGCTTTTTTTCCTGTCGCTTTCCATATCTGCCACAATCAAGAATTCTCACATTATACTGAAACAAATAATTTATACTAATTGCTTAGCAAAGGAGATCAGAAGAATGAAATGAAACACAAGATTAAATATAAATAATTTCATTCACACATACATATCATGAAATATAGTAATACAATTCGAGTATTTACAGTTATTTCAAAACTCCATCAATTCAAAACATAGATTCTTGAAAATTATTAGATGTTTCAGATTGAAGAGAGAATTCAGGATTGTCCATACTTCTTCATCATTCTTTCTACACAGAACGCATTTATACACGACGTTGTTGTTGGATAACAAATCTCAATAAATTTTTGTGAAATATGCTTTGTCGGTGGGACACCAACCCAAGACTTCTTGTTTTCTCTACGACCTGAGCAACATCAGAGCATATTGTGACTTGAATCCTAGTCAAATCAACTTGGAGGGAATTGTAAAATCTCATCAACGTCTCTGCACAGCAAGCACAAACACGTTATCTCAATACGAGATGTAATTTAGGGTTGCAAAATGTCACTTAAATATTTATCAACCTTCGCGCACAGTACATAGTGACACACTACGTCGTACATTGTTAGTAAATCCCAATTAGGAATTCGATGTATGTACTCGTATTCTTGAAAACTTCTCTCTCCTGTTGATCATCTTCATGTATATTATTCTCTTGTATTTCTCGAACAGTGCCATTGTTTTCAGTAGCCATGTTGCTCAACAGTTTAATGCAGCTGAACTAACGGAATAATTTCCTGATGCCTCTTTTATAATATTTTTACAGTTTGCAACATATTGCAACTAAAAATTATGCTGATGCTAAGCGATGAAAACGTTTTATCTGATTAGGGGTAACTTTCAGTTTGCATATTTAATATGTATACTAATGACAATAAAAATCATCTGAGTGTTGTGGAAACAAACTAGAGATTAAGGAAGGGATGAAATAGAAGTGAGAGTTATACAATAAAAGTTTACTTTTCATCATTATAATTCAGTTTTCATTTGAAAATCATCAAGTAGACATCATCAATTAAACCTTTTGCGCAACACGGTCTTGATCGAGAGAAGCGCATATACAATTACAGACTCTCGCGCGCTCGAAGAGTAGTCGAGAATGCTTTTGACATACTTGCAAACCGATTCAGAGTTCTACTGATTACAATTAATCCATCTCCTAATAAAGTCGAAGACATTGCCTGGTCGTACGCTCATTTTTGATTCTTTGCGGTCTTACATTGAAAATCGATCGTAGGCGATCGGAGATATCCGCCAAAATATCAGTTTGGGACTGTTCCGGTGTTATCATAGTCTTCTTTTTTTTCTATGGAGCAGCGGAGTTTTCATTTCAGGGATCGAATTCCCACTCGCAGCGGGCTCCTGCGGAAGTTCTGGATTTTTGTAGTGGTCCATATCATCTCCTGTTTCGATAAGATCTGTTTTTTGTGAATTGTGATCAGTCTCCAAAATCTCTACCTCCTCCAAAAACTCTTCGCTGGCCTCTGTTTGCTGAGACGTGACAGTCTCTTCATTTATTGTTCTATTTGATCGTCGTAATACCATGAAGATGGTATGTAAATCTGAAATAAATTACACAATGTATTGAAATAGTTCTACCTATATTCTCCATTTCATACCTCATCGGACCCTTTGTCGCTTCTCATAGAGCGCAGAGCCTTTCTTCTTTCCGCTGAATGAGTATTACGCAGCCCATTGAATTTTTTTGTTATGTCCATCTCGGTTGTTCTTGGACGAATCGAACTTGAGGCCTTGGCGATCTCTACCAATGAAGCCACCCTCTTATGTTTATTCTGATAATTTTTATTCTTGATCACGTATAAACACGGATACTTCCTATATTCGTTGAATAAAACAGTAATTTGGGCACTTGTCCACGACATTAATAAACAGAATTCGACAAACAACACATAATAAATTATTTAGCATTTGAGATTATGCGTACTGCGCTTGCGTGCAACACAAATTGTGATAGGAAACAGGACAAGACCTAATCCATCACAATTCTTGTCACAACTTGTGAACAAATATCTGTTTAAGAGTACAAAACGATCACAGAAATCTTATTGAAAAAAACTTGTAACTGAATTGTGACCACTAAGACGGCCTTTAAAAACAGATATAGATATGTTTTGTGATACAAAAAATTTATGGGAAAATTTTAAGCTATTAAATATTAGAGATGAGTGAACATGTAAAGCTCAACGATACTGTCAAAATTTATCATACGATAACATGGGCTTTCGCCCACATAAATGCCAGGAAAGGTCCGTGGATAAAAATAGTTATTGATAGAGAAAGATTCAAACGTAGAATTAATGATTATTATGCATGTATTCTTGATCCTATGCTAGAAAATAAGTTGAGTGTACTGAAATGTATAAGTAGTTAAGGAATTATATATATGAGTATATGTATCTGGATTAAAATACCATAATTTTATCATCACTAAATAATTATTAATAATTTCATTTTCCATCTCACCTTCACCTCTCCCCAAACAAATATATGTGATTAGGTTTATTGAAATTGAAACAAAACTTCCCTTTGAAAAAAATCGTTTATTTATTAATAGTAATATAATAGAATATTCAATCACAATACATATTGAAAATAACATTTTATACTATTCTTCTTTAACGGAAGTGATCCACTTGTTTGATCTTCAGTAATAATTCCTGAGTGTTAACTCTATCATTACGATTCGTCTTAAATCTCTTAAAAGTACTATGACTCTTTCCAAGTAATTCATCCCTACCATTCATTCCTCTTTACAGTATGCAAGCTAAATTTATGGCTGTACACAATGAATCATGTTCAACTGTAGAAACTAATGCGCTTATCAATGAATTGTGAAGCCACATTATGAATCCCTTAACAGCTGAGCGATTGATTAATACTTTCACACCAACAGCTCCCGGTTATATTTTTCTTTTACAGATTCGAGAGCTCGACTCAAATCTCTGCTAACTCTAGCATCCTAGGACTCTATTAATTCGTTTTCTTTCTGTTTCAACCTTTTCAATTCTTCTTGAATATGATCAACGTTAAAAGAACGAGCAAATGCGGTTTTTAATAAGCTAATAAGGTCATCAAGTGTTTCCGGATCACCGCGATTTGATATCAATTGTTCGGCATATCCCTCAATTTCATTTTGTATCAAAATAAGTGAATTAAATTTGTCCGATGGTTGTACTCGCGAGTAAGCAATTTTACATTGTTTAATAAACTTTGATAAGGGACATGATTTGCCGTCGAATCAAAGTACAAGATCTATTGCAAGGTTTAGATTCATGTATGGAAGTGTATCAATCGTCCTTATATCTACGCTACTTTCAGATAGAGGATTATCATTGATGACATGAACTTGGTGAATCAAAGAATTATTATCATGGCTATGGGCTACTAATCTAGTTCTGCATTGATTCGGCAATCCTGTAGATGATTCATGATTAAGATCTACATCAAGATTTTTTCGCGTAGTTCTAATCGGATTAGCTTGAATATTACTATCAGGGGTAGCTACAGTTTGTCGACGACTTTGTGATCGGGTATTTTTATTTATTATGATTTGCTCAGATTTTCCGGAATATATTTTTTTTTAATTTAAATCAGATGAATGTAATGCAGTATTGTGGTGATTATAAGTCGCAGAAGATAATATTAACCTTATCAAAATTTAACAACGTACATAAGTGTAGTTTTTGATAAAACGCTTACTGACTGGTGTTGATTACTGGTATTCCAAATTATTGAAAGAGGATAGCTCCTTAGAACACAGATCCCATTGATGTAGAATGATGGAGTTTGATGTCTCGCGAAGATGGAGCAGGATGATGATCCTGGACGATGAAAGTCACTAATCCTTGAAATTTGCTTGAAGTCTCGTTATCTCGTTCAATTAAATTCCAGGTAAAATATCCAACAAACTTGTATCATTATTTCAATTTGATGGAATAATCTCTTGTTCCAACTGAATTATATTAATCGAATTTAATAAGCCTATGATATCGGAGATATTGCTTTCACGGGAACCAAAATCATCCAACTTTCGCTCCGAGGAAAACCGTGCTAAAACCCCAAAAGAGTGGTGGTTAGTTTGATTAAATTCACTATTCTAATACCACATCACAATGATCAGGTCTTTAATTGTTCGATTCAGTTTTAAACAAAAATGTTCCGTTAATTTTCTTTGTAAAGTTTGGAATAAAATCACCAGTTATTGAATATCCAATATTAAACTTTCAATATTTCACAATTACACTTTTTAAACTTTTCGCATACAATTTTATAATCAATCCCACCGCTGTCACCAATTTGTTACGTCCAGTTTACAGTTGCGCCAACTCCTGGACTTGACGTGAATTCGTTTGGTCGAGGCTTCACGGAACGGAGAATTTCTACACGACGGTGAGTAATTTATTATCTCAATAAGGATCTGATATGGTCTGTTATTTTTCAGAAATGAACTTGGGTTGTTTCTTGATGTGTTGACCTCATCAGCAGCTTGAAGAGGTCAACAGGATTTCTATTCTGTAAAGTAGAGACAGGAGCTAGCTATATATTAATGACGTCAGGTAAGAGTGACTGTTTCTATATACAGAACAGATACGTGTATTCTAGTGATATTCCCTTAATCGTCAAAGTTGACTATTCTATTTCAAAACATGAACACTAGGATTTTCAGAACAACATAACATATTTTTTCAAACTGATAATGAAAACATAATATCTTTTTTCAGTCCTGTAAATTCTCAATTTTTCAATGGCTTTGTAAGAATATCAGCAAGTTGATTTCACGTTGCACAATACTCAACTTGAATCAATTTTTCTTTCACTTTTTCCCATATGAAATGATATCTGACATCTATATGCTTGCTTCTTTTACTGAATGTCCCCTTTTTATCATCTGTATAGTACTTTGGTTATCGATTTTCAACGTTATATCCACTTGAACTCCCATCATTTTCTTCAATGACAGATTTCAAACACAAAAGATCTTTGGTACAGTCAGCAGCAGATATGAACTCAGCTTCTGTGCAAGAAAGTGATACAATTGATTATTTTCTGGATGACCATGCAATAGGTCCTCCGCAATAAAATATTATATAGCCGCTATATATCTTAATATTCGTTCTGCTTGAATTACAATAATTTCAGTTGTATGTATTTGATACATGAAACAAACTACCTATAATTCCACGGTAGGGATGAATATTTGACTTTGTCTTATTTTTCATCAAATTTGGAATTTTCAATCATAGGTGTTGCCACAGGTTTTGAATCTTGCATTCCAAAATTTTAACTTCACATTTTGTATACTGTTTGCGTCAATGCTGAATAAGCTTCGTTTCTAGTTATTTCCGCATTTAAAAAAAATCAGGATCAGAATTTGTTTTCATCTCTAATCCTGATTTGAGACATTGTAACAGATTATTCATTTCTTTCTCTGTTTACTAATAATTGATCCATCGTCACTTCTATCTCTCATTTCTTCATCAGACATATCATCATCGTCACTATACCTGACAAAAGTTCTCATGCCATTATCTGCAAGAGATTCCACACTTTTGAACTCGAAACCTCCTATTGTCATCCATGTCAGGCAACACCAAGGGAGTACCAGCTCCAGGCACATCCTCAATTTGCACCACCTTGGAGCATGAGGCAGCACATTCCTTCTTTCCGGTTTCTGATAGTGTTTCTGGGGCTTTTGTCCCTTTAATCTCACTTTTAAGTCTTCTTTTTACTGTTATAGAAGGCAGGGATGTCTTCTTCTCTCTCTTGTCACTGTGTTCTTGTGCATCTTTCCTTGTTCTCTCTTTCTCTTCTTCTCTTTTCTCTGTTCCTTTCTTTTCATCTCTGTTTTCCTCGAGCTTTTCCAGTTTGAGTCTTCTTATTGAGTCATTGGTGCTGATTACTGTTGTTTTAACTGACGAGGCTGTTGATCTTGACGCTGTATTCTTGTTTGCGTCGTCGCCCTTGTTTGGCTTGTCCATGGTGTTGTTTGGTCATTTCTCCTATTCTTCTTTTCGAACTATTTCCCATTAGTTCTAAATTGGATTCCCTTTCAACTATATTTGCCGACAGTCTATTGATCTCATCTAGTTTTCCTTCATAGTCTCCATCATGTCTGATTCTTCGTCCCTTTTCAACTCCTCGTATTGCTTCTTCATAACTAAATAAGACATAATCATTCAATTTTGTTGGTAATCTCCTTGTTCGTTTAAGTATTTTGACTTCTTTATCTTCTTCTAAATCTCGAACATTAATTTCTTCATTTTTTTTTTGTTGGCTTTCTTGAATTCCATTACCAAGATCTACATTTTCTTACTCTTCTGTCTTTTTCATTTTTATATCACTTCCATTTTCTTTCTTATTATTATCACCTACATTTTTGAGAACAACATCTCCAAATATTTTAATTTCTTGTTTATCTTGATCTCAAAGTCTGTAGCCATTAGAAGCATATCCTATAAAGACATATTTTTCACTTCTTTCATATAATAAGAATGATATAAACCTAGTAGACCGTCAGATAGTCGTAGATTTAAGTGCCCCATTTTGTTTTCTCTGCCTTCAAGAGTTTTATCAAGTATGTATATTTGGAGTATAATAATGCCAAAATTAAAGCTGGACCGTGTGGCCAACATAATAATAATAAATTTTGAATGTTTATAAAAAAAACCTGTTTTGATCCAATTTTCTTGTTTCTGACATGCTTACTAAATGAAATTTAGGGAAAAAAGAGTCAGCGAAAAACGATAGGCAGAAGTGATCCACTTGGCCAAGGGTTTGGAATGAGGGCTCGATTATGCAAAAAAATTATATCAATTGTTCACGTTCTTCTTGTTTCTGCCGTTTGGCCATATGAAAGCTGATATCATAAGTATTTTGTAAAAATGAATGGCATAAGTTTTTAGAATGACCAAGTCAAAATATGTACGAAAATATCTTGCGAAAGTATGAATGTTTTCGTGCAATCTTGACTTGGTCATTCTAAAAACTTATGCCATTCGTTTCTACGAGATACTTATGATAGACAGCGTTCGTGCTCTTTAAACCTAGTTATGAATTTCCTCCCTGTCTGACCAATGTAAGCTGCGTTACAGCTAGCACAGTTTAATTTATAAACTCCAGACTTATGTGTCAAAATTTGAGTATCAATTTTCTTGCTAAGTTCCTTTTTCAAATTACTCAATGGTTTGAAAACTATTTTTATGTTATACTTTTTGAAGAAATTTCTGACTCTGTAAGATATGCTCCCTAGTAAGGGCAGGGGAAATGTGAAAAAATATTTCTCAATAACTAAATTTTGAGAATATGCTTCTTGCAGTTGCAGTTTGAACGCTAATAAGTTTGAATACTTTTAATGGAAAATATTATTGAAAACAGTACATTGATGGGTACAATAACAACTGAACTATATATAAAGAAGAAATCACATATATAATAATTTCACACAAAAAATTGTGAAATAATGTGAAGTGCTATGGAACATTCAAAAAATGAATAATTCTAAAAAAGAATATTTCCATAGAAATTTCAAACCTAAGAATCGGGGCTAAAGCCACCATCATCTTAGATCGGGGATGCAACTGTAGACATATGTTTCGTCCTTATTAGGACTCTTCAGTACAGTATAGCCAAGCCCAAGATGGTCAAGACTTGGATCCCAGAGTCTAGAGACTCATTGCGATAAAAGGTCGGCAGCAGCATTAACTGCTGACAACACCATCTATCGGGCACGATTAACGCCTACGCGACGGACAAGATAAAGAAGAAATCACATATATAATAATTTCACACAAAAAATTGTGAAATAATGTGAAGTGCTATGGAACATTCAAAAAATGAATAATTCTAAAAAAGAATATTTCCATAGAAATTTCAAACCTAAGAATCGGGGCTAAAGCCACCATCATCTTAGATCGGGGATGCAACTGTAGACATATGTTTCGTCCTTATTAGGACTCTTCAGTACAGTATAGCCAAGCCCAAGATGGTCAAGACTTGGATCCCAGAGTCTAGAGACTCATTGCGATAAAAGGTCGGCAGCAGCATTAACTGCTGACAACACCATCTATCGGGCACGATTAACGCCTACGCGACGGACAAGATAAAGAAGAAATCACATATATAATAATTTCACACAAAAAATTGTGAAATAATGTGAAGTGCTATGGAACATTCAAAAAATGAATAATTCTAAAAAAGAATATTTCCATAGAAATTTCAAACCTAAGAATCGGGGCTAAAGCCACCATCATCTTAGATCGGGGATGCAACTGTAGACATATGTTTCGTCCTTATTAGGACTCTTCAGTACAGTATAGCCAAGCCCAAGATGGTCAAGACTTGGATCCCAGAGTCTAGAGACTCATTGCGATAAAAGGTCGGCAGCAGCATTAACTGCTGACAACACCATCTATCGGGCACGATCAACGCCTACGCGACGGACAAGATAAAGAAGAAATCACATATATAATAATTTCACACAAAAAATTGTGAAATAATGTGAAGTGCTATGGAACATTCAAAAAATGAATAATTCTAAAAAAGAATATTTATATATATGAACTATATATTGTCATAAACATGGCTACGCATTGCGTACAAAAATAGCGCCGTCATGGTGGAGTAACGCTGTACTACATTCGGAGCGGAGCGCGTCAAATTGGAATATCTATCAATCTCAAAAAGACGGAGAAGTACTTCGAGAATCAACTTTCGACCAGACATTATTTAAAAATAACTTGGATATACCAGCCGATGATAATTATAGAGGTACTAGTATACAAATATCATATTTCTTTGTTTGCGTTAAAGCTTTCCCGCTTGATCCAAATTCACTGTGACCGTATAGGCGAGCAACTTTAAACAGAGAGAAAAATATATATAATTACCGAATACCAAGAGTTCGACGATGAAATGAGAATGCATTTGGTATTCTAGTGGCATGGTTCAGAGTCTTCCACAGAACCATATGCTGATCCTCAAACTGTAGATGCAATTGTAAAAGCTGCAATATGTTTGCCTAATTTTATAAGATCAACAAAAATTCTAATAAATATTTCCCGAAGGATTTTGTGGATCGGTACAACAACGGAAATACTGATTCCGGAGGTTGACATAACGATGTGCTTCAAAACTCAGCTTTGCGCGATGTACGTCAACTACGGAGGAGACTTTGCTCTCGAAAATCAAGCAAATCCGCAGAGCAATATAGAAATATGATAAAAGATTTTGTAAACAGTCCGGAAGGTGCTGTTTCGTGGTAGAATAATATTGAATCTCATATTTTACCTTTAAATTTAGAAATTATAATTTTTTTTAGTTTAATTATTTCATATTTCTAAGAAAAATGTGTATATTCGCAGCACAAAGCTAAAAATGCAAATAATACAAGGGAAATAAAACTTGGATATCTTGAAGTTCAAACTTCATCTTGTTCAATATCATTGATGAGTTGTAAAATACCAAACTGAGCCACTCAAAATTCATTTTTTCGTATTTCATTCAGTCTGTTACCTAAAAATTTGCAGAATGTTCTAACTTCCAGGTCCACGCTCCATTCAACTACCTGTTGTTGTATTGCAATGGAGGCCGACAGTGCCATTGCAATTTGTTGCAACCCTTTTGTTTTTCTTTGCCGTTTTTCTGGCACTCTAAGAGAAGTTGGTTCGGGCGGTATGGTTATGCGTGGCTATAATATTTTAGAAGTAAAGCTCCGACTCGTTCGTGGTGACTCATCATCTGCGATTTCCACAACTATCTTTTTTTCTGTCTCTGGTAACGAGGTTCTAAGAACAGATAGAAAAAAAATATGTGAAAACTTCATTAGGAGAGAATATTATTATACAAACATACCTCACAAGAGTTGTTGCTATTTTGCATGTAGAAGCGAGCAGAGTCGATATTTCCCTTCTAGAAGTAGACGGACCCGCCGATTCGGAGGAAGGACCACTAGCTTCCTCTTCCGCACAGGCAACACATCTAGATGGAGAGCAGAAGAAAAGCATTAAACAATATATTATTAATAATTAATTGAAACTCACTGTTGCAAACTTGATGGCATTTTCATTCAAGAAAATGTCCTTAACGAAACTAAAAATATGTATAATTCATCATAAACATCACTTTCGTTTCATTGATCTGCATAACATTTTAAATTGCATTTTCTTTTATAAGAATCATTATTTCTTTGCAATCAAATCAGTTTAATAACAAATAAGTTGTCAAGTATAGTTTTGAATCAAACACATCTCGCATTTATATGTATACAGACGAGTAAATTGAAAAAAATAGCTTCTTATTCCCTGTACTACATATTTAAATTAATTAACACCACCTCAGTATTCCAATTCATATTGAAAAATCTCCTATAATACCTGCATGATGTCAGGCTGTTATCAAGAAATCAAGGATGCATCATGGTTATTTTTGAGTTTTCATGCGATTTTTCGTGTTTTCTGGTTAGAAATGGAAAATCTTGGACAGACTTGACAACTGTACTTAATAGTAGTGACACGCACGGCTAAAGTTATAATTGAATTCTTATCCACTTGAATAAACCTCAGTTGCCATATTAAAATGTCATATATATATCTATGAGCACTGTTTAGCCTGAAATAAGTAATTGAATAATTGAGTCTTCCACAATCACAAAGCTTGAATTCAAGTAATTTGAGTAAGCCTACGAAACAGCAGCTTTTATTTAGTACCAGTTCCAAGTCTGTGAATTGTATAGTTGTTTTGTGAATGTGAATGATGTAAAATGATATAACTCCGTTATCTTATCACTCATATTGCACAGAACTCCAATTTCTTCCCATAAATTGTTGTCATGAATATTATCTTTGAATTTTTTTTTATCCTACAGTGCAGGCTTATGTTCCGAGAGATATAAAAAGTACTCGGCTGACGCCGTGGGAAAATACAAGGACAACCGGAATATTATATGAAAGAATTTTTTCCTAAATAATATAGGAATACAAATACAAATAATAGGAAAAATAAACACGGGGAGGTATAAAAAAGAATGAGAAAGGATTTCTTCAATCTACTTATCTATACTTATGAATAGGAATACTAAACAAAATCTCGAAACACAAAACCAAGCAAACAATAGCCAAAGATTGAACGTAAGATGTCAAAATCAACATGAAGTTGATGAATACAGTGACCTAGAGGTCACTACTAATCACGATATTTTCTTAAATAAATTAAAATGGTATGGTTTGAAACATTTCCCGCAATCACTAAGCTTGAAATAAAACAGTTTGGGCAAACCTATGAAACAGCAGCTTTCATTTAGTGCCAGTTTCAAGTTGACTATTTGATAGGTACATAATTTGTGCACGTACAAACTCAAAAATACATTTTAATCTTTATTGTTTAGTTATTGACTGACGGGAGGTCATGTGCTGTAACTTAGAATATTAATTAGATCTTTATCAAACCTATATAAAAAATTCTCTGAAAATCTCCTCCAAAGCTACAAATTCAAGAAAATAAGAAACGGACTAAATTGATCGTAAAAACAAAAGGTGAACTCATTCTGATACTAAAAACATCGGAGACCGCATGTCAATATCTTGTGTAACTAGCGAGATATTGAGATATATAGTTTCTACCCTAAAACAGCCCATATAAGTTCGAAATCTAGGCTATAAAATTCAATTACTGACATGTTGCTCATTCTGTACAGCAAGTTTCAGCGTTGCATAGTTCAGCAGTAATTACCTTCTGGATTTTTATTTGAATTTTTACCTAAAACTGGGTGTATGAATGAGAAAATCTAGCAGTTTGTGCAAACCTTCAAAATGGCATCTTTCATTTAGTACCTGTTTCAAGTCTGTAAGTGCTGTAGTTGCTGAGATCTCAGTGTCACGCCAGCCAGCCAGACAGAGAGCCAAACAGCGTAATAATAGCTTTTTTTTTTTGTAAAAATGCGCTGAAAAGTCTATTTCCAGAAGTCAGCAAGATTTTTTGCAGAGAGTCAGTCTTTTGGTTACTTATTCATGTATCAATGTCTCATACAAAATTTGGAGGATGCATCATGGTTATTTTTGAGTTTTCATGCGATTTTTCGTGTTTTCTGGTTAGAAATGGAAAATCTTGGACAGACTTGACAACTGTACTTAATAGTAGTGACACGCACGGCTAAAGTTATAATTGAATTCTTATCCACTTGAATAAACCTCAGTTGCCATATTAAAATGTCATATATATATCTATGAGCACTGTTTAGCCTGAAATAAGTAATTGAATAATTGAGTCTTCCACAATCACAAAGCTTGAATTCAAGTAATTTGCGTAAGCCTACGAAACAGCAGCTTTTATTCAGTACCAGTTCCAAGTCTGTGAATTGTATAGTTGCTGAGAACCCAGCGACACGCCCTGTAGCTAGACAGCCAAAGTGAAT
Organism: Dromius quadrimaculatus; assembly: GCA_963989225.1. Lineage (NCBI taxonomy): Eukaryota > Metazoa > Arthropoda > Insecta > Coleoptera > Carabidae > Dromius > Dromius quadrimaculatus. Next base: position 46,165,715 of record OZ022326.1, on the reverse strand, counting down.
ATAATAGCGTTTTTTCTTATTTTTTTTTAGAGTTATCTCTCTCGGTATTCCCTGAGTACGGTATAGCAAGCTGCAGATACTCGGACTTATAGCCGCAAGACTATAGAAAAGAGTTAGCCAACGCCTTCCATAGATGTCGGGTGTGGCATATGACAAGAGAAAATTTCTCTTTCTTTTTTCGCTTTTTAATATTAATATAAATTTAAACAAATGTATAACTTCAATTTTTCAAACAATAATTTATTTCGCTTTTGAGGATGGCTGAGGTGCAGCCGAAACTGTAAAGCAGAAAAGAAATGAAATTAAAATATTGACTGAAATCCCAAGAATATATCTCTTACATTATAGAAAAGTAAGTTGGTTCATGGCATGCAGAGAAATGAATCTGCAGCAGTGCCAGCTACCATAGCACAGCCGCAGTGGCAGTTTCAAAGAAATGCAGGACACTGTAAGGTGACCTTTAAAGTTTGACCGTGGAACAGAAATTGATAAGTTTGAAAAATCAAAACCTGATAGGTTTCAGAAAAATTATATATTCAGGAGTCGATATTCACACTATCATCCTGAATAGGGCAGCAACCGTAGACACGTGCTTCGTCCTTATTAGAACTCTTCCGTACGGTATATTGAGCCGCTGATAGTCGAACTTGTAGCTGCAAGACTATAGAAAAGTAAGTTGGTTCATGGCATGCAGGGAAATGAATTTGCAGCAGTGCCATCTACCATGATACAGCCGAAGTGGCAGGTAGTAATGCAGGACACTGTAAAGTGACTTTTGAAGTTTGACCGTGAAACAGAAATTGATAAATTTGAAAAATCAGAACCTGATAAGTTTCACAAAAAATACTAACTCAGGAGTCGGTTTTCACACATTCAAACTGAATGAGGCAGCAACCGTAGACACGTGCTTTGTCCTCATTAGGACCCTTCAGTACGGTAAATTAGGCCGCAGATAGTCGGACTTGTAGCCGCAAGACTATAGAAAAGTAAGTTGGTTCATGGCATGCAGAGAAATGAATTTGCAGCAGTGCTATCTACTATAATGCAGCCGATGTGGCAGGTTTGAAAAAATGCTGGACTCTGTAAAATGACCTTTAAAGCTTGACCGTGGAACAGAAATTGATAAATTGAAAAAATTAAAACCCTATAAGTTTCACCAAAAAATACAAATTCAGGAATAGGTTTTCACACCATCATCCTGAATAGAGCAGCAACCGTAGACACGTGCTTCGTCCTTATTAGGACCCTTCAGTACGGTCAGAGTATCGGGAGGGAGCACTCAATGTTAAAAATTATTCGCATGTAAATAGTTGCGTCCCTTGCTACCTGAAATCTCTGATAACTATGTTACCATGGCTTCCAATCTTAATTAGTTTTTTGAGGTTAGGTACTATAATAATAATTATACACAAAATATTACCTTCTATGAACTCTATAGACAATAATGGATTGACGATAATGCTCAATTTAGGGTTTGAGACAAATATTGATATAAAGTACGATTCAATGTAGCTAACCATACAAGACACTAACTCAGTCACATTACTTGTCACAATGTTGGTCACAATGTGTTTCATTCTCTTGAACATCATCAAGTGTGGACTAAGGATTTGGGAGTTGGATAATTGCTTTATATCGATGGGGTAGGTGGTGAAGCATGAAGAAGTCTAAACGGCTGGAAGATTATGTCAGATTGGCTATTTATTTGAACGTTTATGATTGGTTCTTTAATCTTTCTTTCAAAATCTCCAAGTTTTCCGTTATGTTTAATCTGTTGCTTTTACTTTGTTGTTTACATATTGACATTATATCTTCAATTTTACCTGCTGAGTGTTTATGGTCGATTAGGTGATTAGCGTAATTAGAGTCGATTTTCAAATTCTTAAATAATTTAATATGTTCTTTATAACGGTCTTTAAATTTACGTCCTGTTTGCCCGATATAGTTTGGATCTCACGTTGCACATTTCAATTTATAGGCGCCGCTTTTATTGTATTCTTTATTATTCTCGATTGTTGAATTTATTTTGTTTTTTGAATTGTCTTCGGTTTTATAAGCTATTTTTATGTTCAGGTTTTTGAATAATTTGGTTATTGCGTGTGTCTTTCTACCGATGTATGTGAATTTAGTCCAAATTCATGGGTCTTTTTACATTATGAATGTTTTAAATTTGTTTATGAATTATATTTATTGTGTTATCAGAGTATCAGTTGTTAGTTGCGATTTAATGGATGGTTTTAAGCTCTTGGTTATGATTTTCTATATTTAAGGGTACGGTTTCAGTGTGATTTAATTGTGATAAACAAATCCGTAGATATAAAGTTCATTCAAAATTTGTATTAAAAACGTTACAAATCAATAACTACGTATAATGTATTTTTGTAAAATATCTTCACTAACTGTAGATCATACTTCAAAACAGAATCACTTTTTACAGTATTGCAATACATTCAATAGGTACCTTGCAAACTTAAAATTGAATAAAGTCATTTTATGCATTAGGTTTGACCCAGCTCTGTAGTTATTAGGTAGATCAGTAATTTGAACCAAAAAGCCATGAATCAATTACTTTAGAGTGTCTATTTTCAAGAAATGTTTTTTCAATTATTGTGAGTCATACTTCATGTTAAAATTACCCCTCCACAGTATTTTAACTCCATTGTGAACAAGACTAAAGGAATACTGTATACACATGTTCAGAAGAATCTGAAGTTGATCTAATACAATATGAAAAATGATAGCCATATTCTCAAAGGAGTCGATACTCACCCACAATTCTGGATTAGTAAATTCTCTTGTATTTTAGGTCTCTTAAATTCAAACCTGGAACACTTATGGTGATATGTCGGCAGTAGATATGCACTAAAATGAGTTTTAATAACAAAACGAGGAAGAAGAAGATGAATTCTATAAAGAGCTTGAGAGGATAATGAATTCGATACCAAAATATGACTTAAAAATAGTTATTGAAGATCTCAATGCAAAAGTAGGCAAAGAGGACATGTACAAGACTACAATAGGTGAACATAGCAAACATGATGAAACAAATAAGAACGAACACAAGATATTTGATTCTGCAGTAACCAACAATATGAAAGTCATGAGCACACATTTCGAATAGGTATATATATATATATATATATATATATATATATATATATATATATATATATATATATATATATATATATATATATATATATATATATATATATATATATATATATATATATATATATATGTATATATATATATATATATATATATATATATATATATATATATATATATATATATATATATATGTATATATAACCTAACAATCGATCTTCGATAACCTTGTTTTTAAAAATGATATTTTATTATTTGTTGCAACTAGATGTTGCTTGTTACAAGACTGATTACAAACTGAGCTTATTCTATATGACATGCTTAAGGAAAATTATGTTTAAAGAGTAATATAACATTCTAGAAATGCATGCTTAACAATAATTATATACTAGCTAAGGGTTTTCTGCAATATAACTCCTCCCTTTCTAAAATGGAGCCTCTTCTGGTAGGCTGATATGCTTTTTCTCTAGGGGTGAGTTCGAAGTTGGTTTTCTTCTCAAGTAGAAGTTTTTTATCTACTTAAAAATGCAATAGAACATTACTGCAAAAATCTCTAAATAAAGTATGACAGTCCATATGCTGGGGATGTGAAAATTTGATTGTACATCACTAATAATTGGTATGGAATTAATAGGAATTTCTTCTAAATTCAAAGATTTCAAATTTATAGTCAAATTTGATTTCTTGCTACTTTTCAATTCCATTCTAACATTGTTAATCACCAATGGTTTACCAATTGTTTCACTTTTGTAAGTTAATAACTGATTTTTGAAATACACTTCACATTTGTCATTTTCAATTAGGAATATACCACATAACACCTTCGTTTCTACACCTTGCTGACACTTCATTCTGATTCTTTCTTCCTCAGGAAATACAGCTAAATACTGATTGATTTCGGGAACGATTTCAACCTGGTTTCTTTTGATTTCTAACTTGGTATACTGGCATTGATTGGAATCGTCTCCAAGTAGTATTTGACTTTCGCATTTTGCATTATTATGCGTTTGAAATGTGTTGGGACATTGGTAGATCTTACTTTTAACACAAATGTCATCAAGAGGTCTAATTTCATTATCCCTGGATTTTAACAAATACCTAACATCAGGTATTATTGTTACAAAATCTGATTCGACTCTAGTAGGTATTGAATGCAAATAATAAAGATCAAATTGTTTTTAGAAATTTATTGGTAACGAAATAAAATAAATTATTCGTGGATGTTCTATTTTGCAATTAACTGAAATCACTGATTCGAAATCCAATATATTATCAAGTTTTAGCTCAAATGGTAATTGATTAGGATAATAATTAGCTATTTGTTTCAATTCTGAAAATAATTCTTGTGGTTTGATTATACTTGGATGCACTGTCTTCAATTTGCAAAATGTTATTGAATTTTCCATATCTGGCAAAACATTTAATATTGTGTTATATATTATGATGAATTGATTATGCAGATCTTGTCATAATTATCTCATCTAATTCGATTTTATTCATCATAAGGTGATGTAAATATTCAATCTTTGATTATAAGAGCATCTCGTTGCGTTGAATATCTTGAATTGTACCATTGAATTTTTGTATGATTTTACCACTCAAACTATAAGCCATACTGATTTGATCTTGTAATTTTCTTTAATTATTCTGTAGATGTTCTAAGAAATTGTTGAATCTCTTCCCATCTTCCGCGTCCAAATTACCAGTAATAGATTTGAATATTGTTCCTAAACCATCGATAACTCCTCTTTTATTTCTTTTATTAACTGAATGTATTTCTATATTCTCGAATTTTTCATCAATGCCTGTTTGCAGGAATTTTAATATTCTCTTGTAATTTGCTAATTCATTATCATAAATAGTATTATGCGAAATGGTTGAGTTTAGATTTTGATATTGTATATTCAAATCATTATATTCGTCATATAAAGGTGTTAAATCATAATAATGCACGAATGTGTGCTTCATTCGTTCCAATTTTGCAGGTCCCAAATTTATTGTTAGTATCCCTAAGTTTTCGGTCACGTTTTTAATGTTTACTCCTTGAGCGACTGCGAACAACCTGGAACGGGTTTAAATGGATAAGTTTTCTTTCTCGGACGTTTTATATTCGAAAGGTGAATATTTTCGTTAGTATTACCGTGCCGGGGCTCTATTTTTGCAGTTTTAAATTTCGTATCAATTTATTTTGTGAGCTCCGGTTTATATTTGTTCTTTGTTTTCTGTTGCTTCTGTCTATTTTTTACGAATACTTGCTCGGGAATATCAGGTAAACTTTCTCGGTCTTCATTTTGTTTAGTTATAACTTTATCTTTATTCTGAATAATTTTGTCATTAATTTTTTGATAAAGTATTTTCATTTTATTCTTATATCCAATAATATAATCATTTATCAATTGTTTATCTATTTCCATATCAAATGGTGAATTGGAATCTATATGACCAGAAATTATCTCAATAGGTTTTAGTTTTGTAACGGAATGTATTGTATTATTATATGCCAATACTGCATAATCGACCTTAATTTCAATTAATTCATTTTTGTATAAATCTTGATTATTAAAAAGACGAATATGTTCTATGAGTGTCGAGTGGAAACGTTCTATTATGCCGTTAGACTCTGGATGTTGCGAACTTATAAAATGAATTTTAATCTTGTGAATTTCTAATAATTCTTGCAAAACAGAATTTTTTAATTCTAATCCGTTATCTGATATTATTTGTTCTGGAATAGGATGATGCGTGAAATATTTCACCAATTTATTTACCACTTCTATACCTTGACCAGAACTCGTTTTATACGCTTGAGCAAATTTAGAAAACGAATCTATTATTGTTAAAAATCTAGAATTTTCTAATGTTATTATATCTACATGTAAAATCTGAAAAGGTTTTATTGCAGTTGGAGTTACATTAAATTTCAATTTCAGAGGGTTCCTATCATATTTGGTAACTTGACATAATTCGCATTTATTAATAAAGGTTTGAATTGATTTTCTCTGATTGGGCCAATAATATTTTTGTTTTATCCGAGTTTCAGTTTCGTCTATCCCTCTGTGATTCGATTTATCTTTGTGATAATTTTGGATAATTTCAATAATTTCATTTTCATCTATCACATCTAATAATTTCTCAGTACATTTAATCATTCTAATTTCAGAATCTTTGAAATAATTTTGTAAGACTACACTAAATTTTTCATACAACGAGCTTTCAAAATAAAGATGGTACTTAACACGTGGTACTATAAATTCTTTCACAAAATTAATTATTTCTTGTTGCTGATTATTCTTTGATATTTGTAATGTAATTCGTTGTTTATTGTCGTGAAGTCTAGTCAAAATGGGGTTTGAAGGATCATACTCAACTTCTGTAATAATTACTTGAGTTTTTCCGTAATTTACCGGACAATCAACAATGGGAATACCGACAACGGGATTTTCTGTATTTGAATGAATTGTTGCACCGCTATCGTCAACTTCGTCAATAGGAAGGTTTTGATAATTTTTATCTACCTCAACAATTAGTGAGTTACATTCATCATCATTAGTTTTGTTCTTTAATTCTTCATTGAAATCATTGATGAATTTTTCAAGTGCTATCATATTTTCTGTTTCGTTAATGTAAAGATCAACTCGTGAAATTGATTCAGAATCTAACCCTGTATATACGGTTATCGCGATGTTTGTGAATCATTGTTTTAATATCAACCCATTTTTGTTCATCTCTGCCATATGAAATTTTAGGAATACAGATTTTTTCAATGTTATGTTTCAAACAGAAATTTTTAAAATTTAATGATGTATAAAATATATCTTGTGACGTGGGTTTATCAAAATATCTATTCTTGGTTATAAGATACATAATGAATTTATTCTTATCTTTCAAATAAACTAAATCATATAATTTAGGATTCTGATTTTTCAATTTATCAACATTCTTAGAAGTTTCTTTGAATTTTCGTGCTACTCCCTTGAACATACCAAGGCCTTTACTAACGCAATGGGCTGAATTACGGTCTGATGGTGAATTAAATAAATCATCATTCACTTCTGTTATATTTACAGTATAACTCAAATTTTTCTGCCTATTATTTATATAATTTTGATATTCGGTTAATTTTTCATTTTCTAATAAATTTTCTGAATTATCAATTTCTTGTGGGATTCGGCTGAGAGCATCTGCATTAGTATTCAACTTGCCCTTTTTATAAACGATTTCGTAGTCGAATTCCTCTAATTTTAATCGCCATCTTATTAATTTCTGACTACACTGTCGGAGTGAAAAAAGCCACTGAAGCGGTCTATATATATGATTTAGCTCTACAGGCCGTTCAGGCCTAGGGCTTGGTTAACTATGTTTCTCCACTGCACTCTGTCTTTTGCTTGTACTGTCCAGTTCTGAACACCTAGTTTCGTTAGGTCTTCTTTTATCGCATCAATCCATTTTCTTCTGGGCCTTCCTCTCCTCCTAGTGCCTATCAAGCTCGCTCTCAGCATAATTTTAGTTGTCCTTTCCTTTGGGAGTCTCTGCACGTGTACTATCCACCGTATTCTTTGAGCTTTAACTACTTGAGTTATGCTTGCGTCGTTGAACATGTTCTTTATCTCTTCATTGGTCCTTCTCTCCCATAGTTCTCCTACTTTGCGTCCACCATAGATTCTTCTCAATAATTTTCTCTCCCATCTATTAAGCTTTTCTTCTTCTTTTTTGTTCATTATCCAGGTTTCACATCCATAGATGACCACTGGGCGTATTGCAGTTTTGTATATCCTCACCTTAGTTTTTAATGATACTTGTTTCGCCGTCAAGATTCCTATCAAACTCCCTGCACTTTTGTTACCTCTCGCTATTCTTGCATCCACTTCTTTGCCACTGTCGAAGTCTTGTGTTATCAGGACACCAAGATACACAAAGCTGCTTACTCTTTCAAATTGTAGCTCTTTATTTCCTTCAACTTGTATCGTTATATAACTCGTATTATCTATGTTTGCCTCACCTCCCATCTCCATATATTTTGATTTCTCCACATTTATGTTTAATCCCACTTTTTCCGCTGCTTGATTCAGTTTTTGTGTCAGTCTTTTCAGCTCTTCTGGATTTCTTGCTATTATGACTACATCATCGGCATAAGCTAGAAGTTGATGAATACTGTTATATATAATACTTTTAGTATGTATTCCACTGTCTCTTACTACTTTTTCTAACGCCAAATTGAATAATAAAGTCGAAAGCGGGTCACCTTGTCTGAGTCCTGTTTGTACTTTGAACGCGCTACTGCTTGTACCTTGTACGTTTATAACATTGTCGGTATTTTTGAGGGTCATTTCCACCAACTTAATCACTTTCTGAGGTATTCCTAATTCTTCTAGTGCTTTATATAGTTTATTTCGGTCCACTGATTCATACGCCTGCTTAAAATCTACAAATAGTACATACATTTTACGCTCGTAGCAGTTTGCTTGAATTTGTTTCAGTATAAATATTTGATCTGTGACTGATCTATTGTTTCTGAAGCCGCACTGGTACTCTCCAATAATTTTTTCTGCGTGGACATTTAATTTCTCCCATATGAGTGTTGCAAGAACCTTGTATGCTGTGTCTAGCAATGCTATTCCTCGATAATTGTTGCAGAGCGTTCTGTCTCCTTTTTTGTGAATTGGCTTTATTACTGCCCTTGACCTCCTTTCTGGCATCCCTTCTTCCCATATATCACTTATAAGATCAAATATTTCATCATGGAGTTTCTCCCCTCCAAATTTTATCATCTCTGTTTCAATACCGTTGTCGCCAGGACTTTTGTAGTTTCTTGCTGTTTGTAAAACTCTATATACTTCTTTTTTTGTAGGTGGTCCCACATTGCGTTCGTCCAAATATTCTGCATCATTGTCTATAGCACCGCTCTTCTCTTCGGCCTCATTTATTTCGTTCCTGTTCAAGAGTTCTTGGAAGTATTCCTTCCATCTTTCAGCTTTTTCACTATCTCCACTTAACAAACTTCCTTCTTTACTCTTGATCACTGTAGCATTTCTTTGATAGCCTGTTCTCACTCTTTTCATGTCTTGATAAAAGTTTCTAATTTCCTTATTTTTTAGTTTTTCTTCCATTACCCTCAGATTATTTTCATTGCATTATCTCTTCTTGCTCCTACATACTTGTTTTGATTTATTTCTTTTATCGTTATATCTTCTTCTGTTCTCTTCTGTGTTATCTTTCAACAGTGCTTCCCTAGCTTTTCTCCTTTCGCTAACCCCCCTTCGCACATTCTTCATCAAACCAGTCTTTTCCTCTCTGTCTTTTCTTCTCTTTAAGTTTGCTTTTTGCAGCCTCTTCTATGCGATTCCACTTATTGCTTATGTCATCGGAGTTCATCTTGCCATTAAGTTGCCTTTCAATTTCTTCCTCGTATTTTGACCTTTTGCCTTCTTCTTGTAATTCGTTATAATCATATCTTAACCTTTTATTTCCTTTGCGTTGCCTTTTTGTATTTAAGTCTTGTTTTAGCGTTGCTCGCACAAGAAAATGGTCAGAGTCGGCATCCGCTCCTCTATAACTTCTTATATTAGTGATTTGTCTGGCATGTTGCTCTTCTATTAGGATGTGATCTATTTGGTCTATCGTTTTCTCGTTTGGTGCCATCTAGGTTCCCTTATATATGTCTTTGTGCTCAAATTGAGTACTTCTTACAACCATATTTTTTTCCATTGCAAGATCAATAAGCCTGCTGCCATTATTGTTGGTTTCTTCATGTTTGCTGTATTGCCCAATAGTCGGTCTGAATATTTCCTCCCTTCCAATTTTCGCGTTACAATCTCCTAATATAATTTTGATGTCGTATTTCGGAATGCTGTCAAAGATGTGATCTATTTGTTCATAATACTTGTTTTTTTCTTCTTCGTCTTTCTCTTCCGATGGTGCATGCATATTTATCAGACTTAACTTCCTGTAATTACCTCTAATTCTGATATACCATGCTCTGTCTGACAATGGCTTAAATTCAGTTACCGCTTGCTTTATTTTTTTACTAATGAGAAATCCTGTTCCCAGTCTCCTATCTACACCTCCACTTTTAAAGAGGGTATAATCTTCAATGTCTATTATGTCATTTCCACATTGCTTTGTCTCTTGTAAGGCTACAATATCTAATTTATAATTCCTTGCTTCTTTTACCAGCTGTTTGAGTGCGCCTTCTGAGTGGGTTCCTCTGACATTCCATGTACCAATATAAATGTTTTCCGTCCTTTCCCCTTTCCTATACATATCCATTTTGTTTGCCTTTGTCGTCTTATTAGTGTTTTTGTTACCTTTGGCTTCTATAATTAGTTTTTTGGAACCATCTTTGGGTTTTCACAGGCAGTCAGTCCTTGTCCTTCTTTGTTCCATCTATAAGTTGCCTCATTTATAATAATTTTTTGATAACCGATTTTCACATAATTGCCCTTTCCTCTTTCCTCTCTGACTATGCTTCGTATCTTCTTTTGTATCTTTCTTTTCTCAGCTGTTAGATCGTTATTAATATAAATTCGTGAAGCGGTCTATGGTCAGTAATAATAGTAAATCTACGTCCGAAAATATACGGCCTGAAGTATTGCGTTGCCCAAACGATCGCTAATAACTCGCGTTCTATTGTTGAATAATTACTTTCTGACTTTAAGGTTCTACTAGCGTATGCTACAGGTTTATCGCTTCCAATAGGGCCTTGTGACAAGACTGCTCCTATAGCTACATTACTAGCATCGCATGTTAAATTAAAAGGTTTGGAAAAATCCGGATACTGAAGTAACGGTTCATTAATTAATAAATTTTCACAAAGTTCAAAGCATTCTACATATGATGGATCGTGTATGTTAATTACAGCATCTTTTTTCAAACATTTAGTTAGGGGTTTGGTCAATTTAGCAAAGTCCTTAATAAATTTGCGATAATATCCTAACAAACCTTTTATCTGTTTTGTATTTTTTGGAATCGGATAATTTTGAATGGCAATGATTTTATTGGGGCTAGGTCTAACTCCAGAAGGTGTGACAATATGTCCCAAATACGCAACTTCCTTCTTTAAAAATTCCGATTTATCTAACTGAATCTTAAAATTTGCCTTTCTTAATCTATCAAATACTAATTTTAAATTCTCTACGTGTTTCTGAAGACTTGTTCTGAAAATTATAATGTCATCTAGATACACGAGACATTTTTGATTGTTTAACCCTCTTAAAATGTGATCCATAACTCTTTGGAAGGTAGCAGGGGCGTTCTTGAGCCCAAATGGCATTCGCAAAAACTCGTAATGACCATTTTCTGTATTGAATGCTGTTTTAGAAATGTCGTCGGGGTGCATCTCGATTTGATGGAATCCTGATGCCAAATCTAGCGTTGTAAAATAATGGCAACGTCCTAATTTATCTAATAGGTCATTAATATTCGGTAGAGGATATTTGTCACCGATTGTTTTATCGTTTAATTTGCGGTAATCTACAACAATTCTCCACTTACGTTTGCCTGATGCATCTTGTTTCTTAGGAACCACCCAAATCGGTGAGGACCAATACGAATTTGACGGTCTTATGATATTCTGCTCTAACATCTTTTGATTTTGATTATTGACTTCCTGTTTATGAATTTCAGGGTATCTATAAGTTTTCGTGTAAGTGGGGATTTCGTCTTTAGTCTTAATCGTGTGCTTAATCTCGTTTGTGAATGAAAGCATTTGTTTATCTAAATGAAATATATCAGAGTATTCTTCAATCAATTTTGCTATAGCAAATTCTTCCTCTGAATTCATATGATTTGTTCTAATTTTTGAAATATCAAATTTAATCTTTTCTGTTTGGAAAAAATTTAAATTGGAGTTTGGACCAGAATAAGATTCATAATTATTATCAAATAATTCGACATTAATTGGTTTTAATACATCGATATGAATATTGTCATCTGTTGGGTTTATTATTGTACAAACGGCATAGTTATTTTCTGCCTTTGTGATACACGATGGTATTATAAAATTTTTCGTTTTAATTTCTGGAATAATTATATCACCTGTCTTCATGCTAACCTTTATTTTAACAACCTTTTCTGATTGTGATTCTAAATAAATTTTGTCTGATGTAATAACAGTGTTAGAATTCTGTTCATCATCTATAATATTCAAGTTATTATTTGGAATTACATTATTTTGATTTGACTCAAGATAGTGAATTCTAATTTTCGAATTTGGAGTTATTGAAATACTATTATTTATGTCAATAACAATTTTTAATAATTTTATATTATCTAAACCCAATGACAGATCAAATTTATCATGAAAATTAAACATGTGATATTTCAAACAAAAATTACCATCTCTTTTTATATTAAATATTTTAGAAATAGGTATAAGAGTACACAATTGTTCTATCGAAGTTCCGTGTGCTTAATTCGAAACGGATCTTTAAAAATGTTACTTTTGGAATATTTATAAGCAATATTTGGTTTTACAAACGATTTTGTACTACCCGTATCAATTAGAACTTTTAAATTATTTTCAGGTAATATAATAAACGGTAGTGTGTTTGGATTGTTAATCAAATTTAGCAATTATATTGTGTGTAATTTTCTAAGGCAGTTTGCACTAAAAAATCATCGGTTTCAAAGCTCATATCTTCTTGGAATTCAATGTTAGGTTCATTTACATACTCAGTGACGTGTTCTTTTTCGGAAATATGATTCTCGGATTCTGTCACGTCTTCGCTGTCTATGTTATATAATTCCTCCGAAATAATGTTTTGTCTAGGTTTGAAACTTTGATATCTTTGGGAAGGCCCTGCTTTTGGTTGATAAGCATTATTTGTAGAAATACTCATGGGAGTAGGCTTAGGATAATTTTGCGTGGAGTTCTGATTTTGAGGGGGAATTTTATTTCTTACAAATTGCGAATTTTGCCAATAATTCCTATTGAATGGTCTTTGTGGATTTGGAGAATAACTTGTTAAATATAGTGGTCGCGGTCCACCAGGTTTTTGTACAATTTGTTTTGATGGTGGTTTAAAATTAAAATTCTGTACTCGCGGTTTCTGGGATTCTCCAAATTGAAAGTCATTAGTTAACATACTCAATGCAGAGTTTAAATTCTGGGGATTTTTCGTACGCATGAGTTGTCCAATAGGCTCTTTAAGTCCGCGTAATAATACTCTCAAAGCAAAATTTTGGAAGTATGGAATCAAAACTGCTTGTTCTACTGATGTTGAACCTAGTTTCAGACGGGAGATTTGAAGATTTAACAAATGTTGTAATTTGTTATAAAAATCAAATGGACTCTCATTTTGTGACTGTTTTAACTCAGTCATTTCAATAGCTAGAGTACAACTATCTCTTTTATCAGCATAAGTATTAATTAGGGCTGCTTTTAACTCTTGCCAATTAGTAATGGTATAACTCGCGATATTTTTCGCTGCGTCGCCCTTAATCTTTGATAAAATAGTTGATATCAAATATTCATTCTGGAAATCTGTGACATCATTTTTATTGAAAAATTTAGTTAGCATTTTTTCACAGATTTCTAGAAATCTTGGTAAGAGTTCGCACTCTCCATGGAAATCTGGTACCATATCGAGGTACTCTTTTTTCAATGCTGGGGTAGTCATATTTGTTTGACTGATAATTAATGTGGGTGGTTTAATAGAAGATTTAATAACAATTTTGTTACTTGAAATAGTTTGTGACGACTCTGTGTCACTGTTAGAGCCGGAGTCAGAATCAGAGCTTGAATCAGATGATGTGAAATTAGAACTTAGAGACATATGCACTTACAGCAAGATCAGCGTCTTCATGTCCGTTGAAGATGGGTGCCTGTGAAGTGAGCCCCAGGTAATTTCTGCGAAGCTGTTTCCAATGTCCTCTCGGTCACGATGCTGCGGTCCTGATGTGCGGTTACGGTCAGGAACAGTTGTTACGAAGTAGTAGATCGGTTCTTTATTTGATTGCCGTTGAATCGTTGAAACGAAATGAATCTATATGCGTTAGATTTGTTTTGGCAATCCTACCGACTGCGCCACTTAACAATCGATCTCCGATAACCTTGTTTTTAGAAATAATATTTTATTATTTGTTGCAACTAGATGTTGCTTGTTACAAGACTGATTACAAACTGAGCTTATTCGATATGACATGCTAGAGGAAAATTATGCTTAACAATAATCATATACTAGCTAAGGGTTTTCTGCAATACCTATATATATGTATATATATATATATATATATATATATATATATATATATATATATATATATATATATATATATATATATATATATATATATATATATATATATATATAAAGTTGAATTATCGACACCAAAAATCAGGTTTTTAAAAAGTTTTATTTGACAATGTATTACAGCGACTAAGACTAATACAACAAGAGGGACTATAATTACAAGTCTCTATTATCTATATGCAATCAATATTTCAGGGGTTCGTGCCTAAAAGATGTAAACTTGTTTACGTCTTTTAAGTAAAAAAGATGATGAAATCTTATATTTGCGTTGCGCAATACTATGAAATTAGGGCGGTGTCCCTATTTATCTCCTCCACCCTTAAGAGAAAAAGCTAACTCTTCGTGAGTTTGATTTTGATTATTAGATTCTAATTGGTTTAGCTCAATACTTCTGAATTTATTTATTGATTTTCGTCTAATCCCTTTTCTAAGATAATTCATGCATTTGAATTTCTTCATAATAGATAATATGGTTAAAATTATCACAATGATTGACATCATTTCATAAATTATAACATAATGCTTATAATTATTTGATAGATGAGTGTATATTGATTCCAAATGAATCTCATCACTTTTACTGACTTCGAATCTTGTTAAATTCTTCAGTTTGCTCTCCAACTGTGAAATTTAGGAATTGGTGAGTTTATTATTCAACTCTATTAATTTGTCAAATTTTTAGTTAATTCTAACCGATTATTCACAGCACAATTTTCAGTGAAATACATTCCTTGAATTCTTATATTGTTATTACATACGTATTTAATTTTCAGCTTATGCTGAAAGAATAAGTAGTTTAAATTTGAATTTTTAATTTTAATAACAGAGTTTATAGGTGAAATCTCATTATAATTACAAAATTTGAAGTCTTTATAACATAAAGACCTGGTGTCTCTGCTTTTTAGGTTCTGGCAAATTAACGGTTGAAACCGTTATAAAGTTTTCAACGGATTTAACGAATCCTAACTTGTTTCCGAACTTGAAAATATTTTGCCTATCCTACCGACTGCGCCAGTTAAGTTATCGACACCGAAAATTAGGCTTTTAAAAAGTTTTATTTGACAATGTATTACAGTGACTAAGACTAGCACAACAAGAGTGACTATAATTACAAGTCTCTACTATTTATATGCAATCATTATCTCAGAGGTTCGTGCCTAAAAGATGTAAACTTTTTTACGTCTTTTAAGTCAGAAAGATGATGAGATCTTATATCTGCGTTGCGCAATATTATGAAATTGGGGCGGCGTCCCTATATATATATATATATATATATATATATATATATATATATATATATATATATATATATATATATATATATATATATATATATATATATCTGTAAGAAACATCAACGATCCATCTGTATCGTCGATCTCCCGAATTTTGAATTCGCCGCCGTACCGACAGAATTAACAACTATACCGGCAGAGATTTTTCCGCTGGAGTGCTTGCTGCATGACTTGTCATTTTTTGACAGATTGAGATAAGAGAAGATTAGAAGAAATTATTCATAAAAACTTCAGAATAATATTGTCCTAAGACAATACAAGACAAATCACTGAAATATAGGCTTTAAATGTTGTTTCTTTTGTTTATTTACAGGTATGGAGGGTAAATGTAAATAGTTGTACATATTTGTTATGAATAAATCTTTTGTTTATTTACAGAGAAACTCAATTAAGTCTTATTTCGATCTTTCCAACTATTATTGGAATTACTAAAAACGAATATATTATAAAACAACATTTTTGTATAAATTTCAAGTGAGAATGGGGAAATTAAAATTCGAATTCACGGTAAAAGTGTTGGAGGGTGTCAGCAAAACAAATGTGATCGCCATAACTTCAATCAAGACGGAGGAAAATGAGACCTTTAAAATCCCAATAGAATGGCAGCACATGGACTTTCACAAGGAATTGAAAAAAACTGAAGCATTTAAAAAAATAAAAAACACTCTAACGAAGAGAGGCACCACCAGAGAGTCTGGATCACTGTAGATGCAGAAACTCTAAAAATATAACAAGGACGAGGATGGAAACATGATTTTTAATGACTATCTATGGGAGGAAAACATAAGCGATCAAACAGAATCACTTACAACACCTACCAATGGTATTTCAGCAGACGCATTACAACAAATATTACAAAATTTTGCTGAAACAAAGAAGAAGGAAGGAACATTCGAAATTCACAAACACAAGATTTCAGAAAAATTATATATATATATATATATATATATATATATATATATATATATATATATATATATATATATATATATATATATATATATATATATATATATATATATATATATATATATATATATATATATATATATATATATATATATATATATATATATATATATATATATATCTGTAAGAAACATCAACGATCCATCTGTATCGTCGATCTCCCGAATTTTGAATTCGCCGCCGTACCGACAGAATTAACAACTATACCGGCAGAGATTTTTCCGCTGGAGTGCTTGCTGCATGACTTGTCATTTTTTGACAGATTGAGATAAGAGAAGATTAGAAGAAATTATTCATAAAAACTTCAGAATAATATTGTCCTAAGACAATACAAGACAAATCACTGAAATATAGGCTTTAAATGTTGTTTCTTTTGTTTATTTACAGGTATGGAGGGTAAATGTAAATAGTTGTACATATTTGTTATGAATAAATCTTTTGTTTATTTACAGAGAAACTCAATTAAGTCTTATTTCGATCTTTCCAACTATTATTGGAATTACTAAAAACGAATATATTATAAAACAACATTTTTGTATAAATTTCAAGTGAGAATGGGGAAATTAAAATTCGAATTCACGGTAAAAGTGTTGGAGGGTGTCAGCAAAACAAATGTGATCGCCATAACTTCAATCAAGACGGAGGAAAATGAGACCTTTAAAATCCCAATAGAATGGCAGCACATGGACTTTCACAAGGAATTGAAAAAAACTGAAGCATTTAAAAAAATAAAAAACACTCTAACGAAGAGAGGCACCACCAGAAGAGTCTGGATCACTGTAGATGCAGAAACTCTAAAAATATACAAGGACGAGGATGGAAACATGATTTTTAATGACTATCTATGGGAGGAAAACATAAGCGATCAAACAGAATCACTTACAACACCTACCAATGGTATTTCAGCAGACGCATTACAACAAATATTACAAAATTTTGCTGAAACAAAGAAGAAGGAAGGAACATTCGAAATTCACAAACACAAGATTTCAGAAAAATTTGTCCTAGAGAAATTTACAGGAAAAAATAACAATGTACTGCAATGGATGGAAATTTTTGAAAGTGAATGTACACGTTCATGTATAAATGAAGATATCGATAAAATTGAGATCTTGAGATTGTTTTTGGAAAGCTCATGCACGGATTGGCACAGTTCAATGCTGATCATATATACAATAAATTCGGACTGGAATAAATGGAAACAAAGTTTTTGTGAGACATACGCAGATAAAGGTTGGACCCCTGTAAGACATGCTATGGCATTCAAATACATACAAGGATCATTACTAGATTATGCATTAAAAAAAGAAAGACTTTTACTGAATATGAATAGATCATTAGATAAATCAATTATAATAGACCTGATTGCAGTGGGACTACCAAATCATATAGCAGATAGAATTGATAGAAATAATCTTCGAGAGACTGAAGATCTTTTTAATGAAATAAGAGGTTTGGAATTTCTGGTAAACATGAAATATTTTGAAAAAAAGAATAAAATGTAGTATGAAAACAAAGAAAAAAGAAACGAAGAAAAAAAACCATGCGAAATATGCAAAAAAGAAAAAAAAGTATGCGCTACCATCCTGAATCTGTGTGCTGGTTCAATAGGAGCAAAGATGATGAAAAGAAGAAAATGAATCAAGTTAGAACCGTCAACAATTCAGAACTGGAAATCGAACTGAATGAAAATATTGTACAAAAAAACTGATCGTGCCACCATTAATAAAAATCAAGCTGCAATTGAATGATACCTTAGATATTTCTGGAATTTATGATTCAGGCTCAAATGTGTCTTTGATAAACTCAAAATTATTGAAATTGAAAGGAGAAAAAAGAACTTATCTAGAAAAAGTAAGCTTGAAAACTATTAATGGTGAAAAGAATACCAAAGGAATGGTAACACTGAAAATTAAAATTTATAATATTGAGAAAAACATGGATGTTTTCATTATAGATAATGAACATTTCAACTATGAATTTTTAATAGGATTAGATTGTATAAAGGAGTTCCAATTAATTCAAGATGAGAATTTAAAAATCATACAAAAAAACTATGAAAATAATGTAAATTTGGTGAATGAAAGAAAATTAAATAAACAAATTGCCAACATTCCTGATTTTCCAGGTAGCATACAAAAAAATTATACCACTTCATATCCTGAAGTTACAGAAACCACAAACACTAACTACATGGACGAATACAAAATAAACTTCAATGAGCACATATATACTACCCATTTCAAAATTTCAGTCAACCATTTAAATTTTGATAGACAATCAGACATCGATAGATTAATTGACAAATACATATCAGTATTTGCAAGAGACAAATATGATATCGGCACCGTAAAAGGATATGAAGCCCACATTGATCTAATAATAGACAAATATTGTTATAAACACCCATACAGATGCTCGATTGAAGATAAAAAAGGAATAGAAACACAAATAGCAAAGCTATCAGAGAAGAACTTAATAGAAGAGTCATACAGCCCACTTGCTGCCCCAGTAACTCTGGCTTATAAAAAAGAGGAGAAAAGAAAATCAAGGTTATGCGTAGATTTTAGGGAATTGAATAAAATCGTTGTCCCTCAAGCACAGCCATTCCCATTGATTGAGGATCTAATAGTAAAAACTAGAAACTGCAATTTTTTTTCAACTTTAGATATAAATTCAGCATTCTGGTCAATTCCTCTGAAGATACAAGATAAACATAAAACAGCATTCGTGACCCAAGAAGGCCATTTCCAATGGACGTGCCTTCCATTCGGGCTAAAAACTTCCCCAGCAATTTTTCAAAGAATACTTAGCAGTATTATAAGAAAACACAAACTCTCCGACTTTGCAGTAAATTTTATATATGACATCTTAATTTTTTCAAAAACTTTTGCCGAACATATAATTCATTTATCAAAACTGCTTAAAGCAATACAAACTGAAGGTTTTAGACTAAAATTCTCAAAGTGCACTTTCGCATCAAATTCAGTGAAATACTTGGGCCACATTATACAAAATAATTCAATCAAACCACTGAAAGACAATTTAATCTCTATAAAGAATTTCCCGATCCCGGAGAAACAAAAGAACATCCGGCAGTTCTTAGGAAAAATAAATTACTATAATAAGTTTGTACCAAATATTTCCCTCATATTAGACCCTCTTCACAATCTCTTGAGAAAAAATCAGAAATTCATCTGGTCAGAAGAATGCCAAAGGTCCTTCGATATGATAAAATCGCTGTTATGTTCAGAACCAATTTTAAAAATTTATGATTCAGAGTTGCCAATCTACATATACACAGATGCAAGTATAAAAGGATTAGGAGCCGTACTGAAACAAGAAGAACAAAATGGAGATAGAAAGCCAGTGGCATATTTTTCAAGAAAACTAAATGAAAGTCAAAAAAAGAAGAAAGCCATTTACTTGGAATGTTTGGCAATAAAAGAATCAGTAAAATTCTGGCAACACTGGCTTATTGGAAAAAAATTCATAGTATACTCAGATCATAAACCTCTGGAAAATATGAATATCAAATCAAGAACGGATGAAGAACTTGGAGATTTAGTATACTATTTGTCTCAATATGACTTTGAAATAAAATATTCTCCTGGAAAGTATAACCAAGAGGCAGATTGCTTGAGCAGAAATCCTGTTCTTGAACCATATGAAAATACAGAAGAGGTTTTGAAAATTGTTAATCTGATTAGCCTAGCAAACATAAAAAATGACCAGTACAATAATAAAGACTTACAAAATTTCAAAAACAAATTTCAACAAAAAAATAATATTTATTATAAGAGAATAAAGAAAAAATATAGAATTCTGCTATCGGAAGAGTTCAGTAAAAATTTTATAAGAGATGTCCATAACACCTACTATCATATAGGAAGGACACAAATGCAAAACAAAATTACACCATTTTATACAGCAACAAATATGATCAACAACATAAAACGGATTTGTGAAGAGTGCGAAATATGTATAAAAAATAAATCAAGA
The DNA here is from genome assembly GCA_963989225.1 of Dromius quadrimaculatus. NCBI lineage: Eukaryota > Metazoa > Arthropoda > Insecta > Coleoptera > Carabidae > Dromius > Dromius quadrimaculatus. The sequence goes on along the minus strand of OZ022326.1, from coordinate 46,145,089 downwards.
AAAAAATTTAGATTTGGCTTGATGTCGCATTTGGGCCCAGCAACACACCCATTTGAAATAGTATCTATAGATACAATTGGAGGTTTTGGAGGTTCTCGTTCAACAAAAAAATACTTACATCTTCTTGTTGACCACTTCACAAGATATGCTTATATTTTAACATCGAAAACTCAAAAACCCAATGATTTTATAAAACTGACAGAGAAAATAACACAAAGCCACAATATTAAAATTATTTTAACAGATCAATACCCAGGCATTAATGCAAACGAATTCAAGGAATTCCTAAATGGACAGAACATAAAACTGATCTTCACTGCTGTAAACGCACCCTTCTCAAATGGTATTAATGAAAGACTAAATCAAACATTAGTAAACAAAATAAGGTGCAGAATAAACGAAAATAAAGGAAAAATAGCATGGACAACTGTAGCACGAATATGTATAGAAACATATAACGAGACAGAACATACAGTCACGAAATTCGCTCCGAAACATTTACTGGAAGGTGGGAATATGTATATTCTACCGAACGAATTAAAACAAAATCGTACAAACAGAGATCTCGAAAGAGACAGAAAATTGGCATTGGAAAACACAAAAAGGTCACACAATTATAATAAAGAACGATTCGACAAACATAGAAAATAATGTACATTGAACGAGGGAGATATGGTTTACGTGGAAAATGGAAACCGATTAAATAGAAGAAAACTAGATGAATTGAGAATTGGGCCATACAAAATACTAAAGAAAATTTCCAATTCAATCTATGAAATCGATACTGGACACAAGAAAACAGAATCGAACCTCTTTCATGTCACGAAATTGGTCTCAATTTTTGAATTAAACAATGGAACATATGCTCCTCGCTATATGTTCATCATTCTTCATTTTGGAGGAGGCGAGATGTAAGAAACATCAACGATCCATCTGTATCGTCGATCTCCCGAATTTTGAATTCGCCGCCATACCGACAGAATTAACAACTATACCGGCAGAGATTTTTCCGCTGGAGTGCTTGCCGCATGACTTGTCATTTTTTGACAGATTGAGATAAGAGAAGATTAGAAGAAATTATTCATAAAAACTTCAGAATAATATTGTCCTAAGACAATACAAGACAAATCACTGAAATATAGGCTTTAAATGTTGTTTCTTTTGTTTACTTACAGGTATGGAGGGTAAATGTAAATAGTTGTACATATTTGTTATGAATAAATCTTTTGTTTATTTACAGAGAAACTCAATTAAGTCTCATTTCGATCTTTCCAACTATTATTGGAATTACTAAAAACGAATATATTATATATATATATATATATATATATTTGTACAGAGATCTATGAGAAGATTAAATCAAAAAGATAAAACAACAGAGAGATAAGCTATATATGTAAAGCAGAAGAACAAGACACAATCAAATTAATGCTCAAATAGGAACCAGAAGGTACCTGAATAAGAGAATGACCAAGATCGAAATGGTTATTGTAGGTGGAAAAAGAGTTAAGAAAAATTGGATCAAGAAACTGTAAAGACAAAACGCAAGAGAGGAAGTCATGGAACAAGATAACCGAAAAAATCTGAGCCAATTAAAAGGAGACTGATCCACTCCAGTAAAATGGATCTGAGAAGCATCATGAGATGTGGCGCAATCTCATGAGGATGTTGAGCCATCATTCATTCCTTCATTCAAGTTTTATCGAATATTTCTTCTATAACTGACTTTATATGAAATGGCAAATTTTCTCCAGCTTCATTAGAGTAGTATCTCCTAAAATAAAAATCTGCTGTGGACTCGCAATATTTCCTCGACCATAAATCCAATTGCTAGTTTCATTGTTGTTTTATAAATTTAGAGTTTCGCATCAATCAATTGCATATTTCAAAGTGACAATAATTGCCATTATCAAAGTGATAGCTGTCATTGTGGAAGCGACAGCTGTCATTGTCAAAGTGACAGCTGTCATTGTTAAAGTGACAGATGGCGATTTATTCTAGTCCTTACAGAAAATCAGTATTTCTGAGAATGAAGAATCCTTTTCTGGATTTATAAATTCCAAGAGTTCAAATACGCCAAATTTATCACGAGTACTGCAAGTACTCTCAAGTTAAATTATATAAAATGTGTTAAAGAATTGAACCAAATTTTTCTGTACCTATCCATATAATTATCCAAATTGGATTATCGTCAAGCTACCTTCATCAATAATGGAAAACATGACATATTATACTATAAATATAATTAATAATAATCTGAGAGAGAACATAATTGAAATTTAAAAAACCGCTGAAGATTCTTTTATCAAATATTTTTTTAAATGCTTATACTGGTATTTATTCAAAATAATGTCTATAAAGCCTGGATATGATAACATTATAAATGTGATTATTAATAAATATGAAATAATTCCCTGTGGAAAAAGCACATAGCTTCTTAGCAATATTTTGACCAGTCCATAGATTGTGAGCTACACCAGAGACAAAGCTACACTGTGAATTGAAATAGAAAAATAGAATTACCAATATTATTTATCTTTTATCTTTTTTGCAGAACACAGTTTATTAATTCCTTATCCAACAATCCACTCATTTTGCTACATGTAGAAGATTGAGGAATCTGAGATTGATATAATATATAATACTTTATATTTCTTCCTTTTTCAATTTACAGTGTAGCCAACACTTCATTGAATGGTCGAACTGATTTCTAAAATGGTAACTGCCAGTTATGTGGCTAGGACAAATGAGATTATCTTATTTTTAAATTCATGTAATCAATATTAATAATAATAATAATAATTTCTTTGTTATGTCACAAACATGTTCAGGACTATCACTTTTTAAAAGCATTTTTTGAGGTTAGCCTTTCTTTATAGCATCCAATGCTTTTCAGGTAATAAATAAAACATAGGTTTAATGTATTTTTTTTGTTTTAGACTATGAAAAGGTGTATAGCACTTGACTGTTGAGCTGCAAGCCTTAGATGGAAAGACTGCGAAAAATCTTAATGTTGACATTTGTTTCCCAAATCAAACACAAAGATTCCATGACATTAATTATGCGAAGAATAAATATAATAAGATTATAATGGAGAAGGAAAGTATATGCTAGATTGGCGAATATTTCAATGAAATATACAACTTATGTATTATTTATTTAATAATAATAAACGCAAAGTTATTTTGAAAGTAGAGATACTGCGGGCCCCACTTTGAGAATAAAAAATGTGCTCAACGATTCTTATTATAATATGGAATAAATAATTTTTCTGGTAACAAATTTGGACTACAACTTTTGAAAATAATGTGCGATACTGTTGTATTTGTAATTGCTTTAGTTGGCTTTATCATATTTTTTTTAGAATCAAGTCAGCATAGAAAACATGAAAGGATCAACTCAGGGAGTGATCAACTATTCAAATTATATGATCTTCAACAGAATGGCAGAAAAAATTTGATATGCACTGGTTTACCAAATAAAGAGAAACTACAAATTATAAAATTAATTCAAGGCTGGTACCACAAGCTCTGTTCTTGGCTATTCTAAGAGTGTTGTTCTAAAAATAGTTTTGAGCTATATGTTCCTGAATTTTTTGATAGCAATATTGAAAGTAAAATATTGTTTATAAATGTATTTGCCGTAAGGTGGACCTGAAGATAATTTTTTAAAGAGATCAAGAAAATTTTAACTGCCCTGAAACAGTACTTGACGGAACGCTCATAGTAGAGCCAAAAACAGAGCTCGTGGTACCAGCCTATCTTACTTAAATCCTATCATTCGTATGTTGCACTACTTGGTATGTTATTAAGATAATATGAAAGAAATAAATATCACTAAAGCTTACTCTTTCGGGTGTTGGAAGTAAGATTTGTTGGAGCATATGTTTATATTTACTTATTTCAATTAAAATTTTATGATCATAGATACCACTTTGATGATGATTTGTCTGTTGTTATCAAATAATTGTGTAATGTCAAATACTGTGTTTTAATAAGTTAATGAGAAATAAAACATTAACTTCGTATTTTTAGACTTCTTTATTCAATTTCTATAAGATTTTCTCATATTAAATTCAAATATTGAATTTTTACTAAGCTCAATTATCTAATTTCTGCAGATTTGATTGTATTCCATCAATTTCACTGTCTTTTTCCGCAAAACTGTTCGATCTGGCTTTGATGGAAGTTTCTGCATGTGTGAACCATTATTTATGCTGAAAAGCAAGTTGGCAGTAATCATAAAAAAGCATTATTTCTATCAACAATTTACCATATTCAACTGTTCCTACATTACAAGGTGTTTTATTCGGACAAGACTGATTATGTGACTCAAAAACTTATCTTAACTTTTTCCTTTAAACTGTATGAAACGATTTTGCATTATTGACATATGTTAAGTAAGAACCTCTTGGTCATATCTCATAAATCAGTCCTAAATTTTCTACAATAAGGTTACGTTATATGCGATATTTGTTAGTTGATTTTAAAGTTAAACTATTGAATCAATCTAGTTGAAATTTTACGTCAGCATGGCTAATATATATACATTCGGTTCTTTATAGAATTTAATGGTCTAGTATGAACATTTATATTAGAAATATATTTATTATACAACCCCTTCGAATACGATTTTTTCCACATATCTCCATAATAAGCCACCTCATCCCTTGGGAATATTATCGTTTTATTTCGTCTCTATTATAAATTTATTTAATAAATTATAACAAAATGGCGCTTGCATCGCTTCCCGCCCAAATTGAATATTTAAATATTACTCTTAATGTAATCTGTACATTTGAGCTAAATAAACTATTATTTGTTGAATTCATGCAACATATTTTGTTTCCAACTAGTTTTTGAATGAATTCTATTATTTATAAGCAACTAACGTCTTTAATATAGTCATTTTCCAAATGTAAACTGTGAGCATCATATTCTAGTTGAAATGTACAAATACACTCCAACTTTTTGAGTAACTTCAAGTTTTGTATCTGGAATTATCATAATGTTCTATAATATGATGATAAATTGAATACATTGTCTTATTTTGTATCATTTTATTGATATAATTTTAATAAAGTTTATTAATTGAATATTAAATAATTTTTTTACTATACGATCCTAGTTTCTAGTGGTATTTACGTTGATGTTGGTGGTGCAGTGGCTAGCGCATATGCTCAGATACCAAGTCACACTAACCTACACATTTTTCATTGTAAAGTTTATGTAAAAATCATAACCGCACTGTAAATAAACACATCGTCGCTCATTAGATTTAAGTTTAGGTTAAGTCAAATTATTAAAAGTTGGTTTTTTGTATATTTTTTTCCAACATGTAAATAGCCGTAATCATCTCATGTCATTCATCTCATACTATCACTCAGTAGCTAGCTCAATTTTTTAAATATTTGTTTACTTAATGATATAATCACGGGAATAAGGTTTATGTATACCGGGAGTCTCGTCTATGTGTAATAATTGTAAACGTTTTAAACCCTAGCTATGTGTGAACCCGTGCTGCTGACTGTAGCCTTGATATGCCAATTCATTCTAGATTCTCAGGATCTGGGATGAAATTCGCATATAGGGCGTTCGGTAACAGCACGGTAAAGTCGCACATGTGCAGGGCTATATGTATGTGCAATGTTATAATTAATGTGACAATAAAGGTATTTTATATTTTTATATATACATATGCTCAGCGATATGTTGATACGTGCATAGAACAGTTTCGATTCCCACTAGCAGCTTTTTAATTTTGTATGCACTCTAATTCGATTCGTCACACTTTTTTATTTATTTATTTAATTTATTGCGAATGTAATTAATACTCATGCGATTAAACTTGTTTAAATAGAGAACTGTTAACTGTTGTAACTATGTTCATGTATGTTTATTTTGTGTAACCAACTTCAAGTAGTAGTGTAAATCTTGGTGCAAACAGTGTAGCTCAGGCTCAAGATTCATGCGATTAAAATATTCCGCCCTCATTAATAACCGAATCAGCAAGAATTAACAAGAACTACTTCATAATTTCCAAGAAACTTTTTTAGAAACAAGCTTTTATTCAATATTTCAGTTGTACTAAAATTAGATAATAAATTTATGCAGGAGCTGTGCCGAATGTCATTTATATAGATGAATATAATGAAATGAACCGACCGAAATCCTGTATAAAAATACCTACCTATATGGGCACGATGTTATGTTAATCAGTGAAAGAATAAATATACATAGTTATACCTAATATGCTATCACTTTAAATAATCTTAGAAGCTTGCCAAGCGCAAGCAATTCAGTTTGAATCCTATTTTAGTTTGAAGATAAATTTTAAAAAATAAAAAGCTATTTTTGGAATATAGCATCTTACATAATATTTCATTGTATATTATTTGAAGTAAATTGATCTCTATTCAGATGAATATTTGATTTTGAGTTTTTATAGTTATTGGGAAACTAACCTGACACAATATTATTGATTTTTCTCGGTCAACCTTAGCAATGACATTGACGTAGTCTTAAATTCAAGATTTTTGATATCCTACATCGGATTCAAAACGTAGGAATTTATAACTCAAGAAAAGTACTTAATACTTTGAATTTCATCTGCAGATACATAATCTGTCCTAATTGTTTCTCAGGATGGTTTTGGAAAAGACAATAAACTCAAAAATTGAAATATATCGTAAGTACTTGAATAAATCAAGGCCCGAGATATTCACCTTCTAATAAATTTATTTGGTAAAAAATATGGCAACAATTGTTACTATAGCTATTATTCACCAAATAAATTTATTAGGAGGTACATATCTGGCCTAAATCAAAATAATAAACAGTAATCACGCCTTGAATAAGAACAAGAGTGTTTTAACTATTGCAGCATTTGAATGTATTCTTTTCTAGAATATCATCGAAAATCAACCAAATGTACAGGAAATTATTTTTGGAGTACTTGAAACAAGAATTTGTGAAGTTGAAATGATGTATTTATATTACAGAGCAGATAAACCACCTATGATGAACATAGAAGACCTATATATCTTCTGTGTCATAAATAATAATTACAATGACACAGGTTGTTAAATCAGAATTTATTTGAATGCATGAACACAAATAACATTGTAGTATGTAATACATTTTTATTAAAAAACTTACTTATTGACTATATACTTAATTTCACTTCTTTGCATCAATTGTGAAACTGTTCTGTTTTTAAATTTTCTTGAAATGAATGAAATATGGGATTTCTACAGAAAAAAATCCTACAAATACTACTTATTGAAAATTGATACTGCTACTAACACAAATTTTAAATAGTTTTACTACTCTAGCAATATACAGACTCCTTTTTCTATTTATTGCAAAACTCCATCAAATCTCAGTGCCATGTATATATTATAAAACATCTTTGCCTTTTTTACAATGAATACAGTTCAGAACTACTTTAAAATACATGCATGAATACAACAATAGGAACTGGTACGTTTTTTTTAAGAGAGAACCAAAATAGTCCGTGAAGCTGATTTTGGTCGATTCTGTTGTCTACCACTAAGACTTCTTGGTCGTCGCATTAAGTATTCCATATTATATTATGAGAATATGTATACTTTTTCTTTGTGTGATGTCGAATGATATAGGAATTGATGATAAGATTGAAAGAAGTGTATCTGCTGGTTGTGAGATTTTAGGTGCTCTAAGGATGTTTGCACGGAATGTGAGTGCTTCGAAGGATGTAAGATTGAGTCTATATAACGGAGTGCCTGTACCAAAATTGAGGTATGGCAGTGGGTGCTGGAGGTGGAAATGACATTTTTGCGTGGTATATGTGGGTACGCTAGAACAAGGAATCGAATGCGGAATAAATTGGTGTATGAGGAATGTAATAATGGGGAAAAATATGGTAAAGAGAGTGAGCATGAATCAGTTACGTTGGTTTGGACATGTTGAACGAATGTCGAATGAAAGATTTCTGAACAAGATCCATGTTGGTGAAAATGAGGGTGAAAGATTGCGTGGGCGGCCTGTATATTGGTGAATGGATGTGATTGTTAGTTTGTTGGGTCAGAGAAGATTTTTGAGTGGGAAGAATGAACTCGCTTGCATGAATAGGATAATGAATGTGGATTAGGAGAAAAAGTGTGTTTAGACAAGAGAATTTAGCGAAGAATGATTGCTGGTTGAATGTTGAACAGATTTTATGCCAACCTCATTCTGAGAAAGAGGCGTGATATATATGTATGATATATTGGAAATAGTGACATGAAATTATTTTTACAACTGACGGTTGAAGTATTAGTTATATGTTTCAATTAAAATTTTTGCACGATAATCATTTCAATTTATAAAGTCACCATCATGTTTTTTCATGGAATATATAAACAAACAATATAACAGTATTAGTGATATTTCGTTATATATTTTAAAGTCAGTACCAGCAACTATAAAACGTTTAAAATCAATTGGCTCAGTGGTTTTGGATATTAGCACAAACTAACAAACAAAAAACATACAGGCAGACGGCCAGAAATATATAACAGAATATCAATATTTGTGATATTTCTTAATATATTTTTACCTCAGTACCAGCAACTATAGAATGTTTAAAATCAATAGGTTCAGTTGTTTTGGACATAAGCCTAAACAAACGAACAAAAAACATACAGGCAGACGACCAAAGATTTCAAAATTACGTCATTTGTATTTGGTATCTTGCAAATGATCATATTTGATTGTTAAGAAGCCTTTATCGCGAAATCAACGACAGACACTTGAGTTCAATTTATTTGTATCCATTTTTCATTCCAATAAACTCCAGGTTGTTCAGAGCGGGCGAATCCCGCTCGTTGGTTGGGTGCGAAGCTCCGCCAGTTCAGAGCTAAATCCACTGTTTTAGTATATATATAGTAATAACTGGATAGTTTCACTTCACTAGTGAATCGCCTGTATCACCATCTTACACACACACGTCGCGCAATATATACATTTTTTAATGATATAAAATGATTAAAAAAGTTTTCAAGATCATCCTGGTCTGACCGCCCATAATTATAATTTTTCTCCGATCTGTAATGCTGAAATAAATCTTTTCACCGAGTTCCATTGTAATCGGAATGGATTAGTACAACGACAGTTTGATCCAAAAATCACTTTTTTAGTGCCACTCACAAAATTTCATTCTACTAGTATCGTCATTTCACATACACATACAACGCGCGATGTTCAATTTTTTTTAACTAGAAGTTTTCAATGTCAATCAAGTCTGACCGCCAATAGTATTTATTTTTCCATTTGTAATACTGAAACAAATCTTTCCATCAAGTCACATCAAAATCGGAGTTGAAATGGTATATCGACAGTTCAACCAAAAATAGTTTGGAGCTTCGGCTCAAATTACGGTAAGTCGCCAAACTGACACATAAAAGATCAAGTGGCACTTTGTCGTCAAAATATGAAAATTCCTTTTTTAGATACATTGATTATACGGCAGTCAGATGGTTCTCTGAAACTTGATTGGTATGTCAAATCCATATCATCACAACGCTATATTCATTATTTTTCAGAACAGCCTCGTCGTCTGAAAGTAAATGTTATATTAGGGTTGAAGATGAGAATTTTAAGATTATCGTATCCTGATTTTCACCAAACGAATCTCATCAAGTTAAGAGACGTACTTATCCAAAATTCTCATCCAAAAAAACTAGTCAATAGTTTACTTTTTAATGTTCATATACCAAAGGAACCTTCCTAGTGTCAAGTTGTACAGGCTGATGAAACTCGTCAGGGAGTTTTGTTTGCTTCAATTCCATATATATCTGATCTTACACCTAAGCTCATGAAAATTTTGAGAAATGATAAAACTAAAATAATTACAAGAAATTTTAAAACTATTAGGTCAATTTTCACAAGATTGAAAGATAAAGTACCAGCCCCGCTCATGTCAAATTTAATTTATAAAATTCTATGTGAAAATTGCGATGAATGCTATATTGGGCAAACTTGTCAGCAGTTAATTAGTAGAATAACATCTCATAAAAGTGACACACGCTTGAAACCCAATGCAACTGCATTGGCGATGCATAAAAATTCAAAAAAAAAACATGAAATAGATTACAGTTATGCTACAGTTTCAGATATTGAGAAGAATTTCAAAAAACGATCCTTTTTAGAAATGCTTTACATTAAAACGACAGATAATACAATAAATAAGAAAAGTGACATAGATGGCTTGAGTTCAATATATGCCAATTTATTTGAAATTTTGTTTGTGGGTTGCGTGCTGATAGTTGTGCTCTGAACGGGTCTTTACAATTGTTTATAAAGCAATGAGTAAAATATTTTAGAGAATTGTCGAAGATAGTTTTGCTAGTATTGCCTTCGTATTAACATTCTATTTTACTTCTATAAATTAAGAGTAGTTCGTTGAATTTGGAGAAGTATTCTAGGATATTCTCTCTAGTCTGTTTATAATGAGAAAGTTTGTACATCAGGGTGTGTTCGGATCTGGTGCCTGAGAAATTATTCAATATTAAAAAATTGTAGTAAAGTAGTTTGATTGAATATATCTTTATTTAATAAAATATCTACCTATTCTGATTCTTTATCCAAGATAGCCTCTATATGCATAATTCTTGAACTTAAAACAAGATCATTATATTGCACATTTTCTATTTGTTCATGAAATACTTGTTCAAATAAAAACATCCTCTCCACTTTCTACTATGCAAATTACGTCTCCTGCATGACCTGTTGGAATCACAGTGGCTTCTTCCGCCCAGCATGCTACCTTTGTTTTTAGCAATGCATCTATTTGTGACAGTTTCAACCAATTATTTTTGAATAGGCAAATAAATTTATCGTCTTTGTAGATCCGCACACCAGGTTGCTCCGTAAAAAGGTGTTCAATAATCATGAGAATCTCTGGTACAGAATCAGGTACGATACAGGTTTGCGAAATAGCTCCAAACTGGTCGACACGAAGCTTTTGTTCAACAGCTACACTCAAAGTAAAATATCTGCATTTCCATATCCATAAGTCTCATTGCGTATTACTTTATCATATGCAATATTCAAAAAATCAGCTTCTCTCTTGCATTGTTAAACAATTGGCTCCTAGATCAATAAAAGCTTCTATTTTGGTTTTATTTACCCATGCATCCACAATATACTTCGTTTGTGTAGTACTTACCACTTCACTTGGGGTCGTAGGGTTATTTTCTGTTAAGGATTGTTTTCCTTGGGATGAACGGGGACGGTAATCGGAACGTTGTGATTGTATTGCACTCGTGATCGATGACCTCGCTTACCACATTGGTGGCATTTAATATTATCATGCATTTCTATCTGATATTGGTAGGATTGTTTGTTCTAGTGATGTACCAATCTCGATTGAAACTCATTTGATTTGAAGTTGTTTGGAGAACATTGTGTATTACAGAGGTACGAAGACGTACGGTTCTTGAGTATACCAAAAGCTCTCCAGGCCTTTGGCAGTTACCTGCTTGTGCTGCTGCTTCGACCACTTTCTCTCCCAAACCGTCTATCAGGCATGATACAGAATTCGTTCCCTTGATATTGCATGCATTCAATAATACCAACTATTCGTAATTACACTGGGTTATGCATTCTATAGGCTCCCATATTCTTTGCAGCATCTCTTTCAGTTGCTGGCAAAAGCTTTGAGCAGATGGAAATGCCTCTAATGGCACTTTCCGTCCATGTCATGATGAGTGGACGACAGTCAAGTTTTCACACTTTTCTAACATTTTCTGCAAGTTTATTAATGGTCGAAAATATTTTCGATGATTCGTTCCAATTAAATAATTGACTAAGTTGTTCAACCTTTGCAATCCATCTTACGATTGAATGGTCCGGATTTTTTGAGTCAAATGTAGGGATGCTCTCCCCTTATTAATTACTATGAAAGCCACCTGCACTTGATGTAACGGAGCTCATCCTGGTGTTCATTCGATTTACATTTTGGGTCAGTTGTAATATTAGCTCAGTACTCTGCCTTAAATCGTTTTCTGGTGTCGAGTCTATCATTCTATACTGACAGATCGCTACAGCCCTTCACTGCTGCTAGGGTGATAGCCTCGAGACACACTCTAGAAAGATTACTATAGCCAACACTGCTGCTACAGTGATAATCCCAAGACACACTCTAGACAGATTTCTACAATCCTTAACTGCTGCTACGATAATAACCACGAGACATACTCTAGACAGGTAACTATAGCCTTTTGATGCTGCTACGGAGATAGCTATGAGACAGCCTTCTACTGCTGCTAACCCCGAGACACACTCTAGACAGATTACTGCAGCCCTCACTGCTGCTACAGTGGCCCACTATCATTATTTTCACACTTCACACTTCAACATCTGAAGCAAACTGATAAACTCATACGTAAATTCATTCTCAGCATGCAGCACAAGGAAATCGTTGAGCTCGAAGGAAGCTCTCTCAGCACTCTATCATCTCGCAGTCATCAAAATAAATATTATAAACCAAACAAACTCAAATTCTAAAAATGTATTTCTGTGACTCATATCACCTAAAAATTGGTAAGAACCTGGCTAAAAGCACGTTTTTGTCAAAAATATTTGATTGAATACATCGACTTTAGTGTAGGTTCATTGGTATATCATGAAAACCCATATGCTCTGGACCTATACTTTGAGTATTATTGTATAAATTGTAGCGCGTGCAACTCATGAATCTCATAATCCAGATTAATTGATATAATATACCATCGGATGATATTAGGAACAATTACTTTTGAATACACACAAATAAATTAAATTAGTTCATTTGTCTCCCATTGCGGCACCAAATTTGTATGGCTTTCGAACCTTCTCGGAGGTGGTCCGCTGAAAACAACAGAAGGCTCATAATAATTTTTATCGCTATTCATATCTGCCACGTATTCGAGTCTGGATACCATGTTCCAAACAGCCTAAAATATATTTATATATAATTCAAGGAATCTTTTTTATTCAAAGATCTCGGCGTACTTACATCGGCATAAGTGATAAGAGCAGCCTACTATTTCTGAACTTAAGAAACTATGAGTTAATGCGTTACATAACGTTCTTCCGAAGTTAATTATAATTAAATTGGGACGTGATGTGAGTGCATGGATTTTTAGTCTTTCAAAAATCTCTATATACAAAGTTGTTAATAATGATGACATCAATATAATTGCTACAGAAATAGACTCGAAGCAAGAATGAATTGAATATTCAAATGAAAGAATAATTTATAATATAAAATAGCTTATTTCTGATGATGAAATGAATTCTGAGTAGCTAATGTGATGGAGGAGATGATGGAGTACATTCAAACGTATTATCCACGTGAAGTTCCCTCATTTTCTCTTACAGATAAATTCAAAAGATGCATCGATGCTAGAAATACTGCCGTAGCAGCATCACATACGACGGTAGCTGTGCAGAATAAACCGGTATTATTTCCAATTTTGTAGTGAAATATTTCACCTTATTTTACTTTGAAAATAATCAGTTCCAATGATACCTAGTAGCCCTTTGCTATTGTACCTAAGTATTTTCAATCGATAACCTACAACAAGAGCACCTGCAATGAGAATCAACATCCCAACATTCATTTAAAAAGGTGTCACACAATCTTTACAAATGCGGAGATGCCAACAATCTATGAATGCACCAAACAAACACACAACGCAATCTGATATTGGGATCGTTTTCTGGTTCTTCCGGACATAGTGGTGATGACGAAGGAGGTTCTGTTTGGAGTTCTGCTGAAGATTCTGCAGCAGCTACTCCAGGAGGCTCTGCAGAAACTACTGCAAGAAGTTCTACAGGCGCTACCTCAGGAAGCTCTGTAGGAGCTACTTAATCAATCTCTGCAGGAACTACTTCAGAAATTACTTCTGGGAGCTCTGCAGGAGAATTTCTGTAGCAGCAGAAAACGTGAATAATCGGAGTATTGAATTATTTATTTATTCATTTTTTTATTTTTTCATTAAATAGCTCACCTAACAGGATAGAAATCCCGAAAGAGGTGAATGAGTGAGACAATGCAATTTTATTATAACAAATAATGTGTGAGAAAGTGCAAATTATAGCCAAAACCAAATACTTATAAATATAATGATAGTTCAAAAACTTAAATGGAATTGTAAATAGACACACAGAATGAATACATGTTTAAGCGTAGTTGTCACAATCCGAAATAGTACGTAACTTTTACCTGAATTTAGTGGACGAATCAAAAAATATATCGACATCAGAGTTTGATTCATTATAGATCTTGCACATTTGTCGTACAGGAGATTTTAATTAATGATTAGTTCTAGCTGAAGAGTAGGCAAAAGTGGTCCTGGTACGACTAGTTGCACGTGGTACAGTAATCTGTATACATGATAAAATACAGGGAGCAATAATAATATGAATTGTAGTTGATCGTATCCAATAAAAGTTATATTGTGGTAAAGTCGTCGGATTGTGGATAACAAAGAGGATAAAATAATTAGGTCATCTCCTTTATTGCAAACGTTTCGATATTTATTATATCTTCATCAGTGCCTGAGGGCAGAAGAACACAAAAATATACAATCAAATTATCACAGGCTATGACAACCCTTAATATCAAATAATAACTAACAATATTATCAAATAAATACCTGAGAGATAGGAAGCAAAACAAAAAAGCTGTCAAAGACAACATGTTCCTTCTACAGTGCAGAAACAACTGCCAAAGTAGCGGAAATGTCAAGATATCACTCGTTACTCACATCACCACAAATTGAAACGCCACACACTGGCGGGAATACGAAAAATGAAAAAGGGGTAAAGAGTGCTATTTTTTTTACAAAATGACACATATCTAATATATGTTTATAAGAATTACATAAATATTCTGTATCGGTCCTATGGTTAATAGTATTAGAATTTAAGTAGATATATATCATTTCTAAGAAATTCCTTTTCCTATAATTACTTTCATGTTCTAAGATTGAGACATTGTCAGAGTCGAAACGATGGCTAAGATTGATACTGTGATTGGATAAAGCAGTTTTTTGATCATCTAATTTTTTACAATCATTTTCATGATTATTGATACGATTTTTTAAATATTGCTTAGTTTGACCAACATAAACTCCATCACAATCATTACAATTAATTTTATAGATCACACTGGATGAATCACCTGAGTTCACACGATCTTTCAAACGACTAAGAAGATTACCAACCTTTTTATCATTATAAAAAACGATGTTGCATTTATCTGTAGTTAGAATAGCTGCTAAGCAGTACGACAATTTAGTTATGTAAGGTAGTTTGAAATACATTTCATGTTGGACAATGTTCTCACCCAGGCTGTCAACAGTTGCGTGTGGATGAAGAGTACTGTAAATAATTTTATTCATAAATTTAATCGGATAACCATTTTTATTGAGTATGATTTTTAAATTATGGAAATTTTTATCATGGAAAACTGAATTGCTGAGACTAACTATTTTATTAACATTATTCTTAATGATTGCTATCTTTTGATGTAGAGGGTGGTTTGAATGGTAATGTAACATCCTATCCGAAGTAGTAGGTTTCTTGTAACAATCAGTTAACAATGAGCCGTTATGTTCTCTCACAATACGTAAATCTAAAAATGGTATACTATTATCTTTTTCTATTTCCACAGTGAATTGAATGGAAGGGTTGTAACTATTGAATATTTCCAAAGTAGCGTCAATCTGATCGTAAGGAATGGCTGTCAGAATATCGTCTACGTATAGATATAAGAAACTGACATTGAAAGGTAATTTATTTAAAGTGCTATTTAATAAGATAGTCATCACCATGTTAGCAAAAATCTTCAATCTGACTGTAAAATTTACCATTGAACTGAAAATAACTACTGTGAAAACAGAAATCGACAATTTTCATGAAAGTACTGAGATCTATATTAGTGTTAGGCTCAATTTCACACCACAACTCGTTAACAGCATCAGTGACCAATTGTTTGGTGACGTTGGTGAACAAAGATGACACATCCAAAGAAATCAAAATATAATTGGGAGGTAGTATGTGATTATTCCATTTGTCAACAACTTCTGTCGCATTTTTAACATTGTAAATAAATTTATCATCAATTGATGTCAATATGTTCGTCAAAAATTTAGAAATATTGTAAGAGAGTGAGTTTATGCAAGACACCACTGACCTCAACGGCACAGATGGAGGTTTATGTGTTTTTGGTAAACCGTAAATTTTGGGTGACACAGAATTGTAAATTTTTAGTGACTTTGCAGAGATGTCATCAATAAATTGTTTCTCATTAAGTTCCTTGACAATACTGTTATTCATTGTTTGATATTTGCTTGTAGGGTTTGATTCTAAAATTTTTTATAAGTATGAACGTCGTCCAACAGTTCATCCATTTTTTTGTTATAATAATCTTTACTAATAATGACAGTACTTTTACTCTTATCTGAATTGGTGACTAAAATATCTGTATTATCTTTCAGGAATTTCTTAGTTTCTTGATACGTTGTTTCTAAAATATTATTTGCATGTTTAGAACTTTGTTGTTGTAGTTTATTAACAAAATTAGTAACAATGTTTGTGGTTTTAAGTCTGAGTGACTGTTTTTCATCAGCTGGTCGTTCACTTTGACAGCTAATACAAAATTCAACATCTTTTAATAAATTTATGATTGGAACGTCCTTATTGTTATATTCGAGATTAAATTTAGGGCCCAATGATAGCAAATTATTAATATCATCAGGAATAATTGTATTAGTTAGAATCGTGTGAAAGTACCAAAACACTGTAAAACATTGCAAAATAATATTGAATAATATTTAAAAATGTTTAGCTTAATTATATTATTATTATCACCACACACATTGTTACTGATTTGTAAAGATTTCAATTTTTTACATTTTTCAATTTGTTTTTTCTTAATTCTATTAAAATAATTATCACACCATATGTGTATAATAATATGATTTACTAATTTAAACAAATATTGTAGCGATAACGTCTCCTCCGATTATCCAATGGGGTCATATTAAATTATTGTAGTAAATCATTGTATGAATAGTTTTATGAAAGATAAAACTTGTGATGTTTAAAGTAACAGTATTTTATAATTTTTTTTCCAAATAGACTCGATAATATTAGAGTATTTATTGTAAATTGGGTTCCATATCTTTACACAATACTCTAGTTCAGAGCGAGCAAAGGTCAAGTATAGTCTTTCTATTGGCAATATATTAGAAAATGATTTTCTGTTGCGAATTATGAATCCAAGCCTAGGTTATATAATGATTTCAAAATTGAATTTAAGTGATCATTTGTAGTTAATTTCTCATCAAACAAAACTCCTAGATCCTCAAAGCAGCAAACTATTCTCAGAGCATTGTTACCTATATAGTGGTTAAATATGAGCTTTTCTCTTCTGATACTATAACTCATAATTCTCATTTTCCTATATTAAATTGTAGCCTAGAAGTCGTACACCAATGTAGAAGATTTTGAATATCAGTTTGCAGTTTATTGAAGTCTTCTTGAGAAATATTGATTCTGTATATTTTGAGATCATGAGCGTGTAACAAGATTTCAGAATGTCTCATCATGTGAACAATATCATTTATAAATAATATGAATAACAATGGTCCTAAGTTAGAGCCTTGTGGTATACCGTATGTAGGATAGTACGGATCAGAAAGGAAACTATTGTAATGGACATGCTGGGTACATTATCCAGGTAGGGTGATATAAGTGATGACAGCTTATTGGAGGAATAGAAATTTTGTTTTAGTTTATGGAGAAGAACAGAGTGATCAATTTTATCCAAGGTCTTGGAAAAATTAGTATGAATGACATCAACTTGTTCATTATCGTGTAAAGCTGTTATGGCAAATTCCGTGAAATTCATCAAGTTAGATGTAGTAAACCTTCTGTTCATGAAACCATTTTGTCTGACTGAAATATGATTTTCAATTGAGCCATAAATGGAAGAGTGAAGAATCGATTCACAAATTTTGGAAATATAGTAATTGGTCTGTAATTAGAAATATCAATTTCACTATTTGACTTGTGAATTCGCGTGACGTACCAAGTTTTCAAGGCAGAGAGGAAAATTCTAGTGGAAAGCGATAAATTGAAAGGTTGTGAAACGGTTTAACAAATAGATCACTACAACCCTCAATGATATAGGGAGGTATATGATGAACTTGACGAAGAAAATAGAGCGCATCTCCAATTTGAAGAAAGAGGTTTGCGTGAAGAAGGACAGAAACGTAGGCAACAGTATATAAGACAATATTTTGCATAAAGTGTATTGTAGAATAAAAAATAAAATAAATAATGTAAAAATAAATTGAATTATACAATCATAGAAAAAAAGTATAACTATTTTCTCACCGCATCTGCAATTTTACTTAAGCCTTGACTTCTTTTTTCACAGCCCTCATGTATCGCTGCTGCCAGGTCGGTGATTGTTCCTCCTGAGCTCCTATGTACGTCCGTTAACTCCATAAGAACTTCCTCCGGTCCTTGGGCTGTGCCTTGAGCATGTGGCGCTCTTCTGAATCGCCGTCGCTTCCTTGGTCAGGATGTTATATCTACATATAATAGATTGAAAAAATACAGGATAAAAATACCGTATTTGACACTGCACTTATACATTATCTTTACCTGACGAAGGCGTTCCCTCTCTCGATAAATTCTCGTTTGCACTGGAATCTTAAAACATATGTTAGATGCAATATATGGAATGAATTGATAGATATTTTACCTATGGAAATTGCCGATGGCATTACTTCCATGAATGGTTCAATATAATCGTGGTCACTCTGTATAAGAAAAAATAAAATCATTAATTACAAATTATATCGATTATTTCTTCTTCAACTTACCAAAATTCCAGATGGCCCAGGTTCAGGTTCAGGCACAATTCGTCGACTGAACTGATTATCAATTCCTGCCTCGACAGCATCAATGCCCTCGATGCATTCGGGAGACATTAGGGCTACCATCCGTTCCTCCCACGGTGTTAGCGGAGAAATATTGGTTGGAGGACCGCCGCCAGTTCCTCGCCGATGCTGCGCCATAGCAGCAGCTTTGGACTTAGTTCTGCTTTTGTTATCTTTTCAACTCTGGAAAATTCCAAATTCAATACAAATATAACTATATATTCTATCACCTTTAACCACTTCTTTGGTTGTCTCACAACTCCATCAACACAGCAGTTCAATTTGATGGTTAGCTCTTCTAATAGTTTGTTTTTTCTGTCGCGCCCCTGCGGACTGTTGGAAGTAGCGCACGTTATATCACCATTTCCTCCATGAAATAATCATTATTTCCTTCTGCTCTTCTGTCAAATGTTTACGTTTTCTCTACAATTGTTATCGTCAATATAAAACACATAAAATACTTTCTAATCGAAATTATTACCTGTTGCATCTCCATCTTCGAACTGTTTACAAACGAGTGACCAGTAAGCGCCGGAACTCCCGCCCAAGTCCCTAACATGTGTAATTTTCAAATTGCAACCACAATACGCATGCGTTACAACAGAGGAAAATTAATTTTCTGTATGAAGTTCTCCAGTTGAGTAAACATCTTATATATGGAAGGTAGGTATTGAGTAAATGATGTATACTTTGTTGAAATGTTTTTATTTCAAGTTACGTGGTGCGATCGATTTCGGCTATATAGCCATCATCAGGCATTCGCTGAAAGTACATAATTGCGTCAAGATATTTTTTATATAAAAATTAAATATGAAAATTTTTGAAAATGTTAACAATTTTTCAATATAAGATATAAAAATATAGAAATATAACAACATGTAATGTATATAAATATATGATGCAAATTTGGAAATACTACCAAAAATTGATTAATATCCTCAATGTTTTCGACATGATTTTTCTTCAATTTCAAATCAATATACTGACAATTAATATTTAGATGTTTTTTCTTGTCACCAATCATTTCTCCAATGTTGAAAGTTATTGGCTTCACTAAATATATGGAGTTCTCAAAATATTTCATTTCTTTGAATTCTGTCAGAAAGTTGACAAACGGATTTTGAGGCATTATTGAATTCACTTTCTAGATCATATCATAAGGTATGTTTAACAAACCGATACCACTCGTAATACGTGATAAAAGATTATCCACTAATTCGTTTGTTTCTTCAATAATGTCCTGGATGGATTTTCCGGTAATTGCTTGATTATTATATAACTTGGAAATAAAAGCCGCAATACTCTCTTCAATATCAAGAGTTGTCAAATCTGATTGATTGTCTACACACTGGATTACAGAAGCATTCGCATTTGTATCTCCTGAACTATTTTTTTGAGAAATATTGGCATCAACTTCATGGTTCGCGTTAAACGATTTTGAGTTTTCTGGAAGGCTACTATAGTCATCATGATTTTTGGAAATACGTTTACGGAGGACGTAAATGTTAGAGAGAGTATTTTCTATAACTATGTCGCATTCCACATTTGAATTATGTATCGTATCTATGGTATAATTTTAAATGATTCATGAATGAGTAATAATTCACGTTTATCGCATTCAGTGCAATCCATATCATTTACTGTTCATGATCTTAATTCGATTCACAAGGTTTTTGACAAATGGAATCTGACTGTCGAATTTGGTCTCTATTTGATATACAGCTGTGGTATATCTCCAGGCAACTGAAGAATATTTACATGATGTGAAAAGACAATTTCAAAATAAAGGATTTCCGAATACAATAGGATGCATAGATGGTTGCTAGATACCGATCTCCTTGCCAAAAGAAGAAGGTCGAGCTTACATATGTAGGAAAAAATTTCCATGCAATAATATTATGCTGGAGAGATTGACTCGGTTCATGACGCAACTGTTCTGAAAAATAGTGTATATAAATGAGAGAACAGAAGAAATGTTTCCTAATGATTGCCATTTATTAGGAGATTTAGCTTATCCAATCAGCCAATAACTTCTTATTCTTTACAGGGATAATGCACGTTTAACTCGAGCCCAGTTGCAATTTGATTTTCGCTTAAGCTCTGTAAGAGGCACAATCGAAAGAAGTTTTGGATTATTGAAAAAAAGATTCAGAATATCAAAGTTTATGGATGTTCGGAGATTGCATAGCTAAAATAGTAGAGAAAAAATTACATCCTGTGCGTTTCAACCTTGAAAGAATAGAAAAATATATGTATATAGCACATTCTGTATAGATCACAAGTCAGGTCACGTTTTGTGGTTAAAAGTTGAAAAAAATATAATCCCTACTTTTGTGAGAACTTGTCCATAGATATTCCAAACATCCTCTCTTTCTGTTCCATTTTCTCTCGATGTCTTCTTTTCTTGTGGTTTTCAGCATTTTGCCTTCGTGATTTTTTGGCTGGAGACTGTTCGGACATCGGAACGCGAGCTCAATGTATTCTTTTCTCTCAATTTTTGCCGACCCGTACTCAAAACTGTTAAAATCTGAGTAAATGCTGGATTCTTGACAAATATCCCGCGTAAATCCTGCAATTAATAGATAAGATGGAATACTGTTGGAAATATATATTTCAGTGATATACTAACATCCCAAAACTCCCAGTTCTTTCAACTGTTTCCTGTTTTTTCATTTTGTGTTTTGATTTTAATGTATGTCTTTTTCAAATTTCTCAATTTTTTGGCACATTTAATTCCATTTTTGATAAAGCCGTTCGTCAGTAGAATTGAGCTAATTGAACTCCATACTTGTGTGTTATTATATTGTGGCGATGAAAATTTTTGTTGCTGATCAATGTATGTCGATACTAAAATTTTTGTTTCATCAACAGCTCATTTGTCTCCTTTTGTATCAGGTATTACACTAGTAAAAATCGCAGACACTTTGCCATCTTCTGTAATTTGTACATTCTCAGCTCCAGCAGTACATTTATAAGAAGGAATTATTAGATGAAGAAGTTTTTATTAAATAGAAGTAGATAATGCTAACTGTAAGATGATATAAAGAAAACGAAATGTGGCAATTCAGTCTAGAGCTCTATTTTTATTCTACTCTACTACTCTTCATAATTTTTATCAAACCAAATGCCTCAACACTTACACCACATTTGTAGATCATTGTCTGCAAAGATCAATAGATTTAAATACACATTCTGAAATCCTGGATAAATAAATAATGTTTACCTCCATCGAGAAAGAAAAAGTTTAACCTAAAACGAACTGTCAGGTACCGTTTGATATTTCAAAATGATCGCCCTGACCTTCAAAAAGTAACCGTAACCGTCAAATTAACGCGGTTAATTTGGCTACAGAAAAGTAACCAGAAATTTCGACAACCGCATTCCGAAATCGTAACCGGTTGTCGAAAAAGTAACCACGGTTACCGTAGTTACTTTTCAGAATATACTGTAATTTATTTATATTAATTTATGAACGTTTGCCAGTTGATACAACTGACAGTACGATTCCGAAGCTAATGTGAAATAAGCCCGCACTTGCTCAGTCAGAAGGCTTAAATTATAATATCCCAGAAACCTTGAACCATTTTTAACTGGAACAAATAGTAAAAACCAACCAATGTACAGCCAAGTTCATTACATGATACAGGCCAATCAGTAAATATGTTAGTAATTGTAATGCTTTGCTTCTCCAAGTAGACATGAGTTCTGTACTCACAGGAGTTTTCCCAATGCTGAACTACTTCATGTTATGGTTCATTATTATTTTTTAACCAAAGAAAATTGCTACTGCTTGTTTTATTACTACTTAGAACATGTGACCGCATCAGTAAAATGAATACAATTTATGAAGTCAGGGAATTGAATACACAAATGTTCCGCTCAGTATTAAAAATATAATATTTTATTGACCGCCAAACGATAAAAAATTCAAAATTGATGTTATATATAGCATTAAACACTGATATAATTCGTAGACTTATTATCATGTGGATGAATATAATTATAATGATATGATACAAGCAGAATTGTAAAGGTACGAAGTTCATCTTATATTTAAATATGTATTTAGGACAAAATTGACAATATGTTCACCCGAATTATCATCCTCGCTACTTGTACTCTCATCCCAATCACGAATTGATGATATAATTTTAGATTGGATTAAGGAAGTCAACTCATTCCTATATTTGTCGACCAATTTTCCTCGCTCTATTCCAGACTCCTGGTCTCTTGAATCTCTTTTCCACAGGTGCGGCACAATAGACATCAATAATTTCATTTGGAAATAACTTCACAATGCAATTCGCAATGTTGGAAAAATCATCATCAGTTAATCGTCTGAAATTATTGTTGGTAGTATAATATATAAATTCACATACCTATAAGGACTGAATGATTAGATACTCACTCGAAATTCCCGTTCAAAAAAATGATACGTTATAATATCTACCAAATAACTCTGACATCTTGTATCTAAATTATTGGTCATTTTACATGTTTTCAAAATGGCTTTTCCTATGTAAATTTGATTAAATAATCCTTCCAAATCAAAGTCTGTTGATATAATATTTCTACTTTTTTCAGCAATTGGATCAGCATTTACTAGTTCAGGAGATATAATTTGAGAATCAGCTTGATCCAATGAAGTATTTTGTAGGTATTTTGAAGTTGCAGGAGTTAATGTATGAATTTGATAATCGAAATTGGAGTTAGAAATAGAAGGCGAAGTTAAATCTGGAGAGGTTCTGTGACGCACACTACGTCTCGCGGTGTCTTTTTAGAAGTTGCTTAACGGTCGGTATGCTCGGGCGCCAATAACGGAGCAACTCTATGGCGATGGTGCCGGATAGCCAGCGGGAAGGGAAGGGTTTGTTGCTGAGAATAAAGATGAACGTATATGGGAAACAAACAGTTTTATTAACACACAAATAGTTGGGAAAAAGATACATAAACTGGCGGGAACAGATGGTAACGATTATACTTGCACAATACGACAGACACGGCTTCGAACCAGCACACGAAGTCGAAAATATGATGCGTCGGATATCAGTCATCGTCGTCAGCAGTTGTCGTAGCCCTTCGTGGCAGCGGCTACGACGTGGTGAACGGACTGTAGCCCTACGGCAGAGACTACAGTTGCGGACGGTGGATGCCGTAGCCCTACGGCAGAGACTACGGCTAGGTGCAGCAGGCTGTAACCCTACGGCAGAGACTACAGTCGTGGTGAATGGTGACTCTGACGCAGGAGCCACGACGGATGTCGTCTCAACGGTTCTGAAACAAGAACCACTCGACAGCGGGGGTTAAGTAACCCTGTCGACAGGACGTTACTTACGGTAAATACGGATGACTCTGTAGCAGGGGTCACGACGGATGCGGAACGGTTTAGTTGGCCTGTTGCAGAAGCACTACTAAATACCTGTGGACTCAGATCCCTCGGAAGAGTGTTTTGCTGATCGATTTCAGCGTGTATTTATACATCAGATTTCAAAATGACTTTCCGTGTGCTACTTCTTTGCCAAATACATATTACAACACTTTGTAATCCTTATTTTATTTAAACTTAGAATAAAACTTTATTGCTAGTTTCCTATCTGACCGCCAGATGGCTCTGGGGATCGTACAATCGGAATTAATGGTTAATTAGCAATCAGTCAAACAAAAGTAAACAAAAGCACATGTATACAATTCACAATCTATCTTCTAACTATGGTTTATTCTCATATAAAAGGTGAGTTTCATTTACTGCTTACTGTGCACTACAACTTAGATCTGATTTATTTATTTGAGACGGTGATGTACAAATATTCAAATAGTAACCTATTTTCAAATACGGGAGTAAGAGTTCTAAATAACCTCTAACTAGGTTTTCCATCAATACGGAGGACTCCTATTAAAATGGTGAGTTGTCAATTACTACCTGAATATTGTATTTAACGGCTTAATGTATTCCAGGAGGATAAATTAGATCGACGGCAAAGTTGACTTGCATCGGAAAATTAAACAGTTCAAAGCGGTTTCAGTGAATCGGAATTAATGAAGCTGAAGGCTATCAACTGGAATAGTAAAATTGTTACTAAGTTGAGTTATTTTAAATCATTTTATCAGACAGTTACTAAGAGCAGTTTTTCAGATTCTAAAGTGGGAGCACTTCGTCACACTATAGTAGGAGTTGTTGAATCAGAGGGAGATAATGAAAATAATTGCTGTATCGGGAAATCAGTGGTAACTTCAATTTGACAAAGGGATGTTCCAAACCTGTAATGAAAACAGCGTTAATAAATTGTTCTGAATATGAAAAAAATAGATAATACTACTAACAAATTTTTCGAAGACAAATACTGCTGGATACGTTTTTCTACATTGTTTCTTTGTCCTATTTTAGGAATTAATTGTTTCAAATTATCGTCCGATAAGTCAACTGAATTATCAGTTGTAATATCGTTGGCTGGAAGTTTAATAATGATTATTATGATGGCACAAATCATCATGCTACTACAGAAACCAATCAGTTTACACTCACCCTCAAACACATCAATAAGGGAACTGAATCCCCAATTTATCAATAAGTTTTTGATATGTCATCTGCCATCTCACATTAAGAACATTACCATAAAGCTAAGCACAATTGAATATATTACAGCACTTACTTAATACAACGCAACTGAAAATGGCTTGTAACGTAGTGACACAAAGGACTCGATGTTCTGCTGATATGAATAAGTACCCTCAATTTCTTTCAGATAAATACAGCATTTATAACATTCAACCACAATTTTATATCATTGAAATTAGATTTGCTATCTGTTGGAGAGGCCTATTGACGGTTATTATATCATCCTTTTATTGAACTACGTTTGTTAATTTTGTCACAAATTCAATTGTGGATAATTTATTAATACAGGTTACAACTAAACTGGAGTTCTTAACAAATTATCAGAAGTGGGATCAGAATCAGGATCAGGATCAGAATCAGGTTTATGTATAACTGGATTAACGACCTGGATAGCCGGTTCAAAATGTCGACAGATGGAAATATTGCGGACGATTTGAGTTCTCCTCCTATTGTCAGACCTCCAAATTCAAGGCGTAACACAGAGGATTCAGCGTATGCAGCAAGTGCAATCTTCAAGTATCCTCGCAACAAATCACATAAGATTAGACTGTAGAGAAATATTCATATTTTGGACCCATCAGATAGCTAATTGTTCGTTGAGAAATGGCTGAAAAGCATTGAGGACCTTCGAATGTCACCTAAATGGGACTGTTGAAACTTTGAATGAAGTGGTTCGCAGACTCACATCTTGTATGGATGTGGAGCGAAATGGTTCGCAGATTCACATCCTGCGTGGATGTGGAGCAAGGTGGTTCGCAGATTCACACCCTGTGTGGATGTGGACCGAGATGGTCTGCAGATTCACATCCTGTGTGGATGTAGAGCAAGGTATTTCGCAGGTTCACATCCTGTGTGGATGTGGAGCAAGTTTTTTCGCAGATTCACATCCCGTGTGGATGTGGAGCGAGGCGATTTGCAGATTCACATCCTGTGTGGATGTGGAGTAAGATGGTTCGCAGATTCACTTCCTGTGTGAAAGTGGAGCGAGGTGGTTCGCAGACTTACATCCTTCCATATCATATAAGGATCACTTCTAGTTATTGCAAGAAAAGACGGCACCAACAAAAAGGATTGAATAACTGATGATGCAATATTGTTATGAGAAATTAGCACTTCTAAATGGATATGACATAATTAATGGTGAAATCAGGAAGGAAGAGGTTGGAAATGATGTACAATAAAATTCAACGGTGAGGTCTGCAAGTATTTGGGAATGGAACTGTGGAAACATTGGATATGGCGGATAATCAGAGAGTAGAAATAGATGAGATTGAATTCGTAGCTCCTATTTGCATCGTGTCCGAGAACACTCAAATCATTCCGATGATGATTGAAAAGTCCTGGCCGAAACATAGGAGGATTGTGATTCATAACGATGTGACTAGAACGAGAATTGTACAAGGATCCAGTTAGTTGACTAAAACAGACTTGTTAGAGTCTGCCAAAAAGTGTGTGCTGGAAACAGTGGGATCTACAGTCATACCGCCGGGATATGTTGGGCACATAATTTGCTATCTGGATAGATGAGGCGATTTATTTACTAATCCAAATATGAGAGAAAAAAATAGAGGACACACTATTTTAAGGTTTTGAGGAAAAGATACATTGCGTCCCACCAGTAGTGGGCTTAGCGGTTAATGATTTGATAATGAAGCATGACAAAGTTCTAGGTAGATGCTATGAATGGAAAGAAGATTTTGAGAGAGAAACTCAGATTCGTGAAGGAAAAATTCAATCTCAGTGGATATCAATATTGGAATTTGAATTAGGTCACAGTGAGTGGAAAAACAGTATTTCACATCACTTGATGTGACTTCGGAATATTATCAAATTGCTCACGGAAAGTATCATAGGACATACTTCGTAATATCGGATGGACAAATACGAATTGAACAAATTACCGCTCGGATTAGCTGATACGCTAGCGATTTTTCCAAGAATAGTGAACAACAAATTGGAGACATTACTTGCTCTTATAAATGAAACTTTGAGTCAGAAGCAATGTCTGTTTTTTTTTTGACAATGAAATTGATTATCTGGGATTTGAAAGAGATAAAGACAGAGTGAAATAAGAGAGATATGATCAACATAGGTTTGTTGGTACAAAATACACAGAAGTTAAAGTTGTTCCTATTGAGACTGGATGAAGGAATAAGTAAGAAGTTACTAACACGATCTACAGGACCTTATATAACTACGAGAGCTGAGCCAAATGACAGAAAGTAGTCGAAGATTTATTTAATCCATCCCAGAGACAACAAGCTAAGTATCTCAACGTTATAGCTGTGGAATGTATGAAATGGTATAACCTTAAGCTAGTATCCCACTGTAAAATTTTCATAAAAATTTATATCAATATTTTTATAAATATTTTTATAAAAACGTCATAACGTATAGCTAGCAAGTATGGTATCACACTGTACATTTTTTGATCTCCTATTTACAGAGTATTGCATACTTTACACTGTTGTACCTGTTGCATATTTTACACTGTTGAGATTTTGGTTGAGCGCCAAAACTATACCTAACAATTTTGTTTGCTTGTGTCATTTATACGTAGAATTGGATTAGTTGATTGTATCAAATATGAATGATAGTGCAAATCAAAAATTGTTATTTGCTGTAATAATGGTATTGCTGGTGGACAGGACCATGGTTAGCAGAAAAAAATTAATTGAGAACTTATGATAAAGATAATTATAATTTTTTTCACTTATGAGTGTGGTACTATTCAATAAAATCTTGAACATGATTGAAAGTAGAATTAGACGATGTGATACTAATCTGAGCCAATGTATACCACTAGAGAAAAAATAAATATCATTTTAAATATATAATAAATTTGAATACTAATGACGTGAACTAAACCTATAATACTGAGAGAATTATTTATTTCTTTAAATTAGAATATTTTCTTTTTAGATTAGTAGTTACATTGAGATATTTAGCTGAAGTTGAAACTTCTATTATATTTATTATAATATTCTGTCGATTTCACATCATACAAATTTTCTTCATTCTGATATAGTTTAATCAGCATTAACGTCTCTTCGGACGACCTCTCACTATAAATTTTTCTTTGAATATAATAATGAATATAATAAAAAAGCCGCATGTACTGACAGCTGATTGACAGCAAAATGTAGCATTTCTTCCCCAAAATAGTTTGTAGTGCGCATGCTTCCATCAACAACCAATCAGATCGCTATTCCCGTAAAAATAAATACAGAGCGTTGTATTTATGTGACGTCACATAAATATTTTCACGTGACGTCATGTAAATACAGATTTTTATTAAAAAAACTTATACTTTCATCAAAATGACCCTATCACACTGTCAAAACAGTTTCTATCAAAATTTTTATAAATATTTTTATGGAAATTTTTGCAGTGGGATTCTAGCTTTAGTGTGAGTAAAACAAGTTTCGATACTGATATCGCAGCTTCTGATGCCGATATCTACGGCTTCGAGAATTAGTTTCTCGAGGACAAGAAGAATGTCAGGAAAGCCGAAATGTTATGGATCTTTTTCATAGTATCAAATAACAATAATTTAATTGCAGATAATGACGTTAGCATAACATGCATAGCAGTAATCTTATTCAATAACTGTTTCTTTCAGTCTCGTTTAGTCGTTCAAAGTGAATAGTTGTGTTTATTGCAGTGCTTATGCGGAATATTATAATGATATTCACGGTGAGTTATCCATGGTTGATTATTCTAAATATTATGTCATTTGAATATTGCTATTGTTATGAGTATGATGTTGAGTGTTGAGCGATTGAGTTGATGTATTGCCATTCCTTTATTCTTTGTTATGGAGTGTTCTTGGAGCTCACTACGGTGAGGGAACGATCAGCTAAGTTGCTACCAACGATGCACCGGTATAATCCGGGGCCAGCGGTGCCCTCCTGCCATCTTTAGTGTTTAATCAAGAGGTGCCCAGCGATGGAGCGTTCCTAGAACTCACTACGGTGAGGGAACAATCAGCTAAGTTGCTCCCAACGATGCACTGGTAAAATCTGGGGCCAGCGGTGCCCTTCTGCCATCTTTGGTGCTTTACCAGAAGGTGCCCAGCGTTTTAGTTGCATATCTTTAAGTGAGCAGGTGAAGATTGAGTTTCAATTTGGCTTCAACTCTTTCTTCCGTGGCCTCGCAGATCACTCCACGAAAGTATGCAAATGCCGCAGACTCACATCCTCTAGATGTGGAGCGAGGTTTTCCCGCAGATTCACGCTTAGCGTGAAGCGGAACTCACAGTTTCACGCAGATGCCTGCGGGCAGCGTACATTGAGATGTTTTCTCTCTTCAATAGCTGTAATCTATCAATTCCTACTCATTTCCGGTCACAAGCGATAATGTTCATATTAGTGTCTTTTATTTCAGTCATGGATCCTTACAGAGTATGATTTACTCATATCTCTGTTTTCTTCTACAGGCTTCCTGAACTTCGGACATCTTTGTTTGCAGACTCTATGACCTACATATCATCTAATGTATTAGTTGACAGAATTATTATTATGAAACAATATGTATGTATTCTATTTATTTTATGAATAAAGCTTATTTGATTCAACTAAACTGGAATTCTTAACACACCTATACTAGAATTTTATATATCAATCTGATAATCATTTGTAGTACGTGAACTAGTTTTAGGTAACTTCTTAAACTGTACTATCAGTTTGATTTCTATCACATTTATGGAAACGACAAAAGTGTGATGCGCAAAAACACTTGTTGAAACCTAATACAGAATGGAATTCCAGATTATCTCCCAATATTATTTTATTTTTTCATCTTTTTTATAACTTATTACCACACACAGATTTAAACACTGTAACGAATTAGGCCCAAAATCCGTTACCGCTGCACATCCCAGAGCCTTCTGCCACCGTCAAACATTTTCAGTCCATCACAATTTTATTCACTTCTTGCTCACCCTGTAAACATTAAATTCAGTAACTCTGTATCAACCTACAACATCACGTACCGTATATTCATCCGTTTTCAGCTGCCCCAATACCGTCTACTATCTTTCACATGTGGGTGAATAAGGCTATGTTTTAACAATACCTGAAATTACAAGAAGTTGAGATCGTGTGATCTGTATTTATGTCTGATGTCTCACCGTAATAAAGTCTGAATGTAATCCACTGTTGTCCTGTAAATATGTTGTATATTGTATATTGTATATCTTGTTGTTGTTTTTTGACATTCTGCGCGACCGTTGACTATATACGAACTAGATCCGACACTTGACAATCTCTGTATTATCGACCGATGAGAAAATTATTTAGAATAATTTTAATATTGAGGAAATAAAATCAGAAAAGGATGTAGTCGACAGGAGAGTGATAAGAAATGTATAATTGTAATGAAATTTGTATTTAAAAAATTACTTCTTCTCTTTTCTGTATTTCTTCTTGATATTATTGCTAGCGCTAATATAGATTTAATTTTTAAAACAGGTTAAGTAAGGTTTCATTAAATTATGGGTATAAATAAGGCCTTCTGGCCGACTTAAGTCACTTCTTTGTAAGTTAGTTCTCCGAGCCATCTTCCAGAGTCTATATACTGTGTTTACCGTTCGAAGTTTTCGTGCTAAGTCCGTTAGTACGTTTTGTCAAGGCAAAGTTGTAAGTTTGATTATTTAACGTAGAAGCTCCGCTGAAGAAGTCTTCGTGATTTCGAAGTGTTGATTATTTAACGTAGAAGCTCCGCTGAAGAAGTCTTCGTGATTTCGAAGTGTTGAATACTTAACGTAGAAGCTCCGCGGAAGAAGTCTTCGTGATTTCGAAGTGTTGATTATTTAACGTAGAAGCTCCGCTGAAGAAGTCTTCGTGATTTCGAAGTGTTGATTATTTAACGTAGAAGCTCCGCTGAAGAAGTCTTCGTGATTTCAAAGCGTCGATTATTTAACGTAGAAGCACTGCTGGAGGAGTCACCTGGTGACTTCACAGTATCGAACCATATTAACGTAGAATCACTGTGAGGGAGCAAGTTTTGTTCCACTCGCGTAGAACAAGTAGTAAAGTTGATCCACCGTTCGGGAAGTCGCTTCGCGATTCCGCGAATGTTGATTGTCTTGGGCAATTGCCGCATCGTCGTCGTCAGCCTTCAGCCCAGCGATCTCAGTGCAAATCCCTGCAACATATATGTGTGTACAACCGAGCTATTTTTTGTGTGTAAATAAGTCTCATAGCTACTTACATCCTGAATATTATTCCTAAAAACGCCCTGACCCACTCCTTTGAGCAACTCAGTCGTCCACCGTCAGAAACTGCGTCACCGACCGTATTAGCGCCCGAGTATACCGTTGACAGTTTTAACGGCGACGCCAAAAGTAACCAACCCGCCATCAGCCAAGGGTATCGTTACAACACACACACACATTAATTTTATTCATTCCTGTAGATGGTCAAGGTGGGACCAAAGCTGTAGAGTAGAATAAAAATAAAACTCTTGACTGTACTCCCACACTTCGTTCTCTTCATTGAATGTATTTATATAAGGAGTAATTGAATCATATACAGACGGTAGCTCAAAAAACCATCCTAGTGTCTTATTTATAGGGATCTATTGGCCAGAACAGTTGAAAAAGTCTAAAACCAGGTTAGATTTTTCTTCACATTCTCTTGTCAATGAACCTATGTTAAATGTAAGTGGTTTTATGAGGTTCAAATAATTTCCAAAGAATTTCAATCCTTGATAATCGGTATCAAGACCATGAAATAAATCACCAATAACACCAAACAGTTCTTTGACAGAAATCACAGTTCCAGTCTTTGATATATTATGCCAATTCATGACCTCTCCTAACACATCATTCATTTCTGTGATTTGGGACTTTAATACATTTTCATTATGCTAAATATTTTGAAGTTGTTTATTAAATTTTGAAATCATCTCTGTATTAACACGGATATTTTCCAAATTTTATGCTTGAAGTATATTTTGATTCTTATTTATAGTTTCAAATACTTTTATCATATCTCTCAGAATCATATGAGTCTAAATTCCCAGTAATACTTTTGATAATTGATCCTAATCCGTTTATGAATTCGCGTTTGTTACGCTCATGTTTGAATAAATTATTAATCTTGTTTTCCAATCTATGTATATTGAAATTCAAAATGTTCAAGTAAGTCTGTGCTTCCTCTTTATAGTTAAAATCTATGGCTTCTTTATTATTTAAATTTGCCAGTACTTCATTCTTATAATCGACCATCTTATGATATTCTAACTCTAAATTATTGATTTTATAATTATAATATAAATAATAAGATGATATATAAATATTTGCCCGGCCTAAATCAAAAATATTTA
Source organism: Dromius quadrimaculatus (assembly GCA_963989225.1). Lineage (NCBI taxonomy): Eukaryota > Metazoa > Arthropoda > Insecta > Coleoptera > Carabidae > Dromius > Dromius quadrimaculatus. Next base: position 46,112,183 of record OZ022326.1, on the reverse strand, counting down.
TTCCAGGATTGTCTTTAATTTCGGTCAATTCTTCTCCTGTGCTTGTGCAGAAGCATCTGCAACAAATAATCGCTTTCTTTTAATTTTATCAATTTTATGTCTTTTATTTGAATCTACTTTCATTGTCCCTAATCTAGGGTTATATTCCTCGATCTTATGGATTTTGAATAATGGCTTTTTTCTATTTTTTGTATCCTTCTCTTGCCTTCTTTAATAAGTACTGTATCAAATCTCAAAGTATCTAAATTTTGTTTGGACGTTCTTTGTTTTAAAAATCTTTCAGTCTTCTCTACTTGAATATTCTTATTTACATTCTATCTTAACACAATAAGGTTATTTTGCCATTCTTGTAAATAATTCTGGTTACTATTTTTTTATTTTAAAATATTGTTATCCTTTCCAGAGCCAAACAATATTTCGTTTGGTGTTAATTTAGTAGTTGAATTTATAGAATTATTATAAGCTATTAAGGCTAATTGTATTTTTCTGAATATTTTTTGTTCCTTAAATTCAGGTCATTGGTTCAAAATTCTCAAATGCTCGATTAAAGTAGAGTGAAACTTTTCTATTATTCCATTTGATTTTGGAATATCAACACAAGTCATGTGAATTTTAATACTTTAACTTCTCAAAAGATCTTTTACTAAGTGGTTGTTAAATTTGGTGCCACTGTCGAAGGTTATTTCATTCGGAGTTTGATACTGAGAAAAGTAATTTAAAAGTGCGTCTGTTATTTTTGTAGCTGCAAGTGTTTTGACATAAAATATCTGTCCGAATTTGGAAAATGAGTCTACGAGGGTTAAATATTTTCTATTTTCTAATGTCATTGTGTCAATGTGTAAAATGTCGAAAGGATATTAAGGGGTTGGTGTGAGACTGTCGGGGATTTGATATGGAGCTCTTTCATATTTGTTTTGCTGACAAATATCGCAATTGTTCATATATTTTTGAATGTCTAGAAACATTTTTGGCCAATAAAATCTACGTTTTAATGTTTGATAAGTTTCTAGAATACCTCTATGATTAGTTTTTCCTAAATGATAATTTTGAACAATTTCTAATTGGTCTTTGGGTGTGAGAATGTCTTCTAATACTTCTATACACTGAATAAATTTGTACGTATCTCTACTAAAAATTTCTTGTAACACTTCATTAATGGGGATTATCAAGTCTTTATCGATTAAACAATAATAATTCACGTGAGGTACGCAAAAATCTTTTATAAACTTAAATATTAATCTGATGATTGATCTTGGTTTCTGAGTGCCAAATAATTTTTTCAAGGTGCAATTTGTTTCAGCGTCATGTTTTTTGATAATAATTCGATTTTTGCCAACATTTATACATGTGTCCTTATATGATATTCCGTTAGTTTCATTTTTGTCTGCTGAATGTACCGTATCTGAATTTTCTTCGTCGACGTTGACTGCCAACTACGAGATAACTCGTAGATTGCGTTCTTTGCTGGGACGCCGACTACGAGTTATCTCGTACTATGTTTACTTACCATTTTCGCGCAGCTACAATTAAACTCGTAGCATATCAGTGCTAATATGGATAGATGGCTTCTGGGAAGAGGACAAAAAATCAATGCTGGCTACATGAACAGAAATTTTATTAATAAATAAACAGAAAATATAATTATAGAAAATTTATTCAAAATCAAGAAGTAAAACAATATTTTCATTGCTTGTGAAACTTTTCAAAACAATCTTCCACACAAAGGGCTGCCTTCTCTTCACAGGTCGGACAAAAATAACGCGTTTCTCGGCGTTTTTTTGCTTGGGTACATATACGACATGGCTTTGTCGGGCGTTGTTTTTTTTCGGTAGGTGGCAGACTCTATAATGAAGCTCTTGCAATCTCATCTTTTTCGAAACTGGTTGAATCTCTTCTTCAATCAACGCGACGATGAATTCTTCTCTAAACTTTATCAGTTTTATTTTAGAAGTTACTTCTTGAAAAATTTTGTGCGCATTGTGTATATATACAGTTTTCAATAAATTTATATAATCAGAAGAAATATGTCTGCTTGAAACGATGTCAATAATCTCTCTCAATACCAAATATAATTCCCATTCTCTATTACCTTCTAATATTGAATCTCCTACTAGAAAACCAAATATTTTCACGAAACAAAGCATTTCAGAAACTGACATTGATATTTTCTGTTTTTTGTAAAAATCCAAGCTCAGAACTGGTGGACGGTCTCCAATTTCATATGTACAATAATCATGAGCTGTAATTCTAAAGTTTAACGTTTGAATTGTGAAAAATATATACTCAAATATAAATTTACGTAAAAGGAGAAGCATATCATAATGACAGACTCCTTCAAGTATGTCGTGCATTGTATCAACGGTATAATTTTGAGTAACATGAAAACTTGGAATTTTGTTCCAGATACAGCTTTCTTTGATACCTGTTAACGATGAATTCTTTTTTGAATCTGTTTCGTAGTTATGGATTGTTCTTAAACTATTTACATCCTCTACACATTGTTTTCCTGTAAGTAGTTTTGGCATTTTACAAAACCTGCATGCATAATTAGCAGAGAAGCTCTCAAAAAATCCCAGTATCGAGTGCATGCCCAAGTTATCACCAAGAATAAGTCCCAAAACAAAATAAACCGTTATGTCTCCATCATCAGTTCTTACATTTATTCCAATATTTCCCAGATATATTAATTCATCAATTAGTATCCGAGACACTGCTAAATTACCATATTCTTTTCTATCATCTGTATGAAAAAGTAAGGTTAAGAATATATTTTCAAGTGTACTCGAATATTGCGGAGGTAAACAAGCAAGAGCTGTATGAACAGCACCTAATTTATGAACACCAGAGTGTGATCCCAGTGGATCACAAATTTCGTAGTCATCATAATATACGAACAATGGTATCACTATTTCGTTATTTCTAAATTTTTTGATTTTTTCTTTCCACAAATCACATTGTATAAAATTAGAAATAGTTGTTCTGTCGTTTAACAAATTCATGTAATCTAATATAGTTTTGAGAAAATTTGGTAATGCAAATAGTTTTGCAAATATTATTCTTAAGGGTATAAATTGAGCAGTGACATCAACAGATGATAGTGAGACATTATTTTCAGATCAAACATCATTCATTCTCCTACCAAAAATATATTGAACAGGTTCAATTAAAAATTCCGAAGTTTCAAATAATTTCATCCTTTTATATTCTGATGACATACTTTTGAAGGGTTTTTCCAATAAGCTCATTATTTCACTAATATTTCCAATTTCTTCCATATCTGCATCATTTTCTTGCAGTTTATGTTTTAATTCGGATACCAATATGTTTTCAAAAAAGTTATTCGCCCCATCTACGATTTTTTGTACTAAATTTCTTGGTACTGAATTTGTATTATACAATTTAGATATAAAAATTAAACATTGTTCTTCTATGGACTGAGAAAATATGTTATAATCTATTTCATTATCAATATTATTTGAGATTTCTTCTCTTGCTAATTACACATTTCCAGGAGAATTAGATGGAGTGAATAGTTCTCTATTAACAGGTATAATATTTGAGTTATCATGAGGCTCGAAATTATACAAGTGCTTCTTCTTCACATGTTGCTGATAGGAATGTAAATTTTGGAGTGTTCTTAAACAGTTATCCTCACAACATTGAAATTTACTGAATATAGTCATGTTATGTTTCAATTTAAAATATTTTGTTAGCAATAGTAAGTTAGGGAAAATATTTTTACACAAATAACATTTAGGCATATTTCTTAAAAATATTTAACAAGAAAATAAAATAGCTCTAAAAATACTTCTCATAAAAAAAAAGGTAATCATTATTTAAAAACGTACGCATTTATAGTTTCATTCATATCAAAAATGATATTTCTAGATAAGAAATTACTGTAGATCACTAAGTAACATGTTTACACTCACAAACTGTTTGTCGTTCTCTGTAACTATATTAAATACACGTTTTTGAATGAATGTCCAAATATGTCCTGATTCTGCTGGATACTGAGCATTTAGACTGTGAAATGCTTTAAAACATATATCCACAGCTGACAATGGTGTATCCACGTTATACAACACACTGTTGATTTTAACGTACGATGCCTGTATTTCCTTCACACTAGGGCCAGTCAAAATTGGGATTGGTTGAAGAGTTAATTTCAATTTTTCCAATTTAGTCTGTTTTTGTTGAAATGCGTCTTCTAGATCTTCAATTTTCTGAAAATTATCAGAGCATCAACATCACTTGTTCCAGGCAACACTTGTAAGTACACATCAATTTTCAAATGATTGAAATAGTTCGCATTACACAAATTATAATTTATCAAAAATTGTACTTTCTTGCTCAATAAATTCCTACTCTTAAATGTAGCACAAATCCGTCCTCTGTTTCTTGCCGTGATGGACGCCATTGACCAATTTTTTTCCCACGATTAATAGTAATTGAAGGTAGAATTTTTGGAATTAAAAAAATTGTGCATATGTCAAGTAATTCTGTAATGATGAAAAAATGAGTAAAAACTGAATTATATGTAATCATAGAGACCTACTAGAATCGGTTTCATTCTCAAAGTTATCTAGATAATTCATGATTGGCTGCTGTATTTCTTACTTACAGTAATTGAAAATACTTGAAGAGAATAATCTCCATTCAGAATATAAATTCATTGCTTTATCAGGATGCATGAGATTAAAATCAATATCAATCTGAAAATATGCATATTAGCAGATATATTATAATCATAAATTTCAAACCATACTAGAGTGTAGCCTTGAGGCATTTTTAAAGCAGGAAAATAATCCATATATTTTTGAATACTTATTTTTTTTAGCAAATTTTGCCTCTCTGCAAATGTTTTTCGCCAGTATTCTTACTGCTGGCCAATTTTCTGTATTATTTTGTAACCAGATAATATATTGGGATGCAGCTTCATCTGAAAGAGAGTCAATATTAAAACAATTTTTATTATTGGATAATAAAAGTACTCATAATATTATCTGCACTTGAGCATTCACCAGTGTTAGGAACGGGTTTGCTTTGCAATAATCCCTCTTTTTTTGCATTTCTCCTGAAATTGAAATACTTTGAATACAATTTGCCTTTTCCTATCACTCTGGGTTTTTTATTATTGCCTGTATTTCTCATTTTTGTGAAATACGTTCCCTGAAACATTTTTTTTTTTTCTTGTAAACGTTTAAATATATAAAATTATATAAATTCAATTACTTCCTTTTCATTTGGAAACTGTAGTATGATGGCATTGGCCCAATCATCAATATCATCAATTGAAATTCTGAAAAGAAAATATTTCTAGCAGATATCAATATATTTCGCAGAAATAACTTCATTTTTTGAATAATCAGATATCACTCACCTTCTATCTACGTTGTCTTTCATTTCATCATTTATAATTAGATCTACTAATTTTTGTCTGTACTCTCGAGATAATATATCATCTTTTTTGTACTAAGCACAAATTAATTGTCCAGTGGGACAATTTAAAATATTTTTCAGATTTTTTTGTTCTGCCCTTTTCAGAATTCCTTTTTTGAATGGAGTTTGATTAATTTGTTGTTGTGTCATTCCAACAATTCCATGGTGAAACTCTGGCGGTGTTGCAGGCAAGTAGTCTAATTAAATACAATTAAATCAACAGGATTATTCATTTCAAAACGTTCAAAACAAAGGTATCTACCAGATTTTAAAACAGCGCTACTGATCGGAACCAATGATGTTTCTGAAGCTATCTCATCAGTGATATCATCATCATATTCTAGACTGCTAGCACTAGATTCAGCGTCGATATAGACTTTAAGCAAACAATGTAAACAAATTAATATTGTTACAGAAATCAATAGTGAAAAATATTGCATACCGAATCATACGATTCTAGAATTGTTGGTGATGTATATATATTAAATTTTTCCTGGAACTTTACTCGAACTCCGATTTTTGGTATTAGTTCTTTTATTAATTCTGGTATTAATAGCTTAAAAGCTTCTTCATCGATTCCATTGTCTAATATGGAATAAGATAATATAATAATGTGAAGTACATATTCACATAATTATTTAGCTGGTATTGATTGATAAGAAAGTACAATACGCGGTCATTGTTCTCAAAATTTGATGAAACTTTTGTGACTCAAAAATAAGGGAATTCAGTCAATATTCATATTATTATTAGATAGTAAGGGGCACATAAGTGTTCTTTTCTCAAATTACAGTCTTGTGGGTCTTGTGGTGAGCAATTGTGTCATCCTTTTGCTTACATAGTGTAAAACGTAGAAAAATATTCCAACCAAGATTAACATTGACAGTCAAAAATAACAGCTGCTCACCACGAGTCTGTGATTTGACATGTGCCCTTGTATAAATTGCCTTCACTTATCGTTATTTCTTCTGATAATTGGTAACAAAGATGCACAAGTCTTACCTAAAATTATTCAAATACCTATCACAAAGTCAGGCACTGTTCATAAAAATATTATACAAATTTCATTTCAATCAAATGAATGATCGTGTGCACATCTAATTTTCACTATACATTAAATCAAAGTATGAAGAAAATAGAACGCATAACACAAAGTGCTGCGCAATATTATTAAATGTAAATTACTTGAGAAGTTTGCAATTATGTACTCACTACTAAAAGTATCAATCAATTCTTCAAAATCCAATTCTTGAAGAAGAACTCGTACATTATTCATCTTTATCTTACTCTAAATTGCACAATACTCAAATTTTATCATTACGCGTTCACGTTGAAGCTGATACTGCGTACCTAATGGCAAACGGAGGGCAGAAACAAACGAATCGAGTCGATGTAGTGAATCCCCGACCTAAGAACAGTCATTTGCTAACCCTGAAGATACTTTGTTACATCAACATATAACACATTGTTATATATACAAATATTATTTGCCAACTAGTTAATCAACATATTTCATTATTTCGGAGAGCAAATTACCTATGTAGTAATGGATGCAAATTTGGCACTACTATTGAAGACAAATTTTAATTTGTATGTAGTGTGAATAAGTATTACTCGTCGAACAAAATGATTTTGCAAACATGAAGAGTAACAATATACATTTGTTCATATCGCAAAGTTATTCGTATGCGATGCAAATCAATAACCAACAAAATTTTATTCTTGTTTGCAACAAAGAGAATATTGTTATGAAGACCATTTCTACTATTACACTTGTAGAAAATGCAAAAATGCTTGTTAAGATTGCAAATTATACAGCTCACAGACTTGAATTTGTCACTGGTACTAAATTATTTTTTTGAGTGTATTGTTATTTCTCTGACAGAAATCACAATAACAGGAAATACATTACTAAAAATTTGGAATACAACAAAAGTCGGACATTTAACATTGGAGGCATCACGGGAGTTGAACAGACAATAATGCCTACGGTCAACGTAGGCCAGAGGCCCTCGGAAAGTACACTGTTGACCTCAGGAATTATTGCCCTTTTAACAGCCTTGATACCTCATTCACTATTTTACACACACATTTATAAAAAAATATTATAACATGCTTACATATCATTGAATAAAATTAATTTCGTGAATTTTTGTCTTTTGCTAATTTTTATTTGTTGCGTTTCGCTCTTTGCCAAGTGGTGCAACCTTACATCTAAATAATAGGAGATACTGAAATCTAATAAATGGGATCAATGATCCCCACCTAAACTCATTCCACATGGAATATTATTCATTAGTGATAAATAGTTCCCTGAATTTTTTATGGAGTAAGATAATTTCTGTTTAATGTTATCTGTGAAAATCGTTCTCTCTGATCGCCCTCTCCACTAGTAAACAAATTTTTTCCACATCTTCAGATGGACATTCGTGCCCACCTCTATTTTTAATGTTTAATAGAATACTTTTGCAATTTTTATCTTCTAAATATCTTATACATGAAATGCAATTCAAATGTTTCACAACTTTTTTTACCACGAAGCTTGCAATGTTCATGTTAGAGCTTCCGCTTCTTGCTTATCACGTGGTCACAGGCACAAGCGCAAAAGATACAAAGTAGTGAGATAGATAGACAAAATGGAGTTGCAATAAATCTATCTCTCTCTTACTTTCGATAACGCTGGTTTGTGTGTTACTAACATAGCACTGTCCTTGGATTCTACTTGTGGTCCAAAGGCCAAGGCCAATTTCAATTGAAATATCAATTGTTCCGTTACGAAGCTTCATTTAACTTGAAGAATATTTTTTGGCAACGGTCATTTTATAATAGTTTTGCTACTTTGAAGTGAGAGTACTACGAACGAGCGTCTATTTTTCTCGATTGGCGGCAATTTGGTTCAGTTTCACGGCCATCAATCGATAACTCAGTGGATTTAAGACCCAAGCTCTTCCGAATAATTTTGTGTTTGATCGTATATATATCATTGGATATCTATAATCAAACACAAAATCACATCGTTCCACAGTTAATTGATTTGGATTTACCCAAGAGATTCTAAGAATCTGTCAAGTAAAATGCGCTTCCAGCCAAGTCGGTTGCTATGGAAACAGTAGGCCATTATTCTTATACCACAACAATCCTAAATACTGATTTCCAAAATTCTACGACTACCAACAGATCTGAAATTATGCGCAAAATTGAGAAATGAATTCTCACTGGAGTGCACTTCCGGTTCAGTCTATTGCTATGAAAATTGTAGGCAATCATTCAGATGTTACAGCAGACTGAAATACCAAAATTTCAATATTCTACACCTGATCGTTTCGAATTTATGCGAAAAATTCCAAAAGACTGTCAAGTAAAGTGCACCTCCAGCTTGGTGGATCTCAGTAAGAATAGGATATGAGCATCTAGACGGTATAATCATCCTAAATACTGAATTCTAACAATAGTTCTGGATTTATACGGAAAGTTCAAAAAATGTTCCGAATAAAGTGCTCTTCCACAAATACAGAATTTGAATATTCTACGACTGATTGTTCAGAATTTATGGGGAAAATTCAAAAAGTCTGTCATATAGAGTGCACTTCCGGCTCAGCCGATTGTTAAAAAGATATAAGATGACCATTGAGATGCTACAGCAATTTCAAATGCTAAATTCCAGTATCCCATGGCTCATAATTCCGAGTTTATGCGGAGAATCAGAAAAAAGTTTCAAGTAAAGTGAACTTCCGGTTCAGCCGATCGCAATCATAATGCAAGATGAACAATAAGATCTCATAGAAGTTCTATATACGAGATTTCAATATGCTTTGGCGAATCATTCTATATTTATGCAAAAAATTCAAAGAAAGTTTCAAGTATAGCAGATGACCATTCTGATACTACATCAGGTTCAAATACTAAATTTCAACATCCTACGGTCGATTAATCTGGATTTATTAGAAAATTTCGGAAAAAGTTCCAAGTAAAGTGAATTTCCGGTACAGACGATTGGAACCATAATGCGAGGTGCGCAGCTAGACCAGTCTCAAATACAAAATTTCAACAGTATACGTTCAACCAGTTTTCAGATTTGCGAGTCACGCACGAACGCGGGTACTAACATACGTACCGACATCAAGCCAAACATAGTCAAAATTGATTCAGAGATGCTCAAAACGGATATTTCCATCAAAATCTTGATAGGGTACTTTGTACAAGTAAGTATAAATGCGACTTTTTACCTACTCAAACAATTGATTATCTTTTCACATATTTTAGGTGGTAATGACGCAGAAGTGTTTCGAAACAGAAGAGGCTACTTCTCAATAAATGTACAAGTAATATGTAACGCTAACTTAGTAGCTTTGGATGTAGTTGCTTGTTGGCCCGGTTCAGCACATGATGCTACTATATTCAACAATAGTCGAATTGCAGCACGATTTGAACGTGGCGAGTTTGCAAATTGCATTATACTAAGTAAACATTGCAGAATTATTTGTCATAGGTATATTTTGGGATCATTTTTTTAGGCGACAGCGGTTACCAAGCAAAACCATTTCTATCAAGTACATCACTCAATCCTCGTGCAAGAGGAAAAATTTTATATAACAAATCTCATACGAGAAATACCCTTAAGAGATTTTTCGGCAATTGGAAAAGGCGTTTTCCAGTTTTGGCGTATATATATATATATATATATATATATATATATATATATATATATATATATATATATATATATATATATATATATATATATATATATATATATATATATATATATATATATATATATATATATATATATATATATATATATATATATATACAATACTATTTTGGAGTTTACCATTCCATAGCAATAATATAAATGTAATAACAATTTGCACGTTATATTATTGTAACATTTTACTCTAGTATTACGTAGTGAAGAATGTACAATAAATTCATCCCTGAAATAAATAGTAATATGAAAATATCAGCATAATCCACAAGGATCATCACAGTATTTCTGTTACTAGGAATTCAAAGCACTTTACAATAAAAAATGCCAAAATATAAATGAGATACATGAAGTACAAAAATAGATTCTTACCTATAAAAGGAAACAGATCCAAAAGCAAATAATGTTTTCAATTAATGTAACTGACAGTTCAAACTACTATGAAAATACCAATAAGTAGCGGAAAATGAAATGTCAATAAATTTTTACTATCACTATAAAATAAGTCTGACTTTGTTGAGTTTCTCTTGAGTACCACTTGTGCAGAGTATCCAAAATTTAAGATCAGCTTCAAAATAAGTTATGCTTTGTTAATCTAGAATTCAAGTGACGGCGATGCAAACGGGTATTACTGTTTGATGTCTAAAGCTCCAATTTTTTACGAAACTCCTTAATTCTCGTGACTCATATTATGGACCATGATCGCTTCCTACAACTTCTGGTATTCCTTGAGCTGAAACCCATTTTTCAAGAACTTTCATTACCTCGGCTGATAGTTCAGTTTTTAACTCTTCAAAGTCAAAAAATCCTGTTCAACTAGCAATTACAATAAGTATTCTTTATTTTAGAATTTGAATAGATCTGTTGCTACTATCTCTCATGGTTTGTACAGTATCTTCTCATTCATAAATGGTCCTAGCTATTTGTTTTTCCATCTGCTTTGGGAAATCGCGCACTTTTTGACTGAAATAATAATGTCTCTGCTGATACCTCTCCAAAATTCTGCATCTCGGGCTCTTCTACGACAACTTTAAACTCTGAAATGACCACTGTGGATAGTTCTTAGTAGTCGTGCTTGTAATATAATTGAAATAATTATTATCCGATCATTCTTCAGTTACTTTCTGTTGTAGATGGATAATTGTTCTCTGTAGTTCCAATAATATCGACAATGTTCGGTGACTGCCAACTGATTTTCCGGCCATCCTTCTTGAACTATTTTTATTAATTCTTTTAGTTCTCGGTTTTCGATTGTTTTTTTTTGCTATTCCTTCTCACATTCAATCAGATGCTGGAAATATCATTTGTAGATCTAGCTCTTTTTTATCATTTTTCACGTTGTAATTACAATCTTGACTTGATAAATCTGCAGTATGAATTTCTTCACCTTTTTCATGAATAATTGTTGGTGACTACTGTGATACGTCGGATAATATTCTTTTCAACTTAGTGGTGCTTGATAAAAGCTTCCTTTGAAAATGACTTCTAGCGGCTGATGGTCGGTTTCGATCGTAAGTCTTTTCCCGTGAACGTATTCATAGAATTTTAGACAAGCAAACCGCACAACTAATGCTTCTTTTCCTATTTGCGGAAACTGCTGTTGTGATTTTGTTAATGCTTCAGCTGCAAATGCGATTGATTGTGTTTGCTGCATTAGAGCAACTCCTATTGCTTTGGAACTCGTGTCTACTTGGAGTGTGACGTCGTCGTTGCAATCATAATATCTCAATACTCGATATTGTTTGCTTAAGTTCTTAATTTTTTGAATGGCTTACTCATGTTCTTCTGTCCAAAACCATCTATTTTTTTTCAACAGTAATTGACGAAAAGGTTCTATTACCTCGGAAAGTTTGGGCAAAAATTTTGACATGTAATTGACCATTTCTAGCATTCTTTGCAATTTTTCGACGTTATTTAGAGTCTTCAACTTCATTACTGCTTCTGTTTTTTTATCTGCTTTAGTTTCATTGTGCCCCAAAAATTTGATTTCTTCTTTCTTAAATTCACATTTGTCTTTATCAAGCTTCAGACCAGCTAGCTCTAGTCTATCAATTACTTTTTGTAATTATTTTAGTAACTCTTCTTTAGTTGTGGCGTAGATTCATCTGTCATCCATGAAATTTTCTACTCTTTCCACATTTTTCATAAAATTAGTAATTATTTCTTGAAACACTCCAGGAGCACTCGCTATGCCGGAAGGGAATCTTGAGCATGCATAACGTCCCCAAGGACGAATCACTCCAATTATTTATGCAGTCCAATTTTTTTAATACTTCCTCTGATTGCATACGGTATTTTACGAGCTGATTTTATTACAAATTTTGCATCTTCTTTAGGATCTATGTCATACTCGTAGCTGTTCGAGCAATCTTAGCCTTGAAATATTTTGTCGTTACTTCAAAAACTCTTTTGATGAGATTCAGTTGTGTGCTCGCTTCAATTCCTAGAACTGGTTGAACGTCAGCATTTACAACTACGCAATCTATTGTTTGGATCTCATTTTTCATTTTGCATTCGACTTACATCTCACTATCAACGTCAATTTTGTCTATTGTGTACGGAACGATTCTTTTAATTCTTGAATCACAAATTTTCATGCCAATATCATCAGCAATATATTTTGGCAATACGTTACACTGAGCTCCAGTGTCTAACTTCATTTTCATCTTGTTATTTCTTATGATAATTCCTCCAAACCATTGTTACTTTTCATATCGATTGCAACTATATAAAATTCTACTATTTTTTCTTCTTCTTCAATTATATTGACTTCATCTCTTCTTGTCTTGCATGCTACCGCAAAATGATTTGGTTTCTGGCACTTTGTGCTGGTTTTTCCAAGTGCAGGATAATTCTTCCTTGTCTTGTATTTTATTAAATCTTTTGCATTTGAATACTTTACTAGGTGCTATACTAGGAGTTACGGGTTTTTTATATTAATTGCTTCCACTGTTATCTCCGGTCTTTTTATACTTTCAAGTTTTCAGGAGTCAATTCGCTTGCTCGACATATTTGTATAGCTCTGTCTAATTAAAGGCTCTCTTCTGCGAGAAATTTCCCTCTTATCGTTTCATCTCTTATTCCTTTTATTATTTTGTCTTTTAACAAGCTATTCTGAATATCTTCAAACTCACACTTTCTACTTAGGGATTTTATTTTCGTTAAAAATTCGTCGAAAGACTCGCCCTCTTCTTGACTCGATTTGCTAAACATGTATCTTTCAAAAGTAACATTGATTTTTGGAGTGAAATTGTCTTCGAATCTTTGTTTTATTAATTACCATTTTTTTGTTCATCTTTAGTTAAATTGATGGTGTTCAATATCACTGCGACTTTCTATCCAATTGTAGACATGAAAGTAGCAGCTTGCACTTCAGCAGGCTTTTCATTTAACTGCGTATCTATTTCAAACCAATTGTACTGTTGATTTCAATTTCTCCGTGTTTGGGATAATTCTTCGTTGAGATTTATTAGTTTCGGCGACCCAATAATTAGGTTTTGTTTCGGTTGCTGCAGTATATCATCATGCATTTCAATATATTGCTTTTCTCACCACTGTTTCGTATTTCAATGTTTGATAGTGTTATAATGCACTGTGAACATACAAATTTTCATAATTTTCTGAAAAATTTAACTCTTTCAACACACTTCTGACACCATTGTGACGATAATCATTTATTATTCTAGATGGCATTACATATACTAATATCATCACATGTGTCAACTCTCTTTTCGTTTCGCTAATCCAGTTTCACTTTTCCGAATCTGATTTCCATGGATACTTCCTTGTTCTTGAGTTCTAGGTTATTCCATTCGAATCTGCGCTAATTTCCACTTGTCTTCTTCTCCACATTCAAACGTCATATATTTCAATGTTATCAATCTCCATATTAGGCATCTTATCGGGAAAAATTAGAATCCAGGTCAGAGAATCCTAGAAGCTTTGGATAAAAAGTATACCAAAGAATTTGTGACAAGTTAGATGAGCAAAGTCCAAGAACGAGTTCTCTAGAGTATTATAGTAGCTCAGTCAACAAAGCAAATATGAAAACTATTCGTTCCACATTTAGAACAATCAAATAACTCATCTCAAGCACAAGATACATCGCGGACATACTTGTAAAAGAACAAAGTATGAGAAAACACAAAATGGACGAATTATATGCAATGATTGAATAGCACATTTAATAATTTTATTAAATACATCATAAGTCTACTCCAAGTTGAAATAGATTCTGAAATAATCCATCACCTAATATGAATGAGCAATATACATGATTGCGTCTCTTCAGCTTATCTCTAAATTTATCTAGGAAAAAAATAAAACTCACCTAAGTGAGAATATCCTATTGACTGATTGTTCTATTCTCGGAAAAATGCTTCTTTTCACGATCCTAGATAAGTACCATCTACTTTCGCATCTCCCATCGTTGTATGTGTCTCTTCCTGGGGACGATTGAAAGTAAGCAAATAGGATTCCATTGATACCACCAAGAGTTTGTTGCACAAGAGGATGAACGACTTTATTGTATCGAGAAAATACACGTTTCCATTTCTTTTTCTTGTGGTGCTATCAATAGGATTAATAGAGTTATGCTAACTCGCCATATTTCTTCGAGTCCTTCATTCACTCCCCTTTCTATAGGTAGAAGAACTTGTGTTGCAGCTTCTTTATTACAAGACATCTAAAATATGAAGTGTATATTTAATATGAATATGTTAAGATTCTTTTTGCTAAAAGAAAAGAACTTAAAATCAATGAAACAAGATAATTTATTGATCAGTTACCACATTGTTCGTTTACAAAGGAGCCGGAAAGAAGCACTTGATGTTGAACATAATAAGCATGCAGTTATAGCCTGGAAGGCACCGACATTTTTCAACTAGTCATTTCAACATCGTTGGCATATCATTTTGACTATAGCTTATGGTGTATACATAGATGAAACAGCGGTCAGCTGATCCAGTAGCGGTGAATGTGGGGGTAAGAGTCCCACAAAGATGTCAAAAATTATTGAAAAAAAAAACAATGGCGTTGGAGCTTGACCTTATGATAACTACTATCATGTACATCCTGAAAACCTGAGTCAGCTGGTTAGTAAGCGGTGAAAGGACCGTCAGCTGACACGATGAACATAGCACTTAGCGACATATGAGTCGTATGTATACGAGCATCAAGTACTGTTTTCAGTACAGTAGCTGAGCTCCTTCCTGTAACAAATGCACAGCTGACTGTCGAATTTTCTACATAGGTGTGCTATTAAAGAATGAAAATTCACATGTGTCTATATTTTATTTCTTACAATTTTAATTGAAAGTAAGACTCAATCTGAAATAAGAATTGAAACTAAAAAAAGGTTATCCTATTAATTTCTCAATTATCCATTTTATATAAAACCTGGAACACCACTCTCACTCTCGCTCCCTCCGTTATCGTCTCCACTACTATCTGCTTCGAACTCACTCTCTTCCTCGTCACTGTCTATGAATAGAGTATTACATTAGTACAAATTACTGCGACTGTGTAATCAAAACGAGAACAATACTTTTCTTATCTACACCGTCGCTTTTTATTGAATGAAGAGATACTTCTGAAATTGTAGACGGTATTTCTTTGCCAGTAAATCTGAAAGAAGCTTTTTGCTACCTTAGAAGAATTTGTATGCTGCATCCACGGTTGCAACAAAATCAGCGATATAGATACAGTGCGTCTAGTTTAATTTAGAAAAGCGTACAAAGTTCAAGAAAAACAGTATTATAATTATGTACAGAGTGCGGCTATGACGGAGAAATAATGGGAGTGTTTGATAGCGTTATTGATGTTTCTAGGCAAAGGAAGCATTGTGTTTTCTCATTTGTGTCATATTTCGTGTGAGATAATTGTTTCTTTTTTGTGTAAGGTACAATTTTTCCGGAATGTTTTCTATCATAGTGTTCTATGTAGGGTAGCTTTGACATGTTGTGTAAATCTAAGATTTTTGTAAAATGGTCTATGTTATAGATTTAACGTATATACTTGTTTTGTAATCGTTGCAATTGCTGTAACACTAAGTGTGAGACCGAACACCAAATTGGAGCTTCATATGTTTACATAGATCGTATGATGGATGTGTAAAGTAAGTGTTGAATTGTAATTATTATCAATTATTACCAAGAATTAATCCATGCATTGTCTCAAAAATCATATCACAAATTATATTTAAATTATTGCTTATACATGGACAGATATATTTTTCTGAATATTGAACTTATTGAAAGTGTTATTGATGAGCTCATTTCATTGATTGTAAAACACCAGGGCAGTCTAACTTACAGGTTATGGTTCCAGAACGGCACGTTGCTAAATGTCCTGTGTTGAAGTTGAATAAAACCAGCTAAATAAATTGCAAAAAATAAATCTTAGACCAGATACACCAGCAAGTCGCCAAGTCAAAACGTCACCAGAAAGTCATCAAGTCAGAAAGTCGGAACTCAGAATTTCAATCGTCAAGCCCAATTGAGTTTGAGGTCGAGTGTACGAGCAAGCAGTCAGTCAACGAGTCACCAAGCCGCAGTCATCAAGATATCAGCTTAGTCAGATAAGAGTTTGAAAATTATTTTTGGCCCCTTTTTCGTTCTCCTTTTTTCTGTTGATCTTTTCATAATATTGTTATCTGTGTGTACTCAAATAGAAATGGATAGAGTGAAGTCGCAGCTCGAAACTTCAACCGAGAGAGTTCAGAAAGAGGTAAACTACGTTTCATGGCTTTCCAAGTTAAATTTAACATTCGAGTCGAAGAATTGGTGTACTGTTGTGAAAGAGTTGGAAGATAGACCGGGCGCGGATGGAAACAGAACTGTTGTCAGGGCCTTGATTGAAAAGAATCTTGGAGCACAGGCATTCATAGGTCTAAATGTAGATAGTCACATAGCTCTTAAAATTTTAAATTGTAGAATCTCAAAACAGATGTAAGAGAAATAAGACATGCTATATAATAGAAAGTAGGATCTTCAGATTGAGGGGTTGCAAAGACGTTTCTGTAGTTTCAAGTACGACACAAATCTTTCAGCTACCGAAAATTGTATGCAGAATTAACAATTGGCCGAGAATCTGGAAGCTGGAGGTGAAGACATAGAAGAGAGTTGGATTCTGACCAGAATAATCGAAATGCTGCAACCCAAGTTACACCATTTCCGAACCGCATGAGATAATATCAGCACCCAAGAAAATAAATTCAACTTACTCGTTGAAAAGCTGAAACTAGAAGACAGACTAGATAAAAATGGAACACAAATCCAAAACGCGCTCAAGGAAATCATTATTGTCGGCAATACAAATCACTAGGATACTCCGTCCGTCGAATGTTTTAAATGCGGTAAAAGAGGACACATAAAGAAATACTATTAAAATAAGCCGTGTTCTAAATATTCAAACTACTGTGGAAGTAAATATCTTTGTAACAACTGCAAACGCATAGGACATTTCGCAAAAGACTGTGCAGAAGGAAAGGTCAGCAAATATAGTGAAAATTCAAATAAGAATCAGTCAGGAAATCCGAATCGCCGAGCTCTAGCTACCATTGGTCTATCAACCATTGAAGTTATTGAATTGAATTCTCACAAGAACTGCGCTGAACTTTTGATCCAGAATTGTGCTGTCACGCAGCATATGACCTTCCGATAAGACTTGATGGGAAATTTCAAGGAACTAAAGGTACCAATATTTGTTGTGATTGGGATGTCACTAAACTGGATGGATCAGGAATTGGAGATGTGAAACTTGAAGCCTTCAATGGACGAGACTGGGAGAAGGTGATACTAGAAGATGTTCTACTAGTTCCAGATCTGAATTTCAACCTATTATCCGTAACTCTGCTGGACAAGGCCTATAAACAGAGAGCAGACGCATGCAGCTCAAAATCTCTTACTATGAATGGACAGGAAATAGTTGCCATGGCCAAACAAGTTGACAATAATTGCCTAGCAGCAACTAGCCTCAGGATCTGGCATAGTAGAATGGCGCATCAGAATGTGAGTCAAATGAAGAGTGTGCTAGATAGAAAGGAGATCAAATATTAAGATGATTGGGGAGAACATGTTTGTGAAAGCTGAGTATATGGGAAACACCATCGCATTTCACATCCAACTAATTTTAAGACCGCCGGAAGTAGATATAAGAAGCTGGTTCTGGCGCAATCTCAAGGTCATCAGAGATAAGAACGTCTTGAGAACTGATAAGAACGTCTTGAGTTTTCTTGGCTAACGTCTCAAGAAATGATAAGAACGTCTTGAGAAATGATAAGAACGTCTTGAGTTTTTCTTGGACAGCGTCTTAAGAAATGATAAGAACGTCTTGAGAAATGATAAGAACGTCTTGAGTTTTCTTGGCCAACGTCTTAAGAAATGATAAGAACGTCTTGAGAAATGCTAAGAACGTCTTGAGTTTTCTTGGCCAACGTCTTAAGAAATGATAAGAACGTCTTGAGTTTTTCTTGGACAGCGTCTTAAGAAATGATAAGAACGTTTTGAGAAATTTCTTGATCAACGTCTTAAGAAATGGTTGAAAATGAAAAGAAGCGCGCTGATGCTGCCATCTGTGAATGAGTAGCTAAAGGTTGCAAGAAAAAAATAAAATGAAAAGAAGCGCGCTGATGCTGCCATCTGTGAATGAGTAGCTAAAGGTTGCAAGAAAAAAATGGAGGGGCATCTGGAAGATTTTTGTGGTGTGTTAAAGATTTTTTTTTGTGTTATTACACACTAATAAGTATCGTTTGCATATGAATTTTGTTAATAAGTTTTGCGAGTGCATGTGTACTTAGATCAACGAATAAAAAATATTATAACAGAGATATAATTGTATATATATATATATATATATATATATATATATATATATATATATATATATATATATATATATATATATATATATATATATATATATATATATATATATATGAATGCAGGATGTATACGTTTGATAACAATAAAATTGATAGGCTTACATTCGTTGTTACATGCTCTGCAGAAAGATTTATCTTTTGTGACTAGTTTCAAGGTTATTGTAAATCAAAATTGAACGGAAGACTTATCAGTAGAACGGAAATTTGGACTTACATAGTGATAAAGTCGTATTATTTTGTATTATAAAATAGCTGTTAGAATTTTATGCTTTCTATTTTCAATAGCCACAAGCTTTTTGTTATACATTTTTTAATTGATATGAAATCTGTAACGTTCAATGATAAAGTAATAGTACATCACATGATAGCGTGGAAATATGCATACAAATTAAGTCATCATGGAATATGGGAGCAATATGCAAGAGATCGTTTCCGTTTTCAATATAAAATTAAACAATATTCCATTATTTTAACACCAATGTTGGAGTATAGAATAAATGATTACAGAAATAATTACTTTAAAGAAAAAAATGATTTTCGATAAGAACATCACTTTTAAAAGTTATTGGATACTTTTCTTAATAATAATTTTCATGTGTGAACGTTTTACTGCGCAGGATTTGTATAGAATGATAAGAAAAATATATAAAAAGACAGGAATTTTATTGTTTTATTCAGTGTTGATACACATTTTTTCAAGTGAAAAGATTTATATTCATATGTGTGTAAAAAAAAATAAGGAAGAGAAAATGGTAAGATTTTTTGTATTTCATTTTGTAATATTTTTTAATTGTTGAATTACTTATAGCAAGTGAAAACGAACAATAACGGTAAAAAATATCCAGCTAATAAGAAAGCTTCTTGTAAACAAATTTCCCAAAATGGAAAATCAATGATAAAAAGAAGAATTAATCTAAGTAAAAATGTTATAAATGTTGAACAAGAAACTGGTAAACTTGAAAATGGAATTACAGCGGAATCAAGTAGAAATGTTGACCAAGAAACTGCTGAGCTTGTGAAAGAAGTAACACTGGATCCAATGTTTAATAATTTACCACCACCATTCCCTGTGATTAGTAATAATAATAATGAATTAATTATAGAACATAGACAGTTTTTAGATGAGAATGTTTGTGTATGTGTTGGTATTAATCCAGTACAAAATTTTGAAATAATTGTTAGATTGAATAACAAAAGAATTGGAAAGTTTATAGATTTCAAAGTATGTGAGTGGTATGAGCTCCTTATGACTTATAATATTATTATGGATTAAATGAATGGTAATTCGACAATAGAATCGTATTCATTTTTGAATAATAAAATTTTATTTGATATTATAGAGAATAAAAAAATTATTATCATTGAGTCACAGAATAAACAAATCTATCTGAGCAATACAAGTCTTAACAATTTATTTTTAATTTCAGATTTTTTGAATTCTACAATTAAGTACTTGGAATCTTTAAACTTTTTCAACTACTATTCCAATATTGTAAGACAGTCATTAACATGTGAAGGAGAAATTTTCTCTAATATTTATAATATAGTTAATAATTTGAATAATATTCATAATTTAGCAATAAAGCAAATATTATTAACCTATCCAGATGTAGTCAATGATACTGTCCAGTATTTTAATGGGGAAAATATTAATGAAGTATTAGAGATAAATTAAATGATTGAACTATATTATTTTTGTAATTCTTCCTATTAACAATAATAGTTCTTCATAATGTAATTGTAATTGAGTGTATTTATTTGATAAGGAAAAAAAATAAATAAACAGTCTTATAGAAAATATTGTTAATTATTTATATTTCTAATTTTTATTTTACAAAACTTACAGATTTCAAATAAAAGCTAAAAAGTAACATCAATAAAAGAATAATGAACTTAATTCAAACATTATTTATTAGTTTTGATAACAATATTTTCAATTGTTCATATAAACTAATATTTGGACAACTGATATTAAAAAGAGAAAACTCAAATTTCTCGGCTTTTTCAAGTGATTTTGTAAATTCATTGAATTCATAGTAGTAATTGTTTATGAAAAAATATATACGTCCATTTGTATACTTAAAAACTGATTCAATATTATTTGGAACTCCAGGAAAAATTGAATCTAATGTTCCATATTCTTCAGTATTAAATTCACATTCATTTATTTTTATATACGAATTATTTTGATAAAATATATAAGTCTGTCCGTTGTTTGTTGAAACAGCTCCATTAATATTAGTAATGCGACTAATATAGGGAGTTTGAGTACTTTCCAATTGAAGAGATGGAAATTTTATATTATATGTCACGTCATCTATTATTATTACAACGTTTCCATTTGGTCTTTGGTAAATAGCATTCAACTTTTTGAAGAATTTAGGTATAAAGTTCAACCAATCTGTCAATAAATATGGTGTTTCATTAAAATTTTTTTCGTTAAGATTTTTAATCCAAACCCATTCATTATAAAATATATATAGTTTCTTATTAAGTACTAGAAACTTAATAACATTTGTTAGTTTACATAAATTAGGTTGAAAATTTGGAATAATAGTTGCTTCGGTTATAACATTATTAGGCTTAGCGTAATATTTTGTTGTTGTTGGAATGGTATTCTGGTTTCTTTTTCCATACAAAGATTGAATAGCATTTATGTCATCCACAGATAAACCATAAGGTTTACCATTACCATTTTTAAACACATTATTATCGTATGCTGGAAACATAATACTATCTGGGATGTTTGAATGTTCAATTCCAAGGGAGTGTCCAATTTCGTGTACAAGTACATCAAAAAGGCTAATCTCACCATTTTGTGGTTCTACTAGCTCGTAAGACCAATTTTCTGTTGAATCTAAATGAACTTCTGATTGCATATTTGTATTGGGGTATTCTGCGTGTCCCAACATGTTGCCTGGTCCATCGAATATACTATTACAAAAATTGTGAGTGAAATAGCTATAGTGATGGGGTGATGTTCCAAATGATATTAAAATAGTAGCATCATGAGGATCAATAACTTCTATAAAATGAAGATTTGTGTGATTAGACCAAACTTCAAATGCAATTTTAATTGAATCCAGCACAAGGTTCTGTTCTTGAATATTACCATAAAAATTCCAATAAATTGTATTATTACCCCATTTTATTGGATGTGTTCGGAAATAAACATCCTCAACACCACATCTATATTTTTGTACAAAACTAATCACTTCTTTATTAATTTCACTCGTATTTTGTAAATTATATCTTTGTTGGAATGTTTTCAATCCTTCTATGAATATCGTGCTATTTTTATCTAGTTTGAATAATTCAGTAGTTGTTAAATTTAAGTAACCATAATGATTTAAATAATTCACAACTAATTGAAAGTCGTTAACACTAGAATAAACACTAATACTCAACAATAAAATTAGATAAAAAAACAACATGTTTTAGCTTATATGTTTATTAGCATACTTCTTGAATAAGAATGGTTATATATAACAAAAAAAATGCTTATTTATATATAATAACACTATTTGCACAATTAAATATTTTTTTAAGATTAACATTTTTTACTTTAACTTTTCCAGAACAAATTAAATGAATTAAAAAGCACAGGTTTCACAATTTCCAATACATGGTGGTGGACCATCCATTTGTATGTGTTGATTAGGTAAATTCCAATGTTCCACACATGGTAGCCTCTTTATTACATTAGGGTTTATTTTGTAAGAAACTGGAAGTTTTCCCCAAATATTTAATAAATCATTACCACTAAATAAATTTAATATATCAATAAATGAGTTATCACTTAATTTTTTACAAATATATGCATCACAAGCTAAGTCACCAATTATTTTAAGTATTCCGCTATCGGTTGAATTTTCTTTCATAATTTGTTCATACAATTCACTTTTTCTTTTAGACGATGCGCACATGTCCTTATAAACTTGTAATAAATAATTTGCTAATATTTTTAAACTCATCATGAGAAATTTTTTTTTACTTCCAATCTTTACGAAAGTAAAATAAACACTGATGATGTATTAAAAAAAAATACAATCTTTTATATTATATTACTTGAATTAAAATAACTTTCAAAAAAAAAATTAAAAACAATAACTTATTAATAAAACATAAAACAAGTTAGTACTTGCCTTATACAATTACTTGAGATGAAAAAACAAATGAATAATTAATAAACCTTACAAGTTTAAAAATAAAAAAACAAAATATATTCTTTTTTTCAAAAATTATATTTATTATATATCTATTGATTTATACAATTCATCATCTAAATAGTCTTTAATTTTATATACATTACTTATTGCACAGTTATTGCAGTGATTAAAACAAGTTCTTCGTGAAAGAATATTCTTAAGAGCTCTACATTCCTCTAAAGATATAACATTGTATTTATTATTGAATGACTCAAGGTATACTTTTTTCACATTACCTTTAACATATATTACTTTTGCACTATTTAATATAGGTATAATTGTTTCCGAAAGTTTGGTATATGGTATGCAGCCATCATCCCAACGAAATCCATGATAATTTTTATATAACCAAACAGCTTGTCTTCTATATTTTGATTCCAGTTGGTTCCAGGAAAATGGTGGCTCAAATAATAAATGACACAGCTTATTCCCATCTCTTGACATGATAGCAATTTCTTTTGCTACCATTATATAATTTTCCGCATTAAATCCCTGTATATCAACAATTAACTCCATTCCTAGTTGTTTCAATGACTATTTTATACTAATGTTCTAATTGCACTTGTGAGTGGGTTATATTCTATAATTTTATCGTGAATGATCAAACAATATGCACTTGTGTTTTCAGGAAAATTCTCGCTAGATTCAAATTCTAATCTAACATCTACAGCACTATTTTTTATTGAATCATTTTGATTAGAACAGTTTATGATTATAATTGGAGCAATTGATTTGAATTCTGATTTACTAAGAGCTGGTCCAATATATGTTTCGTAGTAATTATAATAAGCTTGAGGAAATTTCGCATACATATCGTACAGTAAGGCATAATGGTTATTTTTAAAATCAAGATTCATGTTATCATATGGATAACAAATTGAGTTTAAATATAGTTTTATATTTGTTAAATTACAAATATCAAAGTTACTGCTGTTTTTATCTTTTTGATTTTTACGATTAGTTTGGAAACCAATAATAACAAATCTGGGTTTTTCCATTTGAGTAGAGGATTTAATCGACCATGTTTGTTTTTTTGACAATTGAAGAGCAGGATATTCATATAAATCCCAAGAACGGAAAGCACAAGATATGAATCGATTTGAATTAACTATTTTTAATAATTTTAACCTATACTCATCGTTAACATGAATATAAGGAACTCTCCAATGTATTTTATTCAATTGAAATTTCGAATTAGCTGTAGATGTATAAGCATTAGCATCAGTTCTTGCTCTTATAAGTGCTAGCTCTTGCCTAACATTCACCATAATTTTCGTATTATCTTCACAGAACCCAAGTAGCATTTTTAAAGGAAGACAAACATTAAAATTCCCATTAGCATCTAAAATGTTAATGTCTTGCCCCCATCCAGCGTTTTCCAGATTTTTACTTTCAACATTAGTTAAGGAGCCATATGCCTTTAAAGTAGATGTAATTCCAACATTTTTTGTTTTATCTACCTTAACACTATTTACCAAGTATTTAATTTCATCAAATAGAAATGCAATACCATTATTTGTTATTTTTGTATCATAAGGAGGTACAGCATTTTCTTCTGTTGATAATTTACCTTCAATATATAAGAAGCTTTGGTTTGGTAATGTGTATATGTCTTGCTGTTGAATTTGAATTCGAATCTCATCACAATTGTTAAATGCTGATGCAACCAACGGTTGATGGCTGTGCATTTCAATTCGACTTATTGCATTATCAAAAGATATTCCTGACGTTACAACCAATATATCACTCATTCTGTTTTTTTCTCTTCTATTTTTTTTTTAAATGAAACCCAAGTAATTTGAGGAAATTCTTATTTTTTCTTGTTAACTCCTTAATAACTTTCGACGAACTAATTTTACCACAATTGGATTTTGTTCTTTTATAATCAATTCCCATTTTTTAATTTAGGCTTTTTTCAAGTGAAGTCTAACTGTTATTGTCTCACCTTGGAAATTTACAAATCTTCCTTCTTGGTCAACAATATGAATAGTAATGTTGCTTATCAATTTTGTGTTCACTTCTAAATATATAGGACTTGGAGGTACTAAATTAATTTTATGACCTGGCGCAACTTCAGGAAAGAATTGGTGTATAGTATGTGCAGGTAAATCATTTTTATAAGCTCCTGATATTATATTACATTCTAATAAAATTGCGTTCACTTTTATTATATTAACAGGTAAATCACTTTCATGAAATGTGTTCCGTTCTAATATTCGTTTTTCAAATCCCAATAGTGAACCAAATGAATCTTCTTTTGTAAAATCAATTGTAACAGTACTTCTGAGCTCACATTTCAACGTATTATTATTTGGTTTTAGAAAAATGAAATCATGTTTCTTTTTTTTCCCTTCTCTTTCAATATTATTTGATTCAAGTTTTTCTTCGGAAATGTAATTAGGATCATTCAATTCTTTTCTCAATACCTGTTCAATATCCTCAATTTCATACGACCCCACTGGTATTTGAAACAGTGTAAAATCTTTATCTGCTTGTTTTTTATAATAGAATTTATTATTAGTTCCATCAATGTTTGGTATTGAATGAAATGTGTCGAAATTGATAAGACCCATTACATATTTACAATTATTATCTAATTCAATTGGTGGAAAATAGTCTGCAGAAATTATGGACTCTTTTCCTGTAAGTGTGAATAATATTGATTCCATGTTGTAACTGACATGATAAATATTCATGCTTGATATTTTATAAGATATTCCAAGCATAAATGACCACAATTGTATGCATTGAAGTTTTGAAAACAATTGTAATTATAATTTATTTTAATATTAGGACCAAAATAATTCACTAACTCTTTTGGCGGAGGTAAATTTCCAAAACTGTCAAAATAATTTACGATATTATTTTTTTTAACATACGCTACCCAATGAGTACCAGAACCATCATAAGAATCTAGATTTATTACAGTAGACTCGTTTTTTAATGGGTTCTTGGGTAAATTGTTCCGCATGTAAACTCCGCGGAAATTTTTTATATTATACTTGTTCACATATTTTTTTATATCAATATTTGTCAAAGGCTTCTTTGGTAATTTTATTTTTTGGAGTGTTTTTTCTTTCTTTTGTTCTTTTTCATGCCACCACCTGTTTTATATGGTTTTAAGTAAAGACCTTTACCTAGGGCTTTGTTGACACCATATGAAGCAGCACCACTTGCAGCGCCAGCAAGTAATGCTTTTCCAATTAATGGAAGAAGTGCCAGTGGTAAAAAGCCACCAAGCTTTCGAGGTGTTTTCAGTACCCGCCGTTTCTTCGATTTCTGAGCTTTTTTTTTCTTATTCATTCCCATTCCAAGTTTCTGTTTTGCCTTCATGGCGTTAGTTACTGTCCAAGCAGCTACTTTTTCACTAAATTTTGCGTCGTTAGATTTAACTCTTTTCCAAGCTTTCTCTTGTAAAATTTTATCAGCGTTGTGACGATCATTCAAATTATTACTAACTGAATAAGCTATATCGTGTTCACGACATGCAACATCTAATGGATTAATACCCCTGTCTCCCCTATTTAATCTTTTTTCCAATTTAGTTCCTGGTCCACAAAATTGATAACCTGGAATATGTAACTCTATAGGTAGGAAGTTAATTGCCTTATTCACCAATCCTTTTCCGTGAAACTTTTTTCGATGTATAAGCATTGGTGCATTTTACTTAACTGAATATTTATATATAGGAGAGTGTTTTTATATGAAAACCAGTAGTTACCATGAAATTTATAAAGCAAAAACATCGTTTCCAAATAAACAATTTTGATAATAAAGAAAGTAGAAAAATTATAAAAAAACATAGCGACTTACTACCTAATAGCATAAGATGTATTATCGTTGGACCAAGTAATTGTGGTAAAACAAATATTTTACTTAGTTTACTCACACATCCAAATAGATTAAAATTCAAGAATATATATTTATACTCTAAATCATCGAATCAACCTAAGTATAATTTTCTACAAAAGTGTATTTCAAGAGTTAAGGGTATGGGGTATCATGCGTTCAGTGAAAATGTTGATGTTATAAAACCTACTGAAGCTAAAATGTTTTCCATCATTATTTTTGACGACATTATATGTGATAAACAAGACTGTATGCGTAATTTTTCCAGTATGGGTAGACATAGTGATATTGATTGTTTTTATCTTTCACAATCTTATGCAAAAATACCCAAACATTTAATCAGGGACAATGCTAATTTTATTATAATAGTCAAGCAAGACAAAACGAATTTACGGCATATTTATGACGATCATGTGAATACGGATATGTCATTCAATAAGTTCAAGGAATTTTGTATAAGATGTTGGGAAACTAAATATGGATTCGCAGTTATAGACAAGGACAGTGAAGAGAAAGGACGTTATCGTAAAGAATTGGATAATTTTCTTGAGCTCCGTTCTATTTACAATGACAAAAATGAATAATAACAAAAATCTTGAGGAAATAGTTAATGTTAGTAAAGTATTGAGGAAAAAATTAAATGCATTAAAACATAGCAAAATGGATGAAAATATTTTATTGGAAGAAACATTTAAACCCATCACAAATCCACTTGAAACGCTTGTTGAAAATACAAAAGTACAAGAAAAGAAAAACGAAACTAATATAAAAAAAAGTATAGGTAAAGAAAATGTATTACTTCCAAAGGAGAGAAGGTCGGATGTGAGGAAGGTTTTGGATTTTAATGTTGAAACTCCAAGTACCAGTTTTAATGTGAAAGATGAAGATATTTATGAAGATTTTCCCATAATATCACCAACATCACAGGCTCAAGAATCATTAAATACCCTTCAAGGAAAACTTGAAATGGAAGATTTAAAATTGAAATTTGGTGATATAGGACATGTATATCTCTTGAAAATTATAAATAAAGATAAAGAATTAGATAATGTGTATGGATTAAAGTATAATAAAAAGGATGGAATATTTAGATTGGGTAGAAAGGAAGTTCATATAGATAAGAATGATATTATTATTGACGATAAGGAATACAAAGGAACTGAAGGTCTTTATGAATTGATATTTATGAAGAAACCTGAGAATTTCACAGAAGAAGACAAAATTGAGTATATAAATATATTGGAACAAACAAATGCACACAAAAATTCAACAAATAATTTACTTAAAACTTCAAGTACTCCAAAATATTTCAATATAATCGAACCATATTTTACCAAGAAAGAAGAACCATTGGGTTCAAAAAGAAGAAGAAAACCACCTGCCAAATACTTACCAACAGGTTCTGGTCTATTACCATTAAATATGCAGTATTCTAGTTGAAAACGGGAGTATATCTACTGGGATAATCCAAATGAATTAGTTGATAGATTGCAATTACTAATAGCCTCTAAATCAGTGGGCATTCAGGTCATGATAATGAAATCATTTCAATTATTGAAGAATTGAAAGAAGCAAATATAATAAAATAGTTTTCACATAATGTTTGTTCATTTTAAGTTTGTCTTTACAATAATAAAGACGTTTATTTTTAATAGAAACTACTTTTATCATGTCAGTGGATAAATTTGGTCGTTATTCTATGAAAAAACGAAAGAACATTGCCACATTTTCTTTTGATGAATATGGAAGTTTTGATTTAAATGGGAAACAAATTTCGAATATTGGAAGAGCAATGACTGATGGTGATGTAGTTACAAAAGGTTATATAGATAAAAGAATTATTGATATAGAAAAATTTCTAAATTTGAACACTATTATTTTGCAACAAACAAATAATGAATATATATTTAATGCCAAATCAAAACATATAGGCAATTTACCAGCACCGCTTCATAAGGATCAAGCTGCTAATAAGTTATATGTTGGTAGTATAGTGCAAGCTATTAAAAAAGAATTT
This sequence comes from Dromius quadrimaculatus, assembly GCA_963989225.1. Taxonomy (NCBI): domain Eukaryota; kingdom Metazoa; phylum Arthropoda; class Insecta; order Coleoptera; family Carabidae; genus Dromius; species Dromius quadrimaculatus. The sequence goes on along the minus strand of OZ022326.1, from coordinate 46,083,078 downwards.
GAAAATGAAATATTGATTATAAAAGCTTTAATTAATGAAGAAATTGACAAAGCATTCAAATTGAAAGCTTTGAATGATTTTGAAAAAGAAATTGATAAATTAAAAAACGAAAATAAACTATCAGAAAAAAATAAAATTTAAATCACAAAAAAAAATGACAAAGAGAGAAATTATTGAAGAACTACACAAACAAGCTAGAAGACATTATAATAGACGCAGAGTAATAACAAAAGGCTTGAACGATTTATGGCAAGCTGATCTTGTCGAAATGATACCATACGCAAACAAAAATAAAGGATACAAATACATGTTAACTGTAATTGATGTATTTTCTAAGTATGCTTGGGCTAAACCTGTAAAATCCAAATCAGGTGAAGAAATTGCTAAAGTATTCCAAGATATTATTAAACAGAAGAGAAAACCTAAGAATTTGCAAACAGATAATGGAAAAGAATTTTATAATAAATATTTTAAAGAAGTATTGCAAAAATATAATATAAATCACTATTCTACATTTAGCAACTTGAAAGCAAGCGTAGTTGAAAAGTTCAATAGAACACTGAAAAATAAAATGTGGAAGGAGTTCAGTTTTCGTGGATTTTACAAGTGGATTGATATTTTACCAAATTTACTTGAATCATACAATAATACAAAACACAGTACAGTAAAAATGTGTCCAGCTGATGTTAATAGTAAAAATGAGAAATATTTACTTAATACTGTATATAGTAACATAAAAATTGCTGGTCGTGCAAAGCTGAAGTTAGGTGATTTTGTTAGAATATCAAAGTTGGAAAATGTATTCGAAAAAGGCTATACTCCAAACTGGTCAACTGAAATATTTACAGTTTCAAAAATAAACCTAACAAACCCAGTAACATATAAACTGAAGGATTATTTGGAGCAACCTGTTGCAGGTGGATTTTATGAAGATGAGCTACAGAAAACTAAACACCCAAATATATTTTTAGTAGAAAGAGTTTTAAAGAGAAAAGAAACACAGGTCTTTGTAAAATGGTTAGGGTTTGACAGCTCACATAATTCGTGGATAAATAAAAATGAAGTTTTATAATTTTTATGAAGTTTTTCCTACTAGCTTAATTGAACGAGCTCACTGACGAACGGCTCAAGCTGATAAATAACGATATACATACGTCATCAGCATTACTTGTTATGATAAACAAGTGACTGGAGCCTTGAAAAAACACTTTGAAATGTATGAAATCATCATTTTAAACAAATGTGTGAGTATGTAAAGATATAATAAGCATTGCTCAGCTGCAAACAAAGAGTCTATAAAATACTTGAACGATAATTTGAAATATAGAATTGAAATGTATATTGAAAAAATGAAATTGTTGAAACAAAACATTAATATATATAGTAATGTAGTTTATATAACAAAAAATATCGAAAAAATTAGTCTTTAAGTACAATGCTATGTAAATGAAAAAATGACCTCAATAATAAATAATATTATTATATTTGAGCTTTTTTATTATATCCAAATCCTTATTCATCCTGAAAAAAATGTGAATAGTAGGAAAAATAAAACAATATACATATTGAAAAAATCACTGCATTCAAATATAAAGTGGCCTTACAATATATTTTAATTAAAAAAAATTAGATTATGTATTACAATATTTTTGTATAAAATTTTTGATATAACTACAATATCAATTAATTCAATAATACTATTATACTTAATTACATTTTTCTATTTTAATACAATTGTAACAGTTGTTATATATTTTTTTGTATTGAATAATGCCCCCAAGGTAATGTGTCATTTTTATTTTCTCCTACACATCGTTTATTATCGTCGCCATTTAGAGTTAATTTGTTCGTTTCAACACTAAATATATTATGATTTTCTGATATAATTCTATTTTGTTTTTTATGTAAATTTTCAGAATTAAAAAGTGTATTTTTAAAATTATCTATAGTTAAACATTTGGTAACACTTTTTGACACTCCTTTTGCTTTACAATGAGTTTCATTTTCCAAAGCGAAAGAATACATCTTAGCTTTCAAACCCGCAAATTCCAACATAATTTTTCCCCCATTTTCATCTTTAAACAGTCCCACAACTTTATTATTATTTGAATAATTTGATGTGTCAAAACGTTCAATATTCTGTTTAATTTTGATATAGGAATTTTCAAAAAATTGAAATATCAAGGAATCTGTATCTTGATACAGTAATTTTGAATGTGGTAATTTAATGCTGATAAAATTGTAATGAAAATCATACATTAACCATTTGCTAACATCAAGAATAACCATCCCTACATATATAGGTTTATTGAAACATATTTTAATTTTACTCAACTCTATTGAAGCCAAATCTTCAGTAAATGGTATAACTTTTTTACAATTTGGTTTCGCAATCAATTTTCGTGCTTGAGCTTGCCCATTCCAACTTGTAACAAGTTTTATATCTCTTCGGTTTCTAATATTCTCTATAGACTTTCCAAATATTGCATTATTAATAAGTTTATACTGATCTCTTTCAAAATCGTTTTTTGCATTTTTCCTAAAATTTGTGTTCAAATCTATAAATTTTTTCAACCATAAATCTTGTTTGAAGGATATTACTCTATAAATTTTAGTCAACTTCATTCCTAGAATCAATGCTTGTTGTAAGTTTCTGTAATATAATACATATTTGGATTTATTATGTAAAGTTGTCATTAATTTCGGTGTTTTTGAATTTTCTGGAATTTGGTGTTCAGAACACAATGGAAAGTCTCTATGGGTGTCATGTAAATCTATTGGATATTCTAAGTCAACTTCCAATACATAGCCCTCCAAGCTATCATTAGGTATATTTATTATATCAAGTCCTGTAATTTCTTCATTGTTTAAGAATTTAAAGCCGCCATAGGGTAAATATTGAGTCATTGCCCACCCATACAAATTACAAGCGTCAAAGTACATCAAATATGAATCTTTTTCAGATGAATTATAGTCTTTCATATACTTATTATTAGCTTTTGCATAACGAGTTACACACTGACATATACCACCTCGAATGGCTTTCTCAAACATTAAAATCATATCAACATCAGTTTATAACTGTAGATTTACTTTTGTCATTTTTAACATACTGTCCCATGCGTAACCTACAGCAACAAAAATATTTATAAGAAATTTATATGTTTTTTAACTTGAAAAATTTTACCTGGTAGTGTGAAATAATAAGCTGGATCAAGATTATAAGCGTTAATACAAACATCTCGAAAGTTTTCAAAAACTTGAGCTAGCAAGAGAACATCTGTTTGGAGATACAGTTCTAAATAGTCTCCTAATGTATCTATATTAAATGTAGACCAAATTTTTTGTGCGTGGGCGTAATCTGCGTCACTTACATGTTCATTTTTCAATTTTGAAAAAAAAGCTTGTTTAGCAGGTAAATTTTTTTCTTCCATTTTTTCCCATGAATTGAAATAATCATAAGGGAATATCCCCTTTTTAAGTATCAAATTTCGTTTATCTTTATCAGGATAATTTTTATCTATTATATATAATTTTTCTTTATCTAAATTATTAACCAGTTTTTCCAGTGAAGTACTCAAGAACCTAAAAAATTAATTTAAATTCATTCATTTTTTTTTTACTCTTTAAGAACTTACTTGTATGAATCTAAGAAACGTAGTTGGAATTTGCCTACTGTTACTGAAAACGTCATATATTTTTCGCTATTATTTGGAATAACATAAATATGTTCATCCTCTGAACCAAATTCTTTTATAAAAAGATGAGAGTCGTAACCACTGAAGTTATGGAAAAATACGGGTATGAATTTGGAGTTTTTGTACTTCAAATTACAATCTTCATGTGCTGCGCCTCTATATTTTCCTAAAAATAACTCAATATTCTTTTATAAAGTTCAAATAAAGTATTAAACTTGATTAAAGTACCTGTAAAATGACAATGGTCTCTAACTTCCATATCTGCTATTCTAATCTTTTCTCCACAAATATGACAATCTGTAGCATTATCAAAATCCTGCCAATCTTCATGGGTCATTATAATTGATACGGTGTTCTTATAAAAAATCTCAATTATCTTGACAACGCTCTTCAATCTATGCACAAACCATTTAGCAGCTTCAGGTCTACGAAATGATTCAAAAAAAGATAAAGATTCATCATACGAACAAACAACCTTATATGCTACGGCACATGGTACATGATATTGATATTTCATAGTGTACGATGTACTACTATTTGGTTGACATGTATCAATTGGTGCTGTTAAACATTCAAAGTCAGCGTAAATGACAAATGGATGTCGTTCTTTTCTTAGAAAATTTTTAATTTTAACCCACATAGATGTTTCAGTGGGTAACTCAATTTTAACTGCGTCAACGAATTGACAATACTCTTCATGTTTAGTTAGTAAAATTTCAGTTCCAAAATACTGTAGACACCGGTCGCATATAAAGCGTTTTCTATTACTTTTATTCATTTGAAATGATAATAAACGAGAGAGTGACTTTATCCATGCGTAATGTGACTTCTCATTCTCTTTCCAATAAAGTAAATTAATATGTGTATTTAGTTTCTTTTTTGTATAATAAAGCGGACCCACAATATTAGTTCTCTTATTTGTTGCAATTTGCTCTAATCCATATACGTTTATTGATAAATTATTTTGTTTCTCAAATTTAATAATGTCACACAACGGTGTAGGGAAATTTATATTACTTAAATTGAAAATATCAACAAAATTTTGAGGATACTGAGAGACACGATCTGAACTTTGTTCCGTAGGGTAGAATGCTGATAATATGGCCCAAACAAAGCAATATTGGTCATTATTTTTCACATTTATGACAGCTTTTTTTTTTTATATCGTTTGGAAGTTCTATATATGATGAACCTCCACTATTTATTGGATCAAATTTATTTATATTAACCTTAAAACAAAACAAAAATTACGTAAAATAAAAATTATATCAAAAAACAACTAACTCACTTTTAAATATAAAATTTCACGCAGCGCTTTTCCGCTATCGCGTTCTTGAAATTCTTCCATTTGTGATAAAATAGGTTCTTCAACAACTTCCAAAAACTACTCGGTAAAATCATCAGATAACGTTACTGGTTTCATTTTAGAATGATGGAATATATCAGCATCAATTGTCACACCATTTTTTTGTAATGTATACAGACAAGCTAATTCACAATTAATCTTCACTGATGCACGATAAAAATGCATAAACTCGCCTACTTTACTTATTAACAGTAATAAACACTCTCCTAAAAAAGTTTTAGGATCTATTATAGAATCATTATTATTAATTTTACCACAAAAGACGCGATTTTTAAAACTTGAATGAACACGTTCCCATACAACCATTTTTTAGTTTGTCAAAACTGCAATTATTAATAAGAAACAATGTAACTATTTTGTATACCAAATTATTGTCAAAACTATTGTTATTCATAAATTCATTGCATCTATCTAATCACCAAATTAAAAGTAGGCTACTTCAAAAATATTCATTTATTTATATATGAAACCCAACAAATTATCAAACAAAAATTTCCCACTCTTGTCATTAGGAAGGAAGTCATTATCTAATAGTTTCTATCATTCCAACCATATGCTCGTACTAAAGGAATTATATCATATTTTATTTCGAAAGGAAATTACTATCTTTCATTTAATTTTTGAACAAAAAAACATTCTCAAATGTACAGGAAATTATTATCCATCATTTATCATAAGCACATGCAAAATTTTATAAACGCAACAAATTATCAATGAAATATTTCCTGTTCCCGATATTGAGAGGGAAGTCGTTATCCAATAGTTTCCTGTCATTCCAGTCATATCTTCGTAACAAAGGAAATGAGTATCTGGTACATATTTTTCAATCAAATAAAATTCGTTAAAGTAAAAGGAAGTATTTCCTTGTTATATTGATAACTTTTTAAGTAGGAAATTATTATCTTACATTTCATTTTTTATCAAAAAAAACATCCTCCTAATAAACAGGAAATTATTATCGTACTTTTATCATGAATACATGTGAAATTTGATATAAATATATGATTTGTAATTATGTATGACTTAGTTAGAAGGAAAGTGTTGAGTGGATTACTTCAATTTACAAAATCAAAAACTTCTAGAAGTTTACATTTTTAAAGCGTAAGTTTTTAGTGAATTTTATTTTTCTTAGACAAAGCTTACTTCAGTTAACATAAAAATACTCTACATAGATCAAAAATGGCTGACCTATCTTTTTTTAATGAGCTTGGATCTGCAAATTATATCAAACCGACAGTACACCTAAACAGTTTAGAAGAAACAAAATAGTTCAAAATTTTGAATACCCAAATCATCAATACTCGCTATGGAACAAGACTTTTGGTGACAACCGAATGTTCTCAATCATTTTTTCCTGCCAAATTTGGAGAATTAACAGAAGAACAAACAAAGGAACTGATTAATACTTACTTTCATATAACAAAAAAAGACAATAATATAAGCATTTGTTTCTCTTAGCTATAATTATAAAATAATAAGTTTGAGGTTACATTAAGGCTCTTAATTTTACATATGTGTTCAAGAATCTTGTTGAAATACATGAAACCGTGAACCTTTCTGTAAATTTAGAAACTGAAGAAGAATGGAATGATTCAACTTCTTCTTCATCTGAATAATAATTATTGTTATTTTTGTTTAACACAACTATATGTTTAGTATTCATCTACAACTTGTAACTATTGTAACTCTTAAACTGTATGAAAAATAGCCTAATACATAATATGTAAAAAATTACTTATAACAAAAATTTAAAAAATGCAATAAAAATCAATAACTCACTACCTATTCACAATATATATAATTTAATACTCCACCTGTACATTACCTGCTTTCAGTTGTAATTTTGTTTTCCTAAACCCTATATAAAAATTGAATAAAAAATATTGTGATCATACAATTATAGAACCATATAACACTTAAAATTTCCAAAATAAGTTAAAAGAAAATTGATACTTTCTGCTATTAATTAAATAAAAAAAAAATGAAATTATAACATTACCTGTTTCCACCTAAATCTGCTCATTTTTTTCCTTAAAATAAAAAAATAAATATTCATTCAATACTCTTACAAAAACCAATAAAAAAAAATAAGTTGTCAGAATAAATATCAAAAATAAATATCACAATTCAGATATAAAATATAACAGAAAAGAATAACATAAGGTGTTAATTCAGATGTAAATAGTAATCAAGTGTTGAAATTAGCTTTATTACTTCATACTGTCAATGAATGTTCTAAAACAGAAAAAAAAATTGAAAAAATTTCTTAATTACTTCAAAATGTACTTACATTTACATAAATTGTTCTTCCAGCCCCGCCACAGCTGGAGGTTCCTCAAATCTTCAATTTCACCACTATACATTAGGATGGCATGGGGCGTGCGCTTCTCGAAAAGATATTTCAATAAAATCAAACATCTAAAAACAAACACTTTTAAAAATCGACTGTTGAAAATAGAAAAACACTGTCACTTACGTTCAACTCCTGAAACAAAAACTTCTGTATTGCTAGCACCATTTGTACCCGTGCTGTAAGTAAAACATATATTTTTGACAAAAAATATATTCACTTTAAACACACTCACAACTTACAACACATTTTAATGACTTCCAAACATAAAATGATACGATAATAGTTTGCAAAAATAGAACAGATATAAAATTATCACAAATTTTTATTATCGCACATGCACATCCAGTATTCATTCTATCATCAGAAAAAAACACATAATTCTAGTTTTTATTCATTGTACATCGCTTCAAGGTTTCTATCAATTGGAAGATATCTTTTTTACAGTTTAAACTACTCATTCATAGATGGCAGAGTATGTATGCATTTAGAAAACTTCACATAGATAGTAAAGAATAGCGACACGCGTTGCATACCTCGAAGGAGCAGTTAACCAACATCTTCAAGTTCTCTTATCACTTCTTAAAACGCAGTTCAAGAAAACTCAAGACGTTCTTATCATTTCTCAAGACGTTCTTATCATTTCTTAAGACGTTGGCCAAGAAAACTCAAGACGTTCTTATCAATTCTTAAGACGCTGTCCAAGAAAAACTCAAGACGTTCTCATCATTTCTTAAGACGTTCTTATCATTTCTTAAGACGTTAGTCAAGAAAACTCAAGACGTTCTTATCAGTTCTTAAGACGTTCTTATCTCTGATGACCTTGAGATTGCGCCAGAACCAGCTTCTTATATCTACTGCCGGAGCCGTGTTGAATCTTATCCATGTGAACCTGAAAGAGATGAATGCAACATCTCTAGGAGGAGCCAAATGCATTTTTCTATTCAGAGGCGACTTTTCTCACTACCGAACAGTTTTTTTTTTGTTTTGAAAACTGAAGATGAAGCTTCTACTTATCTAACTGTATTTATGAACGTAGTGAAAAACCAATTTAACAAGAGAGTGAAATGTCTAATGTCCGACAATGGTGCCGAAATCAAAAATGCCGGAACGAGAAGTCTGCTAGAAGGACTTGGTATTTTTCACATGAAATCAAATGCGTGTACTCCTGAACAAAGTGGCCGTATCAAGCGAGATATGCGCCCCGTAGTAGAACTGACGCGTAAAATTTCACACGAGAGAAATTTGAATGAAAATCTATGGGCCGAAGCCCTAAATTATGTTTACCTTGAATCAAATTGGAACCAGCTCTTCAAAAGAAATGAGTCTCGCTAAACTCTGGTTTGAACGGAAGATAAAGGTTATTCGACTTCGAAGATTTTGATGCAATTACTATGTTATGGTACCAGACAACAGGAGAAGGAATTGCATGGTAAATCCAAGAAAGGTTTTTCTTGTCGGATACGATGTAGACTCGCCATGCTTTCGAGTATATCTGATCGAGGATCGATACGTAGTATGCTTGAATACTGTTATCTTTGATATCTAAAACGAAGAAATAGAATTCAACTCGAATATGGAGCATTGCAGTATCAAAATTGATGACATGAACCACGATGAAGAGGAAAATGTCGATGATTTAGAATCAGAAGAATCTAAAAAGTACCTGCGCTTCCACTTACAGGGAGCATCAAGAGTCCAGGATAAACATCAAACAGACGCAAGGGAATTTAGAGACAAGACTCGAAGTGATCACATTCACTTTTTTATCCTCATTTTTTTCTTCTACTATACTAAGCTGGACTACTTAGCCCTTCTGTTTCCCTTTCAAGTCCTGGCGCCCTTTTCTCCATTTTATACTGGCAGTGTTACTACTTAACAGCTAGCCAGGCCTTTCACAAAAGTTAGGACTAATTTAATACAAACAAATGATATTCTGCTGCGTCCGGCACTGACTGTTGTGACTCGAGGCTGTGCGTGGAATAGGTGCATTCTGAGCTTGTGATTGATGAGTTCATGTGCCTCTTATTGGTGGAGAGACGAGTATGTATGTTCTTTGCATGTGTGTACTTTGTTCTGAATTACAGAATTTGCATTTCTGTAATATTTGAGGGTTCTTTTTCTCTGCTTCCTCAATCTTTCTTATATGAACACAACATTTGGTTGAGTTAGCCGGATGGTCTTTCTGGAAAATAGCACATATGGCAGGTTTGTCTCGAGTCTTTTCATATGTATTTGTGAGGTGATTCTCAGCAACAGTGCAAGGTGGCATGTCTCCATCACTGACAGCGATGGCATTGTGTGAGGACTTTTTCAATAAACTGCCTCTCTCATATGACTCTAGTGTAGTTGATGCTTTTGATTTTGTTTTGAATCTTTTTCAAGGTCATGTCGGCATTTGTGACTATAACATAAAGTGGCCGGTGCTGAGTTGTAATCCTATATACCTTTCTAATTATTATCTCATGATAATGCTCTATTTCTTTCCTCAGCTCGTCAGGATCTGTTCCACTGGCCATCCTGCGTAGTGAAAATACGTGCGTCTCGACAGTTCCGTCAGAGTAACTACAGTAATCAATATTGGTCTTAATAAATTCTAATAATTTATTTTTGTCGTCTTGGACTTGTAGGAAAATGTTTATGTTGTTTCGGGTATATTTTATGTCCAATCCGTTCTCTGCTTGTCAATTTAATTGTATCTATTAGTATTTTGTGCTCAGTGAATTTGCCAGAGATTATAATTGGAGCCAAAGCACGCTTTCCCGGTTCTTTCGCTATTGTTAATTTACTAGTATCATTACCCGTCTCTTCGTAATCGATGTCATGTGATTCGATGTCAGGATGTTGTCGGAGCGACTCAAATCTGTTAGCGACAGCCAGTGCCGGAGCAGTTTTTAGATTTACCAAGGTCATTTTTGATGTGGTTGGCTGTGTGTCCTTTTGCAGTTTGGGAGGAAGAGGTTTTTTCTTTTATTCTTTCGGGCTTTCACTAGCTTCACTTTTTTTCACTGAACAAACACTGTTATTTTCTAGAAACAGTTTCTTCATAATACTTCGCGTACTTTTTGAACTTTTTTGAAGCTCCATTCCACTTCCACTATTTCCACTCACTATTGCGTGCGAGCTAACATTATCATTACCGTCCGTGGAATTTTGGGGCGCGGGAAGCCTAGTTACACTTGAATCCGAACTGAAGTACAAGTATTGTTCGTTAACTTCACAATCGTGCACTACTTCAATAACTGGCACGAGTTTACATTCAAAGTCGAGAATATTTTGGATTTTTGCTTCACTTATCACTTTGTTAATAGTCCGTGCTTTGAACGTTTTCTATGGTTTGATTTTGGTTCTCGAACACCATCGCCCATATGAAGCGAAGCCCTGGGTCTATTTGGGTGCTTATTCAATACTTTTGTATGAAGATTATGCTTTTTTGATATTTTCTCAGTTTTCATACACGATTAGATCTCAAATTTACACTAAAAGTTCTGTTAGACTTTGAATTCAAGTTCAAGGTTGATTCACTTGAGCAGACTCAAGTCACTCAATCACACACGTCTGATTTATGGTAGCCGTACACGTTACGATATACTTGCCCAAGTTGAGACTTGCACAAATTAACGTCCTTGACAAGTAACCACAGAAGGCTCAAGTACGCTTGAGCAATACCATTTCTATGAAATTGAGTATCCCAGTTGTGCGATGGATGACGCTTTTGCAATAGTTGATTTGATAGTTGCTAGAGCAGTCTTGAAAGAAATCGAACTATATGAAGTAAAGACTGATTAAGTAGAAAAGAGCATTATTCACACACCAATTTATCAACTGAATTGAAATTTGCACTAGCATAACTATCTGCGTATGGACGAAGAGACTAATTTTTTATCTGCCAAACATATGGTTCATATCTGTGACTATTCATAAGTTCCACCATAATTTCTTAAATTCCATGTCTCTCACTCATCATTTTGGCAGTAAACAAACAGCAGGATGTGCGTACAAGTAGACAGCTAGTACAACTCTGAAACGTCAAACGCGGTGCTGCCACAGACGTTCAAGTAAACTTAGGCGAACACAACATTGAACAAGTTTTGTAATCAAAAATTTAGACTTTTTAAAACTTGAACAAGTCTACAAATGAAGGCAAACATTCTCCAACACACGTTACTGCATACTTGTGCAAGTCTAAATTTGCGCAAGTTTATCATAACGTGTATGACTAGCATAATACAAAGGCATTCGTGCATCTGTAGATGTACGAGTGAGCCATGTAGTGTACACATCAGATTTTATTGAGTTGAGCTAGCATCATTGAGTGTTTTGTTGATATAAAAATGGATCTATCCAATCTTCTTGCTGCAATTATTGCTGTTTTACATGTTGTCATGGTTATGCGTAGGCCAGTCTTAGAACCAAGGTTGAAACCACGTTGTGACTACGGGTCATAGTGTCAACATCTGTTTTCGGAACGTATGGATCAATTATTTCTGGTAGCAAATAATCAGACTCTCAATTATTCAGGATTATTCTCAAGAAATTATAGTGCAGTAAACACTGCAACGTTGAGTTGACGACACATGATACATCAACAATCAGGTAAACCTCATGAATTTCAATTACCTTATTAATGTGATCGATTTAATGATGTCATTGTAGAAAGTGCGCCGTAAGTTCATTCACAAGTAAAAACAGCTTTCACAACGACATTCTTCAAACTCAATCTTTGACTCTTATGAATTGTAATATCATAACTCAGAATAATTTGAAATTGCTCTCTTATAATAAGCCCAAGGAACACAACTTGGGTTTTAATTAGTTATATATATACGTTTACACAACTTTTATCACAACTTTTTAACTTTTTCTATACCTTTAATACAACTAAAATATGTTTTAATTGACGTCGTTTATAATAACTAAGTGAGGAATCTATACAACCGTACTAAATAGTTTCATTAACCGCTATATAACTTTTTTTTAAACTAATAAAGCATTTATATATACCAGTTGCATACGTTACATAATAATCATACACATATTCTATTTAAAAACTTCAATATGACTGTCGTAATTATCAACATATAAGAGTAAAAGTAGTACACTTTTGAAACTTTCCAGTTTTACAATATATAAAACATAACTATCTGGCATAATAAAGACATAGAAGAGTTTGTATAATATTACAACTGTCAATATACGTTGATGGTATAGTGAAGACAAAATTAAAATGAAATTTGAAGAAATCTATTGCCGCAATTTCAGAAATAAACTTTTTTTTATTGGAAAATTGTATATTTCACTTCTTAAAAAGTAATTGGCCTCCGATATATATAGAGAAATTAGAATATATTATATTTAATTCTCTTAAAAAAATTTCTTTTTTTTTAACTTCTACTAATTTTTGGCAATTTTATTTCAAATTTTGTAATACAAATCGTATGGAAGTTGAAAAATTATTGCAAAACCCATAAAATATTTGATAACAAAATGCGATAAGTTGAATCATTTTTCTGTCTCATATTGATAGTAGGTTCATCATAAGCAAATGAAGACCAAAGGGCCACACTATCAGCAGATTTTACGTTTTTCTGAATTTTTAGTTTCAAAACACATTGAAATGGTGGATTCTCATTAACCGGTCGAAGCTGTAACAAATCTCAGAATAAGTGTATGAATTAGATTTTAAGGTTTTGAGTCGTCCGTTAGAGATGGGTCGTGGTTAGAACCTGATGGGCTTAAGTTGAAGCCGGTTTGAAGTTCTCGTAGGTTTTTGAATATATTGAAGTAAGACTTTTGATGATATATTTGTACTTAATTTCTCTGTGTCTCCAATATCCTACCGAGTGCGCCATTTTTCAAAAATACAAATTTATTTTCTGTCTTCAAATACAGTGGAGTTACATGAACATCTCTAATTAGTTGATAACAGCTCGACAAAGTAGTGATTGCCTTCTTTTCCCATTTTAGAATCATTTATAAGTTCTTATTACCATAAGTCACACCTACATCCTAGGAGGGGGTAATCATGCGCAATAGCAAAGTATGAAAACTAGTATACCATAATTCCTCCCTTGCAAGACTTTGCTATATCGCATAATTTCAGGCTAAAGGATTTAATTCCATTTTATTCTCTTCTATTTTTCTACTTTTACAAAAATTTCTCTTATACCTAAATATTATTCTACAAATACATATCATAACAACTATAATTATTAAAACATATGACATATAAGAATGATAATTGTGGTTCAACTCCAAATTCTTTATCTTGGGTAAAACAGCTACAGGCTCTATTATTCTATCTTTTTTCAATAAATTCATTATGCCATCAACTTTATTTTCATAATTTATCTCCAAATTCTGAATTTGTATTTTTTTATATTGTTGGTTCACAGTTTCAAAAATATTCTTATTCATTCGACAATTCTCATCTGTTTTCATTTTGAAAATCCCTTTAATTTCTTCATGTATATTTTTACTAGCTTTTTCTCGCGACTTCGTCTGCGTGGAATAGTTATTTTGGGCAGCATTTTCAACTTTTTAGGATACTCATTTTGCAAATAATAAATATACACACTGTTTGCTGCGCAGGCGCTTGGATTTCAATATGAACTTTCATCTCCTATTTCATCCCCATGTAGGCAGAAATCACAAAAACGCTGGAAGAAATGTTTGTTCACTAATTATGAAGTGCCTGATGCCTGAGTACAAAATTTCATGATTTTATCTTCTTAATTGACGAACTTCCATACATACTATCATCCCCCATTTTAACCATCTCGCAATAAAAGGTAGAGTATGTCTTTTCTCAAAATCTAGTTTATCTCTGTGCCAAATTTAATCAAAAACGGTTGAGTGGCTAAGGCATGAAAGCGTAACAGATAGACAGACAGAGAGACTCTCGCATTTATAATATTAGTAACCGCTATAACTATTTACAATTTATTTTACTTATAAATTTATTTAAAGCAAAAAGTTAAAAGAACTATGGATTACGAAACAACTCATTCATTTTAAACATTCGCTCTCGTCTGCCCTAACGTTACTGGCCGTTCGGGTAGCCAAATAACATGATATTTCTCCCACCAGGTCGCGCTGCGCAGGCGCTTGGATTTCAAAACGAACTTTCATCTCCTATCTAAACCCCATGTAGGTCGAAATCACAAAAACGCTAAAAGAAATGTTTGTTCACTTATTATCAAGTGCCTGATGCCCGAATACAAAATTTCATGGTTTTATCTTCGAAAATGACGAAGCTTCATAAATACTATCATCCCCTATTTCAACCCCCTCGCAATAAAAGGTAGCCTATGTCCTTTTTGTAGCTCTAGTTTATCTCTGTACCAAATTTCATCAAAAACGGTTGAGTGGTTTAGACGCGTAAGCGTAACAGAGAGGCAGAGTGACTTTCGCATTTATAATATTAGTAAGGATTCGAATAATTGATTAGTAGTGGCTGTTTATTAGGGCTAATGATTATAATATCATTCGTATTTTTTATTTGTTCAATATCATTCTCCATAATTATATTATGATACAAACAATTATCATCAATTGTCTTATCAATTATACTCAAAATACATTTACTTATTTGAAAATATTGGGTGATACACATATATTTATTGTCTATCAATATACATTTATTAATCACATAATTTTCTTTCCCAGATTTGGAAAACAATTTTTGATTTTCATTTATTGTTATCAATCTCTCTTCTTTATCATATGAGGGAATAGGACTAAACTGAAATGATGAATAAAAATGGTTTGAAAAGTTTGGTATCGTAATTAGAAAATGAATCTGCTCATTCTCAAATTTAAAATGAGCTTCAATTAATTCATTGAAATTCCATATATTTTTATTCTGGGTAATTTTCCTCAAATTGTCATACGTGATAATACTAGGATGTATTTGATTCAAAGAACAAAAAGTAAGACTTACTCCAATTTGTTTACAAAATTTATTGAGATTATTATTATCAATATTAACTCTAATAATTGATTATTCACTCTAATCATACTCTACCAATCTTGATTCTTATCTCATTTATATATAACTATTGATAATTTCTCTTGAAGATGCTCTTTATTGTGCTTAATATTTTCTAATTGTTGGTTAAATTGTTTGGAAATACTAGTTGAAATCTGTAAATTCATTTCGTTCTGTTTTTGTAATGTTATTTCATTACTCTGTACCTTTTCGAAAAGTTTATTATAACGTTCTTCATCACTTGAATCCAAATTCCCAGTAATTGCTTTTATTACGGATCCAAATCCTTCATCAAACCTCGTTTAAATCTCTTATTATTCCTCATAAATAATTTCATATTTAACATATTTTGGACATAATATTCTTCACTCTCCAATTGCTCTTGCATCCTAATAAAAGTATTTGTAACCTCAGTGAATTCTATTTCTACTTGGGATATATCATAGTTATAATAAATTAATTGTTCAGACTCTTTTATTTTGCATTCGCCTAATTCAATTGAATGGAATCCATTATTTTTGGAGATGTCAGTCAGTTGTCCATGGCATAGTCTGTAATGGGGGTCAATATTATTTTATTGTTTGATTTTATTCATTATTATATCTTTATCACCATGTTCGTCACTAGTTTTTATTTTTCCTTATAACGTAAGCTTTTACAAAATGTTTCTTATACAAAGGTTTTTTGACTTCACCAATTAATTTTGGGTTCTGTTTAATAGATATTTTTTTCTGCAGTTGCAATGGGTTATCATTTTCTTTGAATCTATTCAATTTCTCATTCTATTTACTATATTAATACTATCTTGATGTTCATTCAATACTTGTTCTTATGTGGTTTCTTGTTTAAGATATTTATTCTGACCAGGCCCGAATCATTTCTCATTGGGTGGTAATTTGGAAGTATTGTGTTTAGTATTGTTATATGCTATCAACGCTAAATCTACGTTTTGATTTGAATTTTTATCTTTTATCCGCTCTTTTTGATTAATTATCCGTAATGATTTCATTATTGTAGAATGGAGTCTTCCGATTGCATTACTCTTTGGATTATTTACGCAAATAAAATGAATATTAATTCCATATCTTTTCAATAAATCTTGTAATAATATATTTTTAAATTCTCCTCTACCATCCGTTATTATTTAATCAGGTATCCTGTAGGTTTGGAGATATTTGATTGAGACATCGCAAATAGTTTTGGCTGTTTTATTATCAAGAAAATATGCTTGCGCATGTTTTGAAAACTGATCCATAATAGTCAAAAAATATTTACCTTCTAAAGTTAATAAATCTAAATCAATTTCTTGAAAAGGTTTCTCAGGAGTTGGAGTAATATTATCTTTTGCGGATATCGGTTTCCTATCATATTTGTTCAATTTACATAACTCACATTTATTAATATATTCTATAATATCTTTATTCAATTTAGGCCAAAATTTTCCTTTCAATGCTTGAATAGTACCATGATTCCTCTATGGTTTGTAATGCCATTGTAAAAATCGTGAATAATTTCTACTTGTTCTTCTTCCTGTTCGATTTTAGAAACCAATTTATCCACTGCAATTATGTTAAAGGAATTCGGAACAAAATTTTCAGATATAACTTTTGTCACTTTCTTGTCAAGATCTTTATTGAAAATACCAGAATATCCAATTTTCAGGATAATATAATCTTTTAAAAATTTCAACTTTTCTTCCTCAAAATTATCTTCTTTAATTTTCACATGTAGATAGATAGATAGATAGATAGATAATTTATTCGTTTTGAAGTCAACACTTCTTACAAAATAGGGAGTTGGCGATAATAATGATAATATTTACAATATTTACAAAAAGTAGAAATAAAAATGATAACAATATAATGAAAATAGGATTAATTTTCTACAATAACAATGATGATGAAGGTTAACCTAATTAATATGAATTAGTATATATATATATATATATATATATATATATATATATATATATATATATAAATATATACATATATATATATATATATATATATATATATATATATATATATATATATATATATATATATATATATATATATATATATATATATATATATATATATATATATATATATATATATATATATATATATATATATATATATAGGTAACAGATGTTTCGTGGGCGTTTGCAGTCAATGGAAATTGGCCAAATAAAAGATCACTCTTTTAAAATATTAGTCAAGCTCCTAGTTTTTAGGCTTCCTCGGGACACTAAAAAGTTTATTATTCATCAGATTAATTTACACAAATATTAATAAGCATGAAAGCTAATTGTGAATAATACAATAAAGACTTACATTTTTGTACGAGTTAAATAAATAAAATGTCATCAGTAAGACAGTCGAATGAATTTTCTTTCTAGGTCGTTTACATTTAGTGTTCTAAAAACACTGTATTTAAAAGTTAACATTGGTGTGAAATTTCCAAAAACCATATCTGGCTTAGTACACTTTTAATTTTGGACAAAAAATTTTTTAAAGTATTGGTACAAAGTTATACTTTTTTAGTTAGAATGTACATTATAAACATTTTTTGACGATTTTACTTTTTATTCTTAACGTAGTAAAATCATGACTAAAGCAAATTTTTATCACAGGCGCAAAATGGAGTAATTTCTTGAACAAGTTTAAACAGAATTAAATTAATAAAAGGTCTTTAATGCGGCCAATTTTAGAACTAGTTTGACGTTTGATGTTCATCAAACAAAAGCGCGCGGAATCAAAATGTACAGAAAATGAACCGTACACTAAACCATGTCGTATCTGAAGGTCAGCTATTATTTTGTGATTGCCGAATATTGACACCCGAATGTTTATTGGACAACTTTAGAAGGTAAACATATATATTGCTCAAGTTATCAATATCTGTTTTTTTATTGATCGAATTCTCATTGTTCTCAATAAATATCATTTCAAGAAATGATCGCCTAGATAAATTTCTCTCTACATCAAGTATTGTTACATTTGAGTAGTCGATTTGGTGTTTAGTTTGGTTATGATGTATTGCCAAAGCTGTTGACATAGGTTTCAATTTGTTATCACTCTTGTGTGATGTTATTCTAGATTTGAGGTCACGAGAGGTTTGTCCTACGTAAACCGCTGGACATTCCTGACACGGAATGTTGTAAATGACATTTGATTGGTAGTGCATTGTGTAAGAGTCAGCAAATTCTCAGTTTGCTGAACTCTGACGAAATTGAGGAATGTGCTTTTCTTGCAAGCAAGCAATAGAGGTATATGAACTATTTGTAAATACGATTGACGTCAATAACGAATATTGTTATATTGGCATTTTGGATTTTATATATAGAAGTCAATAGTCAAGTTATGAGAGAAGTTAGTCAAGTTATGAGTTAGTCTAGTTATGAGAGAGAAGTTAGTTAGTTATGAGTTAGTCAAGGAGGATGTAGTTAGTTAGTGATAATGTAGTTAGTGATAAGTTAGTTAGTGCGTGTGTCAAGAAGTTAGAAGTTTGTAAATATTCATCGATGTAGTTTGAAAACCGGTGAGCAATCGGAGTTTGGTAACTTGATCTTTATATTCTTCATCCTTTTAAATACATTTTATCATTTGTTAAACGTGCAAATTATTCCAAGTTCCTGTGCAAGTCATTCTCCCCTTTCAAAAGTATTCCAAGAGTAGATAAGTACAAATATAATATCCTCACAGTTCAGCAAAGAACCCAATCTACCAAAATATAAATTTATTGCAAGTGGGAAACCCTTACAATTGATGGCAGCGGTTGCGGGTATTTTGTTGAATATAGATAGTCAAAAATTATTTTTTTTTTATTTTCTTGTAAGGATATATTTTTTTTCTCTTTTCTCAATTTTTTTTGCACATGCCTCTTCGCATATCACCAGACATGCCTAGAATTGCTGAAGAAAGTAGTTAATTTGAATACTTATATGAATTAAAATTCCAAAGATATTGTTTCAAAATTGATATTTGCCGTATTACTCTGGAGCCATTCACAATAAAATAATAAATATTCCATAGTTGTTATATCAAACGTTTAGTTCGAGAATTATCAAAATGAAAGACCGATCGCGAGAATTCGAGTATATTTTAATTAATAGTCCGCATAATAGTGGTGCTGTGGAATTTCTCAGGAATCTTGTGATAGAGGATCCAGCCTTCTTTGAATTAAGTACTCATTTTCAAAATGTGAATGAAACCGTTGATGAGTTCAAAACACGACTCTGATTGAGTGACCCAGTATATAATGATCCATTCAATTACAATTTGGAAGACGTGGAGTGGAAAGAATTTCTCATGGACACTCAATTTGTAACAGGTCTTAGACCACAGATAAGAAGTACAGTATTGACAGAAATAAAAATAAAAGATTTATGTTTGATAGAAGACCAGTACGAGATATGTGAATTTGCTAAATTTATTGAAAGTAATGAATGTAACTAGATTCAGACAAATAGAAATGATCCAAATATAATTAATAAGACTAGTTGTAATAATGATGAAAATATCGAGGATGAAGATAGATATAGCGAAGAAAATTACGTATTAACGAATGAAGGAGATTATTTAGAGTTAAACTTAGAAGTAGGAGAAAAGTCAGAAGATACGAGTAAAGAAGACATGGATATGGAAGAAAGTGAAATGATAGAATCGGAATTAGTAGATAGTGACCAAGAGGAAATAGGTCGGTTTAAGGTAGATTTCTGGAAAAAGATATTTTCAAAGATGGATATAAAAGGTAGTAAAATGGATGATTTAGAATTAGAAGATAGTGACCAAGAGGAAATAGGTCGGTTTACGGAAGATATTGAGAGAAATATATTTTTGAAGATGGAGACAAATGGAGAAGAAATGATAAACTCAGAATTAGAAGAGAGCGGCCAAGTGAAAATAGAGCAGTTTACGGCAGATATAGAGAGAAAGATATTTGTGAATGAAACAGAAACAAGAAGTCTAGAGCAAGAAGAAAATAAAAAGGAAGCTGCGAGAGAAATGAAGAAGTTGTTTATAGATTCAATTACTTTTGGGAATTTTGAAGACGGCGAAATTGAAGAATTGATTTTGATGGCACAGGATGATGCTAGAGACACAGCAAAGCTCAGAGACACAAGTTCCACTGAAAGTAATGTTCTCGAAGTGGCTGCTGAATTCTCTGAGAATATCTTATGGGATTCCTTGATTTTTGTAGAACAAGAGGAAATGATTTCAGAGTTTTCACCGATGCAGTTGACGGAAGCATCAGATCCGGTAAGCATAAGTGTACATAACCCAATTGTATTTTATAGCGAGTGCATAGCGGAGGATGAAGGTTTCGCAACAGGATTCGTTCAAAACGAGGTGTTCAATCAGACATGGAAATCTCATAGGATCAGGTACAGAGCCTACGACAAGAGGACCTTTCACAGTGGAATTTTCAGAAAACTCGACCATTGGCAAGGATACAAGCTATACATAACAGTTAGAGGTAATTCATTGTTACAAAAGTTGATCAGATTTGTAATAGGTTTTATTCTATTCGGTTTTGGAAATAGTAATATCTGTTATCCTAAAGTCAATTCTGTCATCCGATTAAATTTGAATGGTTTTATAAAATGCAGAAAACGAAGATAACTCAAATTTACGTCATGATTTTGGATAGAATCAACTTAGAAATTATTATTCTTGTCTTTTCGAATATATTTTCCATTTATTCTTGTTTTAAATAATTTTTATTGCAGTTTCAATGAAATTTGATTCATTTTTATGTCAACGTAATCATTTTGAAGCTAAAAGATATAGTGTGTGGTCATCAGAATTTTCTTCATTGTTTTTAAAATTATTTTATTCACGACTAACAGCTATAGAACAAAAATATGAATTTTTTCAACAGTAGATTCAAATAAGTAATTTTACTACGTTTGGTATTATGAGATGGTTGAGGATACAAGTAAAGTTTAATCTAGATTTGTTTACACGGATGCCAGGTAGTAATTTTGTCACATACTCAGGAATTTGGCTCTCCTGTCCGTTGGTAGCCAACTTGTGCTTTAGAATTGCGGTCATTTTTAGCTGCAAATCCAAATCCCAAGTGTTTTGTGAATATTAAATTTAAATAGTTTTGGTGCACCGGATGCCAGGGCATATGTAATTGATATGATCCCCAGGAATTTGCTTCTCCTGTCCGCGAGGTAGGCAACCAGAGCTTCAGTTTGGAGATTTTATTTTGTTGATCATAAGGATTAAGATTAGAAAGAATCTGAGAATAAAGTGTATTTAGCGAACATAATTTCAATAAGTTGTAGGATTTCAGACAAATAAGGGATTTATGAGATTTTTATTTTTCCAAGACTTTATGATAAATTGTCTGTCGGTAATTTTATATCAGTTATTGATAGAGTTGAGACTAAGAGTTTCAATTAGAAAAACCGATTATGTTAGATGATTTGTGAAGTGTTGAAAGAGCTTCTGGATTCACTTTAAGAAGGGTATGAAAATACAAACAAATTGAAATTATGGTAGTTTAAGTCCGAACTAAATCTCTGGTGGGTAATTAAGAAATGAAATTTTGAATAAATGATCAAGGTTTAGTGACGTTAATAGCAATTATATGAGATTTATGGCCAAAATCTCATTTAATGAAAAAAGATGTCAAGATTATGTTATGTAGTATGATGTAGCGAATTTCGGAACAATTATTTTTAAGATTGTACTGCAGAATATGTCCACTTGTTTCAGTGTACCAAGACTACTCACCTGCTGTTGAGACAAAAGTTGAGTGAGAATGGCCATGACGGAGGTAAGAAGAAAGATGATTTGAAGACATCAATGAAGGAGGAAAGAACAAATTTACAAGAAGTTCGGCAACTGAAGGTTCAATCATGACGATTCCAACAAAATGGGTCGAATCAAGACGATCTAATGGCGACTACAAAACGGCTGTTTACACGAACAAAAATTCATGTGACAAAGGTCAAAATCCAATTCTACGCCAAGCAGCAGTGGGTCATCGAAAACATCGCACTCAAACCAACAATCATCAGCAAAAAAATCACACGACGAAAACTGATACCCAAGTAAGCAGAGTCAGCAATTATACATGAAACCCAGTGCCCAACATCGAACACTTGTGAATGTGCAGTGAGTTCCCCTCACAAAACTATTACACAAACCCCCTGAAAACATCACCATTGAAATGAGTGGCCGTGTAGAGACATTAAGTATAATAATAAGGTCAAGGTTGAAGAAATGTCCATATAACAATAGTAATTTCCAAATTTTTTCTAAATTGTGCTTTAGAGAAAGCAAATTTCTAAGAAGGGGAGGATTGTAAGAGTCAGCAAATTCTCAGTTTGCTGAACTCTGACGAAATTGAGGAATGTGCTTTTCTTGCAAGCGAGCAATAGAGGTATATGAACTATTTGTAAATACGATTGACGTCAATAACGAATATTGTTATATTGGCATTTTGGATTTTATATATAGAAGTCAATAGTCAAGTTATGAGAGAAGTTAGTCAAGTTATGAGTTAGTCTAGTTATGAGAGAGAAGTTAGTTAGTTATGAGTTAGTCAAGGAGGATGTAGTTAGTTAGTGATAATGTAGTTAGTGATAAGTTAGTTAGTGCGTGTGTCAAGAAGTTAGAAGTTTGTAAATATTCATCGATGTAGTTTGAAAACCGGTGAGCAATCGGAGTTTGGTAACTTGATCTTTATATTCTTTATCCTTTTAAATACATTTTATTATTTGTTAAACGTGCAAATTATTCCAAGTTCCTGTGCAAGTCATTCTCCCCTTTCAAAAGTATTCCAAGAGTAGATAAGTACAAATATAATATCCTCACAGTTCAGCAAAGAACCCAATCTACCAAAATATAAATTTATTGCAAGTGGGAAACCCTTACAATTGGAGTTTTATCTTTAAGCTTTGTGAAAATTTGTCTTATGGTCACACAATTTTTTGTAGCAATTTTGATGTTATCATATATATATATATATATATATATATATATATATATATATATATATATATATATATATATATATATATATATATATATATATATATATATATATATATATATATATATGATAACATCAAAATTGCTACAAAAAATTGTGTGACCATAAGACAAATTTTCACAAAGCTTAAAGATAAAACTCCAATTGTAAGGGTTTCCCACTTGCAATAAATTTATATTTTGGTAGATTGGGTTCTTTGCTGAACTGTGAGGATATTATATTTGTACTTATCTACTCTTGGAATACTTTTGAAAGGGGAGAATGACTTGCACAGGAACTTGGAATAATTTGCACGTTTAACAAATAATAAAATGTATTTAAAAGGATAAAGAATATAAAGATCAAGTTACCAAACTCCGATTGCTCACCGGTTTTCAAACTACATCGATGAATATTTACAAACTTCTAACTTCTTGACACACGCACTAACTAACTTATCACTAACTACATTATCACTAACTAACTACATCCTCCTTGACTAACTCATAACTAACTAACTTCTCTCTCATAACTAGACTAACTCATAACTTGACTAACTTCTCTCATAACTTGACTATTGACTTCTATATATAAAATCCAAAATGCCAATATAACAATATTCGTTATTGACGTCAATCGTATTTACAAATAGTTCATATACCTCTATTGCTCGCTTGCAAGAAAAGCACATTCCTCAATTTCGTCAGAGTTCAGCAAACTGAGAATTTGCTGACTCTTACAATCCTCCCCTTCTTAGAAATTTGCTTTCTCTAAAGCACAATTTAGAAAAAATTTGGAAATTACTATTGTTATATGGACATTTCTTCAACCTTGACCTTATTATTATACTTAATGTCTCTACACGGCCACTCATTTCAATGGTGATGTTTTCAGGGGGTTTGTGTAATAGTTTTGTGAGGGGAACTCACTGCACATTCACAAGTGTTCGATGTTGGGCACTGGGTTTCATGTATAATTGCTGACTCTGCTTACTTGGGTATCAGTTTTCGTCGTGTGATTTTTTTGCTGATGATTGTTGGTTTGAGTGCGATGTTTTCGATGACCCACTGCTGCTTGGCGTAGAATTGGATTTTGACCTTTGTCACATGAATTTTTGTTCGTGTAAACAGCCGTTTTGTAGTCGCCATTAGATCGTCTTGATTCGACCCATTTTGTTGGAATCGTCATGATTGAACCTTCAGTTGCCGAACTTCTTGTAAATTTGTTCTTTCCTCCTTCATTGATGTCTTCAAATCATCTTTCTTCTTACCTCCGTCATGGCCATTCTCACTCAACTTTTGTCTCAACAGCAGGTGAGTAGTCTTGGTACACTGAAACAAGTGGACATATTCTGCAGTACAATCTTAAAAATAATTGTTCCGAAATTCGCTACATCATACTACATAACATAATCTTGACATCTTTTTTCATTAAATGAGATTTTGGCCATAAATCTCATATAATTGCTATTAACGTCACTAAACCTTGATCATTTATTCAAAATTTCATTTCTTAATTACCCACCAGAGATTTAGTTCGGACTTAAACTACCATAATTTCAATTTGTTTGTATTTTCATACCCTTCTTAAAGTGAATCCAGAAGCTCTTTCAACACTTCACAAATCATCTAACATAATCGGTTTTTCTAATTGAAACTCTTAGTCTCAACTCTATCAATAACTGATATAAAATTACCGACAGACAATTTATCATAAAGTCTTGGAAAAATAAAAATCTCATAAATCCCTTATTTGTCTGAAATCCTACAACTTATTGAAATTATGTTCGCTAAATACACTTTATTCTCAGATTCTTTCTAATCTTAATCCTTATGATCAACAAAATAAAATCTCCAAACTGAAGCTCTGGTTGCCTACCTCGCGGACAGGAGAAGCAAATTCCTGGGGATCATATCAATTACATATGCCCTGGCATCCGGTGCACCAAAACTATTTAAATTTAATATTCACAAAACACTTGGGATTTGGATTTGCAGCTAAAAATGACCGCAATTCTAAAGCACAAGTTGGCTACCAACGGACAGGAGAGCCAAATTCCTGAGTATGTGACAAAATTACTACCTGGCATCCGTGTAAACAAATCTAGATTAAACTTTACTTGTATCCTCAACCATCTCATAATACCAAACGTAGTAAAATTACTTATTTGAATCTACTGTTGAAAAAATTCATATTTTTGTTCTATAGCTGTTAGTCGTGAATAAAATAATTTTAAAAACAATGAAGAAAATTCTGATGACCACACACTATATCTTTTAGCTTCAAAATGATTACGTTGACATAAAAATGAATCAAATTTCATTGAAACTGCAATAAAAATTATTTAAAACAAGAATAAATGGAAAATATATTCGAAAAGACAAGAATAATAATTTCTAAGTTGATTCTATCCAAAATCATGACGTAAATTTGAGTTATCTTCGTTTTCTGCATTTTATAAAACCATTCAAATTTAATCGGATGACAGAATTGACTTTAGGATAACAGATATTACTATTTCCAAAACCGAATAGAATAAAACCTATTACAAATCTGATCAACTTTTGTAACAATGAATTACCTCTAACTGTTATGTATAGCTTGTATCCTTGCCAATGGTCGAGTTTTCTGAAAATTCCACTGTGAAAGGTCCTCTTGTCGTAGGCTCTGTACCTGATCCTATGAGATTTCCATGTCTGATTGAACACCTCGTTTTGAACGAATCCTGTTGCGAAACCTTCATCCTCCGCTATGCACTCGCTATAAAATACAATTGGGTTATGTACACTTATGCTTACCGGATCTGATGCTTCCGTCAACTGCATCGGTGAAAACTCTGAAATCATTTCCTCTTGTTCTACAAAAATCAAGGAATCCCATAAGATATTCTCAGAGAATTCAGCAGCCACTTCGAGAACATTACTTTCAGTGGAACTTGTGTCTCTGAGCTTTGCTGTGTCTCTAGCATCATCCTGTGCCATCAAAATCAATTCTTCAATTTCGCCGTCTTCAAAATTCCCAAAAGTAATTGAATCTATAAACAACTTCTTCATTTCTCTCGCAGCTTCCTTGATCTTTATATTCTTTATCCTTTTAAATACATTTTATTATTTGTTAAACGTGCAAATTATTCCAAGTTCCTGTGCAAGTCATTCTCCCCTTTCAAAAGTATTCCAAGAGTAGATAAGTACAAATATAATATCCTCACAGTTCAGCAAAGAACCCAATCTACCAAAATATAAATTTATTGCAAGTGGGAAACCCTTACAATTGGAGTTTTATCTTTAAGCTTTGTGAAAATTTGTCTTATGGTCACACAATTTTTTGTAGCAATTTTGATGTTATCATATATATATATATATATATATATATATATATATATATATATATATATATATATATATATATATATATATATATATATATATATATATATATATATATATATATATATATATATATATATATATATATATATATATATATATATATATATATATATATATATATATATATATATATATATATATATATATATATATATATATATATATATATATATATATATATATATATATATATATATATATATATATATATATATATATATATATATATATATATATATATATATATATATATATATATATATATATATATATATATATATATATATATATATATATATATATATATATATATATATATTTTATTACATATACACCCAAAACACACATATGTGAATCGAATCATTTGGCTGACAAACCTAATATTCAAGTTGAGTGAGCTGTAAAACATTAGTCCTATTCGTTTAAGTAAAAACTTCTAAAGCTTAGTGCATTTATTGTAAAGTAATATATATCATTTATCTTCGATTCATTCAAGTTTTCCAATAAGCTATGCAATTCTATCTCACTTGATATATTTCTTTTATAATTTCCTAAATAATATTCTCTGAAAATTTTATATCTTGGACATCCTAGGAAAAAATGGTAAAGTGTTTCATTCACTTTTAAATTTTCACATGTATTCTCTGTTTTCTATGATCAAATAATTTAGTAATTTGGATACTTGTTTCCTGCTTATGTGAGTCAAATATAAGTTGGTTATCTGCTATATTCAAACGTTCATTTATATATTTAATTTCTGCTATAATATTATCGTTATCTGAATGCACTGTGTTAATATCTTCTTGTTCACTATTTGGTTTTTCACTAACATTTTCTACATGATAGTTCTGTGGTAAACTGAAAATATTTACCTGGATATTAGTGTCTTCAAATATTTCATATAATTTTTGTTTAACATCTGTCCATGATAATCTATCTAAACCGCAACCTAATTTAGGGATGTTAATTTCATATGAATCATTCAATATTGAATAATCTCTCAATTCTTTCAAGGGCTTATCCAAATTCTTAAGGGAAGGTTGATCAAAATAATTCTGTTTTTTTATTAAATGGATTATCGTTTTATCACCTAATTTCTGTACAACTAAATCTTTATTTGATGAATCATAATTCTTACAATAATTTTTACTATCATATTTCTCTACTATTTGTCTGGCAAATCCTTTTGACATTTTGAAGTCGCGTGACACAATATGTGCTATAATCTTTCTTTCTATCACGTCTCCAATTACTTCTGTTATCCTTGATTTTGCGCGCTGTCTTGATAAGAGGTCAGCTATTACATTTTGTTTCCCATTTAAATACTCTCCAAAATTATATTCTCCTAACTCAATCTTCCAACGCATAAGTTTTTGATTTGGATTTTTCATATCAAAAAGCCATACTAAAGGCTTATGATTCGTTTTAATTCTGAATTTTCTAAAATAAATATGGTCTAAAATTTTTGATGGCCCAAACGATTGAATTCAATTCTTTTTCTATAGTTGAATAATTTTGTTCAGCTGGATTCAGAGTTTTTGAAGCCTAACAGATTGGTTTTTCTTGATTCTCATGCGTTTGAGTTAATACGGCTCCGATTGCATGATCCAAAGCATCAGTTGTCAGTATAAATTCTTTGTTAAACTTTGATATTTGTTGCAATGATGATTCAGCTTTTATCTTCTTACTGTTTTCAAATGCAGCACGATATTCGTGATCATAAATGTCAATATGAGAATCTTCCTTTAAACACTTGGTAAACGGTTTTGTTAATTTCGCGAAACTTGGAATGAACCTTCTGTACCATCCCAAGGTTCCTGAAAATTGTTCTATCTCTTTTTTGTCTTAGAGATATTCAATTTCTCAATACTTTCAATTTTTCTTCCGTTAGTGTTAAGTCCATTCTGATTTATTATGTAACCTAAATACTTCGCTTCGGGTCGCAAAAACACTGGCTTATCTTTTTGAATTTTCAAATTTGCTTTTCGTGATTGTTCAAATACTCGTCCTACATTCATTATGTGCTCTTCTACAGTTTTTCCGAAAATTATTATATCATCCAAATATACAAGACAAATATCATTCACCAATTCTCTTAAAACTGTATTAATCATTCTCTGAAACGTTGCTGGGGCATTTTTCGAGCCAAAAGACATTCTCAAAAACTCGTAATGTCCTGATGGTGTGGAGAAAGCTGTTTTTTCTCTATCTGATTCATCCATGACTATTTGATGAAATCCCGAGTGTAAATCTAAAGTTGTGAAATATTTTGATTTACCAATGAGATCAAAAAGTGTATCAATATTTGGGATAGGAAATTCATCATCTTTTGTTCGTGTATTGATTGTCCTAAAATCGATAACCATTCTAGTTTTCTCTTTATTAGACCCATCGGCTTTCTTGGGAACGATCCAGATAGAACTGGACCAGGGGCTAAATGATTTTTGAATAACTTTTTCTTCTAATAACTTATTTACATGTAATTCGATTTCTTTTTCATATACTTGTGGTAAACTATAATTTTCCGTATGAATGGGTGTTTCATCAGACATCATTATTTTATGTCTGAGAACATTTGTGTGCGATAAAGGTTCATCATCTTTTGGAACTAAATCTTCATAATTTTGAAGTAATACATCTAATTTTCGTTTTTCTACGGGATTCAAATGAGAATTTATCTCTGATACATTTTCATTATCCTGTAATTTATACTGTTTGTCATTCATTATTACGTTATTATTTTCAACATCCAATTTTATGTTGATTATGCGAGATGCCTCCATTCCGAATAATAAATTATAATTTTTATGAAATTTATATATATATATATATATATATATATATATATATATATATATATATATATATATATATATATATATATATATATATATATATATATATATATATATATATATATATATATATATATATATATATATATATATATATATATATATATATATATATATATATATATATATATATATATATATATATATATATATACATATATATATAACATTTGATTAATTTTTTATTAATTTTAAATTCTACATATTTGTTACAGGTAGATTTGCCATCTACTGTTTTAAATGTCAATTTTATATCTTTCTGTTGCAATTTTAATTTTTCTGCTAAATCTGGGTGCATTAAATTGATTGAAGATCCTGTGCTGTTTGACGATATTATTCCAGCAAAAGATACAAATGAAAAGTTTCCATCATACTGATCTTCTGATGTATTTAACACCATACTTGCCGTACCTTGACCTTGTTTAGACTGTTTCTGTTGATTCTTCTTCCTGCAGTCAGATCTCTTGTGACCAACAATTCCACAATTATAACATTTATACGGAAAATATATCTTTTCAGAACTTCTAAGATCTTTCTGAGAACCAATATTTCTATTGTTACGTCTAGTAGGTGCCGAGAATGCTACAGGTGAGTCTTCTTCGTTTTCTTCTCACTGTTATCTCTCTTTGATTCTTCATCTAGTAAGCGGCTCTTCAATAATGCTTCTAAGGCAGTTACTACCATATTATATTCATCTGGCATTGTGAGTAACAAATGGCAAACTACATCATTTTCTTCAAGTGGGGCTCCTATGGATCGGAGTTCTCGTACCAGATTATCGAGTTTTAAGAAATGTGATTCAAGAGACTCTAGCGATGGACTAAATTTCATAGTTAACAATGCTTTCCGTAGTAATAATTGATTTGCAATACCTTTCCGCTCAAATGTGTCTGACAGTGATTTCCAGATTTCATGAGCCGAGATTTTATCTTTCACGTATTCCAAGTGACTGTCTGATTTTCTTTGTATAATTTGTGATTTGCATCTCAAATCGTTCTTATATGCTCGAGCTAACTGACGTTCTTCTTCCTGTTTTTGTACAGCAGTGTCTCCCACAGTTTTCCCAGTTTCTGAGTAAGGGCTTTTGATGTAATCTTTTAATTCCAGTTCATCCAACAACGTTTCCATTCGGAACTTCCAGTTGTTAAAATTTGTTCCATCAAACAGAGGAATTTTATATTTATCTTCCTGCGACATATTTCTGACAGCTGTCGATCACTTTTTGACTTACAAATATATTCCACAAAAAAAAAATTATCAGACTACGCAATTATATTCCACTATCTGCCACTGCTGGGCCTATAACCTGTTGGATTATTGCAATAGACAGAATAAATCAGACAATTCTTCTACTTTGGAATACACAGAATATTTTTTATTATTTCAGAAACGTACTACTTTTACATCAGTCAAAATAATTGAACAACGTTATTTCATAGAATGCCTATTTTGATGTATTATACTAAAATTGTGACTTCCAACAGTTTGATACTATAGCTAAAGAAAATGAGACTTTAAAATCGAGCATCAATACATTAAATAAGCGAGACGACGAACTTGAACAATATTTGAAGCTGAATAATATTATAATATCTAATATCCCCGAAAGAAATAACGAGAATGTAGATGAAATAGTTCATGAGATGAGGGTGAAAGTTGGAGTGTCTGTTAACAAGGAGGATATCGGTGCCGCTCATCGCCTAAAATCCATTCAGCCTACTAAAAATAAAAATATAGTGGTTAAATTTGTATCAAGACGGCTCAAGGAGGACTTTTTACCTTCTGCAAAACGTAATTTTAATTTGACAGCAAAAGTTTTGAGCCCCGAATGGCCTGATAGTAGAATATATGTAAATGAGCATCTAACTTCTAAAAACAGTTTGCTATTTAAATCTGCCCGAGATAAACTTAAGTTAAAAGGATTCAAATA
This sequence comes from Dromius quadrimaculatus, assembly GCA_963989225.1. Lineage (NCBI taxonomy): Eukaryota > Metazoa > Arthropoda > Insecta > Coleoptera > Carabidae > Dromius > Dromius quadrimaculatus. The sequence continues at coordinate 46,051,523 of OZ022326.1, read as the reverse complement.
CGTGTGAGCTAAAAATGGTAGAGTTTTTATTAGGAAAGATGAATCTGCTAGAATACACACAATACACACTGAAAATGATATTACCAGGCTTTTGTAATTATTTTGAACTATTCTATCAGATAATTTTTCCTCTATTCAATTGATGTGCAACAAAATGATATCGCTGTATTATCAAAATTGTAACGGCTTGCGAACGAAAACTGAAACATTCAAAATTAATTCTTCTCAGTACTTATGACATCATTTGTTTAACTGAAATTAATCTAAATAAATCAGTTTATAACAGTGAACTATTCCCAACTAATTTTACCGTAGCTGGGCGTGATCGAAATGAAAAATCTTCCGCTAAAAAAGATGGTGGTGGTGTATTGATAGCTCTTCGAAATAACATTAAATTAATTGAGAAAGAAGAATGGTGCAGTAATGCTGAAGATGTGTGGGTGTCAGTGCATCTAGACAATAATAATTCAAGTAGTTCAGATAGAGGATTCAGGAGATACTCTTGACATAAAGATGGTATTTGACATTCATATACATAATATTATCAAAAAAGCGTATAGAATGCTTGTTTTTCTTATTCGAAGCACTAAAAACTTCAAAAACCCTCAAACTTTAATAACCCTGTACACTTCACTTGTTAGATCGCAACTTGAATTTGCCTCTGTATGTTGGTCACCACAATACGACATCTATATGAAAAGAATTGGAGAAATTCAACAAAAATTCAATCAATTTATGCTGCGTCTATCTTCCTCCTGAGGACAACATAGCCCTTTCAGCCTTTCTAGATAAGTTTTCTAATATTTATGATTCTGTTCAGTGCAAAAATTTTATCATTTGTGGGGATTTTAATCTTCCTCATCTACAGTGAGTTTTTATAATTTCGCAGGATTTAGTCCTTCTAATACATATAACATACCATCTACAAACTTCGTAGATTGTATGTCATATTGTAACCTATATCAGTTCAATAACACAAAAAATAAAAATGGAAGAATTTTGGACCTGATTTTATCTGATTCAGAAAATATAGATGTTAAAGAGTGTGAGAACCCACTGATAAATGTTGACGGGCATATGTAGTAGTAGTAGTAGAGTAGTAGATGTATAGTCGACAGAGCTAGACCTACTGAGTGTTGTTCTGGCAATTTTGCAAACTAATAATTTTGAGTGCAGTTTTATTTTTTCATTCAGTTCTGCCACTAATATTATAAAATGCTTACTCGTGATGATCGTGACACCATCACCACGATGATAACTTCATCTTTGGCCAGGTTAAGTGTGAACACGGATTTTATTGCCCTAATTGTTAAAGAAGTAACTACAGTAATTACCGAAGTGTTTAGTGCCAAACTCAAGAAATTGGAAGATCAACTAACATTAGTCAAGCAAGAAAATGTTGATATGAAAGATTCGCTTATATCATATGAAAAATGTGTGGATAATTTGGAGCAGTATACGCGCCGTAATAATGTTCGTATATTTGGCATTAAAGAATCGTCAGATTTATCGGTCGATGATCTCGTTGTAAACCTTTGCCGTGAACAACTTAAAGTAGATATTTCAAAAAACGACATTGACCGTTGTCATCGAGTTGGGAAGTTCAAGAAGGATAGCACCAGACCTGTGATAGTGAAGTTCGTCAGTTACCGGGTGCGTAGTAAAGTGTTTGGTGAGAAAAAGATGTTAAAAAATACTGGTATAACAATCCGCGAAGACCTCACTAGATCCAAGCTCACTTTACTGAAGGCAGCTACAGAAAAGTTTTCCTTTAAAAATGTTTGGACTTACGATGGCCGTATATTTGCTAATATTAGAAAAGATGGGAAGGACAGAAAACTGTACATTAATAGTCATACTGATCTAGATATTGTATATTAATCCCTTTTTGTGTAAATTGTTCACTATTCAAGTGAATAGGAACTGCGCTCAATATTATATATTATAAATATTTTATTCTAACTTCATCATTTTAGTAATAGTCTATTCCTATCGTTCGAGCCAGAGCAACGGCACTTGACATCAGTTGTTAGGTAAATACTTGCTCAATTAAATTCTTGCAAAAATATCAAATTTAAACTTGAAGTTTATTGAACCCATACCTACTATGTTTACATGTGGTCAAATTAATGTAAGATCGCTCAACTCGTGTTTCTCTAACTTCAAAGATTTTTTTAGTGACCAAAATTTTGATATTTTAGCTGTTACTGAGACATGGATCAGTAATACCGTCCCCGCTCAGTTATTTCATGTTGATGGATACAATTTATATTGTAAGAATAGAGCCAATAAACGTGGTGGCGGTGTTGCTTTTTATGTACGGAATAACATTAACTGTAAAGCTTTAGATATTCCTTTTTCTTCCAACAATAATATTGAACAGCTCTGGTTACGATTCACGTATCATAATCTAAAGTACATCATTGGTGTTATCTATAATCCTCATGTTGATTATTATAAGGAACTAGATATATTGGATGCAATACTTGCTGATTTTTTGCCGCAATGTGATTATTTACTTTGTATGGGAGATGTGAATGTAAATTTGTTATTGGAAGATGCGCGTGCAACGTTTTTTTTAGATTTACTGTCAGGTCATGCTATGCATCAAATAGTAAATAGTTACACCCGACCTGCTTCTAGAACTCTTCTTGACTTTATGGCTGTATCCGATAGATCTCTGTGTACATTTGTTGATATTATTGATTGTTCCAACTTTACTGATCATAATTGTGTGTACTGCATACTTCAACTACCAAAACCTATTATTCCGAATAAACAATATACTTTCAGAGATTTCAAACAATTTGATTCTGAGAGATTCTTTGCTGACTGCGAACATATCAACTGGAATCATATCTTAACACTACCCAATGTAAATGATAAGCTAGATTTTTTGAATGAAAATATTATTGCCCTATTCGATTATCATGCACCAATAGTTACAATAAACATTACTAAAAACTATAGTCCCTGGATTACTCCGGTGGTCAGAATTATGCAACGTAAAAGAAACAAAGCGTTAGCTGATTACAAAAAATTTAAGACAGACTCAAAATACGATTATTACAAACAGCTTCGTAATCTTACAACAGCTGCAATACGCAGTGAAAAGAAAGCATTTTTCGAATGTGAGGTGAATAATAATATAAAAAATTCTACTAAGCTGTGGCATAATTTGAAACGTTTAGGGGTTAAAGGTGAAGCAGCAAAGGATATCTCAGATTCACTACTTGAACCAAATAGCTATGCGCAGTATATGATGAATAAAATCGGTATTTCTAGTATTGATATTCAAACGAAAGAATTCTATGAAAATAATCTAGCAAATGAGCAATTTGAGGATCCTTTCACGTTCTCTTGTACTGACAGTGATACAGTTAGCCGAATATTAAATGGAATCAAATCAAATGCTACTGGTATAGATAATATCTCACGGAAGATGATCTTAATCATTTTACCCTATATTCTAGATTACATTACACACATCATAAATACTTGTATTATTGACAGTGTTGTGCCTGATATTTGGAAAGTTGCTATAATAAGGCCTGCTCCGAAAAAACAGAATTGTTCTACATTTGATGACTTGCGCCCTGTAAGTATATTACCCGTACTCTCCAAAGTTCTTGAGAGGGTATGCTGCGACCTAATCAGAGACTATGTAAATGAGAAAAAAATTATACCTACTAACCAATCTGGATTCAGAAAAGGACATAGTACAAATACATGTCTCTTAAAATTAATTGATGAAATCTTGAATAATTATGACAAATCTAAATTATCGTTGCTTATCCTGATTGATCTCAGTAAAGCATTTGATATGATAAATCACACCATGTTACTTGCAAAATTCAAGTTTTATAATTTTTCTACTGCTTCGCTTCAATGGTGTAAGAGTTATTTGGGAAATAGATATTTTCAGGTCAGGATGTCATCCAATGTAGAAACTAAATTTTCAACAATCTTCCCACTCGAATGTGGCGTGCCTCAAGGATCAATACTAGGACCGTTATTTTTCCTAATTTACGTGGCAGATATGTCCTCTGTTTTTAAATATTGTTCCATTTTTTCTTATGCCGATGATACAAATATTCTCGCAACTGTGAATCCGTCTAATATTGATGAGCAATGCGCTGTAATTAATGATGAGTTAGATAAACTTTCCAGCTGGGTTCGCAATAATGGCCTCAAGATTAATGCGAATAAATCTTCACTCATGGTATTTGGAAATCATAATATACCCAGTATTCATTTGGATGATGTTACTCTTGAACGCAGTGGTGTTACGAGGATTTTAGGTCTGGATATTGATGAGAATCTTAAATTTCGAGAGCATTTAAAAAAAAAATTAACAGCAGCTAGATTAAGACTGCGGCATTTGTATCAGTTTAGACATGATCTTAGTGCGGATATAAAATTAAGATTAATCAACACCCTTATTCTACCCATTTTTGATTATTGTGCATGTGCTTACATACCTAACCTAACCCAAACTGATAAAAACAGAATTAAGCTTATTCAAAATTCTTGTCTTCGATTTGTTTATGGTGTGCGTAAGTATGAGCATATATCTATGTACCGGGACAAAGCTAACATAAAACATATAGATGATCGTGTGAGAATGTTATATCTCTGTTTAGTGCATAAAATAAGGCTAACTGGTACTCCAGCATATTTATTGGATAAATTAATTGTTAAACAATATAATTATAGTTTACGGATAACTGACTTATATATTGTTCCTTCTTTTTATAAGGCTAAATATAAAGGTTCTTTTTCATATCTGGCGCCCACTTTATACAATAATGTTCCAAGTTCATTGAAATCTCTGTCAGTTGTTGCTTTCAAAACCAAAGTTAGAAATATGTTTTAGATATTAGAAATATGTTTTAGATATTAGTTATTTTTGCTTGTTGAATTTGAAATCCATGTCTCACTCCTGTTATTGATGTTTGCATATTCATTGTTCAAAATTTTTTATATTTGAATACTGTACGGGTTAGGTGGAAGAACAGCTTTGGCTGAACCTCGCCTTTGACATAAACGTCAATAAAGTGCTATTATTATTATTATTATTATTATATTTATGTTGAATATGAAGTCGATCAGAACTTAATATCTAATTCCAGAAAATTTCATTTATATCGTTCATCTAATTATAATATTATCAACGACAGGCTGAAAGACTTGGAATGGATATATTTATTCAATAATTTAAATGGTGAAGCGATGTTGAATTTACTTTATGATGAACTGCATTCTATTATTGACGAATTAGTACCCACTAGAGTGAATAGAAATAGTTCCTACCCTGCCTGGTGTTCTTATAAATTAATAAAACAAAAAAGTATGGCTCATACAGAATATAAAAAATTGAAAACAATTTTAACTTACCAGAATTTTTCTTTGCTGAGAAAACAAGTGAAAACATCAGCAGGTTCATGTTATAATGACTATGTCAAAAATATAGAATTACTCATATCAAATAACACAAAAAAATTCTGGTCATTTATTAACTCAAATAAAAAAATAAAAATAGCATACCAGGCATAATGAACTATGATGATAACATTGCCGATGATGGAATTGATGTTTGCAAATTATTTTCTGATTACTTTGAAAGTATATTTGTGAGCTCTGACGATTCAAATTTAGACCCAAATACATTCGAACAACATACAGCATGTAGATCAGTGTGTGATATTTCATTTGAAGAAGAAGAGGTGTTTGATATACTTTCAGATTTAGACATCAATAAAGGTGCTGGTCCGGATAACATCCCAAGCATTTTTGTGAAAAATTGCTCCAAGTCTCTAAGTTCTCCACTAATGTTAATATTTAATAAATCATTATCTGAGGGTCACTTCCCTTCGTCGTGGAAAGTAGCTCACGTTGCTCCAGCAGAATTATCGTCCAATTTCTAAGTTGTGCATATTTAAGAAAGTTTTTGAGGAGCTTGTTTACAAAACTTTGTTTTCTACAGTAAAATCTTCCATTATTCCCGAACAACACGGATTTTTGCCGGGTCGGTCTTTTGAATCTAATTTAATTGTTTACACAGATTAAATTTTAAAGTCCATGGATGAGCGTTTACAGGTTGACTCAACATATACTGACTTCAGTAAGGCTTTCGATACTATTAACCGCAATATTTTGATAAAGAAGCTTACTGATGTTGGTGTGTGTGGTAATCTGCTGGATAGGTTTAAGTCTTATTTGACAGGCAGAAGTCAACGTGTAATTGTGAATGGATTTCGGTCGGAACTTGAGAATATTCCTTCAGGAGCTCCTCGGGGTTCGCAACTTGGTCCCTTACTTTTCAATATATTTATTAATGATATTTCTCAATGTTTTAAACATAGCAAATTTCACTTGTATGCTGATGATATGAAAATCTATAACACAGTTACTTGCGTTGATGATTGCATGCATATTCAATCTGACCTTGATCGTCTATATAAATATAAAGTTGAAAATAAATTAACTTTAAACATCTCAAAGTGCTATCAAATAAGTTTTACTAGAAACAGAAATAATTTTGAATTTTCATACAAGATAAATGATCTAATTATTGAATCAGTAGTTCAGATAGAGGATTCAGGAGATACTCTTGACATAAAGATGTTATTTGACATTCATATACATAATATTATCAAAAAAGCGTATAGGATGCTTGTTTTTCTTATTCGAAGCACTAAAAACTTCAAAAACCCTCAAACTTTATTAACCCTGTACACTTCACTTGTTAGATCGCAACTTGAATTTGCCTCTGTATGTTGGTCACCACAATACGACATCTATATGAAAAGAATTGAAGAAATTCAACAAAAATTCATCAGACACTTGAATTTTCGATTTCCTAATTATTTTTTTATAGTTTGGAAACTTTAGAGAAACGAAGAATATTCCGCGATCTCTCGTTTCTCTATAGAATTTGAATAATATATTGGATTGTCCAATCTTGCTTAGCCGGATGTTCTTTCGTATACCAAATCATATGACAAGAACATCCGATCTGTTCGTATTGGAATTCAATGGGACAAATGCAGCAATGAATGCAGCAATTCATAGATTACCTCACACATTTAATGAATTTTCAAGAAATAATAATTTCCCTGATATGTTTTCAACTAATTTAGCAACTTCTAAAAAGAAATTGAGGAAATTTATCAAATCATTGTGAAACTGTTCATTTGTATTTCTTTGGTGTATGTTGTAGCATAATTCTTTATAATATTGTCCACTTTTTATTGTATTTTCATCTGCTGTAATCTAATAATTCAAATTATTGTATTCATCGTTCTGCTCTGTTATTGGGGTTTCGTCCTGTTGAGTAGACTGTACTCGTAAATAAATAAATAAATGAATGGTTACCTTTATTGAAGAAAAATAATATTACAAAAACTGTGTACTCCAATGCGATTTGAATTGATACCAATCGAGTCGTTGTCCAACGCTCTACCTCTGAGCCATAGACTCCCTGAACAATTTATTGCTGTAACTAAGTTATATCTCTTTATCTATCTTCTTAGAGCGTTACAGAATCAATGAATCAGTGATGAGCGTGAATACATGTTAAAATAATCTAGTTGAAACTGTTTACTATATAGGTAACCTACTAGGAATGTATAAAACTTCTACAAATAAAAAATGTCCAGAGCATTCTCAGCTCTGGTTCGATCAAGAATACAAGGATATGCGAATGATTGTATCTAATAATTTGAAAGTATTTATAGTTAATAATTTTGAAAATTTTCATGAATCCAAGTATCTAACTTCAGAAAAATCGTACAAAGTATTACTGAAAAATAAGAACAGAAAGTATTTCAACAATACCACGAACTCATTATGCAACTCAAATAATCCTACCGAATTTTGTGGTATTTTAAATGAACATAGATTTGAAAATTCTAATATCAATCACCGTATAGATAAAGAAACGTAAGAAACCTATTTTGATAATATGTTTAACAACAATTGTGATGCTTTGACCCCTGATACAAAATTCATAGCGTTCTTCATCCCACTCTTGATGCTGAAATCAATGTCAATGAAGTGTATACGTATATCGAATTCAAAGGAAGGAAAAGCCCCTGAGCTCTACATTGTTGGAAATGAGCTTTTTAAGCATCGAAGTATTGTATTCGTTGATAGCGCTGTCATAATATTCACTTGAATTCTGTTCGACCGATTACTGTCGTGGTGTCATCTTACATCTGCTATCCCTAAATGCCAATCAGGATTTCGTAAAAATCGTTCATGCATTGACAATATTTCACCCTACAAGCAGCTATTCAAATACAGTTAAGACTATCTGAAGGATCAATCTATGCGATATTTATCGATTTTAAATGAGCTTTTGACTCAGTTTCTCACTCTTTACTCTGGTTTACGCTCCATAATTTGGAAATTAGCGGGAAATTTTTGAGAGTTATCCAGAATATTTATAGTAATGCCTCCAAAAAGTGAGAGTAAGTGATGGTAGCTACACAAAAAAATCCGAAATCAATGAGGTGGTATTACAAGGGGAAGTTTCAAGTCCACTTTTATCTAGTCTATTTCTCAATGATATAGAATTATTCTTTCGCGAGAGTGGTGCAACAGGAATTAACATCAATGATTTAAATGATATTGTACTACTTTTGTACTCGGATGATTCAATCATATCTGCTCATTCTCCGGTTGATGTACAGAGCAAGCTGATTCTAAATAAATAGACTTTTTTGGTTTTAATTCTGTATATTTTATTTTATTTCTGACGTTTCGACTTTCTAACCGGAAGCCTTCATCAGAAAAAATGATACAAAAATAAACAAGGCAAGAAGGTACCTTCTCCTGGTGATTTTCCATTTTTCATTTTCTTTATTGCTGTTTTTATTTCTTCTGTGTTCATATATTCTATGTTCGTATCAACCTTCTGTATTCTGTCACTTGTGTCGCCGCTTATAATATTACTTTTTTCTCCTTTATTTTCTTGTAATAATTCTTCAAAATGTTCTTTCCATCTTTTCATGATTTGATCTTCAGTTGTTAATATTTTCCTCCTTTGTCTTTCAGGCTCCTTAAAACCGTTGTTTTATTATTATTTCTCATATTTTTTGAAATTCCATATAAAAGTTTTGGGTTCTCTGTGTAAGATTCTTTTAATCTATTTCCGAAATTCTCCCACTTTTCCGTCTTCGCTTTCTTCACCGAGTTTTCAACTTCTATGCTCTTTATCTTGTACTCTTCATAATCTTTTCTGTCTTTGGATGCTAGGTATTTTTTCCATAGTTCTTTCTTTGCTTTGATCAGTTCCTGTATGTCTTTTGTTCACCACGCACTCCTTTTTATTTGTTTGTTGTAGATTTTTGCTATCCCACATGACTTCTTCACTGCAGATGATATTGTTGTCTTGAATTTTGTCCATATCTCCTTTATATCTGTTTCTGTGTCTATGTTTGGAATACTGTCAGCTATCAATTCTTGATATTTGACTCGTGTGTCCTCTTGTTTCAATTTGTAACTTTTGATTTTTTCTTGTGTAATAGATATTCTCTTTTCTTGTGCTTTTATTTTACTACTTCTCAATCTCATGGCTGTAAGAAAGTGGTCGCTTCCTATTTCTGCGCTTCAGTGTACTCGAACATCCCTAATTATACTATGTTAACCTTTTGCGATGAAGAAGTAATCTATGATAGATTTCTCATTTCAGCTTGGTTGTGCTCTTGTATATTTATTAATATCCTTATGTGCATAAAACGTATTTGCTATAATCAAATCATTCTCCACACATAGGTCTTTTATCCTTCTTCCATTACTTTTCAGCTCTTTTTCTCCTTCTGTACATAGGTATCTTTCTACCCCTGTATTATCATTACCTACTCTATCATTCAGGTCCCCTATTATCATTATGTCTTTATCAGTTTCGTCGATTACTTTTTGTACCTCATTGAAAAATGTATCCTTGTTTTCCTTCTTATCATCTTCATTGGGCCCGTATGCCACTATCAAGGTGAAGCGCTGTTCAGTCCTCAACTCCCAGTCTATCTACATAATTTTCTCATTGATATACTTTTCGTTTCCCATTATATCTAACATATCCTCTTTGACAATAAGTGCTACTCCAGCTACTGCTCTTTCGCTTTATTCTACCCTAGACCAATGTATCCAGTGATCTTCACCTAGATGTTTATTCCCTTTGCCTTTTCTTTTCGTCTCTGTTACTCCAATTATACCTATTTTCATATTTTTCATTTCTTCTATAATCTCGAATTCTTTTTTCTTCAAACTTTCAACATTCCATTTCCCTATCCGTATTGAATCTTGTTCGTTTCTCTCATTCATGTCCATTGTCTTTGCTTTGGTCGTCTCATGTTCACCCTGTTGCGCTCCTAATTTTTTAATTCTCTTTTTTCAGTTAACCCTTCTTCCTCTTCACTCCATTCATATATGCTTCCGTCAATAATAAGTTTCCTGTATCCTATATTGACCTTTCTACCTTTGTCTCTTTCGTGTGTTTTCGCTATTTTAACTATTTCTGCCTGTACTCTTCTCTCTTCTATGTATACGTTTATTTATTTATCTTTAAGTTGTCTTTCATTTACCATCACTGACTTTTTCTGCTCCCAGCTTTCTTACTCAAGTAATGTATATTTTCTCCTGTCATCAAATTTCCCGGTTATGTTGGCGACTTTTTTAATCTTTATCTCTTGACCCAGATTATCTTTCATAAATCTCTTCACTGTAATCTCATTTTCCGGTCCGTATAATAAGGTATATCAATTATTGAATGTATTATAGGGTATGAATAGATTGTTCAGGTAATCTGAACCTCTTTTGTATCAGGGAGACAAAATAAATTATTATTATTTTTATTATTACTACTACATGCTTCAAATTTGGAGAAATCTCTGACAGCAATTCCCCACAGACACACTTGTTCACAGCCGTTCTCAAAACTCCTTATTATTCTCTATTTTCAAACTAGGAAGGGCAAACTTAAGTAGGCGTCATGTAACTAGACTTTTTTGATTGGCTTATCTCACACAAGTTTTACACTAAACAAAAATTTGTTAGACTTTCGATAAATGTTCAACGCTTTCCATGGTTTTCAATCTTTTTCAAATACTGTTGGATTATTCGATTACTGAATATGGGAGATAGAAGTATTGTAATATTTCTGCAATTCTCTATTCTAATGTTTTGAAATGTTATACAGCTTTCTATAATTTCTCTGTAATATTACTTTCACTTGTTTTGAAACATTTTTGTGTTAACACACTACTGGATCAAATGCTCAAATACATGAGTTTGTCTTTTTAATTTACATTATCATTTATTTAATAAAATATCTTTGTTATCATTATGTAATACATCAATTCGTATTGATGAAATATTTCTGATTGTTTTAACAAACAATTGCTGTACAATAAAAGTGGGAAAGTCACGCGCCGAGAATTTCAAATTGAATTCTGCCGCATAAAAATCTGGTGATAGCGCAGCAACTTCAGTTTATTCCTCCTAGTTAAAAAATGAGCTATAGTGGCTTTAAAATCTATGATGATTTTCTGTTTTGATCACAAATTTAATATATTGAACGAAGCACATCAATCATCCAGAATATCATTAACAGTAGTAAAAAATAGATATATTCACAAATCAAAATACAACATATTGATAACAACAGTTGGCAATACACAGATAGGCCCTTGAACAGTGACCTCTAAGCCATAATGGAGTCCATTATGCAAACTCTCGATTGAAAAATCGACCAAAATCGCAGCCTAGTCAAGAGATGGCAGAAATGTAAAAAGACTGTTTAAATTTACGCTTAGTTGGTTTTTTAACTTTTATGTATCTCATAGTGTTGCAATATAATAAAATTACTTTCATGCTGAGAATAACAGAATTTGAAATGGACACAAAAAAATAATGAAGGAAAAAAAAATTCAGAACTCATTACATAATAAATAATTTATTATACAAAAAATAATAGTTTCTTTGAATGAACATATAAAAGAGTAAATATAATTTCTTATTATATTGGAACAAAAAAAAAAAAAACATAATATTCTATTTGGATGTATGAAAGCGTACATACTAAATATCCTCACATAGTGTTACGATTTCTCTAAGATTTCTCCTAGTTAAAAAATGAGCTATAGTGGCTTTAAAATCCATGATGATTTTCTGTTTTGATTACAAATTTAATATATTGAACCAAGCACATCAATTATCCAGAATATCATTAACAGTAGTAAAAAATAGATTTATTCACAAATCAAAATACAACATATTGATAACAACAGTTGGCAATACACAGATAGGCCCTTGAACAGTGACCTCTAAGCCATAATGGAGTCCATTATGCAAACTCTCGATTGAAAAATCGACCAAAATCGCAGCCTAGTCAAGAGATGGCAGAAATGTAAAAAGACTGTTTAAATTTAGGCTTAGTTGGTTTTTTAACTTTTATGTATCTCATAGTGTTGCAATATAATAAAATTACTTTCATGCTGAAAATAACAGGATTTAAAAAAAAATAATGGAAGAAAAAAAATTTCAGAACTCATTACATAATAAATAATTTATTATACAAAAAATAATAGTTTCTTCAAATGAACATATAAAAGAGTAAATATAATCGTATTATATTGGAACAAAAAAAAAATATATCATAATATTCTATTTGGATGTATGAAAGCGTACATACTAAATATCCTCACATAGTGTTATGATTTCTCTTTATCATTAAAATTTTCATCATTATTTTGGATCTGATACATATTTGAATTGAATCTTGAGAACATGTCCTCGGTTGGAACAAACGTTTTGCAGTAAATATTATGAGAGCAAAAATATTCTCTCACTAGCATAATTGAGTTCAAAAGATTCAACATCATTTTAATTCTTAATTTTGATTCAATGATGTTAATTGAAAAAAAAATTCTCTCAACAGCAGCATTTGAAGATGGTAATCTCCGGAGCATGAATGCAAATTTCGAAATATCTTCAAACATTAATTCGCCTACTGCATTTTTCAAAGTGATCACTTTTTGCCAAAACTCTAATCCCAGATAGCAAAGAAATATTCCAAGAATAAGCAGAGAATATTTTTTCCGAATATTCAGCTATTGTTGGAATATCCTATGTTTATCGGTATATATTTGTGGGATATTGATAGGATATTCCCATGTCCCGATATTGCATATCCTATAAATATCCCAGGAATCATCCTGAAATATGCTATGAATATATGATGTTATATTCCTTTTCAAAGAAGAGGTGACCTTGTGTAAAGTGTGTAAAGTGTGTATCTATAATTTCACTCGTATATCGGGAGTTATAGTACTAATAAAGAGCAGGTTATTTTATTTTATCAGGGAAAGTATAACAACAAAGTAGAACTGTTATCTAATTGAGGGATAAAGCGTGAGTAAAATACAATTGAAATCATTTGAACTGTCACTCTGTTTAAGGTTAAGAGTTAAAGGTCTTTTACGCAGAAAGCTACAGCGTCAAACCATACAGGCAACCAGCATTACCACAAAGAGTGGAAGGACATCGACATCACATTGTAAATACTTGAGTAGTGCAAGACAGAATTGCTGTGATAGGAATACCACCTCCGAAAAGTCGATTTGGGCGGTTTTTCTTACGCTTAAAGCAATCACGAATGAGTGGAAATCCAAGGGAAAGAAGTAACTCAGATTCCAAACGTGGAAGAAGCAACCAGGAAGAAGCTGAAATTTTTAAACGGGGAAAACTCACGCTCCGGACACCACCTAAAGCCGAAGTGAAAGAATATAATCTCATTAAAAAACCCACTGATTCGGAAATGGAAGAAATAAAGACGTTAATAACATCCTTAACCACAGACATCAAAGAGCAAATGAATACTAATAAAGAAGAATTATTGACCCGTATAGATCATAATAATGCATTAATTTTGAAAATGCAGTTGGAGATGCAAGAAAAAGATAAGAAATGGGAAGAAGAAAAACTTCTTATATACAAGAAACTTGATAATTCGGAATAGGAACTCGAAAAAAGAGATAGAAGAGACAGGAAAAACAACGTGGTGATCAAAGGTCTGAAAGCAGATCCAAACGAAATGGACACTAAAAATTTTGCTAAGAATTTTTTTAAAAAGGATCTAGGCTTACAACCAGATGTGGATAAAGTTCGTAAAATAATCACAAGAAATCAGCAAATGATATTAGTAGTGGAACTGAACGAATGGAAAGACAAAATGGAAATAATGAAAAATAAAAGCAGCCTCGAAATCAAGCGTATATATATCGAAAACGATTTATCAGCAGAAGAAAGAAAAATACAAGGTGAAATCAGAAAAAAAGCGTACGAAGAAAAACAAAAAGGTAATAAAGTAAAAATTGGATACTTGAAATTGACTATTAATGATAAATTGCATGTTTGGAACTCGGATACGGGAGAACTAGTAGAATATAAACCACATATAGGCCTGAATACTCCAAAAAACTAATAGAACGAAACACGGCAGGCTCACTTAAGACGAAAACGGCAAAGGAAATGGAACATAAGAACAGAGACGAAAAATACCGTGTCAAAGATAGGATAGAAAAAAGATCACTAAAAATAGGCACATGGAATATTAGAAGCATAAGGGGGAAAGAGATTGAACTCACAAAAGAATTGGAAAGAAGTAATATATGTATATTAGGAATTACTGAAACAAAGAAAAAAGGAAAAGGCACTCAAATGATTAAGGAGCACATGTTAATATATAGCGGTGTAGAGTTACATGAAAATGCAAAGAAGGGTGTCGGATGTTTAATACGTGAAGATTATGTAAGCAGAGTACACAGCTGGAATTATTATTCAGAGCGAGTGCTATCTCTGATAATAGAAATAGACAATGTTAAAACAACAATAATAGTGATTTATGCAACCAATGAAGACGAAAGAAACAGTATCAAGGATATATTTTGGAAGGAACTGCAGCAAATAATTGAAGACCAACGGGAACCAGTTATATTGATAGGAGACTTCAATGCGCGCGTGGGAAACAAAAATATAGGAATTGCAAGTGTAATGGGTAAGAATGGCGAACAAACAAGAAACAACAATGGAGATAGGTTAATTGATTTTTGTGTAGTCAATAACCTATTGATAGCAAATACTTGTTTCACACACAAGGACTGTCATAAGTACACAAGAGAAGTTAAAAGTAGAAATGAGAAATCAATCATTGATTACGTGCTTGTTAATCAGAACTATAGGCACAAAATTATCGATGTACGAGTTAAACGAAACCACGAAATAGGAAGTGACCATTACTTGCTGGAGGCAAAAGTTAAAGCTGCCAAGAATAAAGAGAACGATAAACAGGAAAGGAATAGAAAAGCAAAAGAAACCATGGAAGTATACAAATTGAAAGAAGATAAATACAAGGAAGAATACCAACTGAAGGTAGAAGACAAAATACTGAAGTTTGGAGACTATACCAATCTAGAAATAGAAACAATATGGAAAAACTTTAAAAGAATAGCAAACGAAGCGGCAATAGAGACTTGTGGCACTGGCGCAGTAAACAGAGCCAAAAAAGCAACGCACTGGTGGAATGAAAATATTAAAGAAGAAATTAAAGAAAAGAAAAGAACGTGAAAACATTATTTGAATAATGCAAATCAAGATAGCTATGATAAATACAAACAACAAAGAAAAAAAGTTAAAGAATTTGTACAAACAGCAAAGAAAGAGGAATGGGAAGAATTTGGTATACAAATAGAAAATGATTACAAACAAAATAAGAAACTATTCTACAAAGTAACAAAAAATCTGCGGAAACAGAAAGAAGTACCACTGAAACAAATAAAAGACAAAAATGGAAAAATTCTTGTTGACGATAAAGATATCATTGAAAGATGGAAAGAACATTTCGAGGAACTTTTGGAGGTCCGAAATGATAGAGCGTGTCAATGTCAATCATACAACCAAGAAATAAATGATGAAGAGATGATCACAATTGATGAAACAATGGAGGCTATAAAGAAATTAAAAATTGGAAAAGCGGCGGGCTACGATGATCTAAAACCGGAACAAATTAAATTCATAGGATCTTCGGGCATAGAAATGCTACACAGTCTCTTCAATAAAATATGGAAAGGAGGACTATTACCAAAAGATTGGGAAAAAACTGTAATTATACCACTGTACAAAAAAGGTGATAATAGGATGTGCGAAAACTACAGAGGAATTTCATTACTCTGCACTACTGCAAAAGTGTATGAAACAATTCTGGAAAATAAATTAAAATCTAAAACAGAAGCGGAAATCATTGGAACACAAAGTGGATTCAGAAGAGGATTTAGTACTCAGGACCATATTTTCAGTATCAGACAGTTGATTGAAAGAACCTTAGAATTCAACAAAGAACTTTACATATGTTTTGTCGATCTGGAGAAGGCCTTCGACAAAGTCAATAGAGAACTGCTATGGGAAGTATTAGCTAGAAGAAATATAGGAAATACACTATTACAAGCAATTAAAAATATGTACAAAAACAGCAGGAATTATATAAGGACTGGAAATTGTATGTCAGAAGAATTTATAACGACACAAGGTTTGAAACAAGGAGGAAATCTGAGCCCTCTTCTTTTCGTGATTTATATGGACGAGGTAGCTAAAACAGTAAATACAAAAATTAAGAAAACGTCAGTGGGTAATTTAAATCTCAAAAATATTAAAATATCGGAATGCCTGTTTGCTGATGATATGGCGATATTTGGTAGAAATGAAGTACATCTACAAGAAAATATGAATATCTGGAAAGAAGAATTAGCGAAGGCAAATATGAAAATTAATACAAGTAGGACGAAAGTGATGGCAGTAACAAAGGAGAATAAAGAATTGCAGATAAAATTAGACGACTCTAAAATAGAACAAGTTGAAAGTTACAAGTACCTTGGTAGTATATTGGAATGTAAAGGAGGTTATAGAGAAGAAATAAATCGCAGGGTGCAGGGAGCATCAAAAACTTATCACATGCTAAGAACAGCAATCTTTAGACACAAAAATGTAAGTAAACGGACAAAAATAACGACATATAAAACAATTCTACTACCGATCCTTATACACGGAAGCGAATCGTGGATTTTAAACCAAAAACAAAAAAGCAGGATCCAGATGATCAAGATGAAATGTCTGAGAAGCATAGAAGGGGTGACAAAATTCGATAGGATAAGAAATGAAGTTATAAGAGAAAAGCTTGAAATAAGATCAACCCTACAATATATAGAGAGCAAACAACTACAATGGCTTGGCCATTTAATAAGGTTACAAAATAACAGACAGGTTAAAGAAATCTGGAAAACAAGGACAATAGGTAAAAAGAATCGGGGCAGACCACGTAGAACATGGGACGACGAAATAAACAAAATATTAGCAAAAAGAAACATGACGGCAAGAACGGCGCATGCAGCAGCAAGAGACAAGAAACAGTGGAAAAAAATCACGGATGAAATATAATTGGAACCTCTACACCCCAAGGGTAGAAGAGGAAATGACTATATATATATATATATATATATATATATATATATATATATATATATATATACATATATATATATATATATATATATATATATATATATATATATATATATATATATATATATATCTATATATATATATATATATATATATATATATATATATATATATATATATATCTATATATATATATATATATATATATATATATATATATATATATATATTCCTGGAATAATCTATGAATCTCTATAAAGTAAATGTTCAATATATGCTGAGAATATTATAGGGATAATTAAAATCATATTCTTGGAATATTCTGGGCTGGTTTATGACCATATTGAAGCTATATTTTTTTTGGGAGATAAAATCATATCTGAGACAAGAAATTCAATTAATAGGAAATATTTATTCTTATATAAGTACAATTGAGAAAAAAAAATCACACTCATAAAACTCACAAAAATGTAAAAATACATTGCGTATTGCACTCAACTTCCAAAGTTGAAGAAATATTTATATGATATGAAAAAAATAAAACCATATTTGCGATAACAACAAGATACAAATGTAGACATACATTATATAATCTATTGATTTCTAATTTTCATATGTTCAGGAGCCTTGCTTAGCCGTTTGGCAATTTTTAATTCAATTTGTTTCCCTGTGACATTTCTGGCGGTATGGTTCTTCTTGGCAGATTCCTAAATGAGAAATCATTTGAAACAGATAATATTGATTATGATAAAACAATGCTTCACCAATAATTGCAGTGGTCAATTTGAGTTTTTTGTTCTCTTTATAGTCCTGCCAACTATATCCAGTAGCTAATTCATTCGCAAGAATTCTTGTCATCACTCTTCTTATTAATTTGCTCACATTTTCCTCTTTGATCTGAGCCATCGGATACCTGGAAGCACATTCATTCTGTATATTTACAGGGTTTCATACGAACACCAAGTGAAATAAATGAATATTCATTCAAGATAAAGAAATAATAATAATAATGTTCATTCAAGAAATTTTTATTTGTTGGTTTAATCAATAGCCAAAATGAAAATAAAATAGAATTTTTCAGAACTAATCCTCACATGAACAAAGAAATATCCGATACCATGTGGCTGCGATAAATACGACACGGTTACTCACATCTTTATAACTCAACTGTAAAACTTTCACTAAAATCGGCAGAGCATTGTGATAACTTTGTGCATCTTCTACAGGTCAAGATTTAACAAAAATATTCCATACATATCAAAACATTTTATAATATCACGTCATGAATGTAGTGTCTGAAAATTTCATGCATTCATTTATCACTATTTATTTATTTTCTTCTACTGCGTGAATAAGATACTCCACTACTATCAAAATTTGATAAACTTCCACGAAAATATGAAAATATTGGATAAATAATAGATATAAGTAATAAAAATATATTGAATATTGCTTTGTTCTAATGAAAGGTCGATTTAATACTTATATGACGTCATGATGACGTCCAAAAGTCTATCATTTTTCTCAAACAGTGGGCTCCATAGCTGTATAAATTCATAAAAAATTTGATCTTATTCATGGAAAAATTATGTTGCGTTATAATTTGATGTACTTATAAATCAATGGGAATGTATGGGAAAAGTTGACATATATATCATTTCTATTTATCGAATGCTATTTAGAAACATTTTGACAGACCTCAAAATTTCACAGACATGCGCAAAGAAAGAAAACTAGTTTCAAACTTCTGAGTAAAGTTTGGTCGAAAGAAAAGTAATTCTGACAAGTAAATTTGTTAAATTAATAATTTATCTAGCGCGCGATCTAACTAAAAATATTAAAAATAATTACGCCACCTATTTCACTTTATGTCAATATTCTCAAAATGTTTGATGATGAATAAGACTACCGTTTGAGTGACAATAAACCTTTTGAGGTCACGAAAAATTTCCAAACCAAAAAAAAAAAATTCTAATTCGCTACGATGCTCTTTTGATTCGCATTTTCAAAATACTTGTATTTAGTCATGTCTCAAACTACTCTGATCCATTTGAAAATTTTATGTGTCAATGATTTAGGTCGGATTTAGGCCAATATTCAATTAATTATTCAAGCCATATTCCAATGATCAGGTAAAAAAATACATGCATATTTAAATTAGATAGATGTGAAATTTCCCTGTCTTAAATTATTTTGAATAGAGAAATTAAGATTTGCAGAAATAAAAGAATTAAAGTCTAGACAAAAGACTTTGGAAGCATGAAAAAAATTTTGAGTATTTTTATATGCTTCCAATAATTCACTAGACCAAAATGTTGAATTCATTCCATTTATTTTTATTTCTTCGACGAGAAATGTACATAAAGTACGGAAATACAAGTTAGATATAATTTTTCTTATGAAATTTTACGATAATTGAGATCTGTTTCTATATTGGATTTGTTGAAATCTAAATTCTTGCTTTGGTTACAATTGAAGTCGTTCATCTCTTTCATCCTAACCTGTTATAACACAATCATAGATGTCTCCATTGGCCTCACCACCAACAAGCGTTTTCAGTTATAAATAAAGTTTATAAAGCCAAGCAAAATTGAATACAACATGAATATCTATCATATATTCTACTATGAATATACAAAATGTAATAATCTTTGAATATTTGTATCAAATATTCTAGGAATAATTTAGATAGACTATTCTCAGATGATCCATAGTATATAGGAATATGCTATGTATATTAATTATGAATATTCCAAGAATAAGCAAAATAGGATATTTCCAGGAGATTTATAGGCTGTTGGAATATACCATGTATATCTCGAGTATCCAGGGCATTCACAGGACAACTAGAGAATATTCTCAGGACGTTATTGCTATCTGGGATGTATCATCTGGGACATATTCAAAAACTGATTGCCAATCAATACTTAAAAGCTGTCTATATTGCGTTTCAATATTTCCTAATTTATCTTTTGGAATGAAATATAGTGGTAGCTCAGTAAGGGAAGTCAATCATTGAACATTCCAAAAATGGCATTGAAACGCTATGGTGCGTCCTTTGAGTCACCATCCTGGATCTGTATCAGTTTTTTTATTCATAGAAGATGTTATGTTTTGAATGCGAATCATCTCCAAAATAGCCCGCTTGAACAGATAACAGATTTTTTTCAGGATCTAATATTGTTTGATTTCGATAGCACAGGCTTGAGCCTTTCAACTTTTGAAAAATTGTTTTTGATTTGTAAGCTGCTTCTCATGTATTCTCAGATGCATGATTCGAGAATAAACATAATTTTTTTCATCAAGAAAAGTTTCTCCACAAGAAAAAAGTTTTTCTTCTCAAAATTCATATAATTTTTCCCATTCAAATCATTAGTTGATGTACAAAGAATTAAAGTATTCAAGAATATGATTATATCCAATAGAAACACATAGGCAAATAGTATTTATGTTCTCACAAGTCCTTATGAAATCGTTTTCATTTTGATCAATGCTATTTTTTGTGTTTTCTCTTCTATGATCTTGCAGTGGGTAGTCTATTTTCAACATCCAACAGTAATAAACTATCATGCTCACGTTATATCTTCTCTGGTATCTCCACTCCACCTCTTTTATGTCTTGATGGAATCTTTCCCCCTGCTCTTCACTTACTGCACTAATATTTTTGGGAAAGTCGTCGAGGTGCGAATCTAAGGAGTGAACTTTCAAGCTTATGTTACAGCCTTAAATCTTGAATTTTTTCAACATATTTTGTACATAATTTTTATAATCTTCATCTTTTCTGTTGCCAAGAAACTTTGTGACTACATTTAATCTCTCATAGCTTTTCTTCTATCTGGCGCAACAAAGACACCTTCCTTCATTTTAGCTCCTGATAAACCTGTAATCTGAGAGCAAAGATACTTGAAACTCTCCCAAACTTTTTTTAATGCCTTTACAAATTGTTTCATTAATCCTAGTTCAATATATAATGGAGGAAGACAGATTTTGCTTGGATCTACCAGATTTTCTGTTTAAATGTTTTTCATACCAAAATCTAAGGTTTGTCTTGGTGGCCACAATTTTTTTAAATAGTGCTCATTTCTATCGCTTCTATCCCGCTCGCACTAAAACCGCTCTGCTGTCCAAGTAACAAAGAAAGTATTTTCAAATCGCCACAAATTGTCCAACTCTGATCCTTATAACGAGTTCGAAATAGAAGTTGTTCAAGATTCCCGTAACACTCTTTCAAATGAACAGAATGTCCTACTGGTAAAAAAGCAAATTCATTGCCATTGCGCAGAAGAACTGCCCTAGACTTCTTTTCGACGACTCAATGAACAGTTGTTTTCCATGGAGCTTTTTTCTGATACCATGTTTGTCGTTTTTGCGATTAGGTAGTCTAAAAAAGTTTCTGGTTGCCGAGTCATCTGCTCTATCATATATGTGCTGAGTGCTCTAATTTGAGGTTCTCTTTTTAGTCTCCTACCCATTATTTCCTCGTTCGCAATAAATTCACTCAATTTTAGAATAATATAAAATGATAAATTTAAATTGGAGTTTATTGATCAACACGAAACACTTACAATACCCAATAAATACCTAACTATTCTACGCTTGATAATAATTGAGCTTATATTCATTTCAACAATATTTAGGTCACACAGAATTATATTTATTTCATTTAGATCAGCTCTTTATTTGATTGTGAGATGGTGAAGTGTGGAATGCAACTGTTCTAGTGGGAGTGCTATAAACTTTTGTTGTGTATGATTATTGTTCGACAAAATCATAATTATGATATTTTTTGTGCTTTGTACGAAATTTGGATGTAAGACTGTGAGTATATGCTTCGCCACTTCTGTCAGCTATAACATTTGATCATATTCTTTCAAATTGATTCTAATAGCATATCACTAATCTTATTGTGGGTGGCCACAGCAGAATTATTTCACAATTCTCTGATAACTTTAGGTTTCTGAATTTAATTCCATATATTCTGCCCTAATTGAAAATTGTTTTTCAAGGTGGGTATCTGAAATTATGTTTATTTTTTAATTATTCATATCAAATCCAAGTATAAAACGAATTAAGATGAGTAAAATGTTTCTTCGAAGAATTTCGTTATATAATTAAATTTCATTGTATCACCAACTATATAAATGATCGAATGATCCCATAAAAAGTTGTTTATCGACTGCATATTCAGTATGTGGAAAACTAAACATCAGTACCCAGAAAGCAAAAAAATACTACTACAATCATATTCAACGAATATTGTCACGGAATATTTATATAGTCTAGAATAGCACATGTTTGTCTTTTATATTCTAAGAATATTCCTAGTATGTGGATATTTCCCGAAAAAGTATATTTTTTGATTATACCTTCAATATGTCCCAGAACACTCCATGTATATTCTAAGAAGGAAAAATATATGTTCTGTGGTGATTCTATACCATAATATCACAATATTCTCAGATTGTAGAAAAAAAATTCAAATGAATATTCCTAGCATATGCATGTGATTAATAAAATGAGATAATTTTCTGTTTCAAAGTATATTATCAATAGTATTTTGTATTCATATGAAGAAAACGATGTATGGGAATTCAGTCAGGAGTTTATTGTTCCTGCACACCTATACCTACATGTAAATATTCATATAATTCACATTTGTGTAATTCAAATGTATTATATGCAAATAATCAAAAAAGTAAATTGCAGTTATAGGGAATTGGTAAAAGAAAAAAACAAATAATATAATATATAAGCTTAAGACAAATTTTCTCCATTTCAATCCATCCAGGTTACTTTCTGCAATTCAGAATCAAATTTCTTGAATTAAGAATTAATGAATAATTGTTAGCATTACGCTCACTTTATGTTCTTTTTTGATTCTGTCTAATGCTTTTGTTAACCAACTCGCTCCTATGATCTCTACTTTTTTTTTGGTGATATGACTCGTGTTTTCATTCTTCTTTGCAGCTTCTGGAAAATAACATTATAATAAATCATTGTTTGTAAGGACATAAAATTTGTTGTACAAGCCCAGCTTTGAGTCTGAGGGCAAGAAAAATTGTTTTAGAATGAAATCAAAATACTGTATAGCTCCAAATTTTAAGATATTGGAATTCGTTGAATATGTTCAAATTTACAAACGTCATTCAAATGGTAAAGGCTGAATACCATTATAATTTTTGGTGTGCGCAATGAAAATATAACTAGAAGTCTAGCACCAATCTAGACGAAAAAAGTATAATGTAATTCAACTTCAAGTCAAGTACATGACCTATCATAAAAAACTAATGCTTATTTTGAACTTACAGATTTTTCCTTGCCTTTATGGCCATGCCAACTATACAGGACAGCTACTTTATGTGCTGGAAGTCGAGCCGTTACTCGACGAACTATTTCACTGGCATTTTGTTCTCCCGCCCGAATCATTGCGTTCAGAAAATTAGCAATTTCAATACCTTCACGAAACACCAGATGTAATTTATCTTGAAACTATTTGATTATTGTAAGGAGAATTTCAGTTGATTAAATCAAACTTCGGCGGCTTGGTTGAATATACTGTGTGTGGTTTAATGCCAGTAGTTATTTTTTATTGGATTGATTACGCTAATCAATCTCAGCAAGTAATTATGTCTATTATTCATACCAATGAATTGAAATTATTCTCTCCTTGGAGCAATAAATCAATTTCTTCAATGCTCACATCCTCTGTGACCGGTTTCTCTTTTGAATATCATCATCAGAATTATTTGGTTGATTCTTCTTTGGGTTATCACCTTCAATATAATTGAATAAATAGTCAAATAGATGATTTTGCTCTTTAAGCCTGTTTGTGATGACAACAAGATACCGAATAACTTGTTGAAATTTGCACTTCAAAGTTAATAATTATACAAGAAAAAATTATAGATTTCTTACCGTCAAGTGAAGATTGATTTATTGCGAGACCCGCAACCATTGTCATGGATGAACGCGGAGTTGGAAACTGTCTTGAACTGCCAGTTTCACAGGGTCAAACCTGATTTATTTGAGGTCGTTGCAGTTGCAGTTGGCCTGATCGACTGACGTGGTGTATTTTGAAAATTATGATGTTCTGAAGTGTTTTCCAGCAGTTCCGAATATCTGCATAACTGATGTGGCATACTACTAAAATCTGAGGTGTTACTTTGAAGAGTAAAAGTCCCTTCCTTAATTGATTTTGGAGATTATTCTCGGATCTTTTTAGTAGGCACTACTGAAAACTCCGCTAAATTCGGATTGGATTCTTCGCTACTTCTTGGACTATTCAAATACGGTTTTGGTGGTCGCGCTATTCTCTTTTCTAGTACAGACTCAGTTCCAGAAGAAACATGTGATGAAACTTAGTTTTCGCTGTTGCTATCAGAAATTTGGAGTATAATTTATCTTTCATCATATTTATTTTATGTGTGGACAATTTCATAGTGGGTGCTTTCTTAGTTTTTATAGCAGTTAGCAAATTAGGTAGGGTATAAGGTGGCCACAAACATTCTTACTCATTATCTATCACCTAAGGGACAGCTTCAATTAGGTCATTAGGTCGTCTTCATCAAGGAATCTCACAATATACTATTCACTCATTATTCTTGATATTATTTTCACCAAGAAAAAAAATTATACATAAACCAATAATGTGAATATACTTATTTATATGATAAATGTGTAGTTGTGATGATAATTGATTATAAATATTATATATATATATATATATATATATATATATATATATATATATATATATATATATATATATATATATATATATATATATATATATATATATATATATAGATATGAAGAAAAGGGAAAACAATAATGTGATTATTTTCTTCGGAACGTATTAATTTTGGAGAAACATTTTTTAGTAGCCAATAATTTAATTCAATGTAGATATCTTCTATAACATGAATTCCAAACTTTTTTTTAGTCTTTTAGTGATTCCATCGTCGTTCAGTAACTGGATCGCCTCTATGTTGCTGGGTTGGTGAAGTCTAGCTTCATGTTCTCCTGCATAGCTCTGTATTTCGCTCACTACGTCTGGGATCTGTAGATCTCTATGTATATCCGAGTTACGCTCGTACCATCTCTCATTGACAATATCTCGTAGCACCTTATTTTGGAGCCGCTGCACTCTGTTTATGTGTTTCTTTTTGGCACATCCCCAAATTTCGATGCCGTAAATCTAGATCGGCTTGAGGAATTGTCTATGTATCAATAATTAGGTTGGTATAATCTTCTGCCTATCAGCCAGTACATTTCACTGTATTTTAGTCTCAACTCTATAAACTTTTTTTTCGATATGTATTTTTCAGTTTTGTTTCTCTTCCAATGTCATACCCAAGTACTTGACTGTATTCGAGTATGGAATGGTTTTCTCATTGATCTTCACTATCGGTCGATTCTTTAATTTTCGGTTGGTGAAATCAATATGAACAGATTTGGATTCATTCAGCTTGATTTTCCACGTTTTAAACCATTCTGCTATTCCGTCTACTACTTCTTGGAGTCTCAACGCTGTATCTTCAAGAATAGCTGTATCATCCGCAAAAGTCGCAATGGTTACGTCTCTTAGCTTTGGAAGGTCGCATGTATATAATAGATATAGGATAGGTCCAAGGACACTCCCTTGTGGAGCACCAACCTGAATATCTCTCAATTGCGTGTATGATTCATCTTGTTTCACTATAAAGGTTCTGCTAGTAATGTACGATTCGATAAGATCAACATATTCTTTGGGTAGTAGTTTGCTCAATTTGTAAATAAGTGCTGGATGCTACACTTTATCAAACGCTTGTGACACGTCAAGGAACACGGCGGAGTAAATATTTTTCTCTTCCAGAGATTTTTCTATGACTTCAGTGATTCTATGAATCTAATCTATGGTAGAGTGGCTTTGTCTGAACCCAAATTGATAATCTGGTATAATTTCGCTATCTTCGATTATTGGTCTTAATTTTTTTAGGAGGAGTTTTTCAAATAGTTTTGATATTACTGGCAACAAGGATATTGGCCTGTATGAGGTTACATCATTTGTTGGTTTACCAGGTCTTGGTATCATTATTATTTCGACTACTTTCCATATGCTTGGAACGTGTTTTAATCTGAAGGCAGCATTAATTAGATAAGTAAGTTTTACGATGACCTTCGTTGGCAATTGCTTGAGAATTTCTCCTGTTATCAGGTCAAAGCCAGGCGCCTTCTTTGCACTTATATTTTTCTTAATATCGTTGATAACTTCCTTCGGGGTGATAAATCCAATCTTAATATCTTGATTTATTTTTTTTCTTTGTGGCAGTACTTCAGTGTGAATTTCATTTGGCTTAAAAGTGTCTTCTAAGTGCCCAGCGAAAGTTTTCGCTTTCTGATCATTATTTCTAGCCCATAATCCATTCTGATTTTTCATTGGTGGTGAGTGTGCGATCGGACTTTTGATTCTTTTAGTCGCTTTCCACAACGAGTATTCTGTGTCTTTTTTTGCTGTCAATTCAGTAAGATAGGTGTTGAACGAGTCTCCTTTTATCTTAATGATTTCTCTTCTAAGTTGCTGTGAGAGTCTGTTAAATACAGTTTTATCTGATGGATTGCGGGTCTGCTGCCATTTTTTCTTTGCTTTTGTTTTCTCAGCAATAAGTTCTCTTATTCCAAGAGGATAGTTAGTACCAACTGTTTTTCTCATACATTCCCTTAAATTGTTCCATGCTGCCTGTTGTATGTTCTTCATAAAATTTACAGATTCTTCATTCAATTCTTCAGTTGTCTTCAGACTTACATTCAGGTTTATTGTGGAGTTCAGCTCCTCCCTGGAACTTTCCCAGTCCGTTGTTTTATTTGTCAAGGTTGGTCTTGTACTCTTCTTAATAACGGTTTCACTTGAAGTCATAATCACTGGTGTGTGATCAGAGCTTAGATCTTCAACTCTACTCTCAACATCAACTAAGTTAGGTGAAACTTTTCTAGAAATAAAGAAATCTAGTAAATCTGGCTCCTTATTCATTTCTGTCGGCCAATAAGTGAGTTCGCCTATTGAATGAAAGCTGCATCCCTCTTCGTTGAGAGCTTTGCGTAGGTTTTTCCCTTTTGTTGTTGTATTTCTAGAGGCCCAGTCCGAGTGTTTGGCATTGAAATCACCTCCTAATATGAATCTGCTGCCCATGTGTCTTATAAATTCTTTGTATATTTCCACATTATCATTATGCCGTGGTGGTAGATAAATTGCTCCCACTGATAACTGTTGTCGATCTGTTTTGATTGTAATTATAGTTAGTTGCGCTTCTGGACATTGTAGATTTTTTTCTTCATAGTGATTTATGTTTCTTTGATCAGGATCGCACTTCCCCCTCTAGCTTGATTTTCGGGATGTATAGTGTGAAATACCTTGTAGCCAGTCATCCGTAGATAATTTTGGTTTGTGAAGTGTATCTCAGAAACAAGACAAATATCTATTTTTTGCATCTTAAGATATACTTCTAATTCTTGTTGGCACCCAAATAGTCTGTTGGCATTCCAGGTCATTATTCTTAGATCCTTGTTAGGCATTTGAGTTGCTACTCTATTGCAAATGTCTTCTAGTTTTTCCATCTTTTTTTCGATAAGACTGAATTTATTCTATAGTTCATGCAGTATATCACTGAATGTCGCTTCAGAATCTGTTTGTTGTTGTTGCTCTCAGGGCTTTTCTTTTTTTGTATACCTCTCTTGTCTACTATTTAAAACTTGAGAGTATGTTACTCCTTCGGTGACCATTTTTGGGTTGCTCTGTCTACGTATTGCTGTTTTTTGCTTGATCAAATTATCTCTTCGTCTCGGTAGCTCCTTTGCCACTGCACATCCCCTGTAGTTAGCAGGATGTTCTTTTGCACAGTTCGAGCATCTTGGTTTAGAGTTTTTTTGAGTGTTACAATTGACTGTCAGGTGTTTACCGGCACACTTCACGCATTGTGGTTCGTGTTTGCAGTATTTTTGAGTATGTCCAAAACGCTGGCATCTTCTGCATTGTGGAATTAGTCTGCTAGTTTTTAATACTTCAACCTTGATTTTTATATTGAGGATATATTGTATGCTATATATTTTTTAGTATCTGTACCATGTTCAAAAGTGATCATAAATAAGTTTAGTGGAATTTGTTTCATAACGCCGTCTTCTTTAGTTCTTTTCATCTTATTGACAACGTCCAATATTTTGAAACCCTGCTGCGTAAGGTTCTCCTTGATTTCACTTACCTCGGTAGAGTAGTGCAGGTTACGAATCATAACTCTAACAGGACGTGTTTGTTCATTCTCATACGTGTGCCAGTCCTGTTTTGCATCGTACATTGCTTTTGAAAGCATTCTGTAATCATTCTCACTCCCTGCATTTATTTTAGTCTGATCATTGTTCAGAATTTTAGATTGATATATGAGATTATGAGTATCGAATAATTTACGTAAAATATTATAATTAGTAATTTTGTTCACAATAACTGGCGGAGATTTCTGATTTTTGATCTCTTTTTCCTTGTTGATTTCTTGCTCATTAGATTTATCTATATGTTGAGTGATATTATATTTTGTTACTTCTGGTGAATAGCGCATTTTTCGTTTCTTATTTCTCTGTACTATCCAGTCCGTTTCTTCGGCTATTAGTTTTTCTTCTTCATACGAATTAATCGGACTATATGATATTTTTGGCTCCATTGAATTTACCAATTTTTTCCAGCTTTTCAATTCGTTTTGGGCTAGCATAATATGTATCTCTCCATTCTTCTATTGTTGTAGGCTCAGTTGACGAATTCATATTCGCCATCTGCTTCGTACTTATAAATTTATAAATCACCTATTACGGTTCTGTCCGTGCTGCCGGATTCATGCCGACAGCCGTCCCGTTGCCGGCCAGCTGACCGAAGGTCACTTGGCGAGAGTGCTGATAAATTTTTGAATTATACCAAATATTTGGCAATTCACTAAAACAGATCACAATTAATTTATAGCACAAAAGCACATTAGTTTATAACACTTCAAACTTCTTAACTAACTCACTAATAAGCTGATTTTATTCACTTTATATTAAGTTTATATTTCATACGTGTATTCGCTTTGACAGCTCGCGCACAACTTACAACATGGGGACCTGAATCAACTTTATAAATGAAATTATCATGAGCTCGCTTCTTGAAAGTTGGATTTGGAAAACATAGTCTTCCTTGCAAGTGTTCATCTTCTTGCATACATTTTGTACATGATGAATATCCAGCGTCAAAAAGATACATTTTTGTTTCAAATTTTGATGATTGTTTACGAACCTTAATACCATTCTGCGTTGCATTCACTGCTTCAATAACAAAATCTTCAAGATGACAGTTGGAATCAACTGGTTTTCCATATTCATCATATACACCAAAAACAACTACATCATTAGAAATATTACAGTTTAATACAATACCCAAAACCAAATACAACTGATTTCTGGAGCTTTTGCTTGCTGGTACACCATCAATATTTATTACCACCTCTATTGTTTTTGGTGGATTAGAGAAAATAAGATTATGAAATAACATGTTAATAGAATTTTGAATACCAGCATGATAATATTCATATGAGATATGACTTCTTTCATGAGAGTAAAGCTAGCGACCGATTCGTAGTGGCTGATTCTGAAGAAGATTAGTGTTGGACAACCCGGCCGTCGTTATGACAAGAGAGTGTAGAAATATCGCATGGGTACGCAATAGTTAGTAAAAACTCTCACATTTCTCTATAAATGTTGAAACATTATTTTCTGAAATAATTTATTGCTGTGTCAAAGAACATTTGCTCAGAGATTGTTACTATACATATAATAAAGATATTTATGAAGAAAAAAATTTTCATTTTTGGAGATGAGGGGCAACTTGACAATCGACATTCCGCTATGAATGCAGTAGTTCTGAAACTCAAAAAATTATTTTCTTATTTGAATAATTGCTATGTCAGGAGAAGTTTCACAGGGGCTGTTACCATGGATATTCTGAATATAATTCCAAAGAAAGAATTGGTATATAATTCTTCCTACATTCTGCTATGAATGCTGTAGTTGTAAAAGTTGAAATATAATTTTCTTGTATAAGTAATAATTGTTGTGACAGAAGCAATTCTACAGAGGTTGTTAGCATACATATTTTGAATATAATTCGAAAAGAAAGTATAGATTTCAGGAGATGAATGTAACTTAACAATTGCTTTTTTTTTTATTTTCTAATTAATGCAGTAGTTGTAAAAGTATAACATTATTTCCTAGTATAACTGATTTCTGTGTCAGAACCAGTCTCACAGTGATTATTACTATATATTTTTCAAATACAATTCTGAGGAGAAAAGTGCAGATTTCAGGGGATGAGGGTAACTTACAATTGTTGTTTCTTCTATTTCGCTGTTAAAGCAGTAGTTGTAAAAGTTTTACATTATTTTCTAGTATAAATAACTGCTTTGTCACAGAGGTTGTTACTATTTATATTCTAAATATATTTCTCAACAGCAAATTTTGGATTCCAGGGGATGAGGGTAACTTGATAATTGTTCTTTCTTTCATTTCGCTGTTAATGCAGTAGTTATCGGGAGAAGTCTCGGTACAAAAACAGTTGCTAATTATATAAATTTGTGGTTCCGCTATGAACGGTAGAAATATTTTCCAAATTCTAGCATTTATGTAGTGTATGTCGTAACTGCGACTACTATGCAAACTGGTGAAGGTGTTTGTCACCCCAGTCTTATCGATTGGGTGTAGAAAAAAGTCTGATGTGGACTCACGTGACTTACTTGTACATCATTGGATGTATGTGGATGTATATATATATATATATATATATATATATATATATATATATATATATATATATATATATATATCAACTGTATCAACACATTGTAACCACGTGTTAAATAAAATAAATTTTTTTCAAATATTTTGAGTTAAAATATTCAATTGGAGCAGTCGGTAGGATCAGAGAAACACAAAAAGTAATTGTGTGGTGAATTTTAATCCTTTACTCTGATCTACTAATAAAATATCAACCAAGAAAAATAATTTCAAACAAATCGTCTACAACGATCTGTGGAAACAACAAGAAACGCAGACCTAACGAAGAAATCAATTTTCCTTGGAAATCCAGTAGCAGAAGAATCACGAGAAGAAGGGAAACTTGCTGATCGACAACTTTTCGATCACGTCTCCAGTTCCAGGAACAATCAGTGGCCCGGTGATGTCCGTAAACCATCAAACAATTCTCATATTGCTTACGATAACTTTGTAAGTTAGAATTTAAACAATTTTTCTGTATTACACGAAGGGATACCTCTAGCAAAGACTAGTTGTAAAGGTATCGAGGGACTGGCACAGTCCCAAACACACAGAATAATCTATATATGTATTGTAGTGATAATAGTACAGATTCTGAAATTTCTGATATTGAATCAGAAAACACTGATATTTCAAATAACACTATAAAAAGCTTAATTTTAAAACCAAGTAGATTGAGCGTATCAAATATTTCAACAATGGCTACAACAACACTTTCAGAATTGAAAAACCTTGCTGAAATCATTCCTCCATATAATGGAGATATTAAAATATTAAATAATTGCATCAGTGCAGTAGACGATGTACTGATTTCTTTAGCTAACATTGTTTTAAGTCCCGTTCAGAGAACATATCTTTTTGGACTTATAAAAACCAAGCTCACACACAAAGCAGCAGAATTATTATCAGAAAATAAATTTGAAGATTGGAATGATTTAAAAGTTCACCTTACCACAAATTTTTGTGATAAAAGTACAACTGAAACAATTTTATTAGAAATTTAGCAGATGAAGAATAAAATCAATACAGACAAGACTTTAGAAAATATAATTCAGAAATTCTCACAATGTAAATCAATGATTTTATTAAAAGAATATAATCAATTGCAGAAAAATGCAATTATTAAAGAGAATCAAAAATTAGTAGTTTCACATTTTATAACCCTCCTACCTTTATCAGTAAGAGGATCATTTATTGTTAAACAACCAAATACATTAGAGGAATGTGAATATTTATTGAGAAATGAATTTAATTACTCACATTAGAATTTACATCAATCACCAATGTTAAAAGATAAACAAAATTTTAGCTTCAATATACCACCAAAAAAGTTCCCAAGTCAACAATTCCCATCTAAACCTATCCAATTTAATAATAATCCAAATCAACCAAGACCTTTTGCCCCTCGTCAGAATATAAAAAATTATATTGACACGAAACAAGCTTATCAACCTAAGCCAATGACCCAGCAGTCAAGACTTACGAGTACTATACCTATGTCAACTCAGACAATTAGACAGAATCACAATCTTAACGAAAGTCAAGATGAACTAGAACAAACCGCTGACGAATATGAACTCATGGAACAAGACAATGAACTTGAAAATGATTCTTTTTTAGAATTGGAGACAGAAACAGACGAACCGAACAAGTAATGTCTAGTTTAACATACAACTTACCATCATTACAAATACAAGACTATATCATTTTACTAGACACGGGATCAAGTATCAACTTAATACATCCTGATTTAATTAAATTCAAAAAAATTAAAACTCATGACGAAAAATGCACGTTTACAACCGCGAATGGTACATCAACTATTTCAGTTTGTTATTTTGAAAATTAATGAAATTCCACTAAAATGCTACGTTCATAAATTTCATGAAGAATACAATTTATTACTTGGTATTGAAGCATTTAAAAAATTAAATATTCGAATAGATTTTACTAGAGACTCTGTTAATATACAAGGGAAAGAAAGTAAATTACAGAGTAATAATTTCAAATCTCGAAAGGAAAATAATAGTATTCAAATCCGTTCAGAACATTTGAATCAAATTGAAAAAACTAGATTAAAATCACTTGTAGATAATTTTGAAGATCTTTTTCAACACCCCAACGACCAATTGTCTTGTACAAATTTATGCGAACATAAAATAGTCCTCAATAATGAGACTCCTATTCATACAAAAAATTATAGACTTCCTCAAATCTACGAACTGGACATCGAAGAACATATTTAAAAAATGTTATCAGAAAAAGTCATACAACCATCTCATTCTCCTTGGAATTCTCCCATCTGGATAGTTCCAAAAAAGTTAGACGCTTCCGGAAAGCGAAAAACGAGACTAGTAATCGATTTAAGAAAAGTAAATTCTCAAACGAAAGATGATAAATTCCCAATTCCTAATATTGATACATTATTGGATCATATTGGTTATTCAAAATATTTTACGACTTTAGATTTGCACTCAGGTTTCCATCAGATCTCTATGAACAAAAATGACATCCAAAAGACCCATTTTCTACCTCATCCGGTCATTATGAATTTTTGCGTATGCCTTTCGGTCTTAAAAATGTACCTGCAACATTCCAAAGAATGATGAATATTGCATTAGGAGAATTAGTTAGTAAAATCTGTTTAGTTTATTCAGATGACGTAATAATTTTTGGCAGAACTTTTGAAGAACATTTAGATAATATTAAATTAGTTTTTGAGAAACTGAGGAAAGCAAATTTGAGAATCCAAATCGATAAATCGGAGTTCTTGCAAACAGAAACGAAATATTTAGGCTATATTATCACTCATAATGGAATTAAAACAGATCCTTCTAAAGTGAAAAAAGTTAAAAATCTTAATATTCCTAAAACAAAAAAACATATTAAGCAATTTCTTGGTACAATTGGATGGTATCGTAAATTTATTCCAAATTTTGCTAAACTTACAAAACCTTTAACTTTGTGCCTGAAAACTGGACAAAATATAGATATTTATAATGAAATTTATAGGCAAAGTTTTGAAGATTGCAAACAAATTCTCACTTCATCTCCTATATTACAATTTCCAAAAAGATGAACAAGGCAAAGAAATGCCAATAGCTTATTTTTAAAAAACATTAGGCAATGCTGAACAGAATTATAGCACCATTGAGAAGGAATTATTTGCAATAATAGAATCCGCTAAGAACCTCAGACCTTTATTTGCAGGAAATTTTCAATTAAAACAGATCACAGACCATTATATTGGCTATTTAATATGAAAAACCCTAACCAAAAACTTATGCGATGGTAAATAGAATTGAACTAATATAATTTTGAAACAGAATTTTTACAAGGTAAAATGAATGTAATAGCAGATAATCTCTCCCGCCAACGTGAGAAAACACAAATTCACAACAAAATCGGTGACGTGACAGGAACAAAAATATTTGCTCATTGTATTTCTGAAGATTTAGAGATGAGTAAAGGCCTGGCAGACCAAGTTATTAAAAAATTTGATAGCAAGAATTTTTGTCATAATTTAGATTTAACCAATAAAAATATTATTATTCAAAACTATAGTAATCAAATATTTATTCATTTAATTACAAAGAAAAAATTTAGTGATAAACCTTCAATCAAGAGTTTAGATAAACCATTGAAAGAACTTAGAAATTATCTTATTCTTAATGAAAATTTCGAAATAAATTCACCCCTATTGGTGTGGTTTAGATAAATTAGAATGGAATCAGGTATCGGCAAAAATATTGAAAATATTTGAAGATACAAATATACAAATAAATGTGTATTCATTGCCTATGGTCAACCTATATAATAATGATAATGAATCAGTTTCGTCAAATCAAAATACAATCCATTCAGATCCAGAAAATTTAGTTAGCGGAATTAAATATATAGAAGATAGAATCAATATAGCTGATAATCAATTAATATTTCAAATTTATGATCTTGATACTGAAATAGAAATTACAAAACTATTCGAGAATCGAAAACAGCGGATTCACTGTAAACTCAGTAAGCAAAATCTCGAAAATGAAATATTAAATTTTCTTAAAGAATATATAGTTCCAAAAATAAAGTATTTAGCTATTTTCAAAGAAACAGATCTTGACCTTAAATTTTCAAGAATAATAAAAGAAAATTTTGAATTTAATACCATTAATATTGTTGCTTGTAATAAGTTGGTTGAAGATATAGAAAGCGAAGACGAACAAGTAGAAATAATTCATAATTTTCATACAGGATTAACTAACCATAGAGGAATAATTGCAACTTTGAATGCATTGAAAGAAAAATATTTTTGGCCTAAAATGATTAATAATATCACGGAGTATATTAATAAATGTGAACTTTGTAAATTGAATAAATATAATAGAAAACCGATTCCAACCGTAGATAATTTGACACCCACTCCTTTGGAACCGTTTGATGTAATAAACATTGACGTACTTTGTTTGAATAAAAAGAATTTTTTGACTATTTTTGATCAGTTTTCAAAACATGGCCAAGTTTGTTCATTAGAATATAAAAGTTCAAATAATATATTACAGAGATTAACCCAATATTTCCAGATTTATACAATTCCAAATAAGATAATTATGGACGCAGGTCCTGAATTTAAAGGTAGTGTTTTACAGGACTTATTCAAACTTAGAAATATTGAGAGTCACGTAATTTGCGTAAACAATCCTAAAAGTAATGCAATTGGAAGATTTCATTCAACCCTTATAGAACTTTTCAGGCTTCTAGAAAAATCATTTCAGGAATAAAACATTTTTGGAAAAACTTGATTTAGCAATTTTAGCTTATAATAATACTAAACATACGGTAACAAAACTAATTCCGAATGAAATATTATTCGGCAAAAATAGTAATATTCCGTTTAGAACGATCCCACTCATTAATGAAGAAATAATACAAAAATATCAAACAGAACAAGAAGAGTTATTTAAAATTATTAACGAAAAAATAAAAGTTGAGAAACAAAAGCGTTATAAAGAGAATGATGATCCTTTACAGATAAAGATACAATTTATATGAAAGAGAATCCAAGATTAATTAAGAAATTCAAAAAACCTTTATTCAGAAAATATAGAGTTCAAAATTAAAATCCCATATTAGGGAAAGTAAAAATCAGAGATCAGATGGCCGAGAAACATGTCAGAATGAATAAAATTAAACAGTGAATTGTTGTTTCAGATGTACGGCTCAACTTACGGATATTTCAAATGACAATGGATTTCATTTATTTAAATTAGGTAAAACACAGATAAAAATTTCAGAACAAATAATTTATTTCAATTATAATATAACTCCGATTCATGATGAATTTCTGAAATTACGCACATTAAAAGAAACTCTTCTTTTCCAAACACATGAGTCGAAATAAATGTTTCATGACTATATTAATATTCTCATATATAATTTCAATGATTTGGAAAATCAGGTTTATAAAGTATTCCATAGAATTTCAAAACGCGGTTTAATTAATGGAATAGGCAATATTATTTAATCAATTTCAGGGAATTTAGATGCTTCAGATGGAGAACGGTATGATAAAATTTTTGAGCAAATAAAAAATAACGAAAAAATATTACAGGATCAGAATAATCAAAATTTAAAAATAAGTAAAGAAATGATTGATAAATTCAATAATCAAATTGAGAATATTAGGAGTAATGAAAATTTAATGAAATCACAAATGGTGCATATTGATCAGATGTTGAAGAAAAATTTTAACTGGCAAGGAATAATAGATGTTGAGAATAAATTTTGAAAGTTAATACTTATAATTCAGAGTTTAAATAATCTCATTGAGCAGATAGAAATCAGTTTAA
Organism: Dromius quadrimaculatus; assembly: GCA_963989225.1. NCBI lineage: Eukaryota > Metazoa > Arthropoda > Insecta > Coleoptera > Carabidae > Dromius > Dromius quadrimaculatus. The sequence continues at coordinate 46,014,342 of OZ022326.1, read as the reverse complement.
CTTTTTGTACTTTGAGAAAACTACACACAAGTATTATTGTCCCAATCAATATCAGAAAAATTACACAAAATAAAGATATTTGGCAACTGAACGAAATTATAGAGACTTACTGTCAACACGATAACGAACAGATATATATCCTTATTAATGTACCAATTTTCTCTTCCCAGACTTACGATTTATATCAAGTCACTCCTTTACCTTTCATCAAACATAACCAAATTATACAATTAACAGAAAAACAAACAATGTATTTCATAAAAAATAATGATAATTTTAAAATAAACAATTGCATTCTAGTTAATAAGATTTATTATTGTAAAACCGAATTTATAGGTTTAAATAAATGTATAGTAAATATTTTGAAGGTTCAAACGAATGATGATTGTAAATATCATATTTTAGAGTCAGAGAACACTTGGGAAAAAATTCAAAACACGAATGAATTAGTTATAATAAGTTACAAGGAGCAACAAATTCAAATCAATTGTGAAAGTAATACACTTAACAGAAAAATTAAAGGTATATTTAAATTGAAACTCATGAATAAATGCGTAATAAATAATTTCTGATATAATTCAAGAAGCTTATAAAGAAATAATATTCGAAGCTTCTAATTTCAATGATACATTTCAACAATTGAATTCAACAAATTTTAATAAAATAGATAGAGTAAAAATAACATCAAAAGAATTGCCACAAATAGATGAATTGAGTTTGAATAAATTTAATGATCATCATTTTTATATTATTTATGTTATTTTATTTTTAATAATATGCTTTGCTTTATTATATAAGTTTAAAATTAAGCCTTCAATAATTTGTAGAAAAAATAAAGAATCCAATAGTAATGAAGAGTCAAATATAGAATTAAGTACCATTAAATAATAATTATTGTAAAATCTCGAAAGGGAGGAATTATGTACGGTTGTATCCCTATTCCACAACAATTATTATTGTGTCAGCACTTTTAACAGTACTATGTAATAAAAACCCCTGAATCCTAAAAAAATTGTTCATTGTTCAAGTATTCTCGTGTATCAACACATTGTAACCACGTGTAAAATAAAATTAATTTTTTTCAAATATTTTGAGTTAAAATATTTAATTTATATATATATATATATATATATATATATATATATATATATATATATATATATATATATATATATATATATATATATATATATATATATATATATATATATATTTATATATATATATATATATATATATATATATATATATATATATATATAAACAAATATGTAACGGGTTTAAGCAGTCTTGAATTTTGGCTAAATTGAATCAAATATTACTCATTTGAAATTTACCAAGCTTTCGATTTTAATGTTTAAATCTTCATCAGGGTACTGAAATATTATACATAAGTTTACAATGTGTCCATAATTATATAAAAGTATTTTTTACTTACATTACTTTTGAGAATTTATAATAGAATTCCATCTCTGATAAATTTAGAATATTTTGAGTTTTCATTTTGTAAGATATTATCACAGTTCAATACATTTTTAAAACATTTTTAAAAGATAAATAAAATGAAACGTTTCTTGTGCAAGTTCATTGCAACACACGTGTGTTTCGTTTTGAAAACGGAAGACAATTTTTAGGTTATGTTCAATTTTGTAGGAAGAATTCAGACTGCTTACAAAGCCGCGGCAGTTTTAAAAAGAAAATGTAGGTAAATTTATTTATGAAAAGTTCAAAATCTGGTTTTCGGTTATGAATTAGTTGTAGTAGGTGTTTCTTTTTTTGTTTTTTGTTCAATATCTAAGTGTAATAGAAAAGAATATATATTGCTAAGGCCTTGTACGTCAGTTTTTTTGTTCATTGTATTTTCTGTTTTGTTTATTGATACCATTTCAAGGAAAGATCTTTTTCTAAAATTTTTTTCTTGTTCCAAGACTTTAGTGTTATTGAAGTCCATGTTATGTTTATTAGTACTGCAATGAGTTGCAAGGGCACATGCATCTGGTTTGTGTTTTATATCACTTTTGTGTGATGTGATTCTGTCTTTCAAATTTCTAGATGTTTGGCCAACATAGCACTTATCACAGTCGTTGCATTGTATTTTATAGATCACATTCGACTTTTGCAGTTCTGGCACAGGATCTTTCAATTTTGAAAAAATGTTTTTTACAGTTTTTCCGCTCTTTTGGGCTATTTTTAAGTTATCATCATGAAGTACATTTATCAGTTTAGGTGTTATTTTTTCGATGAAAGGTAATGATACGTATCTTATGTTCTCACTTTGTTGTAGTTCTGTATTATTATCATTAATTTGTTCAATAAGCGTATTGAATAGTATACTATTAAGAAGCTTAGCCTACTCCAACGATTATTGAACAAATAATTGATAATAATACAGAACTACAACAAAGTGAGAACATAAGATACGTATCATTACCTTTCATCGAAAAAATAACACCTAAACTGATAAATGTACTTCATGATGATAACTTAAAAATAACCCAAAAGAGCGGAAAAACTGTAAAAAACATTTTTTCAAAATTGAAAGATCCTGTGCCAGAGCTGCAAAAGTCGAATGTGATCTATAAAATACAATGCAACGACTGTGATAAGTGCTATGTTGGCCAAACATCTAGAAATTTGAAAGACAGAATCACATCACACAAAAGTGATATAAAACACAAACCAGATGCATGTGCCCTTGCAACTCATTGCAGTACTAATAAACATAACATGGACTGCAATAACACTAAAGTCTTGGAACAAGAAAAAAATTTTAGAAAAAGATCTTTCCTTGAAATGGTATCAATAAACAAAACAGAAAATACAATGAACAAAAAAACTGACGTACAAGGCCTTAGCAATATATATTCTTTTCTATTACACTTAGATATTGAACAAAAAACAAAAAAAGAAACACCTACTACAACTAATTCATAACCGAAAACCAGATTTTGAACTTTTCATAAATAAATTTACCTACATTTTCTTTTTAAAACTGCCGCGGCTTTGTAAGCAGTCTGAATTCTTCCTACAAAATTGAACATAACCTAAAAATTGTCTTCCGTTTTCAAAACGAAACACACGTGTGTTGCAATGAACTTGCACAAGAAACGTTTCATTTTATTTATCTTTTAAAAATGTTTTAAAAATGTATTGAACTGTGATAATATCTTACAAAATGAAAACTCAAAATATTCTAAATTTATCAGAGATGGAATTCTATTATAAATTCTCAAAAGTAATGTAAGTAAAAAATACTTTTATATAATTATGGACACATTGTAAACTTATGTATAATATTTCAGTACCCTGATGAAGATTTAAACATTAAAATCGAAAGCTTGGTAAATTTCAAATGAGTAATATTTGATTCAATTTAGCCAAAATTCAAGACTGCTTAAACCCGTTACATATTTGTTTATATATATATATATATATATATATATATATAATATATATATATATATATATATATATATATATATATATATATATATATATATATATATATATATATATATATATATATATATATATATATATATATATATATATATATATATATATATATATATATATATATATATATATATATATATATATATATATATATATATATATATATATATATATATATATATCTTAATATATATAAATTACGTGTCACGTTGTTTGTCCGCGATGGACTCCTAAACTACTCAACCGATTTGAATCAAATTTGCAAACCGTGTGCGGTTTGATCCAACTTGAAAGATAGGATAGCTTACATCTTAAATTATGGTCGCAATATTATTTTATTGCAAATTATTTGTCTATTATTTGACATTTACAATTATCTGTTAGCTCCAAATGATTTTAACAGATGGCGACATCTGTTGACTGGATTGAGTAAGCAATTAATAGATGGCGCTGCTATGTTTAACCTACAAACGTATCATATAAGCTACAATCAATGACGTATTATTAAAGTAGACCCAGCGCGTCCTATAGCAGTCCACAGTTTGTTGTGATGTTAGCACTTACAAGGTGAGGGGTTGTGAGAAGCGAAGGGAGTAAACATGCTTGCTATGCGGTTTGTCTGCTTTTATTTATGTTTGAGAAGTGCACGCCTATATTCTGTACTGTATGTTAATATTTATTAAAATAGAAGTAATAATATATTAATTGATTCAAAATAGAAAAAAACTAGATTTTTTTCACATCTCACAATCGATATTTTTTCAAATGAAAAACGCAACCTGCGATACAACGATGTTTACCTTCCTCACTCCACTGTTTATTCCTGCATCAAAACAAATGCAGCGTGCTGGGTCTACTGTTAATACGTCATTGGCTACAATTTAATAGCATAACCACTACGTGTTGTCATGGCTAAAGTATAGGTTAAATTTATTTTGTAGTAAACGAAATACAGTGAAATTCAATTGTTTTTACTTTTCCAATTTTTGGTATTAGCATAGCCGGCTACGTGTTACTTAGACTAAAGTGTAAATTAAATTTATATTATAGTGAAGATAATACAGTGAAATTATTCCTGCTTTTTAATTATTTGTTCCTCATTGTTCAAAACTATTTAATTGAAATATATACATGTAAGTATTATCACATAGTTATAAAAGTTGATTAAAATATCTATGAGAAAATGTTACAAAGCTCCCCACGCTTTTTCAATAATTGTACAAATATTTTTTTTTAATTATTTTTATTTAACCTCTATAAAAAATTATTTCGCATATCTCAATTTAATGTGCCATAATAGCATATTTTTCAGCTTTTTTTTTCTAATATTTAAACGTTTAAATTATTATTTTCAGTGCAATGCCACCGAAAAAATCTAACCTCAACAACGCGAGGAGCAGAGAGGCACGACGCAAACGTGTTGAAAGAGCTCATCAGTCGGCAGAACAAATCGCAACAAGAAATGCAGCTCAAAGAATCAGGACAACAGAGGGTCGTGCACAAGAATCTCAGGAACAGCGTGACGAACGTCTGCGACAGACTATCAGGAGAACAAGAGCGGCACGAGAACGAAACATAGCTACAGCACGAGTACAAGAACGACAGAGGCAGCAGACCAGCCGCTCATTAACACGTACATCATTTGTTCGTCTTGCTTTCGAATATGCACCAGATATTAACTACTCTGCGCATTCAAAAATTGCTATCGGTGCAATGGATAAAGTATGTCAATATTGTCAGGCATTGAAGTTTCGGAATGAAACACCCGGCATGTGCTGCGCATCAGGAAAAGTTGTGCTGTCACCTCTACCCACTCCGCCGGAACCTTTATTATCCCTTCTTGCTGGCGATTCAGATGATTCAAAATTATTTTTGCGTAAGATACGCAAATTCAATTCTTGCTTCCAAATGACGTCATTTGGGGCAACTAAAATTTGCGATCTCGCATCCGATGGACGTAATTTTGAAACTACATTTAAAATACAAGGCCAGGTGTACCATAAAATCGGGTCATTGATGCCAATGCCTGATGATGATCCGAAATTTCTTCAAATTTATTTTATGGGCAATTGTGAAGAGCGCGTGACAACTCGGTGCCAGTATAATTTCATTGAACAAGGAGAGGAAAGAGCAATTGTAATGTTGCTAGAAAATTTTTTAGAAGATCAGAATCAACTAATTCGATTGATTAAAAGAGTTTCGCCACGATTGCAAAATGACAACTATCAAATCGTCATAAAAGCCGACAAAGTACCATTAGGTGAACATGCTGGCAGATTCAACGCTCCAACTGTTGATGAGGTTGCTGTTATTATGGTTGGTGATCCAGTTGACAAAAGAGCTATAAAAATTACTCGGCGAGACAACACTGTCAGTACGATTTCGGATTTACACCGTTCATATGACGCACTACAATATCCATTAATATTTTGGCAAGGACAAGATGAATATCACCTTAACATCAAACAGTGTGATCCAAATACCGGTAAATTTGACAATTAACTATTTATTTTCTTACTGTATGTACGGATTTTAATTTTGTATTGCATTTATTTTTTTATTTTTTTTTAGGTGCTTATGGAAATAAGAAAGTTAGTTCAATGAACTACTACGCACACCGATTGATGGTTAGACTAAATCAGGACAACTATATTCTACGATATCGTCAGCTATTCCATCAATACATTGTTGATATGTTTGCTAAGGTTGAAAGCGAACGCTTGCGATTTATTCGATACAACCAGGCTAAATTACGATCGGAAGAATATATTCACTTACGAGATGCTGTTGCTGGAAACATCGATGGAAATTTAAATGCCAATGACATCGGCAATGCTTTCATTTTACCTTCAAGCTACATCGGCAGTCCACGGAACATGCAGGAATACATACAAGATGCGATGACTTACGTACGTTATTACGGTCGACCGGATTTGTTTATTACATTCACATGTAATCCGAATTGGAAAGAGATACAAACTTTACTATTACCAGGACAGCAAGCAATTCATCGTCATGATATAACTGCGCATGTGTTCAAACAAAAATTGAAATCCTTTATTGATTTTATTGTTAAATATTCAGTTTTTGGTATCACACGTTGTTGGCTGTATTCCATTGAGTGGCAAAAGCGAGGTTTGCCTCATGCCCACATTTTAATTTGGCTTCAAGATAAAATTCGTCCAGAAGAAATTGATCAAATAATTTCAGCCGAAATTCCAGACCCATCAATTGATCAAGAATTATTTGATATTGTTACTAAACACATGATCCATGGGCCGTGTGGTGCTTTCAACATGACGTCACCATGTATGGAAAATGGAAGATGTAAAAAAAAATTTCCAAAGCCGCATACCAATGACACTATCACGGATATTGACGGTTATCCAATGTATCGCCGCAGAAATACTGAGAATGGTGGCCACACATTCACAGTGCGATTGCCGAATTATCCAAATCAAGTAGAATTTGATAATCAGTGGGTGGTACCATACTCACCATTACTTTTAAAAACTTATGAAGCTCATATCAATGTTGAGCTTTGCAGTTCTGTAAAATCAATTAAGTACATTTGTAAATATGTAAACAAAGGCAGTGATTTGGCCATATTTGAAGTACAAAATATAAATAACAATGACGAAATAGCACGATACCAAATGGGCAGATACATTAGCAGTAATGAAGCTATTTGGCATATTCTTAGCTTTCCCATACACGAAAGAGATCCTTCTGTCCAGCATCTAGCAATGCATCTTGAAAACGGTCAACGTGTATACTTCACTGAAGAAAATGTTCTTCAACGAGCACTTGAGGCTCCAAAAACGACACTAACTGAATTTTTTACATTGTGTCAAAAATCTGACATTTTTGGCCAGTTCGCAAAGACATTGATATATGCTGATGTTCCACGTTATTTTACATGGAACAAATCCAGTAAAAAATGGGAGCCACGAAAACAAGGAAAACCACATCCTTCCATTACAGGCATATTTAAAGCTAAGACATTGGGGCGACTTTACACGGTACATCCAAAGCAACGTGAGTGCTTCTATTTACGTTTGTTATTAGTGAATGTTCCCGGACCAACATCTTTTGAATTTCTGCGAACATTTAATGGTCGAGTATTCAATACATACCAAGACGCATGTCGTGAACTGCAATTGCTAGAAGACGATAACCATTGGGACTTGACACTTGCTGATGCTGCGTTGACATCAACGCCCAATAACATTCGTCAGCTGTTTGCAATTATTTTGACGACATGTTATCCATCGCAAGCACAAACTTTGTGGGAAAAATATAAAAATTGTATGACCGAGGACATATTGCATCGAATAAGACAAACAGATCAAGGCCAAAACATAGATTATACGCCAGAGATGTATAATGAAGCGTTAGTGTTGATCGAGGATTTATGTGTTTTAATTTCAAATTTACCACTTAATCATTATGGTATGCCATCACCTTATCGTCCAGCCACCGACTTAGTAAACACCGATTTACAACGAGAAAAACAATATGACCATGGTAATTTAGCAACAATTATCGTGAACAGTGAGCCATTACTAACAACAGAACAAAAAATTATTTATGATCGGATTATGCTGGCTGTTGCTGCTGAACAAGGCGGTTTTTTTTTCTTGGACGCACCAGGTGGTACCGGTAAGACATTTTTGATATCGTTGATTCTTGCCAAAGTACGGTCGCAACAGAAAATCGCATTGGCAGTTGCATCGTCAGGCATTGCGGCTACTTTGCTAGATGGTGGGCGAACGGCACATTCAACATTCAAGCTGCCATTGGACATTCATAATAAACCAAATGCAATATGTAACATAAAAAAGAATAGTGGAATAGCTGCAGTGTTGCGGAAGAGTTCAATAATAATTTGGGATGAGTGCACAATGGCTCACAAATATTCACTCGAAGCATTGCATAGAACTCTACAAGATTTGAACGGCAATAATAAACTTTTCGGTGGTGCTATCTTACTTTTGTCTGGTGATTTCCGACAGACCTTACCGGTTATACCTCGCTCTACATTCGCAGATGAGATTAATGCATGTTTGAAACAATCATTTTTATGGCGAAGTGTTGAAACTCTTCGATTGACCATAAACATGCGCGTACGATTGCAAAATGATCCATCAGCACAAATATTCTCCGAACAATTACTAGATATTGGGAACGGTAAAATAGAACTGCAACCAAATACACAATGCATTAAACTGCCAGACAATTTCTGCACTGTTCTTCAGGAAAAAAATGAATTGATCCAGAGTATTTTTCCGGATATACAGAATAATTACTTGAATCATGACTGGCTCAGTCATCGGGCGATTTTGGCAGCTAAAAATGTTGATGTTGACGAAATTAACTTCCAGATACAACAGTTGTTACCAGGCGATCTGATGTCTTTTAAATCAATCGATACTGTTGTTGATGAAAATGAAAGTGTAAATTTTCCAGTTGAATTTTTAAATTCACTGGATATACCTGGAATGCCACCACATAATCTTCGATTAAAAATTGGTTCCCCTATTATTCTCCTACGTAATTTGAATCCACCTCAATTATGCAACGGTACGCGTTTGGTCAACAAAAAGATTACCGGAAATATTCTTGAAGCAACCATTTTAACTGGAAAGTTTAAAGGAAAAGTGGTCCTGTTGCCACGTATTCCAATGATACCGTCAGATTCTACCATACCCTTCAAAAGGCTACAGTTTCCAATTCGTTTAGCTTTTGCCATGTCTATAAATAAGTCTCAAGGCCAAACAATGTCCATTTGTGGTTTAGATTTAGAAAATCCATGTTTTTCTCATGGACAACTATATGTTGCATGTTCACGTGTAGGGAAACCGTCGAATCTATTTGTGTTAGCTAAAGACAGGTTAACTAAAAATATTGTGCACCGATTAGTGCTAAGTTAAGTTGAAATTAAAAGTATTTATAATTTAAAATAATAAATATTATTGTTAAAGATTTGAGACTATCTGCCCTACCTACCTCATTCATAAGTTTGAGTGTCACATGTTATTTACTAATAACTTTGTAATTTACTCATTTGTTACAAATTTGAATAAAAATAATAATAAATTTTAAAATTAATTCCTTTGTATTGATTTTTGCTCAATATCAACTGTACGAAAATTTTAATCAATCGTACTCAAAGTCCTTCCCCTTCAAATCCCAATCCAGTGGATTTTTATACCAGCTTCAACGTTTCCGTCTTCGTTCGTAAATAATAATTTCATTGTATTGAGGGGTTACAGTAGTAGAAAATCTGTCATGAAGGTCGCCATATTTTTTTACAAATGGCATCCATGTAAAAAAGCATGGTGGTCCCCATGACTGATGTTCTCCTACCGTTCCTTTTAAATAGTTTACTACAATGTAATATAACAAAAATCATAGCCACAGCAACGCGTGGCCGGGTCTGCTAGTATATATATATATATATATATATATATATATATATATATATATATATATATATATATATATATATATATATATATATATATATATATATATATATATATATATATATATAGATATATATATATATATATATATATATATATATATATATATATATATATATATATATATATATATATATATATATATATATATATATAATCAAACACAACATTTCATCATTCCACGGCTAATCATTTGCTATGGAAACAGTAGGTCATCATTCTTATGCTACAACATGTCTAAATATTGATCTCCAGGATTCTACGGTAACAGTTCTACATTTATGCTGAAAACGGATATATCCATCAAAATCTCGATACGTGAATTTTGTTCGTTTCACAATATTTTCTTGTACTTTTAGACTGTCAGAAAGTCGTAGATTTCAGTGCCTCGTTCTGTTTTTCATGCCTTCAAGAGGTTTGATAAGTAAGTATATTTGTAGCTCAATAATGCTGAAATTAAAGCTGGACCGTGTGACCAACATGAAACTGATTTCAAATTTGTATGGGAAAGCATGTTCTGATCGTATTTTGTCGTTTTTGTCATGCTTACGAAATGAAATTCAGGGGAAAATATTTTGACATGTAAGATGTCAAACAAAATAAAAAAATTGACAGCATATTATCATATCCTACCTTATCATTTCAATTAAACTGATTGTATTGTACGGCAAATTCTGAATGTCTGTTATACTCATTAACTGCAAGTCCGGCTTGGCCGATTTATACAAAAATAGTACATAACTATTTTGATGTGTAAGGGTTTCCCACTTACAATAAATTTATATTTTGGTAGATTGGGTTCTTTGCTGAACTGTGAGGATATTATATTTGTACTCATCTACTCTTGGAATACTTCTGAAAGGGCAGAATGACTTGCACAGGAACTTGAAATAATTTGCACGTTTAACAAATAATAAAATGTATTTAAAAGGATAAAGAATATAAAGATCAAGTTACCAAACTCCGATTGCTACCGGCTTTCAAACTACATTGATGAATATTCACAAACTTCTAACTTCTTAACACACGCACTAACTAACTTATTACTAACTACATTATCACTAACTAACTACATCTTCCTTGACTAACTCATAACTAACTAACTTCTCTTCCTCATAACTTGACTATTGACTTCTATATATAAAATCCAAAATGCCAATATAACAATATTCGTTATTGACATCAATCGTATTTACAAATAGTTCATATACCTCTATTGCTTGCTTGCAAGAAAAGCACATTCCTCAATTTCGTCAGAGTTCTGCAAACTGAGAATTTGCTGACTCTTACAATCCTCCCCTTCTTAGAAATTTGCTTTCTCTAAAGCACAATTTAGTAAAAATTTGGAAATTACTATTGTTATATGGACATTTCTTTAACCTTGACCTAATTATTACACTTAATGTCTCTACACGGCCACTCATTTCAATGGTGATGTTTTCGGGGGGGTTTGTGTAATAGTTTTGTGGGGGAAATTCACTGCACATTCACAAGTGTTCGATGTTGGGCACTGGGTTTCATGAATAATTGCTGGCTCTGCTTTCTGGGGTATCAGTTTTCATCGTGTGATTTTTTTGCTGATGATTGTTGTTTCGAATACGATGTTTTCGATGACCCACTGCTGCTTTGTCACATGAATTTTTGTTCGTGTAAACAGCAGTTTTGTAGTCGCCATTAGATCGTCTTGATTCGACCCATTTTGTTGGAATCGTCATGATTGAACCTTCAGTTGCCGAACTTCTTGTAAATTTGTTCTTTCCTCCTTCATTGATCTCTTCAAATCATCTTTCTTCTTACCTCCGTCATGGCCATTCTTACTCAACTTTTGTCTCAACAGCAGGAGAGTAGCCTTGGTACACTGAAACAAGTGGACATATTCTGCAGTACAATCTTAACAATAATTACTCCGAGACTCGCTACATAATACTACATAAAATAATCTTGACATCTTTTTTTTTATTAAATGAGATTTTGGCCATAAATCTCATATAATTGCTATTAACGTCACTAAACCTTGATCATTTATTCAAAATTTCATTTCTTAATTACCCACCAGAGATTTAGTTCGGACTTAAACTACCATAATTTCAATTTATTTGTATTTTCATACCCATCTTTAGAAAAAATCTCAGAAACTCTTTCAACACTTCACAAATCATCTTACATAATCGGTTTTTCTAATTGAAACTCTTAGTATCAACTCCATCAATAACTGATATAAAACCACCGACAGACAATTATCACAAAGTCTTGGAAAAATAAAAATCTCATAAATCCCTTATTTGCCTGAAATCCTACAACTTATTGAAATTATGTTCGCTAAATACACTTTATTCTCAGATTCTTTCTAATCTTAATCCTTATGATTTACAAAATAAAATCTCCAAACTGAAGCTCTGGTTGCCTACCTCGCGGACAGGAGAAGCAACTTCCTGGGGATCATATCAATTACATATGCCCTGGCATCCGGTGCACCAAAACTATTTAAATTTAATATTCACAAAACACTTGGGATTTGGATTTGCAGCTAAAAATGACCGCAATTCTAAAGCACAAGTTGGCTACCAACGGACAGGAGAGCCAAATTCCTGAGTATGTGACAAAATTACTACCTGGCATCCGTGTAAACAAATCTAGATTAAACTTTACTTGTATCCTCAACCATCTCATAATACCAAACGTAGCAAAATTACTTATTTGAATCTACTGTTGAAAAAATTCATATTTTTGTTCTATAGCTGTTAGTCGTGAATAAAATAATTTTAAAAACAATGAAGAAAATTCTGATGACCACACACTATATCTTTTAGCTTCAAAATGATTACGTTGACATAAAAATGAATCGAATTTCATTGAAACTGCAATAAAAATTATTTAAAACAAGAATAAATGGAAAATATATTCGAAAAGACAAGAATAATAATTTCTAAGTTGATTCTATCCAAAATCATGACGTAAATTTGAGTTATCTTCGTTTTCTGCATTTTATAAAACCATTCAAATTTATTCGGATGACAAAATTGACTTTAGGATAACAGATATTACTATTTCCAAAACCGAATAGAATAAAACCTATTACAAATCTGATCAACTTCTGTAACAATGAATTACCTCTAACTGTTATGTATAGCTTGTATCCTTGCCAATGATCGAGTTTTCTGAAAATTCCACTGTGAAAGGTCCTCTTGTCGTAGGCTCTGTACCTGATCCTATGAGATTTCCATGTCTGACTGAACACCTCGTTTTGAACGAATCCTGTTGCGAAACCTTCATCCTCCGCTATGCACTCGCTATAAAATACAATTGGGTTATGTACACTTATGCTTACCGGATCTGATGCTTCCGTCAACTGCATCGATGAAAACTCTGGAATCATTTCCTCTTGTTCTACAAAAATCAAGGAATCCCATAAGATATTCTTAAAAAATTCAGCATCCTCTTCGAGAACGTTACTTTCAGTGAAACTTGTGTCTGTGACCTTTGCTGTGTCTCTGGCATCATCCTGTGCCATCAAAATCAATTCTTCAATTTCGCCGTCTTCAAAATTCCCAAAAGTAATTGAATCTATAAACAACTTCTTCATTTCTCTCGCAGCTTCCTTTTTATTTTCTTCTTGCTCTAGACTTCTTGTTTCTGTTTCATTCACAAATATCTTTCTCTCTATATCTGCCGTAAACTGCTCTATTTTCACTTGGCCGCTCTCTTCTAATTCTGAGTCTATCATTTCTTCTCCATTTGTCTCCATCTTCAAAAATATATTTCTCTCAATATCTTCCGTAAACCGACCTATTTCCTCTTGGTCACTATCTTCTAATTCTAAATCATCCATTTTACTACCTTTTATATCCATCTTTGAAAATATCTTTTTCCAGAAATCTACCTTAAACCGACCTATTTCCTCTTGGTCACTATCTACTAATTCTGATTCTATCATTTCACTTTCTTCCATATCCATGTCTTCTTTACTCGTATCTTCTGACTTTTCTCCTACTTCTAAGTTTAACTCTAAATAATCTCCTTCATTCGTTAATACGTAATTTTCTTCGCTATATCTATCTTCATCCTCGATATTTTCATCATTATTACAACTAGTCTTATTAATTATATTTGGATCATTTCTATTTGTCTGAATCTGGTTACATTCATTACTTTCAATAAATTTAGCAAATTCACATATCTCGTACTGGTCTTCTATCAAACATAAATCTTTTATTTTTATTTCTGTCAATACTTTACTTCTTATCTGTGGTCTAAGACCTGTTACAAATTGAGTGTTCATGAGAAATTCTTTCCACTCCACGTCTTCCAAATTGTAATTGAATGGATCATTATATACTGGGTCACTCAACCAGAGTCGTGTTTTGAACTCATCAACGGTTTCATTCACATTTTGAAAATGAGTACTTAATTCAAAGAAGGCTGGATCCTCTATCACAAGATTCCTGAAAAATTCCACAGCACCACTATTATGCGGACTATTAATTAAAATATACTCGAATTCTCGCGATCGGTCTTTCATTTTGATAATTCTCGAACTGAACGTTTGATATAACAACTATGGAATATTTATTATTTTATTGTGAATGGCTCCAGAGTAATACGGCAAATGTCAATTTTGAAACAATATCTTTGGAATTTTAATTCATATAAGTATTCAAATTAACTACTTTCTTCAGCAATTCTAGGCATGTCTGATGATATGCGTAGGGACATGCACAACAAAATTAAGAAAAGAGAAAAAAAAAATATATCCTCACAAGAAAATAAAAAAAAAAAATTTTGACTATCTGTATTCAGCAAAATACCCGCAACCGCTGCCATCAATTGTAAGGGTTTCCCACTTACAATAAATTTATATTTTGGTAGATTGGGTTCTTTGCTGAACTGTGAGGATATTATATTTGTACTCATCTACTCTTGGAATACTTCTGAAAGGGCAGAATGACTTGCACAGGAACTTGAAATAATTTGCACGTTTAACAAATAATAAAATGTATTTAAAAGGATAAAGAATATAAAGATCAAGTTACCAAACTCCGATTGCTACCGGCTTTCAAACTACATTGATGAATATTCACAAACTTCTAACTTCTTAACACACGCACTAACTAACTTATTACTAACTACATTATCACTAACTAACTACATCTTCCTTGACTAACTCATAACTAACTAACTTCTCTTCCTCATAACTTGACTATTGACTTCTATATATAAAATCCAAAATGCCAATATAACAATATTCGTTATTGACGTCAATCGTATTTACAAATAGTTCATATACCTCTATTGCTTGCTTGCAAGAAAAGCACATTCCTCAATTTCGTCAGAGTTCAGCAAACTGAGAATTTGCTGACTCTTACAGATGCTATAACAAGTTCAAACACTTAATTCCAATATACTATGGCTGATCATTCTAGATTTATGCAAAAAGTTAGAAAAAAGTCTCAAGAAAAGTGCACTTCTAACTTGGCCGATTCATACAAATATAGCAGCTCACCACTCTGATGCAACATCAAGTTCAAATACTGAATTTCAACATCCTATGGTTGATCATTCTCGATTTATTAGAAAAATTCGAAAAAAGTTTCAAGTAAAGTACACTTCCGGTACAGACGGTTGGAATCTTGATGCAACAACTAGACCCTATACCAGTCTCAAATACAAAATTCCAACATTATTCGTTCAGGCAGTTTTGAGATTTGCGAATTACGCACGAACGCTCCTAGAAGTTGTTTCGTATGTTAGTGCTATTCATTATAATCCTAGAGAATTGAGAAGGCTGCTAACTAAATTAAGGTGAGCAAAAGAAGCGTGATAATAAAAGAAAATTCATGCATGAGCACCAAGAATTCAAAAAAAAATAATACAAGGAATCAAGACAACATTACTGCTGTGAGAGCCAGTGTAGCCAGTGAAAGCTGAAAGTCAAGGGTTTTTTGTTGAAGCCTCAAAATGGATTTGAATTATCACTGAGTGACTAATGTGGGATATTATTCATTTCAAATCTATTTTTTACAGACAACTATGTGTTGCAGAACGAGCTACTTATTGGGGTGGTCCTCTACGTTCTCAATTATTGCTTCCGATACTTGGCCTCTTTTGCAACAACTGCCGGAACAATGTCTTCGGGAAGTAGCCCTTAGGTCTCAACATTTGATATTCTCCATAGCTCCCTCTCTTACACTTTATTTACAGTATTAATCTGCATTATTTTTTTAGTTGTTTCAAGCGTTTGACTAACAGATGGCAGAGTTTTCGTAGCAAGCACCTTAATATAATACAATTTAATTGTACCAAACTTATTTACTATGGTTACAATTGCTGAAATAATTGTACTAGCAGGTATAAAATTATTCTTCAATTTTTTATAGAATTTTTCATTTCCACAGGCTCTCAGACTATCACGACTTGACAGCAAGTGCTCAAGCTTGTGGAGAGCTTGCAATGGTCTACACTGAACAGAGAATCTGGAGAGAATCAACAAGATATCATTTCAATTCCCAACAAATTGAAGCAGTTACTAGCCAAGGAGAACCTACTAATTGGGAAGAGACTTATCATACCTTAAGATGGTTAGTATTGATACGTCTTAGAATATTCATTCAAAAGTATCAAGCTTACAACAATTATTATTTCCAGGGCTTACAATCTCCGTGAAGATCGCCAATACGCCGAAATGTTGTCCTTGTGCCGACATTGTAGATGTCTGTTTTGGCGGTCTATGGACCACCCCTGTATTGCCGATTAGAATCCAGACTACAGAGCTCGTCTTCAAGAAGCTGGTGGAATTCAGTCTCCTAGTCCAGTACCACCTTCAGTCTTCTTGAAGTTTTTCTCATTGTTGCCCACCGATTCGTAGATCCACGGTTCGTTATCCAATTTTATGAAGGATCTTCTTATTTCTGCTATTAGGTGTGAGGATATGATATTTTTATAGATTCTCGGCTTATGTAGAGAAATCTGGTTGAAAATTGAACTTTCTCAATTCAAGTTATTACGTATGCATATCTTATGTAATTATGTAATCAACAATTGTGAGAAGTGCGTTGAGTGAAAGGCTCTGAAATTGAGTAATTGTTAGAATTTTACATGAATTTATGCTTGGTAATGGAAGTACGTCCGTTAAAGGCTTTGTAATGAGTGTCATGGGAAAGAAGCAAATTTTATTTTTGTAATAAAATGTGTAGTCAAGGGCTTCGATTCTAAATCATAGATAGCTTCTTGGCGTCATTTTATAGACCAAATAATTTTGCTTGCTCCTGAAGATGGCTAAGGTGTAGCCGAAACTGAAGAATAGAAAAGGAAAGATCAAATAATTTGATTGAATTCCCTCATTTTAATACTCACAATCATTAATCCAGTCAGCTTGAATATTGAATTCTCTGCTCAAATCATCTGTAAGAAATTTGGTATATTCATTGAAATAAAGCCAAATAAGAATTGGAGAAATCTTCGCAGATTCAATTGCTATACAGATTCAAATCTGCAACACCACACAATAAAAAAAAGTAAGCATGTTATATTTCTGAAAATTCAGCGATGAATAACTGCAGAGCTGATTTCTTTCTACATCTGATGTTGTGGTGATAGGAACTATAGTTTCAGGCATCGTATTTATTCTAATATCAATATCTGATGCATAAGTCATGATTAAAATTTTACTAGACTTAGAAATCAACTATCAGTATTCTTTCAACTTTAGGCTAAAGGATTATAGAACTAATATGCTTTTAAACTGTTTATTCAACTTGTATTGTGATGTACTGATAACCAAATTTGATTCACTGTTTTAATGAGTTATTAAGGAGATCAATCTTTTGTTGTTTCCGGAACACTTATTACCTTTTCTTTTTGATATTGTAAGGATCTGCACTTGTTTTATCTGATGATATTCGAATTGTGTTTGTTGTTCGATATTGTTTCTGTTCATACTGATAAGCTATTTCATCTTGACAACGTGGAACTTCCGTTGTAATTTTTTGATAGATGCATTTATGGAGCAATTTATACTAATTTTTTCAAACGGCAATATCTTGTGTATTTTGTTAAATTCATAATAGAAAGCTGTGATCAAAGGAAAATGGAAACATTATTTTGAAATATAATTGCACGTGAATAATAATTATTCTCTTATGCCCAGTCGGTAGTGATAAGAGCAGCTTAAACTTGTGATATTTTGATGTAATTTCCTTTTAAACTGCCACTGTGAATATAGACATGCTGGTAAATGTTTATGAATGTATAAAATATGAAAAATCTGTTTAGTTTATAGTAGTTATGATAAATATTCTCATTTAACACTTGTATTTTGATGTCTAATATGAAATACTCTTTTATCATATGTACATTTGTTATTTTTTCAAAGCTTTATACGTTTCTCGAACCTATTTTTTTTACATTCCCATCTACTTTTGATAAGAACCTTATATTTTAAGGATACATTGAGAACTCCTCATAATAATCAGTTATGAATACAATATCCAAAGAGTTTTGCTCAAAAAAACAATTTTAAAGTTGTGCTATTTTGCTTTGAATAAAATGTGATTATGTAAATCCA
The DNA here is from genome assembly GCA_963989225.1 of Dromius quadrimaculatus. Classification (NCBI taxonomy): domain Eukaryota; kingdom Metazoa; phylum Arthropoda; class Insecta; order Coleoptera; family Carabidae; genus Dromius; species Dromius quadrimaculatus. Next base: position 45,995,838 of record OZ022326.1, on the reverse strand, counting down.
GCTTTATAATTGTCAGTTACCGGTAGTCGGCAGGTGCTGCCGCACGACGAAAAGATCTGAACTACGAATTTAAAATATGTTTAAGCTTGAACTCGTCTGATGAAAATTCCCTCAGTTATTGGTTGGATACCGGCTAGAGGCTACAGTGGAGGTGGGTCGGGGTAAAAGAATCTATCTCAAAAATAGTTCGACCCTATTATAAAATAAAATTACGGTCGCCAGATGTCCAACACAGGTTGGTCAACAAACCTAAACGGAGAAAACGTTAAGGAAGGTTTCTGACAAAAGTAAAGTTCATCAAGTCGAACTACATGCCATTTATTCGTCACAAAGAAAAATCTGAATATAAGCAGCATCGAATAAGTCTCGATACGGAGACAATATTTCAATGGTTGGAGGATTCTTGAAATAAATGGTTAGACATTCAACTCTAGCGAGCAACCAGATACGGATTCGCGTAGACCGCCTAATTAGGCGATGATTTGGCGTCAAATCCGAGGACGGTAAAACTATATTTGTGTGAACCGCACAAGCTTTCCCGGAGTGCCGCGAGTGGTTGACCATTCGTCGCGAAAGGGGCTCGTAAAATACGAATGCGCTTAATATCAAATCGCTACAGCGTCCTAGAAACTAAGTCCCCAACCAGAGCCCAATCGACTGTCAAAACAACACTAAATAGTTGCAGATTTCAATTATTTTTGCGAGAGCTGAATTTAGAAAATAATAACATAAGTAATGTCCCAGGTACATGTATAGCAATAATTTCAGATATCAACATAAATATAGTAAGGAAGTGATCAACAAATTAGTTTCAATGGAAACATTAAAAATAATATAAAATGGAGGCTTATCTGATGTCTGGACGGACAGCGCAGGCGTAGGTTGGAATCTTGTTATATTCGTCAGGATGTGACATCACAAAATGGGCGGATTTTTCCGGAAGTTGGACTTCACATGGGATTGAATCCAAATTTTCCGTCCTGGTCTCAGGAAGAGACTTTTCGGGATAATTAAAACTAACTGGAATTTCAGCTACATAAATATCTGGCGAAATTTGTGCCCAGAAATAAAAAGCCTAAAAAAACGTACTTCAATATATGACGTCATCATAAAAAAAAGATCAAACACCACAACAGAAATGCACAGAAACGTGCGCTTGAAGAATGGGTCTGAAACCAACGTTATTTGAATTAGACACACCTGATGCGATGTTGTGTTGCTTGAATGGTAGATTTGTCGACTTAGTGAATATTTATCCGGGAACTACCCTTAGAAAACAATTCTTCTCATAAAGATTCCTATTAATCTCTTATTTGAAGAGGAAATGAGACTTCACAAACTTTAGAATATCACAATAATAATTTCAAATCCACAGCTGGGAATCTCTAACTTTTCACCTTGCCGGACAAAATCAAAGTAACCACATTGTACCGCACAATTACCAAAAAGTAAAGAAAAGAATAAAGCAAGACGTATACGAGACTAAAAGAGATAGAGAGAGAGGAAGGCAAGTGCAGAGCGCTAGGAAAGAATTTTTGGAATCTATTTAAATGAAATCAACAAAGCCTGATGCAAACGAAGCTATAGTAATTTCTGAGTTCATAAGTTGTTTCAAGTAACGAAATCTGATGATTTGATTGAAAAGTATCATCAACAATGAGAAGGATACAATTTACGAATAACATGAGAATGAAGAATTATGTAGCTTCAAATTTTCTAAGAAATAAGATGATGATTTACATCTCGATCGTGTGAAATGGCTCTTTCTTCATTCGAGGCAATTGTTAAATCTCTCTAAAATCTAAAAGATCGCCTCTGTTTGTTTTGCACGTAACAAATAAATTTGAAATTATAAGCAAATGCTACCAGCCTTATTCATAGTGAGACACATAAAACCAGGTTTAACCTTAGTTTACTAGACCTAGTTTAAACCTAGTCTAAATAAGTCAGTTCATAGATTCATTTAAACTAATAAAAAACTCATCTGCTTGCTTGGCTTTGGAACGTTTTTGAATGTCAAAAATTTCAATTGTTAATGTATGACATTTATTGTTAGAAAAACCTTCTCAGAATGGTAAGTTTGTGATACATATCGTGATAATATATCACATATATATTAATTGAATACATTTAGTCGAAACGAGAGAACAACTGGTCGCCAGAAGAGAAGAATTAGCTTATTGAGCAAATGAAAATCTATGGTGAAATGCATAGAGAATAAAAATATAAACTCTGCATCAAATAATAGAAAAGATGTGGCATGGAAAAAAAATTGTGATGCATTCACAACAAATGGTTTCAGAAGGGATAAAACAAAGATTAAACAACAGTGGAAACGTTTAAAAATTGCAGCTAAAACTAACATAAATTCTTATAAGAAATTCGAAAGTGGTACTGGTGGCGGCCCTTCAATAAAATCTCCTAATGAACTTGATTTTCAAATAAGGGAGATGATTCCAATGGAATTTTCAACTGATATGAGTAATTTTAACTCAGACAAAATTGAAAGGTGAATAGAATATTTGAGAAATATAAAAGATTAGATTTTTTTATCTTGGAATTATTGAAGTAAAAACTATTTTTGTGCTTTTCTTATAATACTTAGTTTTTTTGACATTGTCAAGTTGTTCCAGTGCCCCAGGATCATCTGTTGTTGGAACAACAGAGTGTCTAATTTTAGAGACTTCAACCCCAGAGCTCGAAACTCATCCTGCGATAGCTCCATCAGTTACAAAACTTACTTCGGATCCACTTATAGATATCTCGCAGACCGCAAGAACAAACCGCGCTAAAAATCGAAATGAGAAGCCAATGAGCACTTACGAAGCTAAGTGCTTACATTTATATGAAATGAAGATAGAGCTACAGATGAAGCATGAATTAGAGATGCACAACTTGAGAAAAAGATGGGAGGAAAAAATTTATCAACTAAAGTATGAAAAGTTGCAAATGGAGATGGAAAAGCATAAATATTGATACCTTCCTTATTATAAAGTCTAATTTTTAATATTACTATCATTAAAAAATATCGCATGAGATTCTGATTGATTTATTTATCTATAAAATACAAAAAAAAACTCTTTCTTCATTCAAAAAACGTGTTGATGTAATTTTGCCTAAACAAAATTCTCGGATCATGGTCTTGTCGCATATGTTGTTGATTTTCATCTTCCGACAGCTCTAAATTCTCGTCACTGCTATCATCTAGTAATTGAAATAATGTTTGTATGATGTAGATGCAATACCTTAGTGTAGTTGTTAACCAATGCCTACATGACTCACCACCAGTCTCTTCCAATCTTTCATCCACTGAAATATTGTGAAGTACAGCTAGAGCAATAATGCTGGCTTTTGCCGTATCTAAATTCATTTGCATCCCATTGAAAAAACAACGGAATCTATTTTTCCATTGTCCAAAAAGACGTTCCACAACATTACGTGTTCTTATATGAGCTTGATTGTATCGGAATTGAGCAGGAGTGATAGGATTTAAGACTGGTGTAAGCATGAATTCAGATGATGGGTAACCATTATCACCGACAAGTATGCCATTAATTTCACCCAATTAAACAAAAAGTCGATAGAAATAATAATTGATATCAGATATTTGTGTTATATGTGTTCTCATAATTTTTTTCTTATATTAAATTTGCCTACTTGAAAACGCTGCTTCATGTTACAATTGTTCCAAATGCGTGAATCATGTGTACTTCCCCGCCAACGAGCTACAATATCTGTTATACGCGCTTGCGCATCACAAATTACCTATAAATTTGAGTAAATCTGCAATATTGGTGTGGTTCACATACTTGCACATTGAGAGATAAGAAGCCTCTTCCATTGATGTATAACAGGGGATAGTAACCTGAGTTTTCAATTTTTATATGTGTACAATCTATAGCCCCTACTATATTTGGCATGTCGGCAATTTCATAAAAATCTTGTTTCACTCGAAGAATTTTGGCATTAGTTTGCGGCATGTATATATATCTACCAATCATAGAAGCTATAGCTCTTGATACTCGTGCATTTATTCGAGACATGGTTGCTTGCGAGAAATTATGTAAATCTGCTGTGAAATTTATTCGAATTATTCTTTTCTTGCATATGTACTGCGTGAGTATGGAATCATATATCCATTATCTCAATCAAAAGAATAATATTTGTGATCAAGAATTCTATTTTTGCTATTGTAATCAAGATAAGAATTGTTGGAATGAAAATTTTGAATCTGAAACTGATATTCTACGGTTTGTATTATTGAGCTTATCCTGGCTAGAAATGTTCGACTATTTCTTTGAGTTTTTTGCCTGCTTATTTTTTTTTTGGAAAGCTAATTATGATGTAGAAAGTAGAACGTATTTGCCAACTTAAGCCCTGTTTATTTCATTTACCAGCTTCAATCTGATAGCTGCCTTTTGCCAAATATCGTCTGGTACTTAGAACTTGAATTTCTGGAGAAACTGGTCGCCCTCGATTGCCGTGAATCGTTTCTAAAATTGGCAATACTTCATGTATTAAATTTTGTAAAGTCTCTTTCCTGAATCAAGAAAAAAAATTGAATTAATACTTATTTATGTACAAACCCAGAGCAAAAATCTATAAATTTTCTTAAATTCATCTTCATTATATATATGGAATGGATCCTCATGATCCAAATAAATTTTTGGCCTTCGTCGCCAATATTGTCTGATATCTCTAATATGATCCACATCATCTATGTGGCCAACAATTTCGTGGAAATCATTCAAATCCATGTTCATATCTTTAAATTATATCAAAAATATTTCATCTCATTATAGTATAACAATCACTATCTCATATACTTACGATGCGTATATTCTCCCCACTTGAAGTAGATACATGAATATACAATTTTATTACAGTATCACACTTAAATATTTTCACTTCGACAGATAGGTTGGATTTAAAACAGATTTAAACTAGGTTTGAATAATAAACAAAATTTAAACCTAGTTTACTCTTAAATCGTATTTATGAATAAGTGATAAAGCGGATCTAGAGATAAACCAAGTTTAAACCTAGTTTTTCTGACTATGAATAAGGCTGTACGAGTTTGAACATTACAATTCTAGAACATATTTAAAAAGTGACATTTACCATGCTTTTAATAAAAACATGATTGTGCAAATGTCGCTGTATGAAATGCTGATATTCCAGTATCCGACAGGTGCTGCCGCGCAACGAAGAAAAATGGAACAATGGTAATTCAAAATGAATTTGAGAATACAAGAATTGAAATCATGAAATATTTACTCAAACATTCCAATTGTAAAATATTATTTTGGGTATTATAGGGGTTTAATACAGATTTAACAATGTATTCTGATTAATATATTATTGCCTTAGATTATGAGGAACTGAATTAAAATTGAGATATAATAATTCGGTAGGCATTTAAAAACATTTATTTATCAATCAACTATTATTCCATTTAATAGTTGATTCAAAAATCGAAAATATTCATTCGAATAGTACAATATATTTAGCATAAAACCAAATGAATTTATTGTGAGGTCAATTTCTGAATAATAATCACGGTAGGTTTTGTGAATAAAACAACATAACTATTTTAGGTAAAAGGTTGATTTAGGAACTTACAGTTTGGGGAAAAAGATTTATTTTTAGGAAGTTTGAAGTGTGTAAAAGTTATTTGTGAACCGTATTTCGCCCTCAGGCAATGACTAAGGAGAAAGAAACAAAATCTTCCCCCGAGAATTCTCGCTTTGGGTCCAGGGAAACTCCAGCGAAACTTAGACCAGAGGAAGTGGCTTCTTCGCGGCTGCAACTGTAATAAAAATAAATAATATATTAGAATTAATTTAGGAGAAGAGTTTCAAGTGTTAAGTGATCCAGTCAAGATTAAAATACTTTTTAATTCTTCAGAACGTTTCGAGCGTCAAATGTGCTCATCATCAGCATAGAGTACAATAAATTAATTTAAATACTTAAATTTGAACTACATAGTAGTATTATAAAACATACAGTTAAAAATGCACATAATGAACAAATTTAGACAAAATGTGAAAACTACGAGAACCAACCAAGTTCTCATCTTGGGAGTCGGCGAATGTTTACAATACTTCATATTGGTTCAATAGTTGCTGTCCACCAAGTAGTTGTATTCAATCAATTACAACAGTCTACTTGACTTTTTGAACAATTTTATTACATCATAGTGTGGTTCACGCAATAGTCGATGGGAAATGTGTGTGTGGGATGGTCCAAACAAAAATCAATAATATATGATTGATGAGATGATATACCTATAAAATGTTTTCAATGCTTTGAATATAATAAAATTGTTCATATCTAAATTCTTATTTGAGAGTGAAAGTTTTATTCCAAAAATTTATTGCAGTAAGCTTGTTAATAGAGAAACTATTTTCCCGCCTCCTTCAGATTCAGCTTTGGATGAGTTTCTGAGATATCTGTACGATTGTCTTTGAACTACTTGATTTTAATTGGCGAAAGATTTATGAACCAAAAAAATACCGTTATTCTATTAAACTTCAAAGTACTCCGAATATTCAAAATTTCAAAACCCTGAGAATACCTATTGTATTGAACAAAACAAATATATTGAAATGAATCGAAAGGGGTTGCTTTTGTCTATCAAGTAGTTGTTTGTTTATGAATTACAACAGCCCACTGGCCTTTTTTGTCAATTTTATCACATTATAGAGTAATTTATATAATACTCTATAAGAAACAAATGTGTGGGATAGTGTAAGAAATGTTTTAAGTACTTTTGAAGTGGTTAAATAGTCGCTACCCATCAAGAAATTGTATGATTAATAATTCCAACAGATAATATTCCATGAGAAACAAAAGTGTAGAAAGGCGTGAAAATGCTCCTAATCATTTGAAGAAAATAATAGTATATTGCCTGGCTAGGGACGAAACAGTACGATTTCAGCTGTGGGTGAGAGTTGCTTGCCGTAACGAAGCAAGGGCTGGCATCATTTTTGTTCCGTGTCCCACACCGTATTTTTCATAATACCTGCATTGAAACTTTCCATATTACAAATTTGACATAACAAAGTAAATATTTTTCTTTTGATTTTGCAAGTAGCAAATCGAGAGTAGCTGCTTGTGTTTTATTGATGAGATGTTGTGGTGTACTTGAAATTATCGTATTAACACTTTTTTTTCTTGAAACTTACTCTTTTTCAATTTAATTTACAGTTATGAATACAACAACTGTCAAATTAACTGAGGTTATACGATTTTCATTCGGAGATAGACAATGAACAGATGCGACTCTGCCAGGGATGAAAGGATGTGAGAAAGAAATTCAGCGGGCAGAAACAAGCTTGTTTCTCCCGGCTACACTCGCATTTGTCTGAAATTGTCTTGTTTCGACTGACAAAACGCTTCGATGCAGCTTTTATGAAAAATAGTTTGTATAATAATTTATATAAACAACTGTGCGGGACAGTCTGGAAAATAACATTTCGGGACGATTTGCTAAGAAAAATCTAGTGAAATAATTGTTTCGGTTCATAATGATTGTTTATTTACATTCATATTTTACATTAATTATTATCGCTGGTTGCACTTCGGAGTTTATTTTACATTTGTTTTCATTTTGTGACTGTGAATCATCATATCGCATCCATATTCCATCTCGTCTGCAAGTTATGACTGTATAATGTCCAACTTGATTTTCGCGAAGTGCGGTATCATATAACGCCGATAATCTACTATCCCCAATATTCGCAATTTGGTGGCATTTTCATTATTAACGTTTATATCCACTTCCATTCGAATATTATTTGGCTCGAGCTTCCGCCGTGCAATATTCCAAATATTACTATATAACCTGGAAAACTTGAGTTCGAATTTAGCTTTGTTTTCTATGCTCGAACTACAATTGAATTAAAAGATGAATAATGAGTCATAGCTTATTGAACTCAATGTACATATTCTGTGACTCGTGATAGCAGTAACAGAACATCCTATTGTTTTACATTTCTGATGTTTGTACGATTCTTCATATTTCTTCATAGATCCATACATTTCTTCTTCTCTAATATCTTCAGAGAAAATAGTGTACAGCTTGCAATCCGTGCAGGCTTTCCTGTTACATTTGTCACAGTGCACAATTTCTGAGCAGCTGACCATATTATTGGAGAAAATATCTTTCGCCACATTTTCTGCGTTATTATTGCATTGTATATAATAATATCCATCTATTTGGCTCAACGTTGATATATAAAATTCTTGTAGAAATTCACATCGCTTTTTGTTTTCCTGTTTTTTTATAACGGGAATTTCTTTATGCTTTTTAATATTCAGCATATCTTTGATAACACTTCTTTTCTGTCCCAAATAAAGCGATTTTTGATTTTTTTTTTAATGATAGTTTTGGTTTTGAGCTTTTGATCTATTTTCAAAATAATTTCCCCCAGATTTTTCTAATTGTCGAACTCATTGAGCGCAATAATTTTTTTTCAGATCTTTACCTCTCCAACAAACATTACATACACGTTTTTGTCCGTAGCCTTCTTTCCCACAGGGTTTGGAACAGCTATCCAATGCATGTATCATCTTTCCGCATATAATGCAGGAATAATTATTTTGATCTGGAAAGTGGCCGTTGCTACATGCTGGACAGTCAGTTTGGATTATTAAATTTGTAAAGTTACATGTTGTATCTTTTGTTCGCCCAACAATATCATTTTCTTCTATTATTTTTAAGCTTTCTTCAAAATCTGATGTGGTACTCTGACTGTCCTTATAATTAACTCTTTTGTCCAAATCTGCATTATTTCACTTCTTCTTGTTGTATACGATAAATGTTTTACAACGAACGAATCCACCCTCAATGCTAATTAATTTTTTTGAGAAATATTGTTTCTAATCTTTCGGAGTGATTGTTCCGCAGTTGCACTTGAAGCATTGCCATTATTAAATCCGAAATCGTTAGCACAATGGAAGCAATGTTATATCTTTCAATAAATAAAAGACCAGTTTAAATAACTAGAATTGATGCGATCTCCTACACCAATTTTATTTTCGTGTTCAATAGTTTCTTCTACTGACTTTATAATATTTTCACCCCACGCACTCCAATAATTTTTTATCAGATCTGAGATATTCTTCAGCTCAGGTGCAGGAGTGGCGTTGTATTCGCTCTTATCGAATTGTCAAATTCTAAAAATAAATTTTGATTGAAATTATAGCATTTTATTACAGTTCGAAGCCAACCAATAAAAGAGTTTGAATCTAGATAAGACTGACGTTTATTCCAATTGATTAAGTTAATGAATAAAGATCTATTTGCATTATAAAAGTCAAAAACTTTTCAATTGAATACATTGTAGAATAATGCGATAAATTGAACTATGAATAATAAAGACTATTATAGGTTGAATAATATTCATGAATTTCAATATTTTCTGCACGGTTAGACGTTTTCATGTATTTACCAGCCATCTATTTCAGGTGTTATGTTCATTTTACCAGCAAAGTGTGGTTACTATGGTTATGCTGACTTACCACGCATGGGCAAAGCCGGTGAGTAAAAAATTGTGAATTTTCAAAAAGAATATTCATCTATTTGTTTTTACAACAAAGTGCCAAATTTGACAGCTGACAGCGAATAAACAATCACCAGCAGTAATGCAAACTGAAAAAGAAAATTCGGATCCATATTCTGGGGGCGGACATGAACTCGGCACCGATGCTAAGCCGATTAGCGCGGGGCGCACATGAACTCGGCACTGTCAATTTTGAATAAACCCACGATCATCCTGGAAGATTTAGTTTTTTAAGTGAGAACAACTTTAGAATCACTCATGTTGGGCTGAAATACAGTCTATATCTATAACAATGATAGTACGCAAGCTCGCTACGTTCGCACTTTCGAAAAGCATCCCTGAAAATTACTGTATTACGTTGCGCGCGCGCCTGAGGGACAGAACTTGAGCTCGCGACAGCTGAGAAGGGTGCACTGAACATATGTTGGGTCGAAATTCAGTTCATAAATGAGTGTTCAAATGTACGGCTAAATTTGAGCCTGGTTTATTATTAATATGAAATCGCATGTGTCCAGGTAGTTTGGTGCCGAGATCGAGGTCGCTCTATTTTGGACAGATCATCCAACAGTGCAAAAATTTTTGGAGGCATCAGGGTCAATAAGTACAGTACCGATTTCGTACAATATTTGCGAATCTAGGAAAAAAAACCCGGGAAATAAAACTCCTAAAGAATACCCCCGGAAAAAAAACCGCTGGAAAAAAAGCCTCCGGAGAGAAAGCCCCCTGTAATAAAAATTTATTCAACGTATATTATAAATTAGGTATATAAGGGTGTTCCCACTATGCTTGATAATAAAACCACCCAAGAGTTATAAATATGAACAACAATTCTATATAATGTAACACAGACATGAATACAATGTCTTCTGTCTTATTTATTTATTAGCGTCAATAATAGTATGATAATAACATTTAAATACATCCACTCTTGTGCATGTTTATGAGTCGATCTCAGGAATATTTTTGAATTTTTAAAAATTTCCAGAGATGAAACTGATTTTGGTTTATTCTTTATTCTCCAAATAATTCCTGAATTGTCGCAAATCGGAAAAGAGGTTGAGTATTTGGCCGTATTCTGTAATGCAATCATTATCTTACTATCGATCGATAAGATTTTTGACAAATGGAAATAATTGTGAAAGGCGAGTATTCAAAAATTTTGTCAGTGCTACCTATATTAATTGGTTGAAATAGATATTGATCGATAGACACCCATCGATTGAATCACAGAATAGCCCCAATTATTATCGCCTTGCAGTGGCATACGTATTTTTATTGTAAGGCATATTTTTAAAAATAGATTCTAAAAAATTACTATTGAATATATTGTATCGCAGGCCATTTTTATGACTGGGTTGGCTGGAGCTTGTAGCACCGATGAGCTTTGTAATTTGCATATGAAAGATATGGATGTTCGAGATGCCATTATTATTACATTTTTGAAGATGCAGAAACCTCGAAATTACACAGGACATTCGTTGCGTCGTACTTCAGCTACCATTTTAGTAGAAAATTGAGGCGACATTTTATCATTCGGACGCAAGCTGAACGGTTTTCCAAGAATCGTGCTGTTACCTAATCAGATATCGTGGAAGTTTGATAGCAAATAGCTTCGATGTCAGACCTTGGTGCCAGACTGAGTCAAATGCTCTCTCGATATCCAGGAAAGTTGCAGTGACCACTTCGTTATTGTTCAGTGCATGTGTTACGTTTGTTGCTAGTCGAAGCGTAGCATCCTGAACAGAATGGTGATGTCGAAGCCCAAATTGGAACGAAGATAGAACCGAATTATTCTCGCAGAATTCTTGGATCTTTGAAGACAAGATTCGCTCCAGAATTTCCCCAAAGCAGTTGAGCAATGAAATAGGTCGATATGTAGCAGGATCCTTTGGGTCTTTGCCTGGTTTGGGTATCATTACTACCTCTGCCTTCCGCCAGCGGGCAGGATGATAGCCCGTGATAATACAGGAGTTGAACAGAGCAGCCAAAAAAGTTATGGCTGACGCAGGAAGGTGTACCATCATTCTTGATGTGATGCCATCTTCACCAGGTAGATAGTTTTCCTCTGCTTCTGTTTGTTGTTTGAAAATATTGTCAAACAGTGGATCTGGATGGTCTTGGAACACCGTCCCCAGGACATCTGCAAATGCGTCTACTCTCTCCTGTTGATCCTGCACTATCCGGTTGTTGATCAGCAGTTTACTTGGTCTGCTGGAGTCCTGGCAGGTCAGCGTTTTGAAGTGTTATATATATATATATATATATATATATATATATATATATATATATATATATATATATATATATATATATATATATATATATATATATATATAGAAGAAGTAATCGTAACCGCAATTAAGTGGAATTTGGAAATTTATTGGGTATTTTCGGTTCAATTTCTCGGACAATGGAATGAGAAGACTCTTTGAAGTTGAATTCGGTATATTTTTTTTTCCTTCATCAGGACACTACAATATTAATGATAATGTAAGATACAAGAGAAATTCTAACATTATTTACTTACAATTCGTGAGGCTTCAAAAATCAGCCAGATTAATAATAATAATCATAGCTCCAATCACCAACATAAATACAATAAATATAAGAATAATTAAATAGAAGAAGAAACACCAGATTGAAAATTATGATAAAAAATTATTGTAAAAACTGTGAAAAAGTAATATATATGATCAGTCAAAATATCGTATGAATTAAACAAATTTTTTGAAGAAAAATTTGAAATTTCAACATATATAAATTGATTTCCAAAATTTTAGAATAAAAATTCTGAAAGAATCTCAGGAGCAAATTTAAAATCCCAAGAAATGACACAAAAACAGGAAAACTTAAAGAATGGATGTAGGTGAAAAATTATTAGTTAATCATTTCAACTTCTTAGATATTTCAAATAAATTGACATATATTGAACTCAAGCCATCTATGTCACTTTTCTTATTCATTGCATTATCTGTCGTTTTAATGTTATAGCATTTCCAAAAAGGATCGTTTTTTTCAAATTCTTTTCAACATCCAAGACTGTAGCATTACTGTAATCTATTTCATGTTTTTTTTTGAATTTTTATGCATGACAATGCAGCAGCATTGGATTTTAAGCGCGTCTCATTTTTATGGGATGTTATTCTACTAATTAACTGCTGATAAGTTTGCCCAATATAGCATTGATCGCAATTTTCACAAGAAATTTTATATATTATATTTGACATGAGCGGGGCTGGTACTTTTGTACCTTTTCCTATTTCCAAGGTGGCAGTAGGAAATTAAAAAAGGTAATGTTTCTTCACTATTTGGTAGCAAAAACTTAATGTACTGCTGATTGACACTAAATTTAAGTAATGGAATATCCTACCTTGAAAGTGAAGACCCAGGCTAGCTATTAATAAGGGCACCAGAAACATTTTACCTGAAAAATAGGAAATGGGCGCCACTCCCAGGAAATGATCAAAGGAGAAAAAGGTACTATTCTGGGAGACAATAGCGACAGCAAAAAAAAAGAAATAAAGTATAGACGTCGAAATCAATTATAAATAAAATTATTATTAATCTAAAGCAAAGAATTCCAAAAATTTGTAACTTACGAAAATGATTGAAGCTATTATACAAAAAAAAAACTCACTGCAACAGCCAAAAGGGAACTGTAGAGCACGTCACAGACGTTCAAAATTACGTTACAAAACTAGCTAAATATCCTCTTCAGGCGGAACTCAAGACTAGCATCGACAGAGAAGATAGATGTCGAATTGGTAACCACAAAAACAACGTCAGACAAGAACGTTCCCTGAATTAAGTAAAGTTGATCTTGCGTCTTATAGGGCTTTGATAAATACCCAACGGTCCTTGAAGGTGTTAAGGTTGGCCGTGCGCTTGGTCGTCAACTTCGGGAGATATTAATGTTCTTCTTAAACTCGTAGACGTGTTGATGTTTTTCTTAATTTGAAATTGGTCAAAAACTAGTCTCAAGTGGCCACTGGTCCCTAAGATCCCTAGCAGTTTACACTGAAAACAAACAACCCAACCAGTATCCAATTCAACTGAAACAGGAGGTTTCTATAAAAAAATTGGAGAGCTCTCTTCAAACGTGAAGCGTTAAACTTGAATGAATAAATTTAGATTCAATTAAAAAACGAATAAACTGTAAATTTAGTAAAAGTTAAATAAAATAATCAGTCAGTTATTTATTTGTCTGATTTTAAATAGTGCACTAAAAATTTACAAAGTAAAGAAACTACGCTGAGCATTAAAGAGAAGAAAAACAAAGAAAATACAAAGTCTAGCAGGACAAGAAAAAAGATTTATTAGCGACGAGTCGATAAATTTACGAACGTGGTTCGTTGCTAAAAAATTGGATCAATCTTCACAGACTCGTAGGATTTTTCAGCTCAAAAACGGGAACTAAAGCCCACAACAAAATATTTTAAGCTTTGGAAACAAAAAAAACTATACAAACAACGTAAGAAACTAAACTACGAGTTGTTGAATGACAAATCCGCAACGCGTTGGATCCAAAATATAGTTAAATTATGTATTATCAACCACTTTCACTAATCATTCATACATCACACATACTTAGGTGAGGAAAGGTAAAGGGAGGAACAAAGATAGCCACAAATCTCGTAAGTTTTATTACTTCGAGTGTACATATGAAATTTAGAAAAAAAATAAATTTAGTACAAAAATATTAATTTTGTAAAAAAGTTTCAAGGTATTAAAAAGTTGCTGAACACAAAAAACTAACAAATAATTAAGGATGAAAGAAATAAATTTGGAAAACGAAAGGTTAACCACGCGGGTCGCCTCAAACGAAATCACTAGAAAAAATAATACTAAATTTGGAATAACGTGAACAAAAATAATAAACAAAATACTTACAAAATCATAACACTGATTCTAATTAAATAAAATAATCACAAAATTTAGAACAACAATAAAAATCACAAGACTGCTCAAAAACAACCCGTCTGCAACAACGGCTCGGACGAAAGAGGAAGAACCAGACGCGCATACTCTCTAAGTTAGCGCTTCAATCAAGTGTCATACGCACGTACTATTTTACAGAATTAGTGCAAATCTGTTACATAGATGGCGACATGGACATGCAATGGGAAAACAATTGTACAAAAAGAAGACGTCAGACGAAATTTTTCTGACACTTTATCTTTTAATCTTAACAACTTTTTTATGGCCATTTTTTGGAAGGTCTATTTTTCAACATTCTTCAAAACATTCACAGTTGATCTTCTTGAAATCTGATGCGAATGTTGGAGGCTACTGAATCCACATTCTCTCGGAATTTCAAGTCTTAATAACTAATACAACGCAAGTTATGAGTTTTAGAATAAATGGCAGGAAATTACGGTTTTTTTGCAATCAATCTAAAAGCTATTGAACTGATCAAGGATGAAGAGAACTCATTTGATTAGTCTTTTTATTGTGCACTTTTTTAACGGTACACTTTTTCCCGTCAGATGCATAGTTTTTTTGTAAAACGCAAAATACCGTTTTTGACAGTTGAGACGATTTTTTTGACAGCCTGCCTGACAATGTAGCTGCGTACAAATGAGATATGTTATTTGTCACGTAAAGAACTAACAAATAAAAATAAGAAACACGAGTTGTCAATTTTTTTCTGGGATATGTCAATTATATCCGACTATTATACAAGAAATAATTATCATTCTCAACATTCACAATATTATTTCCTAATTTAGCGTTTTAGCACGTAACTTGGATCGAATGTACACTGATAAAAGTAAAGTTTTGATTCAAAATAAATAACATTGACTGAGAACGTTTTCCGTTTTCTATATGGCGAAAACGATTCGGTTTCCAATACAGAAATAAAAAGTTTTAAATATATCACTTTGTTTCAAGTCACATAAATTTTGATCTAAAACTTCCATTATTTGTATGAAAATAACACAAGCATTCGGTTGAAAATTAAAATCGTATTTCAAGAGTATTACCGTTTTGAAACAAAATTTAGAAAAATTAAATGCTATAATTACCAAAACAATTCTATTTTCTTTTGAAAGTTTTCTGTTTTTGTTGGAAACTGATTATGTATTGTAGTAAGATTATACTATTTTGAATTCTATGTGAATGCATGTGTAAATGTATATGTGTATGTGTGTGTATGTAACGATGTGTGCGTGTATATGGGTAGGTAGGTATGTGTGTGTGTGTGTGTGAACTAGCGTATCGGTTGGAAAAATACAAAATTTGAGCTATAAAATTTATTTGTAAATAAGAATGAAGAAAATAAATACAAATTCATACAAGTATACATGAATAATGGATATTTTTAGACTTTAACAAAGAATTGCCCATTTGCAAATTGATGTACACATGTAGGTATAAAGTTATACAATTCTGAAAATTGTAAACAAAATAGTGTATCTCCTTGTTCTACTTGATAAGCTTGTAAATGGTTTTCATGAGAAATAGTATTCAATGATTTGAAAATAAATTATAATTCTTTTTCATTTAATAAAACTATGAACCGAATTTGTGCGAAACTCGACATAAAATTTGTATTATTCATCTCCAAAACAACACCTGGTGCATATATCAAGCCCTTAATATTGATCCAAGTTAGTGCAACAAAATTTTCTGTAGAATAATTTATAGAATTGAGAAATATTTTGTTTTCCATACTATGTTTCGAAAAATTAATATCTTCAGTACCAAACTCAAATGTACTCTCTAATCCTTTTTTGGCTATAAGTCTGTGACAGAACGCGAGCTGGTTTTTTATTGCTAGTGTATATAATATATTTTTCCTAGAACAAACTACATTGGCATTTGATTTAAATTGTCTATGTTTACCCTCAAATCTTATTGAAGATACGTTACATAAAGGCCCAATTGCAGCCATGATATAAGGGTAGTGGAGAAGAAAATGATGCTTTGGTTTCAACCGTCCAAAATGTTCAATATAGAGCTCATGATGTTCACTAATTAATGTTCTCAATAAAATGGGATCCTTTTGAGTAACACATTTATTTGAAACAAGTTCAATTATTTTATTTAACAATAAATAAAGTTCCCATACGGAATTATTCATGGGTATCATATCTCCGATAATTAAAGAAAGATATTTAGTAAATGTGTGCATTTCGGATGCTGAGAGTATAACAATTTTTTTCAATAAATGTTGTTGTAAAATGAGAGGCGGTCTATTTTCTGATGGAGGGAAATTGAAAAATCTGATTCGTCTATTCAAAATTTCTAAGGAAAATATTTTTTCCACGTAAATAAAATGATGTAATATTTCGCCTATTTCGTATCTACTGATTCCCTCATGAATATCATGCATAATGTCACAAACTATGTTTTTAGTCACATGAAATGTTCTCAGTTCATGTAGAAAACATTCTTCTTTTATGCCAAAATCTTTTTTCTCTAAATCTGATTCGTAATTAGGCTTATTTCTCAATAAAGCTGCATTCTCCTCTATTTGAGAAGCAGCTTGTATTTTGTCACAGCGACATATTCTACAAAAATATTTCGCAACAAAACTTTCTGTGAATCCCAATAAAGAATTGAGTCCCAAATTATCTCCAAGTAACAAAATAAGGGAAAAATAAATATGTTCATCTCCTCTTACAGTAGAAATTTTTAGTCCATTTAACTGTAGTTCTTTTAAATCAGAAGCAAAATTCAATTGAACTAAGAAAATATTCTCTAACTGAGTTGCAAATTCTGGAGGTAGACATGCAATAGAAATATAAGTAGCCCAAATTTTATATATACTTGAATGGCTACCCAATGGATTACAAATTTCGAAATCATCATTGTATACAAGAAGAGGAAATATAATTTTATTATCTTGTTTGTAAGAATCGTTCCATAAATGACTTTGGACGATATTGCAAATATGTTCTTCCGATCGCAGATTTAAAATATAATTATATATTGTTTCATAAACATTTGGAATTTCTAAATATGCTTTTAGAGTTTTAATTAAAGGAATATACTGACAATGTGAATCAGTTTGAGTTAAAACAATTTTACCACCAGTTTTTACATCATTTATATACTGACCCAATGTTACTGAAACAGGTTTTATGAAGAAATCTAAATTTTCAAAATATTTGAATCTTAAAAACTCGGAACGTAAATTAACGAATGAATTTTTCAGTAAATGTAACATATTTCTGACTTCACTTATTGAATTATTGTTACCAGAAGCTAACTGTTCTTCGATGAGATTAACAGGCTCTTGAAGCATATGTGTAATATCGTCCAAAATCATTTGAACAACATTTCTGGGCAATGTATATTTACTATATAATTTGGAAACTATATACGCAGTTTCTGCTTCTAAACTATTTCCAAAAATACTTAGAGTTGAATTTTCTTCTGGATGTTCACTAATCAAGTAGTTATCGGTTTGCTCACAAATTGTAGGACTTGAATCCAAATTAGTTAGTTGTAAATCGGCTCTTGTTTCAAAATATGATTCTTTTTTAGTTATTTCTTGCGAATGTTTGCTAATCAAATGTTTTTTAAACGAATACAAATTATGAAACGATCTAAAACAATTCAGCTGTTTACAATATAAGATTTTAGTACAAAAATTGTGTCGAGTTTTAATATGCTTTGTAAATATTTTCATGTCATCAAAGCTGTAATTGCAAAGTGGGCAATTTAACATATTCAAATTCTTAAATTCGATCTTAAATCTAGAAATCTTTCAAGCAATTCAATGCTGTTGTTACATACGGGATTTGTTTATCCCACGGAGTAGTGATTTTGTACAGAGCATGCTGCAATAATATCCAAATATGTTCACTTTCAGCTGGGTATTTGGCTGATAAAGTATGGAAAGATTTGAAAGCCAAATCTAAGGAACTTAAAACACTGTCAGTCTTGTACAAGATGTCACATATGACCAAATAACTATCAGATATATTTTTTAATGACGGACCCACTACTAGAATAAATGGTTGCGCTGCGACACTCAAATTTTGTAACCTTTTTATCCTCTCATCAATATATGTTTCAATATTGCCGGGAATCTAGAGAAAAATATATAAGAATAACTTATTGAGAATCATTAATTCATAAAGTATATTATAATACTAACATGAACATGATGAATAATGCTTTCCTGACACTCTGAAATACTAGGCTTCCAATGTTTTCTATTTAATTTCATAATATTTCGTGGTGGAAACAATGCTGCTAATAACATTATTTGAATTGCATTTTTACTATCTACAACAGAAATAATGTTGACATCAATCAGCACTTCAGGAATGAATATTTGGTAAATATTAAATAATTTGAGAAAAATCATTGATTATTTCTATGTGAACAATAATAAGAATATGAAATAATCAGGTTACCTATTGTATGAGCATACCTTGACTTATTTCTGGCGAATTTAATTGTTCCAATAGTTGCTCTGTTTGTTTGTCAAATTCAGTTTTTAAATTTCTCAAACGATCAAAAAAATTATTCCATTTATCAAAATTTTTCAGTAAGGTTAGTCCACATTCGGGAAACATTCTTATGAAGTCGAGTTCTATCTAAAAATATCATTCAATAAGTACAAATTTTTCCCCCCTTAATGTGTAACACATAAAAATCTTCGATATAATAAGTCACGTTAAAATAAAATCAAGTTATCATGTTAAGTATCATCATCTATAAACGGCTTCCAAACATGATGAATTCTGCTGATTGTAGCAAAGTCCAAGCACTTATAATTGCGAAGATAGTCATAAATTACACGCAAGAGTATACATCTATATAATAATAATAAATATTTAGTACCAGTGCAGTTGCAGTATTCATTTTTAATATTGGCCATTCTAATAAAAATTCTTCGACTGTTGCAGTCTTATTTGCAAGGCGCATTGGAAATGTTTTTTCCCAATTTTCTTGCACCAGCTCCCACGGAGTGGTCCAATATCTCAGCCACTCAGCAGATTTTAACATATCTTCTGGAAGTATTAAATTTTCTCAATAGAATTGTTGCAAACACTATTATTAGGAAAAAAATATACTTCATACCACTTGTAATTGTTGCTTGCTCTTGATTGTTTTGATTTTCATTATTTGTGGCAGTAATTGTTGATTTGTAAAGATGTTTGAGATTTCTAAATTTATCTACTAATTTTCCTTTTGGATTCACACATTTTTTGTCAGGACTCATTTTACTTGATACCCTTGGTACGTAATATGTGCTTGTACTTTCTGATTGGAACAAATCACAAATTTTTTGTGATAAAATTTCAAAATCTTCGTGTTTTAAATTGTCACTAAAATTCAAAAATTATATTAACTTCAAGTACTTGATAATTCAATCTTTTTACCATTTACTGTTACTCATTACTCCATTTATAATTAATTCCACTAGCATATTTCTAGTTTTTCGGTTCAACATTTTATTTTTTTCGTAATGCGATAAAATGTATTCTCCACTAGTATTAGCTTCTAAAAATTTCCGCAAATCAAAATGATACACTGGTCGACAAGATTGTTTGAATTGTGTAGGTCCATAAAAGCTACGTAGTTTTGTAGTAGCACTTTTATAAGCATTTGATATTTCATCAGAATTACAGAATGATGCACTTTCGGATGATGAGTCACTTGGTGTTTTGATATCACAAGTTTCAACTAATGAAACTGTGTCATCAGATTCAGATATTATACTATTCTGAAACTAACATAAAAATAAAATCTCAAAAAATGGAATAATAATTAATGTATACATACGTTAACATCAGAAACCTCAGATACAATACTGTGGATTGTGAAATTGCTTTGTACGTAATCAAATGATTCAAAAATCTGGTTCTAGGACCAATTTTGGGTATTATTTCTTTTACCATTTCATCTGTCAAGTTTAATAAACATTCTTCATCGATTTCATGTTCTAGTTGAATATTATTATGCTATTAGTTGAATTTTGTAGTAAAAAAATTTAAAATCCTCACCTGCGAAAACGGGAATAAGATCAGGAAATCCCCAGGTTGTTAATAAATCAGTCACATTCATTTTTGGAAATATCTCGCAGTGAATATCTGAGAGAATATAGCGTAGAGCTTCTTCTATTTTCAAAGAAATTGAAGGGACTAATAACAATTTCCTACAAAAGATACAAAACTAAAGTCTATTACAGTCAATAACGGTTCAAGGGTTCTTATAGGACTACGATATAAGCCTTTTGATTGGTTGAAATGCGACCTTGGCTACCTGACAGTTGCATCAACTGTTAGTCGTGCATCAAACATCAAGAATGAATTTGTACAATTCGAAGATTTAAATTTGTATTTACTCGAGTAATATGTGAATGTATCTCTTGCTTTTATCACTTGAATTCATTCTCAGAAAGTTTGTTTCAAATTCTGCATTTACTGGGAGTGGATTGTGTTTGCATTTCGACCAATCATAAGGCTTCATTCGTAGTCCCATAACAGTAAGGAACTCAAATCAAATACGTTCAATAATCTAAACGCAATACAAGGCCTTTTGGATGCTAAAACTTCTAAATAGGTCGTAATCTCAACACTATTACAAAAAAATATGCACAGAAATTAAATTTGTTGTAATGGAACAGACTAAATTTTGATTTAAACGCAAGAAAACGTCGCACTAGTTATGTATATAGAAATGTAGTCAGATGATTTCATTCTCTCATATTATTCGTGTCAGCATTAAGTTAGTATAAAAACTCTGTATTTTAACCATTCTAGTTTAGTTCAGTTTATATGTCATTTCTGCAACAATAAAACTTTTTAAAAATACTTTTCGAAGAACGTATTATTTATTTGACGCAGTCGGTAGGATTCGTAGAAAAGCAGCTGATCGAAAACTTGTAAAAAGTTCAATTCGTTATTATCATCGCTTTTTGGTTTCTACCATTAACTACGAATATCCACATACAAATATTATAAGAAGAGCCTACAGAGCCGCTAGAAGCAGAGCCCCAGGTCTTCAAAGCAGAAAAACAAAACTTCGAACTCCGTACCAAAGAGCCGCAGAACGAGATCCGGTGATTCCACAAGCAGAGAATTCACAAGGAAACGTAGAACGAGCCAGGTCCGTCAACCTCTAAGCAAAGAGCATCGCCCAGATTCCGTAAGCCGAGAACGAGCGGTGTCCAATTCCAATGCAGATTATCGCAGTTTTAGCAAGTATAGTCTCATTGTAAGTGAAAAGATATTTCACAACTCAGAT
The DNA here is from genome assembly GCA_963989225.1 of Dromius quadrimaculatus. Classification (NCBI taxonomy): domain Eukaryota; kingdom Metazoa; phylum Arthropoda; class Insecta; order Coleoptera; family Carabidae; genus Dromius; species Dromius quadrimaculatus. The sequence continues at coordinate 45,974,062 of OZ022326.1, read as the reverse complement.
ATATAATTAAAAAATATTATTGTTACTAACAAAACACATTAACAATAAACACAGGGATTTCTGGAACGGTTAACACTGTTAAGAAAGAAATCGAGCTCCGACACAGAGCCACTTATTTCACAACACAATATTATATCTAACAAAAATAACACAGGGATTTCCTGAACGGCTAAAGCTGTTAGGACGGAAATCGAGCTCCGACACAGAGCCACTTTATTACAACACACATTATAATTTACTAATTCACCAATTTTTAATTTAAAATTTATTAATGTTGTAAAATAAAGGATAAGTAATAAATATTCAAACTGGAAGATAATTCAGATCTATTACATTCAATTTTAGAAATTGAGAATATAATTTCAATTAATAATCCAGTAACAATGGCTGATAGAACTCAAAAAATTAATTTTGCTTTAAACTCCATTCCAGTTTATAATGGAGATCCAAATAAATTGAGTAATTTTATAAATGCAGTTAATACTGTTCAAAATCTCTTCGGTACTCTCAATCCACCTCTAGATGATTTTGATAAAGCAATTACATTTTTAAACATAAAAAATAAGATTACGGAACGCGCTTTAGATAGCATTAAAGATTTAGATTTTAATAATTGGACTGAATTGAGAACCCATTTAGCAAATACTTTTAAAGATAATTCCGTTACAATAATTAACGAAGTATTGAAAATGCAAAACATTAAAAATCCATATAAGTTATTAGAAATAACGAAAGAAAAATTCCTGAGCTTCAAATCAAGAGTAAGCATTGAAGAGGATGATCCCGGCACAAAAATAGTTACAATCAGATTTGCCGAAAAATTAATAATTAATAATTTTATTTCTACTATTAACGACCCATATAGAAACAATTTAGCTACCAGAAATCCACAGACTATAAATGACATAGAAATACTATTACAGAACGACTTTCAATACCTTAAACCAAATCCAAACTTTATTCCAAATCCGAAAACAATTACTAGACAACTTCCTAGTATTCCTCCCCAGAGATTTCCCGGAACAAATTTCCCTACCGGAAACGTAGCTTTTCAAAATAAAAATCCAAATAATTATGGATTTGCCCCTAAACAAAGAATAAGAAATGCACAGAACGTCAGACCGATCCCTATGTCACATCAAACCAGACAAACATTCCAACCTAAGCAAAATTTTGCAAGATCCAACAATTACTTCACTCAACAAAATAAACAATTTGGAACTCATCGACCAAACTACGCGGTAGAAGAGATTAACAATACTGAAACTTTCGACGATGATGAAACTCAAAATTTTGATGAAGAAGAATATAATTATATTACTGACAAAATTTCAGACAATAATCAGGACGAAAATATAGAAGAGGAAAATCCTTTTTTAGAAGTACCCCCGAATATCCACGAGAAATCCTAAATATATATCAAAATTCTCGGCTACCCTTTTTGAAAATGAAAGATTATTATATGTTGATTGACACTGGATCCACTATTAATTTGATTAGTAAAACATATGTTTATAATAATATTCAAAAATTTAAAATTTATGAGGAGAAATTTAATTTTAAAACCGCAATAGGAGAACATAATGGAAACGAATATGTAATTTTGCAGTTCGAAGGTAATGACTTGAAATTTTATTTGCATGATTTTCATAAACAATTCAACTTATTATTGAGTCTACCAACAATGATTGAAATGCAAGTTAAAATAGATTTCAGTAAAAATATAATCTCTATCCAAAATAAGAATTATAAAATACAATATTTTGAAAATCAAAATTTTGTGAATAACATTGAAGAAATTAAAATTAGAGCAGAGCATTTAAATTTGGAAGAGCAAAGAGAACTTTATAAATTAGTAAAAGAATATGAAAGTATTTTTCCAAAAGAAAAAGATATGTTAACACATACGGACGTTATTCAACATAAAATAATTAGCAAAGATGATACTCCTATCTATACTAGATCTTATCGATATCCTGAAATTTACAAAAAAGAAATTAATAAGCAAATCAAAAATTTACTAGATAACAAAATAATACAAGAAAGTCATTCACCCTGGTCGTCACCTGTGTGGATGGTCCCCAAGAAATTAGACGCTCCAGGCAAAAGAAAATTTAGAATGGTCATAGATTATAGGAAGCTAAATGCAAAAACAATAGATGACAAATTCCCTATTCCAAACATTACAGAAGTTTTAGATAAATTAGGAAAGAATATATACTATACTACATTAGATCTAACCTCAGGTTTCCATCAAATACAAATGCATCCTGAATCTATTCCAAAAACCGCCTTCAGCACAGACGAGGGACATTTTGAATTTTTAAGAATGCCATTCGGACTTAAGAATGCCCCCGCCACGTTTCAAAGACTTATGAATTATGTTTTAAGAGATTACATATATAAAATCTGTCTTGTCTATTTGGACGATATTATAATATTAGGAACGTCTTTGCAAGAACATTGTGATAATATACGAAAAATCTTTTCCAAATTGAAGCAATATAATTTAAAAATTCAATTAGATAAATCCGAATTCATGTGTAAAGAAGTAGCTTACCTTGGCCATATAGTTTCAAAGGATGGCTTAAAGCCTAACCCCGCAAAAATTGAAGCTGTAAAGAATTTTCCGATTCCAAAAACTTCAAAAGAGATCAAACAATTTTTAGGACTTCTAGGCTATTATAGAAAATTTATTCCGAATTTTGCAAAGCTCACAAAGCCAATGACTACTTACTTGAAAAAGGGACAAATAATAAACACAGACAACAAGGAATATAGAGAGAGTTTCAACAATAGCAAAAATTTACTAATTAATGCCCCGATATTGCAATACCCTGACTTTGAAAAACAATTTATCGTCACAACTGACGCGAGTAATTTTGCCATAGGTGCAGTTTTAAGTCAAAATATAAACGGAAAAGATATGCCAATAGCCTATGCATCTAGAACATTGAATGACCACGAAATTAATTATAGCACCACAGAAAAAGAGTTACTAGGAATAGTTTGGGCAGTAAAATATTTTAGACCCTATTTGTATGGTACAAAATTTATAATCCGAACAGATCATCGACCCCTGACATGGTTAATGAGTTTGAAAGATCCAAATTCAAAATTAATGAGATGGAGAATCAAATTAGATGAATATTCCTACGAAATAGAATATAAAAAAGGAACCTTAAATTCCAACGCAGACGCACTTTCGAGAATAAGACCGGAATTTCAAATTAATAAGACTAACGACAACATATTTGACAAACCCTGTAACTTAGTACATTGCATTTCACAAGATTTCAAATTAGGAAAGGGTTTCGCCAAACAAATTGATGAAAAATTCAATAGTAAAAATTATTTAATCAACATAAACAATAAAGATCAGAATTTAACTATTCAACCTATTTTTCAAAATAAATATAAAATTCTACACTTGATAACGAAACAAGATTATTTCAACAAACCTGTATTAGAGAATATTAAAGATTGTTTAATTAAGTTAAAGAATTATTTAGTTCAAAACGATATTTTTGAAATTCATATGCCTAAAATTTGTTCAGGCTTAGATCAAATCCCATTTGCAAAAATAGAAAAATTGTTGAAAGAAATTTTCAAAGAGACTCATGTCAAAATAGTAATTCATGAAATAGTTCAAGAAGAAATAAATATGAATGATGAAATTGAAAGTTTAATTGCAAATATTAACGAAGAAGACTTAGACACAGTACATTCAGCAGACGAAAATGAACTTAACGGAATAACCTATAAAGACACTTGTATTAATGTTGGTAAAAATCAGATAATCATCCAAAAACACGACAAAGAGACAGAGTGTCAACTTTTAAAAATATTCAGTAACAAACAAAGATTTATAATTAAATTGAAAGCAACTGACTTAAAAACAGGAATTTTCAAATTCATAAAAGATTATTTGGTTCCCCGTGTAAATTATTATTGTTTGTTTGATAAAGATATACTCATACCCATAAATGAAGTTTTACAGGAAAACTTTAGCAAAGAAACTTATAAGTTGATCCAATGTATAGAAGTATTAGAAGATATAATAAGAACCGAAGATCAGTTAGAAACAATTTCGAATTATCATTTAGGAAAAACCAACCATAGAGGCATTCTAGAGACATACCAAAAATTAAAACGCAAATTTTACTGGCCTAATATGTTTTTGGACGTACAAAAATATATTAATAATTGTGACATATATCAACAAAATAAATACGAACGAAATCCTTATCAGATTCCTGAAAACCTTACACCATCTCCCAAATTCCCTTTTGACATTTTACATATCGATACATTGACGTTGGAAAACAAAAAATATTTAACTCTCATTGACGCTTTTTCCAAATTTGCCCAATTAGTGTATGTTAAAACACCTTCTGCTATTGAAATTACCAACGGACTTTTGAACTACTTTTCTCAGTACCAAATTCCTAATGAAATAATTTTTGACAGTGGAACTGAATTTAATAATAATTTAGTTAAAGATTTACTAAAAACATACAATATCACAATCCACATGACATGTGTGGACAACCCTAAATCTAACGGAGTAATTGAAAGATTCCACTCCACAATAATCGAACATTTAAGAATTTTGAATCAAAGGGAACATTTCAAAGATCAGAAAAATTTCAAGAAGATACAATTAGCTTTAATAGCTTATAATAACTCAATAAATTCAGTAACTAAATTTACACCAAATGAAATACTTTTCGGCTCAGAAAAAGAAAACCAAATTTTGAAATTTAAAAATTGTAACGAAGATTATCTGCAAGAATGGCAAGATAAACTTAGAGCATTGAAAGAGAAAGTAGATAAAAACATTAATGTAGAAAAGAATAAAAGATTTTTGAAACAGAAACCATTAAACCAAAATTTAGATAATTTGAAATTTGATAGTGCATTAATCAAAGAAGGAAAAAGGAGAATACAGAAAATCAAGAAACCATTGTTCAAAATTCATAAAATCGAACAATATAATCCCAAATTAGGAGTGATAAAAATAAATCCTAATAAAAGACATAAAATTGACAAAATCAAGAGAAAACGACTTTATGTTGCAGATGTTTCTGCGAAGGAGAAGAACTGACCGTACTGACAGACAATCCTGGTATTAACATACTAGACCTAGGACAAGTTAATGTATATAAAGCATCCCACTATTCATACTTTTATTATAATATAGATAACTTACAGTTAGAATATAATAAAATAATTAATTATAAAAATGAAGTATTCTTGAAGTTAGATAAAGAAACTATAGACATTAATTACAAAAGAGAAATGCAAACTTATATGAACATTTTGAATTTTAATATTTTTAGATTGAAAAGTAAAATTGACAATATATTTAATCATAAACGTAGTAAAAGAGGATTAATAAATGGGTTAGGGACTATTATTAAAAGTATATCAGGAAATTTAGATTCACAAGATGCCGAAAAATATGATCAATTATTTGAAAAAATACAAAGAAATCAGCATATACTCCAAGAACAAAATTTAGAGAACATACGAATTAATAAAGAAATGATTTCCAAATTTAATAAGCAAATTGATAATATTCAGCACAACGAATTAGTATTGAAATCAAAAATAATGCAAATGGATGGTATGTTAGGAGAAATTATAAATTGGCAGAATGTTCTAAAAATTAAAGATATAGTTAACCAATTAATTTTATTGAGTATAAATTTGATAGAAATTTTAGATGAAATAGAAACAAGTTTAACTTTTTGTAGTTTAAATAAAATTCATAGCTCTATAATAACTAGAGGCGAATTGAACAAAATTATTTTAGAAATAGATCAAAACTTAAATTTTTGGGAGTTGACCGAACAAATCACCAGTCATTGTAGAATTAATAATGATCAGATTGAATATTTATTAGAAGTCCCAATATACCATAATGATGTGAATAATAAATTATTTCAAATCACCCCGATACCCAATGTTAACAATAAAGAAATGTTTATTATAAACGTAGAAAAGGAATTGATAATTTTTAACCAAGACAAATTATTTAATACTTACAGTTGCAATAGTATAAACAACAATTATTTTTGTAAAACAAATTACGTAGAAACTAGCAATTGTGTTAGAAATATTGTTATTCATCATAACAATAAAGAATGCGAGTATCATAAAATAAATGACGCATTTTTGATCATCGAAATAGAAAATGGGAACTTAGCAATCATAGCCAGTGCAATGAATAAGGATATAGAAATAAAATGTGAAAATAAAATTAAACACCAACAAATTAGAGGAGTTTATAGATTTCAAACAAATGGACATTGTAAAATTGATAATTATAATCTAGGAAAGAAAATCACAAAAGCGACAGAAATAGTTTTTGAAAATATAAATTTTGATTTTGACGACAATCAATTCACTAATAAAACTTTAGAATTAAAACAAGTTAATAAAGAAAATATAATGGTTAAAGAAGTTCCCAAATTACAAGAAATAGTAGTAGAGGAAAATTATCATGGATATATCAATTCTTTTGTTATCACTGTATTATTTGTTATTATTTTAATTATGTTAATTATAGTTTTTAGAAACAAGAACAATTTAAAATCGAAAAGGAATTCGAACTTGGAACAAGAAAAAGAATTAGAATTAAAAGAAATAGAAACTCAAAATAGAAATCCTTTTTGAAAGAATAAAATCCTCTCTTAAAGAAAGGAAGAGTTATGTATATAGAAATGTAGTCAGATGATTTCATTCTCTCATATTATTCGTGTCAGCATTAAGTTAGTATAAAAACTCTGTATTTTAACCATTCTAGTTTAGTTCAGTTTATATGTCATTTCTGCAACAATAAAACTTTTTAAAAATACTTTTCGAAGAACGTATTATTTATTTCACTCATACTCGATGACTTGAGGTGAAGAAAATTCGAAATTAAAAGTGGCCGGTGTAATACTCACATCTATCAACTACAAACCAACCTACTTCACACTTTGACAATGCAGACAACCGAACTTGTATCTTCAAAACATTAGACAAAAACTAACTCTAATTTCAGAAACTGTACAATCTAAGGCCAAGTATTACATTCGCTAATAAACTCAAACTAAAGATTTATTTTCATAGATACAATTGTAACAGTAATTATATCTTTAAGAGTAAATCTTGAGTTAAAATTCACTGGCGACATTATTGGGACAAATTGATCATATTCAATTGCTTTGAATGATTTTATAACAAACTTACCTTCTAATTGCACACCACAACACAAAAATCACATCTCTACGCTTCGACGATGAATCGCGTATGATGTGCTAAGATGGCGAAAAAATTATAAGGGTGATTCCCAGATTACTCATTTGCAACGTTGCAAGATACTATAGATTTGTTTGGAAATAGAATACATTTTCAGTCAAAATATTCGTTCTTAACACAAGAATTTATATTTTACATGAAAATAGTACCATTTTTATTGGAAAATATTTGTGTTTTACATTAAATAATTTTATACATTAACACAAAATCATAGATTTCTCTTCCAAAACTGGTATTACTTTGGAAAAAAGATTTACAGTTTTCGTTCAAGACTATTAAATTTTAATTTAATTTGTATGAGTTCAAATACAAAAACATTTGAGTGAATGTACAACAAGTTTCAAGACAAAACTCAGAATTCAAGATTTAAAATATTTGTATACAAAAGTGCGTTGCGTTTCAATTCAAAATTACAAATGTTGAATCAATAATTTTCGTTTTCTCTACAAACGAAAAAGCTCAAAACTGGAAATCGTTTTCATTCAAAGCTACCATTTTTCTCAGTGTACCTAACAAGCGACTTGTGTTCAAAAATTTATATCCAAGTATGGTAAAAGATTAAACATTCAATAATACTTATTCCACATTCTAAATTAATCATATTATCTGTATCGATAACAGTTTCGATCAATATCCATACCATTTTACTCAAAATGCAAAAACATATTCGTAAAGAATGGGCTAATTTAAAACCCATTTTCCCATTCTGAGGGTGTTTATATCACAAAAATCATTATTATTTACATTTTATACCATATTTTTCATATTATTTTTGAATTTGGCGTTTTGGTACGTCGTGATACACTCTGTATATCACAAGAGAAGTTTGATCACAACTACATAGGCTCAAAATTTGGAATTAAATGAACAAAAACTTGGAATCAACTCTGTTCACGTTCACAGTAGCGCATTGATTTTAATATGCACTATGGGAATAGGAAGTTATTGAAGAATAATAATCGAATTTAAAAAGAGATCTATAGTATTTGACATCTCTAACAATTTCGCATTTATTTATAGTTGTTTCATGAATGAACTTATCAAAGAGCTTTTCATAACATATGGTACAAATTGAGTCAAACCAACTCATGAAAAAAGAGTTTTGCTTTTTGGTTCTCAGAAATCCATCATTCATTTGAATGAATGAATGAATGTGGTCCGTTCTCTATGATATTAAAATTTCAAATTGACGGAGCTACTAACGATATAATCATGACCAAATTGGAATCAATCAGCTGGTGAATATTTAAAATGGAAAGTGAATGAAATTTTAGTTAGAGCATGAAATAATCTAGTGAACTTTCATGTGGAACTTATTGTTTTGCTATCCATACAAAATACTAGATTTTCTAGTAATTTGATGATTAAGGAAAGTGAATAAATCATTATTTCAAGCATGAGCTCTTCATTTCTCCGAACTTACGTACTACAACGCGATATGCCAGGCTCAATGTTTATCAATCCGCTAGTCGCTAGTAAAGTCATTTCTTCTCAACGGACACTCACGCAAAGCGGTAGTGGGGATAAATTCGCCGCTGTGGGCATTCGACGCTATGGATTTTCGGCATAGCGGGCATTCGACAACATGGGTTTTTGACAGCGCGGGCTGCTTCGGACAAAGCAAGTAGCTGTTTGTTTTGAAATGTGCGTCTTGGTATCGATTATTGAATCAATCGAATATGACGCTGTATTGTACATGTATTTTCAAATTGGTCAATTTACAACATCTACAGGCAGCGAGATAAAAAACATTCGTAGAGATCTGATGCAGAATGGCTACAAGTTGAAGCTGATAGATCAGACAATACACGAACGCCAAAATAGAACTGCGAGAGAGGATGAAAAGAAAGAAGTATCTGCAGGTCCATTCCTAAGCATTCCATATTTGAAAGGTACCTCAGAAGAAATTGGCAGAATTGGGAAAAAATACAACATCCGCACAGTTTTCACCTCCACCAGGACTCTGAGAAGTATTTTGACTAGGACCAAACCAGACCAATGCGATACAAAAAATTGCATCTACCAAATACCATGCGAATGCGGAGCATCATATATTGGGGAAACACAAAGACCATTGGACATCAGGATTAAGGAACATAAGAAGAACACGAAAATGGGCGAAACGACGAGATCAGGTATAGCGAATCATGCGTGGACAGAACATCATCAAATAAAATGGGAGGAAGCCAAAATAATTGATAAGGAAACTCACTGGCGGAAAAGAAAATTCAAAGAAGCTGCACACATGCTTGACAACGATCGTGTTTTCAGTCTACCGAGACCAATATCCATAGCGCGTGGCGCCCCCTCATTGGCCAGCTTAAGCTTCATGGTGCGAAACCGTCATAAATCATTACATCTCTAGAATATAAGACGTAGCTTTTAGTTTTTAGTTCATATTCACTTGAAAACGATTGAAGATATATAAATCAATCGAAACGTTGTGTATTTTTATAATAATAAAGACGATGGAAGTCCGAAAAAATAGTTCAATTAATCTACAGGCACCTGCGATCCCCATTATTAGTGTAGCCTAAAATAATTTGAAATTTATACTGAATATTACGTAAGAATAACAATTGTGTCTTAATCACCAATACTGTTCGTGGGAAGCTGCCTTCAAAAAATTCTCCACGTGTTCTTTTTCAAAAATGCTTGAATTCTTTGGTTTCTACCCTTTAGATTCACTCTTCAAATAAGCTGTCAGTTTGACGTATTTTGAGATATCTATATTTTTTTTTTTTCACATGAAATACTTCGTCCACAATAAAACCGCATACCTTTTTCTTGATATTCAAGAAATATGAAAGTAATGACTTCTTCATTTTCCTTACTCTCCGGTGTTTTTCCCAATCGTTAAATTAGGCAAATGCTTTTTTATAAAGTGCCTTGGATTTGTCTGGCAATAAACGCAAAGTTGGTTCTTGAACTTTCTCAAGACTTTCTGCAGGAATAGAGTCAATTTCTTCCATTCTTCTCCAAATATACTATTTTTTATCAATTTGTTGACACAGAATAGAGTAAACAAGCTTACCATAGTAACCAGTCATAGCTTTCTTGATTTCACGGAGTTTTGAGATGACAGATGACATTCAGTGATTTCGGTGTGACATCGAGATGCCAGATTGGAGTGATTCTCATTAATATTTGGATAAAAAGTTCTATCGTTTAAACATTCTTGTGTGGATGAAACGCCTACTAAAACACTTATTTGATCTATTAAATATATAACTAGTATTCAACAAATTCTAATCAGTTTGAGTTTCTTTATAAATTATTGCTGTCAATTAATCTATTGTCATTTGATAGAGTGAATTTTATTTATTGTGGAGGTATATTATTCGGCTTTTTATGAAATTGAGCATAAAACATTTTTTGAGTAATCATTATTGCAGGATTAATAATCAACTATTTCACAATCGTGCTGTTTGAATTTATTTTTAGAAAAGTAGCAATTATATCCAGTATACATGTATGCCATCCAATGCAGATTATGAGATATATTTCATTGGAAAAAAAATTTAGCTTATTTACAGTGAAATTTTATTACTGCCGCCACTTTTTGAACACTATGGGAGACTTAAGGTGCGGTCTCATGCGAACGCTCGACGCTCGTTTCCAGCGACAAATTCGGTCACGTGGTACAATTTTAAATTTCCCGGCCCTTCAAAATATGCAGCGACAAAGCTGAACAAGTTGAGCTTTGTCGCTATCAGGTTGCTATGGATGGAGTGTATAGAAGGAGGGTTATCTCTAATGAACAACACGTTCAAAATATCAAATTAAAAGAGTATAATAATTTACCAAATGATATAAGAAATGTGACCAATATTAAACAATTAAAAAAAAAAGTAAATATATTCTTGAAAAGTGTTGATCATACAACGTCAATCAATTAGTAATTTTTTTAGGTTAGGCATATTATTAGTATCATAATTATATTTTTGTCATATGATTTTATATTATTTATATTAAGTTGATAGCTTCAGCTGAATAAACGATGTGGCACTGATTGGTTCAAGTAGAATGTTGCATAAATTGCTATACAATATTTTTCATTCTGTACAGTTAAAATCTATTTCTCTTTTTTCATTAATCATTTTGAATCTGATAAATTATTTTTTCAATTGGTAATTCGATCATTTAAACTGTAATTACAGGATGTTTTTCACTAAACGGGCTATTTGCGTTTAACAGAGCCATCCTTATGTTTTGCACCTAGAATCAGCTCACGTTTATAATCCTATATAATAATACGTTGATAATATAAATCCGCGTCGATGAATCGATTTATAGTTCTATATGTCAAATTTTGATATTAATATTTTTAATCCCTGCAAGCAAAGAAGCCATGTTGACGCTGCTGTTTGACGCAGCAACTTGTCGCTGAATATTTTGAAATGCCGGGAAATTTAAAATAGTACCACGTGACCAAATTTGTCGCTGGAAACGAGCGTCGAGCGTTCGCATGAGGCCGCACCTTTATATTCTTATGTTTCATAATACAATCTTGACAAATTGAGTGCTGTCGCTATCTGTGAGCTAAAAATCTAACCGTGACTATTGATTTTAGGTGCGAAGCTCAACTAGGACATTAAATTAAGTTTTCGCTAAATGTAAGTCCTAATTCACAATGGGCGTAGCATAAGAAGTTCATAACATAATTCTTATGAAAATCTTATGCGTGTTCACAATGAGCATAGCATAAGCAAAGCATAAAAATTATTTTATAGGGATATTGCAGCCTGAGTTGGTTATAAAATATAGGTACTTTTAGTTTTTAGTATCTGTCACAATTTAAATCACTTGTCCTAAGCAACGCTTTGCTTTATTTTTGTTTTGATTCGATTATTTTATCAAAACAGCTGTTTTAAAGACTCCTTTTTTTTTAATTTTATATTTGAAAATATTTTTCATTGCTTTTGGTTTTGTTTCTTATATTAAAGCTTTTAGTTTAGTGCATTACTTTTGTTTCTGCACATGTTTGCAATTAAATGTCTTTTTTGGAAGACGAAATTCGTTTAGTATTGTTATTAAAACAAAGATTATAAATATTCCTAACCACAAAATAGCTATTTATGTAATTAGTATGTAATATAGAACTTTATTGGACGAGCCGCTGGTTATGGACGAGCGAGCAGCGCGAGCGAGTCTAATAAGGAAGGCGAGTCTATAAAGTTTGTTTATGTACGAATTACATACAAAGCTTTATGTTCGTCTGCTCTAAAGACGCAGGATATCATCTAAAAATATTTCTTAATTTCCCTGAACAAAAATTCGATAAGTATAACTTGGTGTGCTTTGCTAGTATTGCTATTGTTACAATTGTTTTTTACTGTTTATTTGCAGATGTCAAAAATATTAAATACAATTTAATAGAAGAAATAGATACTGCAGAAAGTGTAGAAGAGATTAAATACGATAGAAAAGAATAAATGGATATTTCAGAAAGTGTAGAAAAGAATAAATACGATAGAAAAGAATAAATTTTTTTTGACAATGACAGTTCCGTCCAATTATATAAAGCAAAAGTCCTAGTCCAATTAAGTGGCATATTACGAGCACTAAATGCAACCATAAACCACATGATTATGATGCAGTCGAACATAAACAAGTTTATTTTCATTCATTTGTCACATTTACTGTCTGTGTCTGTAAAACTATATTGGACATGCGCATTAAGAAAATATATGTGTAAGAAATACGTAAAGGTGAGATGATTTCAACTTTCTTATGCAGCTGTTATGCACTATGCAAGCATAAGAAATACGTAAGAGCATTGTGAACACGGCCATAAGAATCGCACATGTTCAACTTTATGTCTTATGTATTTCTTATGTACTTCTTATGCTTACACCCATTGTGAATTAGGACTAATGTTTGTAATAATTCATGCTTGTACGAAACAGTGTTTTCAATTTAGCGTTTTGTACTGCTACCCTCATGGGCTGTTCACAAGTACATTAGCTATGTTTTGACCGCAGAAATTCGCCAGGTTTCAGCTTCATGAAAAAACCGTTTTGGTGCCACTGACAATATTTCATGCCACTAGAGAATTACTGGTGTCGCCACCTCTTGAAATTGCTTGAATTACTAGGTTAGGGTTGTTGTAAATGTGTACCGAATAGATAAATAGAGTGAATAAAGTGAAGATATACTTGATTTTGTACAAGAATAAGAGCAAGCCTTCACTAGGAATTTGCTAGTCAGGGAAATTTTCCAAGTGAAAGAAAATATTTCTCAAATATTACGAGGTTTTTTGACTCACATTTTCGCTAACACTTCAATTTTACGGGAACGCGTGCATCACTCTAAATTTCAAACACAGCTTCGTACAAACACAGTTTCGTACATTTAGCGAAAACTTAAATTAATGTCCTAGCTGAGCTTCGAACCTAGATTTAATAGTGACGGTTTGATTTTTAGCTGACAGATGGCGATAGTACTGAATTCGTCCAGATTTATATATAACCGAATATAAAAACATATGCTTCACATCAGAGATCAAAAAACGGCGGCAGTAATAAAATTTTAATGGAAATAATTTTTACAATTGTTTTCTTGATAAAATACATCCCATAATTTTCTCTGGATAGGGATCCATATATACTGGATATAATTGATATTTTTTCAAAAATAAGTTTAAGCAACTCGATTGTGAAACAGTTGATTTTAAAATCATAGTCGTTTATGTATCCTGTAATAATTATTTTTTAAAAATGATCAATTGAATATTATTTAGTGAAGCCAAAGTACGTAGGCAATGTTGTAAATGTTTTTAAAAAAAGTTGTTGAAAGAACAAATATCCTAAAAAAAAATGAGTGATATTTATTTGTGAATTCAAGGGGCGAAATAACTAATATTCACCCGTATTCTGGAACACAATCATTATCTTGTTATCAAGCGATAAGATTTTCGACAAATGGAAGCAATCGAAACAATTGTGACAAGCAAATATTCAGAATTTTTGTCAGTGCCACGTTCCACCTCCGTTCTTTGGTTGAAATAGTTAATGATCGATAAAAATTCATCGATTGAGTTACAGAATAGTACTAATTATCTTATCATTCTGTACCAATAATTACAATAAAAATAGTATTGGGTAAATTCTATTTAAGTACTAGTATTTGAGAAGAAATTATACATTTTGATGAATTAATTTTCTTTCGTCAGCTAAAGTAATGACCAGTTGCATTCCCTGGCCCTTAAATTTTAGGTTTCGCTTAACAGAACAATATCGTATCGACTTCAAAAGTCAAATGTGGCGTAAACATTGCTGTCATATTTTCGATTCGATACTTCTTGTTTGAGTAAAACTTAAAATCTAAGCTAGAGCGGTGCAACTGGCTATAACTGATGTAAATTCATATTCACAGTTTATGTCATTAATATCTTGGAGCTTTATAAACAAAAAGCAGCAAAGGGCCACTATTTAAAGTAAGCATAATAATAAAATCACGTACTTGCAGCAAGTCAAATGCAATAGCACAAAAAATAGATGATTCTATAAAAATATTTCAAGAATTTCAATGAGACAATGAGACAGCAAAGTCGCTACATTTAGTAAAGCTAGAGAGTAAGGAATTAGAATAAGTGATAAGTGTCGGAAAAGGAATCAATTAAATTTATAACTTTTTATCTCCATGTCTGTATTTGAATTTGAACTTCGCGCCTATATCTTGGCTTCCATAAAAGCTTCTCACTTTACTAGGGGGCGACACGGGTTTTGTTCCAGCCAATCAGTGCGTCCGTCAGTTGAAAATAAGTCCGAGTTTCATTCGTGACCAAAAGAGTTAATATTTTTTTTCATGTTCATCTGACTCTTCTCAACGTTTCTTTAGGTATATTATTTATTTATTTCTTATGATATTAAAGTTTTCTACATCTGTTTAGCTGTAAACATGGGTTATGTTATGTTCCAAGAGTGGAACATACTGTCAAGATATGTTTTAAATAATAAATATATTTTTTTACATGACCTCCATCTGATAAACTGATCAAATATTTTGTCTGGTGAGGATTGTGCCTCGAACACAAATTCGAAGAATTAAGTGGTTTCATAGCCACAAATAATTGTGGAGAAGCTCGTACAACAGATTTTTCTGATTGTTCTTATTTTATTATATACTTATTAAGTAATTATGTAATAAGCCAACATAAATATACTAAATATTTTCATGAGAATTGCTATGTTGCTGTGAAAATCTAATCCTACACTTTGTTCCCAGGTAATTCCAAGTGAAATTCCTGGATCAAACTTACCAAATATGAACAGAATATTTTTGTTTTATTTGCTAAACATAATTCAAAAATTAAACCTTCAAATAGTATCATATATCTTTTTATTCAATTGAAAAAC
Source organism: Dromius quadrimaculatus (assembly GCA_963989225.1). NCBI lineage: Eukaryota > Metazoa > Arthropoda > Insecta > Coleoptera > Carabidae > Dromius > Dromius quadrimaculatus. The sequence continues at coordinate 45,958,394 of OZ022326.1, read as the reverse complement.
GTAATAATTAAATTACAAAAAATTGTACTATAATTGAGATGAAGCTGCCCTAATCACTGTGTAAAACTATTTTAAATACATAAAATAATAATCAGAACTACACTTTACTCCTACAATCTCGTGAGAGAGTGAAGGAACAAATCAGGTACTTCCTGGAACAAATTAATATTGGCAGAGTGTCTTTCTATAAGGGATATTTGAAGCAAATTTGTTTTCTAATTACCTTTATCAAACTGAATATGAAAACACACATGAAGATACTTTTGGGATAAACGATACAAGGCATACTTTTAATTTAATTCTGAGAAATTTTTCCTGCTAAAATTTATGCATGAACAGAATCGTCATCCAGCATGCTATTTGATGGTTGTTTTATCAGCAGATTTGTTGGCTAACAAAGTCGTAAGCAGTGGCCAGTGTAAATGCCCGCATTCAGTAATTTCAAGATACTTTTAATAATGTGTGTTGATAGTGATATCAGAAGCTTGTGCAGTGCATTTTTTATTAGTATATCGCTAAAAGAATCTATTCTGTGAAAACTTTTTTGGACGTAAAGAAATGTACTTTCAACACTTTTTGACAACATTTATAGCAAATCCTTTCTCAATAATATGGTGAATTTTCAAGAAATGAAATGAATCAATCGAATATGACCCTGTATTGATTGTATATGTATTTTCAAATTGATCAATTACATCTACAGGCACCTGCGACCCCCATTATTAGTGTAACCTAAAATAATTCGAAATTTATACTGAATATCATGTAAAAATGAGAATTGCAACTTAACCACCAATACTGTTTGTCGGGAACTGCCTTCAAAAAATTTCCAATGTGCTCTTTTTCCAAAATGCTTGAATTCTTCGGTTTCTTTTCACATAAGCTGTCAGTTTGACGTATTTTAAGATATCTATATTCTTTTCCACTTTTATTGTAGCTGTCAACATGGAATACTTCGTCCAAAATAAAACCACATACTTTTTTCTTGATATTCAAGAAATATGAAAACAATGACTTCTTCATTTATTGTCCTTACTCTCCGTTGTTCTTCTCAGTCGTTAAATTAAGCAAATGCTTTTTTATAAAGTGCCTTGGATTTGTCTGGCAATAAACGCAAAGTTAGTTCTTGAACTTTCTGCAGGAATAGAGTCAATTTCTTTCATTCTTCTCCAAATACACTATTTCTTATCAATTTATTGACACAGAATAGAGTAAACAAGCTTACCATAGTAGCCAGTCATAGCTTTCTAGATTTCACGGAGCTTTGAGATGACAGATGACATTCAGTAATTTCGGTGTGACATCGAGAATTCGAGATGCGAGATTGGAATGATTCTTATTAATATTTGGATAAGAAGTTCTAGCGTTTAAACATTTAAACGCCTACTAAAACACTTATTTATTCTGTTTAATATATAACTAGTATTTAACAAATTCTAATCAGTTTGAGTTCCTTTATGAATTATTGCTGTCAAATAATCGATTGTCATTTGATAGAGTAAATTTTATTTATTGAGGAAGTAAATTATTCTGCTTTTTATAAAATTGAGCATAAAACATATTTTTTGAATATCATTATTGCAGGATTAATAATAAACGTTTGCGACTTCAAAATCAACTATTTCACAATCGTGTTGCTTGAATTTATTTTTAAAAAAGTATCAATCACATCCAGTACACATGTATGCCATCCAATGCAGATTATGAGATACATTTTATGAAGAAAAAAAAATAAGCTTATTTACAGAGAAATTTTATTACTGCCGCCCCTTTTTGAACATTGATGTAAGGCTCATATTTTTATGTTTGATAATATATAAATCTCAAGAAATTTAGTGCTGCCGCCATCTGTGAGCTAAAAATCTAACCGTGACTATTGATTTTAGGTTCCAAGCTCAACTAGGACATTAAATTAAGTTTTCGCTAAATGTACCAGGCTGTGTTTGTAATAAGTCATGCTTGTACGAAGCAGTGTTTTTAATTTAGCGTTTTGTACAGCTACTCAATTTTACTATGTCCTATCGGCAAAATGAATAAAAAGAAACAGTGGAATACCTTATTGTAAAATTTATTTTCAGAAAAAATCGATAATCTGGTAACACTGTACAATAATTTATCCACTAACTTGTGGCAACACTGACGTCAAGTGAACACTTTGAAGTTAACAACATGTTTGTTGGTCTGTTGAGAAGTGAACCAGGGAGTACTGGGAGATTTCACTCTTATGAAGCAAATTGAACAATTTTGCGCTATCTAGTGTCTTTGGAGAAAGTTAGAACTTTTAGCTGTGTGTGCTAGGTTTCAGTAGCTTCTGCGCAATAAAATATTTTGCTGGAATCTGATTGGTAACCAGGTTGACAACTAATGTTTGTTGATCAGTGTTGATCTTGTTTGTGAAAATATGTCGAATGTGCAAAAATGGAAAATATTTTAAAATTCTGAGCAAAACTGAAAGGGTAAGTTAGATCGGCAATATTTTTGAATACATTTTAGTAAATATGAAGTATATACAAATAATTTATGTTAAAAATCTGGATAAATATGAACATTACTACTTTTTTAGATGGGCTACAAGAAACCTTGTTGCGTCGAAGACGGTTTTTCATACAAGAAGAAACCGATTATTCGATATAAGTACGAAATTTGTGTGAAATATTTTGAAGAGAAATAGATTATTCTCAATTCAATCAGAAGAATATTTTGAGATGGAGTTATTTTGTGTGGTGCAAACGAACAAATAGATACTTAAGTGGACAAGACAGTCGTCTTTATGCTGTTTTTGATCCCATACAATGACTTGTGGTTGGACGCTGCAAGAAGGCATTGAAATCGATGTACCGCAAGTAATTAGTAAGTATATAAGTACTTCATTTTTTGCTATTATGAAGCTTGAATTTTGATCCTGTCCAGTTTTGGGTATCTGTTTGGACAGTGTATTTTGAAATAAATAAATAAATAAATAAATAAATAAATAATTGACATAATAATTTCAAGGTTACTACCGCTCCCCTTCCTTCGGCACCAGCTCACGGTCCTGTCATTCATTTGGAGTTCAAAAAGAGCAGAAAGTATCTAGGATTCAGAACTTTCCATTCATCACAATTCTCGTAACTGCAAGTGATTATTGAGATGAATAAAACATTACGATCACCTATAACTCGAGAATAGCAAGAAATATTTGAGACGAATTACCTGTCCGAATATTGTTACTTGAATTTCTCATCCCAAAAATAACGCAAAATTCAAAAAGTGTATTAATTTTCTCGGTATGGAAGACAAAATGTATATTTTCTGCCGGTCTTTACAATGTGTAGCTTTGTTCACACAATAACGTATTTAGTGAAGATTTTGATCCCGATGATGTATTTTATACTTTTATGTAAAATGTTTTTTACTGATTCTAACTCTATGTAATTATCTATGACTTCATCGCTTTTATCATTCGAAAATACTCTCAGAATTTTTATTATTGTGTAAAAAAGGTGAATCAAGAGATTGTCATGTACTATAAATTGTAATTTATAGAGATATAGGAAATATTATTATTGTATTAATATATAAAATATGTAATTATATTATTTTTGTAAAAAATATTGTATCATTGTATCAAGAGCATCGAAATTAATTTGAGAACTCATAGTCATAATGAGAAATCAAATTGAATTATCAAGAAATAACACATGAAATTTCTAAGATCTTGAATTACAGGCTTCATAATTTGAATTTTCACGTGGCAATGAAAATTTAAATTATGAAACCTGAAATTCAATATCTTAGAAATTTCATGTCTTATTTCATAGATTCAAATTTAAATTAAATAAATTAAAAAAACAGCCAGTGCCACCATGCGGCTTTGGAGAAAATTAATATTTTTTTGTGTCAGTTATTTAACATGGCAGTGAACACTCCCAGTACTCCCTGAAGTGAACGAAGCAAACAAGTACGCTTTGATATTTATTTTCGTTGCTTATTGTCCCTGTTTATTGTTGAGGTGGATTCTAAACAAAATCTAATACACGCGTTCTTATTTTTTGTTACAAATGTATGTTGTTTAAGTGCGGGATGAAAGTGTACTGTGTCTGTGATAGTGATCAAACTCAAGCATCATGTGAAGAGTTGGAGCATCAAAAAATGAAGATATTAAAAGTGACATGGAATCCTATAAAATATTCACAGATTATTATTTCTTATAGCCGATATTATAAAACAGCAAGTGAATTTACTTCCAGAGTGAATTTATTTCATTTAAAAAATTCTAATCAGTTTGAATTTCTTTATAATAACAAAATCTTCACCTTTCAGATAATCGTCTATTATCTAACAGAGTAAATTTTATTTACTGAAGGAGTAGATCAATTTGTCCCTTATAATACAGGGTATTATTCATTTTGATATTCAAATTTGAGTTATTACTGACTATTCTACGCTGACTCACTAATTTATATTGTGATCTCTCGGATTTCAGAAAATTATTTTCTTGTTCACATTAGCACCGATTTTATACCTAGTTTTGTAATGGATTTCACAAAAACACACTGTATTCTTATAATACCTGCATTGAAACTTTCCATATTACTAATTTTTCATGATAAAGTAAATATTTTTCTTTTGATTTTGCAGATAACAAGTAGCTGCTTGTGTTTTATCAATAAAATGTTGTGGTGTACTTGAAATTGTCGTATTAATACTCTTTCACTTGGAACTAATCGCCTTTTCAATTTAATTTACAGTTACGAATACAACAACTGTCAAATTAACTAAGGTTATATGATTTTCATTTAGAGATTGACAATGAACATTATGCGACTCTGCCAGGGGTAGAATGATGTAAGAAACAAATTGCTGGTACCACGAGCTCCGTTTTTGGCGCTATTAAGAGCGTTGTGTCAAGATGTGTTTTAACGCAATTGGAATTTTCCCAAATACTTTAAAAAATAATCTTCAGATACAAATTACGGAAAACACATATGTCTACAAAATTTGTTTGAATATTTTCCTTTAAAATAGCTTGAAATATTTATATTGCCTTAAGGGTGTCGTTTACCTAAATCATGAAAACATGGATTACGCATATCAAATTATTTCTCGTCACATAGATTATTTTTAATGATCAAGTAGTGCTTCTGATAGATAAATCTTCAAAGCATGGAACCTGCTTCCCCGATTTTCAAAATTTTCATCCATTTGTTGTAAAAAGAGTCATATATTTTGCAATTTTTACGCATATATTTCTCATATAAATTCAATTATTTTGCTGTAAGTTGCATATAATGATTATTTCATCGTATTTTTTTCGATAATATATTGTATATACGTTAATAGTATATGAAAATGAGTATGCATTATTCCAATTTTATTTATTTATAAATATATGAACAAAAAACTGAAAAATTGAGCTTCACACGGATATCAAATTTGTGCTTTTATGAGACTACTGTTTTAAAATACTTTGTCTCAGTATATTATGAATCACTATTTCTATGGAATCATGTGAGCGGAATCTTGAAATTGTTTATATTTTTCGAGAAATAAGCACATTAACTGAAATAAACAAATGATATTTTACGACATTCTATCATATTTTAAGATGCAAAAATTTACATATGCCTACCTCCAAGAATAGTCTATAGAACGTTTTCAATCATTCCACTGTAATTACAGATAAACGTAAAAATTTGTTGCCAAAAAACAATATATTTCTTAAAATATTTCGCCTGTTATACTCAGCCCCTGCAACCAGCTTGACATTTTCCTTGGAGCTGTCAATATTACCTGTGACTTACACATATTTATAATCTCTTACTACCTGTTCTTTTATGAGACACCTTTCTCAGAACGGACGAATATGCAAAAGAGATAAATTTATTATTATGTGTTTCATTGGGTTATTTTCGTCTTGCCACTTTCATATTATATCAAAATGAATTTTTATCACGATCAAGTGAACTATGTTTATCTATAATTATGATGATGCAAAGGCATTAACTATCAAACAGTTAGCTTATAAAAGGTCACATTTTTTATTCGCCACTTTCCACGATTGATATTTTTTGAAATATGTTTGAAATAATACTTTTAATCAATGAACTTGCTCATTTAACCAACAATAAGTTTGTATTCATATATATTCTACATATAATAATCTTATACTGAAAAAAAACACATGGACTTAAAAAATAGTGAAATGTTACCATATTTTTATTGCAACAAAATTAAGAAATAATGGAATTAACAAATAGAGAATGATAAAACATTTCGAAAAACACTTGAATCAATATAAATCATGCAGAATCATATTCCTATTGGAATACAGTGTAGATGTATAGAATATATTAAATCATTAAACATTCGCATGGATATTGTCTTCAAATTACAACATTTTACATACATAATTACATGATATGAGTTATAATTTGATTCATTTTGCTAAAAATATAAAAATTGGAGCAAAGTTAAAAATAAATAGCATCAGAATCTTTATTATAGCATGATAGTATTAATCAAATGAGAAAATAGATCTTAAAATATTCAAGGGCACCGGCAGTAGCACATAAAATTAGTTAATCCCGTAATTCCATGTTTCTTCTTTTCCTAGGATCAATTATTCCAGGTAATAAAAAATCAAAATAGAATTTCTCGAATTTTTCTACTAGATAGTTCAATTTGAAAAATTTACTTGTTTGTATGACATCCTCAAACATATAGTCGCATTCTATGCAATTTCAAGGAATATTATTTCCTTCACTGCTGCAGGTTAATTTGCTCTATAAAATTCTATTCACAGATTCATAATATTCAATTCCGGCCTGAGATTTAGACTAAGGCACGGCCCTGATTTTCAAAGCGTGACCCCGTGAGCGTGAGCAATTCTGGAAATCTCTACATGTTACAGATAATATAGAGGAAATATTACTTCTGGTATTCCATAAGCAAAATTATTTCCATAATCTAATGATAGATTAAAAGAGATTCTCTATTTAAAATAAGAAAATTATTGCCGACTTCTAATTCAACCGGAATAAACATCAACTTGAAAATATTTTAGTTCAACGAAGCAAGTTTCTAAGCCTTTATTTAATCAATTTAGAAAAATTTCAAGCAAATTTTGAAACACTTATGAAAGTATCTAATTTCGTGAACGAGAAAAACAACAAACAATTGTAACTTTTTTTTGCATATGTCATAAAATTAGTTATTAAATTAGGTTATTACCCACATTACGAACTGGACTTGGCAATTTTTATAAATTACGAATAATTCAATTTTCTAATAGAATCAAGTTTGATGGAAGTCATTATAATAAATTATTTATATCCTCATAAATTTGGTGAAAATTACTTTGCATGATTATCATTTTCTTAGAAAATTCTGTTGATAATTTATATTATATATTAGCGTTGACTGGATATTCAATTAATGGTTTTATTCACAAAATATCTTGTTCCTAAGTTGGAAATGGTCTTCAAGAGTGAATATTTGAAAATATCTGCAGTTAACATTCTATTCACTAAGCTAAAGATTAAGTTCAGGTACTATTTGAGTCGGCAAATAATGAACCCAAAACCTAAGTCATAAATCTTTCTATTCGGGGAACTACCTGCTGTTGAATAAATTCAAATATAGACTACCAAGCGATTGAGCAAGATATTTGGGTTGCATGCACTGAAAACCCCTTATTGGAGCTGAACAGAAATAAAATTTAGGTAAACGATACTCTTAAGGCGAGTGTCTTGGTGTAGCATGGCTTGATAAAAACTCTCATTTCATTTTGCCATTCACTTCCCTATCATACCACTTAGAAACCTAATTCAAAAACATTTTGAAAGAAATAGAGTGTTTACACACAAATCTCACCTTACTTTTTAGATACTATTACCCATTTGTTGAATAATTGTTGTAAAAGTTACAACAAATTGCTGTATTTCAAATCCAGTTTTACGCGATACTGAGAATCAATTTCAAATTTCTACTTCTGAGCCCGTGTACAGAATTTCGTGAACTTCAAACACTGTTTTTTTGAAAAAAATTTGTAGTGTATATTTTGAGTTAATTCCATAATAGTTTTAGTGAAAATTCGAATATTTTGTTGAAATTTGTCCACAGCGAGTGGCGACACTAAGTGAGAGAATAAGGAGTTAAATAGAACTCCGCCTTTGGGTTTATGACACTACCTGCTAGAAACTAGATTTTAGCAAACAATGCAGATTCACGAGATCTTTAGCTTCAAAACTAAAAATTCAATATTGAACAAGAAATTCAGTCATAGCATTGTGCTATCAGAAATTTTTATTCAAGGAAGAAATATTTGAATTGAGATAGAATTATGGTACCATTTGGCTTTTTGAAATCTCACAAAACTTTGCAACTTGTTAGGGATTATACAAATCGGTATTTAAAGCATAGTTTTCGAAAATTATTCTTGTTTACAGTTATAGTGAGACAAAAGGGATTAAAGATTAAGATTTTTGAAGTTTTGTTTTTCTGAAAAGTATTATAGTTTATAATTATAGAATTATAATAAGAAAAAGATGATTAGAGATTTGTTGTTCTCAGAAGAAGAGATGATCAATGTGCTTTACATAATTCATACTGTGAGGTTGGTTTGCCCTTTTGATAAGTGCTGGTGAGAGTAAATAAGTACATAATATAAATACAGATACAAATTGCACAAGTTATACTGCATCTCACATTCTTATTGTTCGCAGTTTTGCTTTGCTTTATATTCACTGCGATCAATTTATTACTAATGATAATTGATAAATCAAATTGCATAATTGTGTGTAGTTGAAAGAAATTTCAAATCAGGACAGTCTCCTTTTTTTATCCTCTTCACATTCATCGGCCGTACTTTCTTCCATGTTGTTGATAAAATGAGTATTAATTTCACAAATATGTAGCACAGCACAAACTAATCTTCGCTTCATTCTAGTTGTCCAAATTATTTGCGTGATTTAAAAATCGCATTTTTTTTACGGATGTGCGAAATGTCCAATTATGCTCTTGACTTTCTTGCTCTGCGCTCAATAATTGTCAAAATATGGCAGTTGAGGATCGTAGAAAAAGTTTCATATACAATACAAGCGTTGACATTCGGCCAACAATTTTATACTTGGCCTCATGTCATAATGCTCAATTTCACAGTTTTGTTGGATGAATTACTGATTCTACTCTCACTTTGAACTTATCTATGTTCTGATTGGTGCAATTAGAATTGAAACATTTGACACATGCATACTTTTCGTTTGGAACAAATTCATTGCTCAGGTTTGATACAGGCGCGTTTCTATTGGTCGATCGGTCGCACTAGATTAAATCTACAGTTTTAAGTCAGAGATGACATAAGTATAAATGAGCCCTTACTCAGTTCATTTCGAACACTTTATAAGTACTCTTTTCGTGTGCTCTGTGTGAAAAAAGTTTATAATTTTCTAAAAGTACTTTGAAAGTATAACATTTTTTCAATAATAATTATTCAGTAGCCAATAGTGTCATTATATCTGAGAGTATAACATTGCTTCAATAAATTGTTCAATAGCCAATAGTGTCCTTTATATTTTGTAGATTAAAAAATTTAGAAATAAGAAGTTCTTTTGTAACACGTGCACTGAAAGTATCCTATTATTGAACTGCTATCAGCTTCGAAAGCTCTCAATTCTGAATCATAGAATTGTCGTTTATTGGTATTTTTTGGAATTTTATAGTTATCTGTCAAGTTGACATTAGATGAAAAAAAATGTACAATGAGATATGTTCGTCAAAGTGTTTGCATTTGTTGTGAACATGAAAGCATAGGAAATGTGAAAAACAGAATATAATATCAAACAAAAAAAATAAGTCGTGCGAGCTATTTTCTCCAGTATGAATTTGCGGGAATTGTCATTACAATTGCAAATGAAATTTGTAAAATCAAAAATAGTATATAGTATGTACACTTTGAGCTCCAAAGTTTTTCTGACTCGATAGAAATTCGAATATAGGTATCTAGTTGATATTAAAGATACTGTCACGTGGAATACTGGAGAAGTTTGAAAAATGGTAACTCAATTTCTCGCAAATAACTTGAAAACTAAGGATTTTTACGGCATTTGTAATATTGAGGAAAATTCTTTTCTTTTGATTGCATTTTTACTTCCGCAGCCTATAATTTAGTAGGGGAAATATTGAAATCGTGATTTGTTGACAGTTCAAGATTCCGATGAATCTTCATGTTTTAGACCCTACTGAAACAGAAAAACATAATTTTAATAAAAGTCGGTCTGTCGGTCTGTGTGGAAGCACAATAACTTGAAAACGCCATAGAAACGCCTACGAATTTTCGACGGAAATTTTATATTTAAATTTTTGTTCAAAAATCCAAGTTGAAGTTCATAGAGAGTTTTTTTCAACCAGTGGTACTTAAACTTCATTGATGGAACTTTTTGGTTTTTTGTGTTTATTTTATAGATGATAGTATTTATCATAAAATATGAAATAACCAAAACTAATCTTTGAATAATTTGGCACAACATTCATTACACGGAGAAAAATGTATTGTAAAAAGTGTGTTGCTGAAAATAGTTTATTTATCACTAATATTTTATAGTACTACTTATTATAATAGTATATCAAGACGAATAGACAGGATGTCAGGCAGATATATACGAATTTAGTTGAAATTATATTTTATTGATGATAATAGTTTATTGCGATAGTAGTTATATGTTATTTATTTGATTTTCTCGTGATATCTTATTACCAGCCAATATAAGTTCTAATATTGATGATTATAGATATATGAGGATCAACAATATTTTATTGTTATGATGAATATAAAGTTTAAATTCAACTTATACTCTGTATTGTAGTAATAACTATACTATATTGTTGCCACTAAAAGGAGTTTTGCTGAAACAGAAGTAAGCGTGTTTGTTCTTGTCGCCATTATTCACAACAGTAAAAGTGGTCAGTTTAGATGAAAGAGTCACATGCTACATTAGTGAATATCAGATAGCTCCCGACAATGTGTGATGAAAATATAAAATCTTTGTTAAAAGGCTGGTCTTTGGAATCGCTAATTACTTCATTTGAAGGTATGTTAATAGAATGTATTGAAATTATGAACTATTTTTAGAATCTGAAGCGGAAAATGAAATATTAGAAGATGATCATGGATCGATTCTAGAGAAAAATAACTTTCTTAAAGCAGCAGTTGAACCATTCGAGAAAGTTACATCTTATTGGGATGACACTTACAGACTACGAAATAATATTTTGAAAGATATACCCTTATCAGAATATTTCAAAGCATATCCATGTCTAACACTCCAGAACGGTTATTTACTGGTAGGTTATATGGTATTTCTAGATATAAATCTTTGGCTACTTGAAATTTTTCCAGTTACTGAATGATTACGATAAGATCTATCCCGAAACTAGTAACAATTTATTCAATAATTGGCCAAAAATTGTTGACAATATAATATCTCTTAGAAACAAAAAACATGTGAGAAAAGACTTGGCAACGGAACTAGGTAAGCCAAAAGAATCTGTTTGAAAACATTTTTTATTTTTCATGATAAATTTATTCCATAGATAAAGATTTACTGGGATTTCTGATACTTCCTTATCTGTTTCCACTTGCAATTATTAAGAAAACTAAAAAATGCTTATGGAGACCTTCTAAACAAGAAGTGGCGGAGAGCTTCATTCTTCATGTGAATGTAACTCCTTTGAATATTTGACTAAGACCAATTATATATGAAATAATGAAATTAATCATTTTTAGTCCATACCAGAAGCGGAAAATTATATCGAACGAAGAAGACAGAAATCAATTTCTGTAAGGAGTACACTTCAGCCATATATTTTAACCGTAGGAATTCTTCACGAGAATCCTCAAATTTTCGCCTGTGTGGATAATATCAAATACTCGTTGAATAATATAGTAACTGCAGTTGACTGCGTTTTCAAAATTACCCATGCCACAAACACCTGTTATCCAGAAGAGTGCGAGATGATATGGATGTTTCTGCAGAACGGTATTTATAAAGTCAGAACTAAATGGGATAAACAGTTCCCCAACGTACATTCGGTAATATCAGATCTTTTTGGTGATCTCTTGAAAACTATCGATTAAACAGAATAGCGAAATTATCGTCAAGTTATTTTTTAATTCAGTTTTATAAAATGCTCTGTTTTTTACGTACTTATTATTGTGATACGTTCAGAAAATTGAGTCAGCATTTCAGACTCATCCATAATTTGAGTAATAAGAGCACAATTTATAAATGCATTGAGGATAGTTGCTATAGAAATTTCTCATGCAGTGATTCATTAAGAAAACATTATTTAACGCAACATGCAACCCAAAAGCAGAGTCATGATGTACTATCGAATGAATGTGCATCATCAGAAACTAGTCATTCTAATGATAATAACTTTGGAGAAATATCTGAAAATCGATTGCCTTCCTCAGATGATAACGAATTATCAATAGTTTTGAGACAAAATGTTTTAACTTTTATTGCAAAATTATATGAACACAACACGTTCACCCGCAAACAAGTACAGTTTATAATAGATAATGTAACATCTCTTCTAGAGAAACCGATGGAAATATTACGCGAAAATTGTTTCAATTCTATAGAAGTAGGAAGAGAAGATTCTAAATTAACATCTCTTGTTGAGAACTTTGAAATTTTCAAAAATATGTTCAATGATCATCAGACCGAGTATTTGAGAATGAAATTTTTGACTGATAGGGGATTACTTATCGAACCGATAAAATATAAAATTGGGGAGAGATCTGAAATAAATAAAAACAATATGATGGTTTCCAAGAATTGTTACGTACAAATGATACCACTAGGGATACTTCTAAAAAAATTTCTGGAGCTGTCTGGAGTTTCTGACAGAATTCTAAGCTATAAGGAATTTATGAGGAGGAAAATGCTTTCTCGAATTTGATTCAGAGTAAATTATGGCGCGAGAAAATGTCAATATTTAATTCAGATGCAATTGTTTTGCCTCTCGTACTTTATTTTGACGAGTTCGAAATTGGTAATCCTCTTGGAAGTCATGCAGGTATCAATAAATTAGGAGCCGTATACATAAGTATTGCTTGCATTCCTCCAGAATATAGATCCGAGCTAGAGAATATACATTTGATAGCTTTATTTTACAGTGAAGACTTGAAGAAATTTGGCAACAGAAGAGTATTTTCAAAACTGATATCGGACATCAATAGTTTAGGTACTGAGGGAATTAGATTAGTATTCAATAATAAAACTGTTAAAATATATTTCCTTTTGGCGTTGATAATTGGGGATAATTTAGGTTTACATTCTATATTGGGCTTTTCAGAAAGTTTCAGTGCAAATTATCCTTGTAGGTTCTGTAAAATTTCTAAAAATGATTTGGTAAATCGATGTGAACTACTACCAGAATTATTACGTACACAAGAAAATTATGAGCATGATATAATTCAAATCAATAATCTATCTGAAACTGGAATAAAAGAAAATTCCGTATGGAACAATGTCTTGCAATTTCATATTATAGCTAATTCCTCAGTTGACATTATGCATGATCTTTTCGAAGGTGTCTGTAATTGGGAAATGGCTTCACTTCTCCATCAGTTCATAATAATAGATAAATATTTTTCTGTAGATATGTTGAATAAGCATCTTGAGTTCTTCAATTTTGGTTTTGAATCAAGAAATAGACCTCCACTTATTACTTTAGAAAGCATAAAAAATAGACGTTTCAAAATGTCTGCGAGTGAAATGTTATGTTTCGTACGATATGCGGGTGTGATATTTGGTTATTTAATTCCACCCAATAATGAATATTGGCAGCTTTATATCAAATTACATGAAATTGTCTCAATAGTAACTGCCAGCTCAACTCAATTTGGAACTTCTGAGTTATTATCATGTATAGTTAGCGAGCATCATAAATTGTATAAGAAATTATTCAGCATGCCATTAAAACCAAAACACCATCATATGTTACATTATGCTATGGTAATGAAGCTGATTGGCCCATTAATTAACATTTGGTCAATGCGTTTCGACTCGAAACATAGAGAATTAAAATCATCATCTAATGTTATAGCTTCTCGCGTCAATATACCTTTTTCAATTTTTTTGAAACAGCAACTGAGATTTTGTACAAGACTAATACTGAACCGAGTTTTCACTGATGAAATTTGTGTGGGAAGAAGAGAGAAATTTACCAATTTCAATATTGTTGATGAATGGCAGATAGTGCTTCCATTTGATTTTCGAACAGATATAGATACTGTAAACTGGGTGAAAATAAGTGGTACTACTTACAAAAGTGATTATATCCTGATGTTGAATAACGACGTTCTCCCTATATTTGGTAGAATTCATGTAATTTTTGTCAATAGCAAAAAAAGTATCATGTTTATTTTCAAAAAATTTGAAACTCTCTGTTTCAATAATCATTATTGTGGATATGAAATAAAAGAAACTCAAACATATTGCTCTTCATTTCATGAAAATTTTGAAGATGTATCACCAGTTATTTTAACAATTCTTCCAAATAATATGAACGTCATTGTTTTGTGTCACTTTTGATCATAAATATTTCAACACTTCGTGTCACAATAATAGGTACATGAAAAGCAATAAGTGAATACTTGTGTAATGGGATAATTTATTTTTTTGTTGAATATTATTTAATTTAGATGATTATTGTTATATATGGAGTAATAATATAAAATTTATTTACATTATGGGTGATTCATTTGTTATTATCGAAATTTTAATTATTATAGAATTCGTTATATTTTTTTGAGCCAGAGAAACAATGAGAATTATTATCACTCATATTTTGACATCACATGCAAGCGTTCGTCAATTGTTTTTTAAAATAAGTAATTTTGCTCTATCGTATTTGGTATATCAAAATAAAGCTCTTGTGGAGGTAATGCTAGCAGAAGTGTCAAAAAGGATATTTTAACGATTATCAATTGTTTCTATCACAAATCATTTACATGATGTCTAGTTTGGTATCAATTTTAAGCTGTCGGGAAGATAGGCTTAGTAAATACCAAAATTAATAATTAAGTAGTGGAACCCACGTTATCATCTTCAAATGACACTTCCGGCGGTCAAATATCGGAGCTGTATATTCCAATTAATTGAAAACCTCAAAAATCTACAAAAGAACTCTTTATTTACATCAAGAATACTTATTTTATGTGAAGACTAGAAAATAACCGCCATCTGTCACTGCTGTCACTTTAACGACGATCAAGTAACATAACTGTTCGTTCCAATGAATTAATGATCCCGTAATCTAGATGAAGACTCTTCATTTTCAAATATACTTACTTTGTAAGGATTAAAATATAACCGCCATCTGTTACTATAACAGATATAGTTTGGTCAATATAGCCCGTCCTTTTCAAAGGACACTATGCATAGTGGTACCAAAAATAAAAGTGCATGAGAATCAAAAGTTTTTTCATTACATGAGATAATTCTAAATTCTCTTACACATATAATCAGAGAGATGAATACAACCAACTATTTGGTATGATACAATTTGAAACAATCTTTTGTAATATAGACTCAAATCTATTCAATCTCATGCTGTTATATAATAATTTAGTAACATCTTCAGAGTTTGACCAGTACATTCTTTTATTCAGTACATCCTTGTATTAGGATATCTTGAAAATCCTGATGAAAGCATTGTTCCAAACATCACATATAAGTCATTTTTGATTGAATTCAGAGCGATATTCTTCTGTTGTGCATATGTGTTTGATTGTACAATAATATTATCCAGGATAGAGTCCTCCCAAATGAAATTGAAAAAATCTATTGGGGTCTGAGCTGCTTGAGATTCCTCTGAAGGAGATCTAGGAATACATATCGTATTCATGTCATAGTTTGGCGTATTTTATGATCATTTAGGAGTATATTTTTGACGCTTGAGTGAAGGTTTGCATGAAGCACTGGATACATGTAAAGCAGAAGTGAATGGCGTAGAACTATTCATATTTTGGATAGCCAATCTATTTTAGATGATTGAGAGGGGTATATTATCATCGTTTTTGTTGAAACAGCCTTCATCATATCGTATTTCGCAAGATTCGCTTAGAATTCCCCTCGAAATGCGATTGCGGTTTGCTGCTTTCTTATCCGAGTCATCACTGTCCTCTTCTGTTACTGCTGATTTTTTATCTGGTGGTGATATAAATACCATAGCAGGTTGATCTACATCATCATCTTCCAGAATTTCTAATAGTTGACACAGAGATAATCTAGGGAAGGGAAAGTCTGTGTGCATAGTGTCCTTTATAAAGGACGCGAGAGATTACTGCCAATAAAAGCTCCAAGATAATGCAAAAACAAAATTGAAAACATTTTTTATATCGTACAGTGTGTATTGAAAATGAATTCATTCGAGAATATGGGAGAATATACTATGAAGTGGTTGAAAAAACTACTTTTCCTCCGTTGCGCGTAAGGAACCAATTGGGATACATGGTAATATAATCCTAGCACTCTAGAGATCGAAATCAATTTCAACAATACTTGAGATTTGTAGTTCGTCGATGTAGGATACACTGTCATAATTAAACATTATCATACTTGCAGTAGTGACGTCATAAAAAAATAGAGATTAACCGTCCTTTATAAAGCACATCATGCACTAATGGGTTAAAAAACATAACATGAAAATTCATATCGAAATCTTCCATACTGTAAAAAAACATAGGTTTGTATTCTCACCTCTTAAAATCCCAAAAATTTTAATAGAAGGAGATAGCGCTATATGATGCAACATGAGATGGTAAGAGAAAGTGCATCAATTTCTAGGAAGTAGCGCTATTTTAAGAGGTGAGAATATGGAACATTCTTTTTGAAATCAATAGAATAGAGATCCGTAACTGAGTGTCCCATAAACGTAAAAAACATACTTTTTCTTCTATCGCTTGAATAAGACGTCATATTGTAACACTGGACTATAAACAAAAGTAATCAATTTTGGTATTTCAACAAGTTGTCATGGCAACTGTACAAAAAGTATAGACTTTTTTGGACAGGTACAAAAAAATATCACTACATAGTTTGTAATTTTACCAATGTTAATCTAAAGATTAATATTTGATTAAATGCGTCAGTCACTGGCCATCTTACTTACGATTCCAAGCACATGGAACTCAAATTTGTACACTTGTCACTTGAATAATTTGAGGTTAGTACAATGTTTTACTTTAAAAATATTGAATTAATTAATTTTTTAATTATATTGAATTAGAAATGAAATTACTAATCAATTTTATGCATGTTTATGAGTAAAATAATTATTTTAAACCTCCTGGTATAAAAATATCATTTATAATTCAGAAAATAAATTGTCACTAAAATTTTGAACGATAGTAGAAAAACAATGGCTGGTACCACGAGCTCTGTTTTTGGCGCTACTAAGAGCGTTGTGTCAAGATGTGTTTTAACGCAATTAAAATTTTCCCAAATACTTTGGAAAATAATCTTCAGATACAAATTACAGAAAACACATATGTCTACAAAATTTATTTGAATATTTTCCTTTAAAATAGCTTTAAATATTTATATTGCCTTAAAACTCTTCTTAAAATAACACTGCTAGTATAGCCAAAAACAGAGCTTGTGGTATAGTCCGCATCAAGATATAAGAAAACGAGCCTCCCAGCGGGTACTTAGCATAAGGATTATCCCTAAATTTATTGAGGTGCACAGGTAAAATAGAACAGAGTCTTACTCAGAAATATTCTATTTAGTATTTTAGCAACCGCAAAAATGTGCGACAAGATACTGTTTACCTCGCATGAGTAATAAAAATAAACTTCCAAGTACATTTAAAGCATCATCTTGCATGTTCATACATATAAAAATATAAAATATTGAAAATAAATAGGTTGAAAACTTTCGTTAATACTACCCCTACAAATTTTTAACCGCACCCCCTACTGGGACAAGTTACTCCTACCGATTAGTAAGTCAGGCGAATTTTTTATATCTTGACGGGCACTATACCAGCCGTTATGTTTAATACGTCCATGAAATACGATTTTGGGATTTGTAAGTTTGTACAGCAAACTTTCTTACTCATCCCAAAATCTGGCATTTTTTGTACTTTTTAAGCAAATAACTATTTTAGAAGTCCTGAAAAAATATCATTCCCTAGACGTAAAATGACTGCAGTGATTCAAATTGTTGTTGCAAAAATTTGCCTGCCAAGTTAAGGAAGGTAAAATATGTCTGTATACCAGGGAGTACCGGGAGAGAGCACTCAATGTTAAAAATTATGCGCATGAAAATAGTTGCGCCCCTTGCTACCTTAGGTCTCTGATAGCTATGTTACCATGGTTTTCATTCTAAATTATTATTTAGAGGTTAGGACTATGAATAGAAACGAGTTAGAAATCTTTTTCAAAAAAAATACATGTATTATAAATTTTTGTACATGTAAATCAATTTCACCGACAAAATATGTGTACAAATATCAGGTATTGAGATAAATTATAATAGTATATTATTATACGAGCATATAATGAAGGCTATTATTCACGAAGGTTAAGTTTATGTCACGAGCATAGCGAGTGGCATAATTAACCTGAGTGAATCATAGCTTATTATATGTGACTAGAATACTATACTTTGTCCACGACTGCCATTGATTTTAATTCCATAATTTTTTTCTCGAACAAGCTCTTAAATGTTTCTAATTTCTTACCTTCATTGTTTAATGTCAACTTTTTTCTAGAAGTGCATTAAAAAATAGATTAAAGTAATATTTTAACAAAATTTTTGTGATTTGTATAAAGTTAGTTGATCAAAGTGCCTAGTTATTGCCTCGACCTAGACATACTGATAAATGCTTGCCCGATTCATAATATATACCGCGTGCCCTAGGAACTCTACACCAGTGAATAATGATTATTCACTGCTATTATTCACTCTGTGAAAAATGACTATCGTTTTGCTTCAGAAAACTCATTTATAAAGTATATATTATAAGGTAGTCGTGGACAAAGTTACTTTATGTATGAAGTATGTTCCAATTGCAGGCAATAAATTCGCAGTTGTAGAGTATATTTAAAATTTGTATTAGTAACGTTAAGAATCAATGACTGAATAATCTATTTATGTAGAATTTCGTCAACTGTGGATCATAC
The DNA here is from genome assembly GCA_963989225.1 of Dromius quadrimaculatus. Taxonomy (NCBI): domain Eukaryota; kingdom Metazoa; phylum Arthropoda; class Insecta; order Coleoptera; family Carabidae; genus Dromius; species Dromius quadrimaculatus. The sequence continues at coordinate 45,939,214 of OZ022326.1, read as the reverse complement.
CTTAGAATGAAATTACTTTTTACAGTATTGCAATACATTAAATATCTTACAAACTCAAAATTGGATGAAGTAATTTCATGCATAAATTTTGACTCAACTTTGGTAGTTATTGAATAAATTAGTGATTTGAGCTGAAACGTCATAAATCAATTACTTTAAAGTGTCTATTCTCAAGAAATGTTTTTTCAATTGTGGGTCATACTTTCTGTTGACATTACTTTTCACAGTATTCCTAGTTCATTGTAAAATGACTAGAAAAATATTGAATACAAATGTTCAGAACAATTTAAAATTATTCTATTAAAACATGAAATTTTATAGTCGTATTCTCAAAAAAGTTCATACTAACCCACAATTTTAGATTAATAGATTCTCTTCTAATCTAGGTCTTTCAAATACAATCTTACATTACTTATGGTGATAAATATGCAGCAGATATGAACTAGAATAAGTTTTAATAACAAAACTGAAAAAATTGGGACGATAGTCACTTATCCAAGATTTAGACTAGTTCAAATTATTTTGAGATGTGTAATTAATTGAGAAGATGAATAAAAATGATAATGATCAATTCGAAGTATTTCCATAAGATAATTACTCCATAATTATTGTTTTTTTTTTCAGGGTTGTTAAAAAAACCATTTTTTTAGATTTTGACCAGCGCACTGGTCAAAAATGGTTAAAACCGTCCGGAACTGGTTTTAACCACAATTTTTCTTTCCAATTTTTTTATTATATATTTACATATTTTATATCTTCCTCTCATTTTATTCTTTTATTCAGTCGAGACAGATTAATACCATCTGGTTATCGAGTGTAGTTCTGATTCACAAATTATTAAATGAATATGAAACTAAATAGATTTATTTTTGGAAGATTAATTAAATTTCATAAAATTGTCAAGAGGATATCAATGGTAACTATTAAATAAGTAATACAAGAAACTCATATGTAGATGGAAAAGATCTACTTTCGTTTATTGTAGGTGTTTAAAGCTAAAATCAAAACTTTCTTTCAGGGAAACAGTTTTTGCACTACACAAGAGTATCTAAATATTTATTTCAAGAATATTGAGATGTAATTATGTTCACTTATTGTACTTTTTTATCCCTAACTTAACTTGCTATTAACATTATTCAATGTTTTATAGTTAGCAAATATATGAATATGAATATTATATTGTGCAAAACGGGTAATTTTTGTTATGGAGATGTTAGGAAAAAGCATATTTCGTTCATTCTCTGAAACCTTATAATTCAAGCTAAAACTTGTCAATACCGTTCAATATATTATTTTTCAATAAAAACCGCCGGTCAAAATTGGATAAAGTCCAGGACGGTTTAAACCAGTGGTTTTAACCACCCTGGTTTTAACCGAACCACCCTGTTTTTTTTTCAATTTACTTTGGGCTCAAGTGTCAGCTCTGCATTGTTTTTACTTCATCTGAACATAAATGCATCTGGGAATACTGGAGTTTCTCCACTTTTACCTGTTTTAATCCTCGACCGTAAGGTTGAAAGGATAATCCTATAACTGAGTTCCTCCAAAATTCAAGCATTAGGTTTAAGTCAATTATTGCCAAAAATGCCTATAATGCCAAATATTGCCTAAAAGTGCCAGTAATGCCTGGAAAATGTTGACCAACTGCCACTGGTGGATGACCCCTCTATCATAGGTCTCATTGATTGTGTTAAATGTTATTGTATTTCGATAATTTCTTTAGCTGCCGAAATGAGTATGAAAATTTTTATATTTCCTTACATTAAAAAATAGAATAAAAATGCTGCTCTTAGATTGTTTTATGCTCAAAACAAGCCAGAACTCACGACGTGGAGGTGGCTGCATGCCGAATTCCACCCTCCCCCGTTCTCTATTTGAAAATAGTTCTTTGAGTTTCAATTTTAAAAAACTATCTCTTACTCAAAACTGGTAAATATTGTGATTTAATAACAAACTTGAGTTGGTCGCAAATCCGTAGCAAAAGATAGACTTGTATTTATTTCGTTAATCTCAACAAAAATGAGAAATGAAATATTTTATAAAAGAAGATTATTAAAAGGAACTAATATTTTTATGAACGAAGATCTATCAGAAGAGGATAGAAAGCTTCGATACGAACTGAGAACACAACTGAAACAAGCCAGAACCGAAGGCAAACAAGTAAAAATAAAAAACGGAAAAATAGCCCCTGCAGATTACTCACCATCTAACAAAAGAAATAGAGAATCCCAGTCATCACAAGGTTCAACAGGAAAAATAACTCCGAAGCTGAAATCCCTAAAGTCGACTGAAGATATGATGAAAGAAAATGCGCAACAGGTTTTTCTAGATGGCGCAGAAACGTTGATGGCGAAATAACAAATGATAGTCCGTGGATGCATGAAGACAAACCGAATCGATCACCCAAACAAGACCCCACATCAGCTGGAGACAACTTAAATTCTAAGCTAAGTAGATACTATGCTTACATAAATAATAAAACTGAACTAGATCTTTCTATAATCTTTTGGAATGTTAATGGATTCAAAAATATACTAAATTTGGATGTTGAAGAACAGTCACTCCTGTCACAGGGAGATATTATATGTTTGTCTGAAACATGGTGTACTAAAAACGTAACTCTCTTACCCCTCTACTTAAGTGATCATTCTGTTAATATTATCTGCAGTAATGCAATTAAGGAAAAAACAAGGGGAAGAGGAAGTGGAGGTTTAGTAATTTTAGCTAATGAAAAACAAAAACTAAAAATAAATGTCATTGAAATTACAAATCTTTGGATAACTATAGAAATTATCAAAGATAGCAATAAATTCATCCTACAATCAGTTCACTTGAAACCAACGCTCAACAATACGGAATGTGTAAACAAACTTCCCTTTGTCAAATCACTGATCTATATGCTTCTCACAGAATAATAATTTTAGGAGACTTTAATGCCCATATCGGAAACCTGAACCAAATCGATGAAAATATATTCACAAACCCAAACGTTCACAAATACAGGCAACCCATGCATAAAGAAATCAATGACCGAGATTATAAATTAGTAAAATGTATGGAGGAATCTGGACTCTGTGTATTAAATGGAAGAACTACAGACGACATTACAGGACAATACACTTATCTCAGCAAAGTAGGTAATAGTACAATAGATTTGGTATGTGCAAACATCTTAGCTCTAGACGAAATTAATTCTTTTGAAATAATACCTAGTTTAACAAACTCAGGACATTGCATCTGTAAAGTTTCCTTAAAGTGCGATACAATAAATATAAACAGCTGTAATGTTCCAGAATATAGAGAAAAGAACTGTAAATTCTTAGTTAAATTTAAGTTTAATAAGGACAACTTTGTCAACTATCAAAATTATCTCAGACAATCGCCAAATATTAAATCCAACACCTGGTCAGAAAAAGAACAATTACTAAACTCTATTATAAGGGCTACAACATTGTATGGCTCAGAAATATGGGATCTCAGATATGGAGAAGCATTAGAGAAATGTCAAATCCGTTTTGCGAAGTATATACTCATGTGTCCTAGAAATACACCAAACTATATGGTACGATTAGCAACTGGTATTATTCAACTAACATTCTTTATTTGGAAAAGAACACTTACATGGTGGAATAAAATGCTAAAAATGCCCAACGAGAGAATAACAAAACAATTATATAATCGTTTGCTACATATATATATATATAATCTATTTAAATCTCATTTTACCCTTTCGGGTGTCGAGATTTGTTTTTCTATCCTTTGTTATTCTATGTTATTTGTGAAATCTTTCCATTCCTTCCTGTTTGATGCTTTTCTTTTTGCTTCTTGACAGCTGATATTGTTCTTTTTCAGTATGTCTTCTATATTATTTTCCCATGTCTTCTGTGGTCTTCCTCTACTCTTCTTTTTTGTCGTCTTGGCCTTCCATACCATTTTTGTTTGGCTATCATCTGGCATTCTTATAAGATGGCCGTACCAAGCAAGTTGTTTTTTCTCTATGGTAGTATGTATACTCTCTATTTGTATCCTTTTTCGTATATCTTCGTTTCTTATTCTATCTAGTCTTGTTACCCCTTCTACTTTTCTCAGGTATCTCATTTCCGCAGCTTGTATTCTACTCTTTGCTTTCTGATTCGTCGTCCATGTTTCACTTCCATATAACAGTATTGGTCTGTATAATACTTTGAATAGTGTCATTTTTGTCTTTTTCTTAACTTGTTTATTGCTTAGGATAATTTTGTTCATTGCGTAGTAGCTTTTGTTTGCTGTCAAAATTCTGTTGTTTATTTCTTGCTCCAAGTTACCTTTGTTGTTCAATGTGTGTCCTAAATATGTGAATGTTTCTACCTGTTCGATTTCTCTGTGATTTATTTTTATCTCCGTTGCTATTTCTTCTTTCGCTATTACCATTATTTTTGTTTTGTCTATGTTTATGGTCATATTGTGCTTTTTTAATTCCTCATTCCACAAGTTAATGTTATGTTGTAAGTCTTTTTCACTTTTTGCAAGTATTGCAATGTCATCTGCAAAGGCGCACTCTGCTATCATAATCCTTTTTAAGTTATGGTGTCCTACTTCAATTTTTTTAGTTTTGTCTTTTATATTTTTTAAGTACATCTAGACGCAAATTACCAAAATAACAAAATGGAGAACAATTGGTGCACTCAATTAAAAACGTTTCTCTTAGACTTAGGCTTCGCAAAGGTATGGGAAGACCAATATATTAATAAAGGTCAAATAGATCAAATATTGCAAAAGTATCTTTCAACCCTAAAACAAACGGATCTTTACAGATGCAATAATTCAAGATATTCTTCAATGTACAAAATATTGAAAACGAATTATCTCATAGAAAGTTATCTAACATCAAATATAAGTTTAGCAAAAATAAGAGTGATTGCCCAAATCAGACTAGCAAGTAAAAAGTTTCTAATCATAACTTTAAATACCATAAAATACACTATAAATATGGAGGAGTTATGCTCCTTGTGCAACAAACAAGAACCAGAAAATATTTTCCATATTTTTTCACAGTGTCCAATTTATACTCCATACCGCTCTGTTTATCTTAATGATTTCATTGGCCTCAATGAACTACAAGTTCATACTATATTTGATAACCTAAATACAGAAAAGATCAACAATATATTCTTATACACTATAAATGATTTGAAATCAAGAAGGTTCACTTTTAATGAATAAAGAAATAAGGATTTTATTGGCCTCAATGAACTACAAGTTCATATTATATTTGATAACCTAAAAACTGAAAAGACCAACAATATATTTATATACATTGTATGTGATTTAAAAGTAAATGTAAATATGCGTTGTAATTAAAAATGTTAGTATATTTCACCATTATTAATTAATTGTTGCTAATCAATGTAAAGATATTGTATGAGTTTCTCAAGACAATAAATTATATTATTATTATTAATAACAAACTTGGGCAAAACATTTCGCGATTCGATTCTTGATCTGATAAGTCTGTCCCTCGATTTTGCTCCGCATGTATCAGAAACAGCTTCTAGTACTAGCTTTACACATCTTGTATGTGGCACGAAAATTTCATTGGAATAATGTTATCAGGAACATCAACTATAAAATTTTTCAAGCCTTTATTGGAAATTTGTCTTTTCAATATCGCTCTGTTGATTCGATTTATTGCCAATCAATTAAGTCTACGTAATCTGTAGCGTCAAAATCAAAAGGCGGTATGTTAAAATCTTGTACTTTATTTTTTTAGGGATGCATCGATACGCACTTCTGTCGATACGGTACCGATACCGACATTTATAAAAAATATCGCTGATAACGATACGGACAATGAAGGTTTCAAAATGTGTAAAAAGAATTATTACGTAGTTACTGTATACGTATTTAGCGAAAGAAATGTCACAATCATATGTCACTTCCACAAAAAATATGATTATTCGTCTCATTACGCACCGAAAGCAAGAAGCTGAATGAAATAAAATTATGAAACGCAAAATTCCCAGAGCTTAGAAAAATTCTGCCTCATTTACATGAACAAACTGTGCACGAGGATGGCGTGTTTACATATCGAATATTTATGTATCGGTGTATTAGCAAATTATTATCGCCGATTCCGATGTTTAAGGAAACTCGCGATATCGCCGATATATCGGTATCGGTATCGTATCGGATGCATCCCTAATCTTTTTCAGCATCATTTATTGTTCGACACTTTAATATTCGCCCAAGTCCAAGTTCTTATATATGTCGACGAGTATTTGCTAGCATTGCCAACAATATATTCTCTGAAGGACCTAAACATCCGTTCCTTTATGAGTCCATATAGGATGCGGCCAGAAGAAAAAGTTGTAGTCTTTTGATGAAACACATATAATATGGGCCTAGTCCCTTTTATGTACATATTTACGTAAGGACAAGTTACTTAAAACATATTTAGTTACTTTTTAGAAGGCCAATATATTTGTCCTCAAATAATGTAGCCATCTGATTGACTAAATTTGCTGTGTTCGCTGACTGCGTAAGAGCCTAAAAAAGTATTTTCAACTTTTAAGTCAACTGGCTGTCCATTTTCCGATCTAGTTATTACTCATATCAGCTGGTCCACCTTTGATATACCCTGTGTCGTGTCTAATGTGATGACGGAAACGGCGACGCTTCAATCTGTTCTAGCAGATGATTTTCAAGTGTGGTCCCCAAGCAATCAGTCACTTAATTTTGAATTGTTGTACTCAGATTTCTTGTTGATCTTAAAAACGATTTTAAACAATAATTAGAATATGAACAGTTGAGTTAATAAAAGTGAATGAATGAAAAAACGACTAAAGTAACTTGAATATTCCCGTGTTTAAATTGATTAATTATTATTTGATTGAAAATCCACATTTTGATGCCCCACTCGATGGGTTTCGTTCTTTCAAGACGACTACCTCATATGTGAAAATCCATCAAGCGGTTTAGACTGTAGCAGGGTATTAATAAATCCACATACATACATACATACAAACTCTCGAGAAACATAACCCTCCTTCTGAAGCAGTCAGGTAAAAACTTGAAAATAATAACAATACCTTTAGGCATATCGAAAACTTGCCGCAGTATGTGATCATATTGGACAACAACGGACAGGAGATTTCCATGGTACTCCTCATTTAAGTTTTCTCGATGACCTCTTAAAGCCAATGAACTCATTGCTGGAGTAATAATCTTTGAAGAAACATTTTCCAAAATGACGCTTTTTTACGAATTTCATTTTTAAGTTCCTTGACGATAGTTCATACACAGCACATGCTTCCGTATGACTACCTGAGAAACTGTGTTGTTTCATTCTTTTTGATGAATGTTTCCAGTCCCGAATGCCCTTACACCATACATTATTCCTTTGAGAAGCAAATAGCCAAAAGAGTTTGCAATAGGCAGCATCTGGAATTTTAGAAGAACACAACCGAAAACGATGAACTGGTCCATATTTAGGAGTTGAAAAGTAGTACGATTTTGAAAAACATCTGTTGTCCTGGTGGGCGTCTTTTGGGAAAGGTCTCGGAGGCTGTAAAGGTCGACGATCAAGAATTTGACGTTTTTTATCACCACTTGACAATAAATTGTTCGTAAAATTTCCCAAGTCGTATGACGGTTGATTCTTAAAATTTTTAAAAACTGACGAGAACGTTGGTTTTTTCCTTGTTACCTGTGCCACGCCGACATTGTCGTCGTTGATGTGATCAGCGACATCTTCCCTGATGGCGGTATCTTTATCTGTAATAATTGTCAGATCTCCTTCAGTAGGCTTCTCAGCCTGCACTTCAGTAGACACAATCACATTGTCTGAAATATTTGGGTTAAAACTGCTTGTAGACGGCTGACTAAAAATTGTGTCAATTTTCGGTAATTTTTGTCTAGTATCTTCTCTTTCCTGACGTTATTTGCGCTTAGACGCATCGCTAGGTCTCTTCTTTTCATCCATTGTTTGAGTTCTCCTATTTTTGCAAACTTATTATGTCATAATCAACAAAAAACGTTATTGATATGTAACGTCACGTCGCTGGCGAATCTCTGAACTCACCAGTAAACATTTTATATCGATCGACAGATGGCTTCAGCAAACTTGTACTATAATGCTCCTACTATGTTATCATACAAGGATGGTGCGAGCTATAAAAAAGAACCTTTGGACTGGGATTATCTAAAGGCCGGTACTATGTATAAATCTTTGATTCAAAGTGTGTAATTGTATGTCTTATGTATTAATTTGTCTAATAGATAACGGAGAATACCAGTTTTCATAGCTCTGTGCACTAAACAGAGATTTTCTATTGTATAACAGCGCAGCAGAACATTGCCATCAATGTTGTAGCTAAATTGAATGGAGGAATATTTTCAACACGATTACTTATCGATGTCATATTGGCTAACTCACGATATTTTGTATTATGTATAGATACTTCAACTGCACGAAATAAACTGCTTAATTCTAATGCCATTTAGAAGAGAAGACATTATGAAAGATTGATGCACCAATGAAAATGGTTCAAGTATGGGCATGTGCACAATAGTATATGAACAAATGGTTGGCCACTTTAGTTGCCGATCGGCTTTAATAACTGACAGTACAAATATAAAATTATAAATATGAATCACTAACTAACAGTACAGATACAAAATTACGAACGTAAATTACTAGCTAACGGTACAAATACTGTTATTAACAGTACAAGTAAAAAACTATAAATATAAATCACTAACCAACAGCATCGATGGATCCGTGATTGTAAGTGATTCGCATAATTGGCGAATTCAAATTTCAGGCACTTTCTTGATATGGACATATTTGGTATGGAACCATTGAATAGTACAGTGATTGTTGTCGCATTCCACCATTTTTGATCTGAAGTGAGGTAACTAGCGCTATAGTTTGGAACTTTCCTTCTTCCAAAATCTTACAACAAATTTTATTCTTTCCTTGAGTAAATCCTTCACAATCCACATTACAAAATAACAAAAAGTTCTTCGAATCAAACTCAAAACGAATTGCATTATAACACTGATAAAATTTACTAGGTAGAAGGTCTGAAGATGTACTTATTCATCCATGTCTGTTTTTAGCTTTCAAAATAATTGTATGCTGAGAAAAATCTTTGGAAACCGTTTATTTCAATGCGGCACACTACAGACTATCTCTCTTCTCGTTCAATTCTGTCCTTGCATTTTCCAAGAACTATGGCTCTTCATTCGCAGAGAGCTGTAGACATAGGTAAGTTGGAGGATATTATAGAAAAAAAATTTATATACTTACATTTTTTTGCTTGATATCAAGAATCTAGAAAGAGTAGCAATACGTGAGAAGTATAATATCTCTTCTTATATTTCATGTAACATACTTGACGGAGATCATCCGCAAGATGCTCAACAGTATTAGCAACAATTTCTAGAAAATGTATGATCGGAAATTCATTATTAGCCCATTCCCGCTGAGCATCTCTAATTCTTTAATAATTACCCAGATACCCTGAGCTCACAGCACGAGAAATCCACTACCCTCTTTGTAATTGCTGATATTCAATACCGGCCCAATACCGGCCCTTACAGTCAGCTGTATCAGTTTTTCGGTTGTTGAGTATATATTTTGTCATGATCATGAAAATAAATTTCATGTTACCTTGAAATTGAGAAAAATTTGAATAAAAGCCCATTTTTGTCAGTAATATTTTATTTAATGCCTCGACGTTATTGTTAGTTTGTTTTGGCAAGTTATAAACATTTATGTGCTCTTGACCCACACTTTGCATCCAGTTATTCCTTTTTCTATTTCCACGGTGGTAATAGGAGATAGAAAAGGAGATGATATTTCGCTATTTGGTGCTTCAGATAGACACCAAATTTAAGTATTGAAATAATCCTACCGAGAAAGCGGATACCCAGGCTAGCTACAAAAACGGACACTGGAGATATTTGACCTGAAAGATCCAAAATGAGCGCCACCCCCAGAAAAAGGTCACGGGAAAAGGTGCTATTTGGAAGCCAATAGCGACAACACAACATGAACAAAACTCAAAAAGGCGCATTCAAAAAAATTATAATGAAATACGATTATTTTTCCAATAAATTATCAAATACAGCAACAATGATCATAGTGAAAAAATTGGCCAAATGGATATATAATAAGAAGTAAGTTTGTGAAGCCCCAAAATATAGAATTTACTTATACAACCTGAAATTACAACCAAAAAAATTAAATTTAAAAGGAAAGGAATTGGTGGTATGGAATGATAGGTCATAGACGTTCAAATTAAAATTAAAAGTCTAGCTAAGTCTTCTCTTCAGGCGGTGTCTTAAGACTAGCAACAGAATGGAGTGGATGAAGATGAGCTATTAGCAAGAAGACAGACTTCAGAAACGATGTCAAGCTGGAACGATCCCTGATTCGTGGTTTGCGTCTTATAGGACTGGTGTAACTGCCTTACGGTCCTTATATGTCTTAAGGGTGGCCATGCGTCTTTTGTTCAACTTCGTGATAACTCGTCAAGTGGACTAGTTCCTATTGACGTGGTTTCCGGTCTAAGTTCTAATCTTAAGTTAAAAATGGTAAAGTTTAATCAAAAAGTGAGAGAATTAGTTGAGCTTTTAATTTGAAATGATTGAATAGTGCACAAATTATCTACAAAATGTATAAAACAACGCGAAGCGCAAGAAAGTAGGGAGGAAGAGATAACACATAATATAACAATGCAAGAAAAATGGTAATTATAGCAATGGGTCGAGAAATGAACAAACGTAGTTCGTTACTGATGAATTGGATCACTTTTCACTGACCCGTAGGACTTTTCAGCCTTAAAAACGGGAACTAAAACCCATGATAATAGTTTCTAAGCCTAGGGGATCAAAAACTAAACTGGAACTAATTGTCTAAAATTAATAAGTAAGAAACCAAACTACGAGCCTTTGAATGATAAATTCGCGGCGCGCTAGATCCAAAATGTTGTTAAATGATGAATCACAGCCCATTATTTCTAATCATTTATACTTCAAACATACTAAGGTAAGGAGAGATGAGGGAATAGGGAACAAGCCACAGATCTGTCTAATTTGCAATTTGAATAAAAAAAAAAAAACGCGCATCACCGAACTAGTCCAACTAATCACGTACAATATATAAGATAAAAGATTTAAACGAATTTAAGCGTATAATGAATCGGATGATGAAGTAATGTCCTAGTAGACGGAGAATGATGAACAAGACGAGTAGCACCTGATACTTCGTTGAAAATCTATGCTAGAATCTGGTCTGATACTCAGTCAGAAAAATTCAAATCACTTTTCAAGGAAGAGCAAATATAAGCATTCTCAAAAAAACAAAAAAGGTACTCACCAACCATCTTGCTAAAATATGCTTGGAATATATTGTACCAAGGCTGGCCAGGACACAATATATTCAAAGAACGCACAGTAAACGACCGGATCTACTGGTTGGAACTGCTTGGAAGAGTATTTTAAACTCAAACAACTACTTGAGGATCTTGGATGGTAATCATGAGTTTAGGTACAGATACGGATGACCACGCGGATCGCCCGCAAAAAAACGAAGTAGTATGTTCGTTGTATGTCGTTTGTTGTATGTCGACAAACTGTCATTTTAGTGAGGTTGAGCTGAAATGGATACAGATTTTCTGCCAATCTATTTAAATTTGATATCTATGTGGATACAAATGATTGAAATAAGACAAAGAGATGGTGGGTCAAACCACATATTATTTCGGTCGATGTTAGGCAAAAATTTAGAGCTTACACAAAATTACTCAGTTATTTGAGAATAATGACCACGAAAATTTTTTCAAACACACCAGAATGTCTGTACATCAGTTTAATTAATTACATGATATGCTTGAACCCTTCTTAGAGAAGAAAGGTAATAAAAATCTTTGCCAACTGAAAGAGGACTTGCAGTTACACTAAGGTTCGTTTTTTTCAAGTAAATCTGTATTCTTTCCGTAAATTTATACTTTTTAGCTATCTTGCCCATGGAGACACCATTATTCTCATAGCTTGCTTATTTCGTATAGGAAAATCTACTCTATACAGCATTATTCTCGAATTCGGCAAGGTTATATGGCAAATTTTACAGCCAATCTATCTTAGATGTCCAGAATAAAAAAATGATTGTATACAAATATCTAATTGTGTTGATGCAATTGATGGCAAACATTGTAGAATACAAGCTCCTAAAAAATCTGATAGTGCATTTCATAATTACAAGGAATATTTCAGTATAGTATCAATGGCAATTGTCGATGCTCGTTATCGTTTTATTTGCGTTGATATCGGAGATTATGGTAAGTTGGTCCATATTGCATTTGTCCTCTTTCTATTAATTTTGTATGAAATAGGTTCTTTGAATGTCGCTGGTATTTGGTCCACTACAACTATCAGTCGTGCATTAGAAAATAATTCATTTTCTATACCAAAAGCTCGCCTTTCGTCTAACAGTATTATTGAGTTGCCTTTATTTCTTGTCGGTGACGAGGAATTTCCTTTAAAACAATATTTGATGCGTTTATATGCCAGAAAAAAATTACGAGAAAATGCACAACGTGTGTTCAATTATCGATTAAGTAGAATCAGGTAGATAATGCATTTGGTATTATGGTTACAAGATGGATAATTTAACAGAGGCCTGCGTGCCTAAAATAGTGGCAACTGCAGAGAGGACTCTGGAAGTTGGAGAAATGAGGCTCATCAAAATAGTTTTATCAATCCTTTACGACGAGTAGGCTCCAATATTGGTTCTGTTACTGCCATGAGACAACGTGACACTTTGGCTCAATGTTTCATGTCAGAAGAAGGAAGCATACCGTGGCCGTGACAACATATATGAGTCCAATGAATCATCGTACTTCATACTTCATTCCAACGCTTTGATAATTATCGAATCTTTGTGCTAGGAATAATCAAGTATTTTATCAAGTCAGAATGTTTGAGTACAAACACATTTCAAATATTGTGTTCTGATATATTTTTAAGATGCATTGTAGCCATATCAATATGTAAATCAATTAATGGAAGAAAATTAATCATTTGACTTTGGCTGTGCATATGCGCATTGAACCTGAACTTGAGAATATGAAGGGGGGGAAAACAACTCGTGCAGATATGAAGCATATTCATATTTATTGATTGTTTGTAAAATCTCGATAAATCATTTTGTTTTATTCATGAAGTGATGATTGAAGTCTTCTACAATGGCCGACATATAATCATTTTCATTTGGCGCCACCACCTTTTGCTTCTGCATACATTTTGCTATATTATTTACTGCACCAGAAATACTTCGACTAGCTTGAGCTCTCTATCAATGGAATCATTCCTGCCGATTTTTCTTTTGGCGGAATCATCATATTCCGGCGTGATTTTTCCCACTGAAGGACTTAGCGGTCCCTTCGAACAGGAAATATTGCGACTACACAAAGAAGTTCTGGCTTCATCAACTGAATTAATGCCTGAGCATTCAAAAATATCTTAGATTCCAATATAAGTTTGGAGTAAAAATCCCACAAAACTTCCAATAATTCAGTACCAGACTACTGTAGCACTGATAGAATGCCTTATTCTACATAAAAACCTGTGTCGTTAGTGTGCACCTCCACAGATAAATTGCTGCGTTGAAGAATCTGGCTGAGAAATGATGTCTTCGTTCTGATATCAAAACATCATATTAAAATACTATTAATATTTGAAGCAAATCACATACCATCTCTGGGCAATATGGAGAAGCGAGAACATCATTATTCTGTATAATTCTCACTCGTTTACATCACTCCTACATCCATCTGGAATTGTTTTTTTCTATCGATTATTCCGACTGAACTTATCGCGAAGGCACGACCAGCGTATCTTCAGTATCTGCTACAAAAAAATGTAAATTTATATTCGGAGAGTCAATGTTTGAAACTATAGGTCTTAAGGGAGGGTTTTCTTTGTTAATTTCAAGCAAACAATATAGTTTAGGACTTACAGCGTTGTTAATTTTCAATTCACAACATTCCTTGGAAGTAATTAGATTTTTATCATTGAGATTTTTAATCAATATGTTATTATTAGGTTGAAAAACCTGAGTGGAGTCTTTGGGAAGTAACTTATATGTGTCACCAGGCAGTAATGCGCTCACTTTTGTTTATTGTCAGTACGATCTAAGACCACAGTAACATTCCCTTTATCAGCTTTAGTTACAATTGAATTTTTACGTTTTTTGAGAAAATCGTTAATATGTTTGTAATTATTACAAGTTTTCAAATGTAAATGAGTTGAATGGTTCAAATCGTGTCTTATTTTTTCTAACAAGGAAAGGTTTTATGATCTGTAGCAGTGTCAACAGAAGCTAAAGTATTCTAATAATTGGTTTTAGTAGACTTTAAAGAAGTAACATTTAAGTAATGAAATTCAGAGCCTAAGGCAAGAATACAATTAACTTCCAAGGGAAGGTTAGTTGAGGATTTATTTATAAGCCATTTATCACTGTTCGACGGAATATGTATATAAGAATGTTACAATGAGTATTATATATTGAAAGTGCAGATTAGTTTTTAGAATGTTTCTTTTATTTTTATAAATATGTATTAAGACTGAAAATAAAACTGAATAATTTAGAAGGTTGTGTTTAAAATTAATTCATTAATGACCAAGACAACTTTTTTTCGATTGTCGAAAAAAAAATTCAGTATTCAAGTCTCAAATGATCAATTATAACAGCGAAAATTATTTTTTAATTTTGTGTCATGTAGCTCGTCGAATAAGGGGTTATCTATAGATAGATCACTGGGCTGATTTGATATAGGTACATATATAGCTTGCCCGATATAAAATAATTTTATTGTACTTATAAAACTAGAGGCACATACATGATAGTATCATTAAAACATAAAGAACAACTTCATTTCATCATTTTATGCAGTAACTTTTGGGTCTACTTTTGCAACCTTTTCTTTGGCATATTCTTTGACCGTCATGATATTGCATGAAATGATTTAGACCATCAAAAAGTAAATCTTCGATGATTACTTCAGCTTTGGTTTATCTTTTGGCACAGGACGTGAGTTTCATGTAAGGAACTGCAATGGCTCTTCTAAAATCTAAGCAACTAAGAGTGTCACGACCATGCATACAGCGATATAAGATATACGCATTTGTAACTGCCATATCCAAAATTCGAGTGAATAAAGGCCAATACCACTTTTTCCCACGTATTTTGATTCCATATTTACCAACGAGTCAGTCGTGATGGTCAACACCACCCATATATATATATTGTAATTTCGAATCAATATGGGCTGTGGTATATCAACTGTTTGCTTAGTTTCACGTTTCCAGCGATTCGCTTCAGCTAACGGCTGTATTTCATCGTAACTAGTGGCCACTATAAGACTACGGTTACATTGGATGTGTACTCTTGCGGCCATCGAGTCGGACAGACACGGACGACTATGGTCGTAAGACCTAGGCGGTCTGCTTAGATGCGTTTATATGCGACTAGTTTGGTTCGAACAATATGGCTGAAGACGACGAATATTTATTGGAAAACAACTTTTTACGGGTTTTAATGTTAAAAAATATGAGAACATCATGGGTAAATGATATATACACAAATAGGGAAGAAAATTGCGAGTTTCACCTATTATTTAACGATTTGGTACGTCAGCCACATAAATTTTTTGAATATTTTCGCATGTCACCGGAAACGTTTACCTACATTTTGTCAGAAATTTTTACAAAACTTGAAAGACAGTCGAACTTTCGGAAGTGCATTCAACCTACTGAGAAATTGGCCATAACATTAAGGTGAGTCAATATAGTATTTATTTAACTTTGATTTGTCAAAAAATGAAACATTTAATTCAGAAAAAAAAACCAACGCAAATATACCTATGTGTAAACTAAAATTTAAAAAGTAAAGTACAAAACTATTGATAATTAGTGAAGTATTTTCGCACATTTGAGATACGGCTTGAACAAGCTTCGTCTTCTGTCTTGTACGAGGCCGCATATGTAGTCGTACTTTGAGGTGAAGGTGTTGGCAAACTTGTCCTGATAATTTGGGAAAACTGTATCGATATTACTTCATGTCCACATAGACTGGCAACCTTGTTCGTTCAAATGCAATTGCTGCATTTTTATACGAACTGATAATTTTCTTTCCTCGGGGATAAGTCTCAAAGGAGGTAGTAGACTCATAAAAAAATGAAAATCACCGTCATCTTCTTTTGGTTTTTCCTTGCCTTTTTCTTTATAAGCTTTAAGTTTTTCTTCTTCGATAGCTATCATTTTCTATACTGACGGTTTTGGCTTTTTTTCTCTTGATAGTCCTACAAAATTCAAATCCTTGCTTTTTCTGCGAGATGTACCTGAAGTAGGCATAGTTGCACTGCTTGCGGCTATATTTGTGCTACTAGCTTTGGGCGTGCTGAATACAGCTTTTTCATTACCAGTTTCATGGCATTCCGAATTTAACCCTAGGAGGACCTTCACCAAGTTTTGTTGTTATGTGACTTGTAAGAATTTTTTATAAGGCTTGACAAGTGTATTTTAGTGTTGAATAATCTATTAAATGATTGAATGGACTGTGCGGGTGGCAGTGGGTGTGAGGAGGAGGAAAAAAATGATAATCAGCTTGATTATTTGACTTGGCACAGGATATACACCATATTTATACTAATGCCAATTTTGACCTATCGATTGAAAAAACCTTCGAATTGATGTTTGTCTTCCTTTTCCTCCATATATGAAAAACCTGTCATACTCTGTTTATATTCATTTCGAATAGCTGCAGTTGAATCTTGGAGGCGTGCTTTATGATTCAAAACTATATTTACTTCAATTGCTCCATCTATATAGTGTCACATTACGGCACACATCACAATGACACATTTAGTAATGACATGAATGAAAATCGGAGAAAACATAGAACATCCACTAAAGAATATGAAAAATGATGATTCTATGTTTCTCTCATGAATATTTATTGACCAAATACTACTAAAGGATAAAAAAGTTGCCTCTTCAATTATAAGTATCTGCCCTTGCCTATAACAACACCAGATACAAGTCTATCATATTTGAAAATGTCAGAATTCGTCTAGGTCTGGTCAGACCTCATAGGTCAATTTAAGATAAATCACAATAAAATCGATTTTTTTTTGCTTTGAATAGGTCAAAATCGCCTTAAAGATGGTCTCATCGGATTCAACAAGTCGAGTTTATAGAAGTCAACGAGTTTCAGTTCTCAATTATTGTTAAGGAGAGAGTAATTGAGCATTGAATTTCAAATAGGTCTGGCCAGACCTCATTGCACCTCCTAGGGTTAAGTCGCGAAAATCGTTGTCATTATCAGAGTCAGCGATAGTATTTTCATCGTAACTAGTATTTTCTTGGCGTTCAAGTGGTGGAATATTTCCTTTTGCACTCCTGTGAGCCATGCTGTCCTTTAGGAAGAGCATCATGTTGAAATACGGCCACTTAGATGTCAACTTCACTCCTCCAGAATCACCAGATCGTCCTTTGCTTGTTTTTGTCAATTCTTTTCTGAAATTATCTCTCAACCCCCGTCATTTTGCTTTGAGTAATTCACCTAAAAATAAAGAAGAAAGATGATCAGAGTGTATTGTGAGAAGTTATGGAAAAATTATGAAACTCAGATTGCCCGCCTTTTAATATATATAAAAAAAAAATTAGAAATTATTAAGTTTTTAATTAGCACGAAATTTGATGTTCAATTGTGTCCATAAAAGCATAAAACGTTTTTTTCATTTCAGGTATCTCTCGACTGGACTAGCTTTCCGCTCTTTGGCATTCTCGTTTAAGATGTCTCACACGACAATAAGGTTAATTGTTTATGGAACCTGCGTAGTCATATGGGACACTTTTCACGAACGACAGAAATGGTTTCATACCACATGTAGCAGTTCGGCTGGTGGTTATCACACTGGTGTATAGTCAAGTTTATGTCCATAACTGTCTTTTGTAGAAGGCAACCGTCGTGTTCAGATATGGCGTAGGAAGACATTGTTGCATATCGAAAATATATACACTAACACTGATGGCTCTTCTCCTACTGTTAAACTTCTATCTTTTCTTTTTGAATCACAAGCAAATTCAGCTCCAGTTACATGACTGTGTAGCTGGTCTTATAGTTTTTCCTTCGAATGGACATCGTTTTCGTTGTCGCTCATCATCTTTAGTTTGTCACAGGTTTGACATGTGTCTTTCTTGAATTGTTTTATTGAAATATTCATAGTATGAAGAACATTTTCATAATTTTTTCCACTAACAGGTTTGTTTGCACCTATTCAGTTTCAGTACTCATCATATAAACGTGTGAGTGTATGAAATTAAGGCAGAAATTTTTTATCAGATTTTTTTTTCACAATAATGGCTTTCATATGAAGGTATTGATGATATATGTTGCTGTATCAATGCAATTTGTTCTTCTGTTGTTTTATCTGAAGGAAAATGTCGTCTTCTCTGGTCGTCTTTTGTTATTCCTGACGTTGAGATCATTTTTTTCTTAATAATTGTGTTTGTGATAAATTTGTTTTTCTCGTCGAATATGTTTTAAGAAACATTTCTTTCGAACAGTTATCATCTCTCCTTGAATCATCAGATTGTAGATGAACGTGAATTGCCATTTTCTAAGTCCTGTCGCCTTCTTTTTCTCTGTGTTCTTTGCTTGTGTATTTATAAGGCTAGAAATATAAGCTACTTGTTTGTTGTAATTCCTAATCGATCAATATTCATTGAATAAAATCTGTCTTGTTTCATCAGCCACTTTTTGATTGCATTTAATTCGGCAAGCGTCTAATGGTTTACAGCGACGTGATGTGATCTGTTTTCCTTTTGATATCAGGTAAGCCTCACCTTTATTTCGTTTCAATTTGCGATCTTTCCTGACCTGCCTCGTCTCCCCCTCTATTATTTTGCGTCCACATTTGCCTGATATGCCAATACCAGTGTTGGTTTCGTCATCTTTTTCGCTATGATTTGTTTTTTCCGAGATTTTCATTCTGTTTGGGTTAGGTGTCTCATCATCTAAAGAGCTTGATTCTGCCTCGATGTAATCGCGATCAGCGTCACAATCGTCAACAGGAGATTCCACAGAACTTGAAGAACTTGGATATCTCCGCAGTTTTAGAGTTCCTAGTGAAATTGACTTTCCAGATGATGCATCTGAATTTATTTGGCCAGCCTCACTTGGTCCAGCAATATTGAGATCTGAAGCAGACATTTGTTTTCTCAACAATCTCGATTAGAGTCCATTTTTACATAAAAGTATCAATGGTGGTGAAATTGTAACTCAACATTTGCGCTATACGCCCACTTTTCTACGACTACAGCGAAGTTTAAAATAACATTCAAATTATTGATTGGTAGCATTAATATGTGAAACACATCCGAATCTCACCTGCTGCAATTCCTTTATATTTTCTATATTTCAATTTTTATACTTAACTTACCATTCATATCATGTTTTTTGATGCACGACTGCTGTTTTCTATTCTCAGGAATGCTATCAGTGCTGGCACAAGCGACATTCGAATCTATGGGTGATTGATTATATCGTAGTAGGTACAGATCTATTCTAATATACCTTGGTAATCTTGGACTCTATAGGTATACCTTGCCGTGTTCACAGCTTGTTTTGTATTATAATACGATGATGACTAATCTCTAGTGGCAGGACATGATGTTTAGCCTTAGCACTGAGCGTTTCAGACAACAACACGCATAGACACAAGTGGCACCACGGAATAGAAACGATATACCAACGTGAAATGCACTAATCATCTAAATCTTACCTATTGCTAGGTGATTATTCTGGTTTCCAATATTCTCATTGGTACATAAACTCATAATAAGTCTGTTTTCAGATGGCGTCATAACTTCACATTTAAGTAAAGATAGATTTAGCAAAGATTGCTGCAGCAAACAGTTCGATCCAGAAAAGAATTTTCCCGCACAGGAACAGTGGGACGTTCCACAACGTTTTACTTATAAAAAGAGGTTTTAAAATAGCACTATCCACTCACAATTCAACACGAAGCATTAACAGTACAAACAACCAGCTGCGCATATGGATATAACTCCACGCTACATCAACTGTCATAGAAAGATACAAGTCCAGTTATACCTCTACGCGCAAAGAAGTTGTTTGTGACAAAGGGGATAAGTAGACCTATACTAATATGCACAAGCCTGTAAATTGTGACAAGAGACACAAGTTTTCTTATACCTAGCTGCACTACTCCTATCGAGTTGTGTTTTTTATCACAAAGCATTCATAGGCTTGTGCTCAACAGTAAGAGTTATTGCGTTTTATCCTATTGTATAGAATTTCATGACTTATCTTATTCTAAGCTGGGCAATACTTTTCCCGGCTACCAAATCACTCAAGGGTATAAGTAAAATGAAATTATGTTTTTAATTACCCAAATTATAATTCAATTTCTAACAAGTTCTATCAGCGCTGCATTTTTTCGCAACGGGTAGTTATCATCGGAGTGTTAGTAGTTGCTGATGGAGCTGCTTGAGTCCAAGATCCCTAAACTATACAGGTTATCTCAATGGGCCAACTGTGCTTCAATTGGTTAGTCGGGAATACGTCACCGCTAGCCCTGCAAGGCCGCGCCCACCGCTGTATTTGCATTGCTACAGCATTATTCTTTCTTTTTTTGAAAAATTTGTGCCCATTCTATCAAAAACAGAAACTTTTTTTATAATGAAAAAATCACTGATTCCTAGGCACGAAATTATAAAGTGCCTAAATAGTGGATCATATTATAAGGAGCAAAAATTAGGCTTTATGTGCTAAAGTTTGCAGTTTGATTGCCTCATCAGGCTCGGCAGTCAAAGTAATCGAAGCACATAAAGCCATTTTTGCTCCGAATGATATATCCTATTTTTTTCTTCAAACGAGTACCTGAATAGTGACACAGGAAGTTGATATATTGATTTTTAGTGCGATACAATTAGCTCTAAGATCAAGCTGAATCATGATACCTAATACAATGTTGTCATTGTTACGATATGAACAAACACAAATTCAAATTGGAAAAGGAATTAAAAGTGTCATCTGTGACATCATCAGCTGATATTAATAATCGCCCAGGCGAAGAGAGTGCGAATGGTTTATTTCAAAACCCAATTTTTCCATAACTGTAGGTAAATTCACAATGAATAATACTGAATTATTTGCTGAAATATTAGTTCATTTGGAAAAGATCAGCAAGAATATAGACGTTATCTATGCGTCAAAAATAAAACCTTGAATGTATCTCACCTTTATTTCAAGAGATGATAAATTTGTGTCTAGAAAAAATGCTCAGTAGAATAAAATAACACAGAATGTGAAGAGCGAAACTTCAATAGTTCTAGATTGCGAAATGTCACTTTTGGATTCGAGAATAAAAGATTTTTTCTACTCGCTACGCTCATTAAGAAATTACTCGAGAATGCAAAAGAATTTCGCAATCATGAATCTAACAACGTTTTCTCGAAAACCAGGACTCAAAATTGATGAAAATGTAAAGAAAAATCAATCAATGTCACTTTTAATGTTGCTATGATACCAATACAGATCATTTCAGTAGAAGTACTTCGCATCCTGACTGCAAAAGATTTCGATAAAATTCGAATTTATATTATATCAAGCGACAAACGCTGAAGCAAGATATGGACCGAGAAAAGTCGTGGTGTTCAGACAGGGCTAGCAGTGACGTAGTGCTCCCTCTGTACACCGCTCAGCGATACCCACAAGCTGACTGATTCAGGTAACCTGTATAGTCTACGGACCTTGGCTTGAGTCAACCTATGGTGTGCCGAGCAATAAATGAAGTTTCCAATGTGTTAGCTTGGTATTGCATGAACATGAGAGGATATCATAGTATGAATGTTCAAATTGTGAGCTTCATATGGACAGTATTTCGAAAATACTTATAACATTCTTATAATTATTGTAAATTTGTGATGATAGTCTGACAATAATTAGCATCCTCGCAAGATATCCATAAATACCCATGATGTCTCTATTTGGCGAAATAGCCGTGTTGGAATGATCATGCGTGCTAATTCTGAAAATGGGGATCGTACATCGAGAATAACGGGTAAATATTTGAGTTATATATTACAAGTTTTAACATTTATTTTTCAAATTGGAGATGAATCGGACTATCCTTGCTTGCCTTGGTTACTGACCCCGGTGAATAATCCTAGGATTGCTGAAGGAAGACGCTTTAATATATGATTTAAAAGTACCAGAAGTTTAGTCCAGCGCTGCATCGGATTGTTGAAAGGCAGATTCACGTGCTCATTAAAGCATAGAATGTTGCATTATAAGCCAGAGAAAGCAGCAAGAATAATTATTGCATGTGCCATTTTGCACAATGTTGCAATCAACTATAATATTGATGAAGCAGAACTGATGTGGGACGACATCGTTTTGGAACCAGCGGTAGCACCTCGAGATCAAGCAACTGATGTGCGATATAGACAATTGGGTCAGCAGAGTCGGAGGCAGTATATGAATAATAATTTTCTTAAATATGTAACATTTTTATTTATCTTTCAATACATGAATTAAGTCCTTGAACAATTTATTCATTCTTTCTCCCAATAACTGTTCAATAATATGGTTGTTTTTGTTAATGCTTTCAAGAATTTTATCAATTTTTGAATTAAACTGCTCTCCACTTTTCATAAAATGTTCCACCGCGTTTTTTCCAAAGAGAACCTCCTTCTTTCTTTTTGGTGTTGATCGCTCCGAAGTACTTCTCGCGGAATTTTCAACGCATGTATCGATCTCGATCTGTAACAATTTAATTTTATAACATACAGCTAATTACATGAATCATATTTTCTAAAATTACAGTAGAGCTTTCTTCATGATCTGGAAAAGCTATGGATGCTGCATCTGGGATTGTATATTTCAATGTTGCAGGTTGTAGATCTTCTTCGCAAGGAAGATGTTGTTTGGATGTTGACGGAATCAGATCTTCCGACCCCAGAGGGACATTATCCTTTGATCTAATTCCATATACGGCTCCTTCTGTTATTATTTCTATAATTTTCTGATCCATGTCAGAGAGAGGCGGTGGTGGTGAACCTTCACCTGTTCTTATCCTCGAACTTCTAACTCCTGCAGATTCACTTCTCGTCATATTCTGGAAGTCGATCCATGTCTTTAAAATAACATTTTGTTTTATGTCACAAATAAAAATTTCTCAAATACATATTTGATTTGCATATTCAAATTAACTTACTCTTTTCCACTTCTTTGCCGATTTCTTTGGCCCTTTCCCACTTCCCACAAGTTAGCTAAATTTTGCTTTCTCTTAACACCCAGAAATTGCTCCCTTGCGAAACTTGGATGATCCTCCATAAACTCCAGCAGACATTGTTTTTGCTCGATGAACATTCTGCCGTCGGTACAATTTTCTCCTCCAAGAAAACTCATGCGTATTATGAATTGAAAATCTAACTACTAGATATTATAAAATAAATGAAATTAACCCAACCTACAGAACTAAAATTACTTCTAAACTAAATAAATAACCAAACTAATAATACACTAAAATACTCAAAAGTCAAAACTACGAAATAAATCAAACCAAAGCTACGCAAACAAAATAACTTCTAATTAATGAGATAATCTAATTACTGAATGAAAAATGATAGAATACTTGTCACAAAACAAGAACTTAATATTGAAAATTACACTACTCTAAAAAACAAAACCAGAGCAAATCTCAAACTTCCAAACTTTCATACACGGCAACAGAATGCAAAGCAATGGATCTAGTTTTCTGGCGCTGAAGGCAGGACAAACAAATTTCGAAATGCCAACATAATACTGTAGTAAGCTCTATCTAATATCAATGTTGAAAACAAAGTTCCCCATACATGTTTCCATTCTGTGACGTCATTGCTTTGGCTACAGCACGACTGTGGCCAATCTCCTAGCGGTCGCTTAGAATTAAAATAGGTCTCCTGCCTATCCACAAATTCTAAATCCCCGCATGCTCATTGTAAGGTTGTTGACAGTAATCAACTTTGCAAAGGAAATATTTGAAATTTTCACAAATCTATTAAGTATGCGTGATAGTGAGTTTAGTAGTGTTTACAAAATTACATCGTCTTTATTGAAGGAGTCTGACGATGATAATTTTGGAGAACTTTTACTAGAGAGAATAGGACCTAAAAACCAGAAATTTCAATGAGGTGGGGTTCATTGAGAACTTAATCGAATTGGATCTGCTGTGATTCTTTTGACTGTTGAACATGTATTCCAACAAATAATCACTGACTAGTTTGGAATCAGTCATAGCTCGCGCATGAATGCAAAGAGTCAGTACGAGACTGTCAGTACCTAGTCAGGGATCTTCTGTAGGAACAAATCTCAAATAATGTTTACAAAAATACACTTAGCTTTATACAAATTCTGAAACATTCAATTTATTTGTTCCACAAAATTTCAAATCTAAGAATCGGTTTTGACATCATCATCTTAGATCGAGGAGCGACTGTATACACGTGTTTCGTCCTTATTAGGACTCGTCAGTACAGTATAGCCAAGAACCCAAGATAGTTAGGGCTTGGATTCTAAAGTGTTTATACTTATAAGGATAGATGGGCTGCAAAAGTTGAAACTATATGCAGCACCATCCATCGAGCTTAAAGCCAGTTACGGCATGTAAACAGAGTAGATGTCACAAAATAATTGTGACAGAGTGTTGTTGTAATGTCTTGAGGCCGAGCGGATGCACAGGTTAGACACAACAACAGGTGGATTCTTCTAGAGACTTCAATAAAACTCAAAATTGTAGTAACCCAAATTAATTTACAACCCAACTTAGTACAACATTTACAAAAGGTGAGTCGATTACTCTTACAAGAGTACTTGGTGAGAAGATGGTTAGGTAACGACTACCGAATAGCGACTGACTTTTAGTCTCATTTGAAGAGCGAGGCTGCAGTTAGAACTGCTAACTAAACAAATTTAAGAACAAAGAAAAGTGACCTCTGGCTCTCAGAACGTTCTAGAAGGAATTTATAATCGAAGCAAAATAAGCATTGTAAGAATATCAGGATGTGATATATCATTTTAAGATAAACTAGCTCCAGACATGAGCGAAGTGAAATTATATATCTTGTTATTTATACGTGACCAAATATAAAGAATAGAAACAATAATCAATAATTACAATAATTAATAATTAATAATACGACTTTACAATACCTTCCCTCCAAGAAAGAAATTGGTAGCGTGGCTGGCTACCAATTGAAGTTCTGATAGCAGGATTTGGACTAACAACATTTTCATCAATAACTTCAACTTGTTCATCCTCTGCTATTTCAGTTGAGGTATTTTTAAAAATAACAGTACTATCTGCTAATTTCAAATTGACATATCGTTTATAACAAAAAAATAATTATCGCAAAAACAATGATAACAAAAAATAAACTTGATGTAGACAAGGTAAATTTCCAAATTTTTGAATTACTTCCTAATTGATCATTCAATTCAATTTCTTCATCATTTATTTTATTCAAATCAGAACTAATATCATCAAACACATGAGTTTGGTCATGATTCAAAACAATAGTTTTATTAATGGGCGATTTCAAAAATTTCATTTCATTGAACAAGGTAAAATTCAATTCTTTATTAATTGGTAGATGCGGTGTTAAGTCATTTACAATATTAACAATAGAATTATTCATATTTTGAATATATAATATAACATTATCGGTGTACGCTGCACATCCGAGTTTCAAATTCAGTTTTCCAGTGCCAATAAGATTGATTTGTGTTCTGACATTGTTTTTACATACTATATGCAATAATTCAACATGAGGTAAAATATATAATCAACTATTATATTCTATTGATTGTGCAAAAACTCCTTTGTATAAAGATATCAATTTTTTATTACAATTCTTTGGCATAATTTTATTGTTTCTCAGAATCTTAGCTTCGCAATCTGAATCATCATTGATAAGTATAATAGGTATGTTTTGTTTCAGTTGAAATCATTTTACACTAAGAAATATATAATTGTGAAGAAAAAAATAATGTTCTCTAATTTCATCAATCATCAGATACTCTGATTTAGGAAGTATGAATACATATTGATTGTTTTCATATTCAATTGGCAAACTATTCAACTTTATTACATCATAAACAACATGTGATACTAATGGTATTTTCAGAACAAAATTCAATCTATTATTATAAGAATAGATAATTACGTCTATTAATCTATAATAATAATGAAGATTTTCAAGAATAAGTGGAACTGGAAAAGTGATTCCGTCATTCAACTGACCTTGCACTTTATTTAATTCCTTTATTAAAACTGTCGGGTCTAACAACATGGGATGCAACATTCCTTGTTGTGCATTAAAAACTATTTCAACTTATTCCAATTGTGCTAACGAAAATTGATTTACGTTATAGTAATCAAAGCAATAAGTTCATTTAATTTATTGAAAAATAATTCTCTACGTTGAACACTGTTTAACACAAGATCTAAAATTTTAGTTTAAACGGATAATTGTTCAAACTTCAAATTAATATCCATAATTGATTCTTTTAGTTTGACAAACAAAGAATTCGATGTAGATACAAAAGATTTCATTACCATAGTTTGTTCACGCATTATATTCAAAATATCCTTATCATTCTGTTCTAACAGGAATTTTATTATCATATTTCTTAGCATCAACGTCGTCTAAAGTCCCAAAGAAAGATTTGGATATCTTTCCGACCGCGTCGAAAAGTCCACGTTTATTAATAAAATGTTGATGGAAAATGGGTGTTGAGACTTTATTTGGCAATTCTAAATTTTTATGAATATTGTCAAATTCATCTAGAAATACTTTACAATTTCTTAATTCATTAGCTTCAATTGATTGGTTTTTAAATGTATTGCATAATCTATTCGATTTCATAATCGATAAATGTATTAACTGATATCGTTCAACAAACGTGTTCAAATTTACGTAAACCATGACATTATATTCATCTCCAATCAATTTTAAAATACCAAATTTTTCATAATAGAGACCCGGTGAATTTTCTACCAAAGTGATGTTATAAAGTTCGTGCGAAGACACGAACAATTTTAATTTCGGTCCTAACAGGACAAGAAAATAAAGTAGAATACGCAGAATTAACATTTGGATATCTGCAAAAATAAAAATTATTTCAATAATGAATCATATCAATTCAAAATACTTGAGAGTGCAAAAATAATCAATATGATATAAAAATATGGAAATGTGCAATTGAAGAGTAAAACATGAATAAATGTGAAATAATAATCATAATATAATATATATGAGCTCATAAACTATTAAAAAATGAGCCTCTCAAATGAAAAAACCCTAAAAACTTTCATAAACAACTGGAATAACAATGGGTCAGCTCACTGTTACAGGACTGCGAGACAATCAAACAAAAGGCAGAGATTTAAAAGTGAAGAATAATCAATATGATTCTGATCTTTATCAGCAAAATTTCTTGTAAAAACTGCTGATAAACTTATAATACAATATTCCTCCAAAATTTCTCAATCGAAAGAATATTTTAAAAAGGAATGATATAAAATTAGAGATATCACACATACAAAAAATGAGTTGCATGTGGACAGTGAAAAATAGGCTTTCTGGACTAACATCCTTAAAATCACTCAAAGTGAATATATTACAAGGGCAAACGGGGAAATTTCATGAAGATTTCCAAATGAAGGAAATCGAAAAGGGGATAAAACGGGCAAAAATTCGTCTTTTCAATTGGACGAGACAAACCGCGATGATCGTTATATGACGATCAAAAAAATTTGTTTCTACAAACAATAACTCGATCCAAAGTCGGTAATAGAATGAGGAGTTAACCGACTAAACTTCCTACATGATCTTTAGAAAATCAAGGGCATAGTAATATGGTGTTGTGAAACAAAAAAAAGCACAACTTAAGATGAAGATCGAGGAGAAAATATGGATTGAATTGGTAGAGAAAAGAAAATTACACAACGAATGTGACAAAAATTCTAATAAAAGAAAAATATTTTATTCCTGATTAGAATGATATAACCGGTAGAGCTCAGTGGCAAAAGGTAGAAAAGAAATCATACTATTCGAATAAGTACGATTATTGGAATAATCCATTCCGGTAAGGCTTAGTTGCGGAGCATAAACATAATACAATAAACAAATATCTCAACATCAAAAATCTAATAAATGAAAATGCAAACATTTAAGTGAAAGAAGAATTTCATACCATTTAGGCATAAGTGAGAGTGCATTTAATTAAACTATAATATTTTATTGCAACTTATCCACGCAGGAAAATATTAAATGTATATAATCATATACAACACAATTAGAACATCGTGAGGTTTTAAATATTGATGAAAATCAACAATTTTAACATCAGCAACGATGTGAAAGAGAAATATCTCCACGGGAGTTCCTCGGGCTAAATAAGGTTTGTTCGAATTTGAAGGGGAAAACCAAAAGAACGTAAAATGAAACACCTATTTCCCAAATTAAGTTAAAAGAAAAGTGGAACATGTCAAGAACTCATCTGTACAAACAAAATATTCATGAATTCGTTTCAATCAATAAATATATCAATTATTATTGATTATGATACAATCGAAGTCTATTATTATGTACCTCAATTCGTCTGTTATCACATAAAATAGTGGAATTTACTCCATCTATGTCCACGATTTCATAAGGATCATTGAAAGAAGATAATGGTTCTTAAGGCTTGCCTTTAGGCTGTGATTTGTTTTTCAATAACACAAAATCACCTATTTTAAAACTTAGTATATGTGAATTCTTATCGAATTGCTCTTTACTTTTCTGTTTCTTATTTATCAAACGATCATGAGCAATTTAATGAGAGTGCTGCAATCTAACCTTTAATTCCATTGCATAATCATCATAATCATATAACTTTTCTGGTTCTTTACGTAAAGAAGATGATAATTTGCTTTATATCCATATAATAATTCTAAAGGAGTATATTAAGTGGAAGTATGAGGAGTTGTATTATAACAAAACATTGGATAAGGAATCCAGGTATCCCAATAAGTTTGAGATTTATCGACAGAAGAACGCAAATACTCACCTGACGTTTTATGACTTCTTTCAATTTGACCGTTAGATTCCGGATGATACGCTATAGTTTGTAACTTGGAAGTTTTCAATAATTTACATACATCTTTGAATACTGTACTTCAAAAATTTGATCCTTGATCAGTGTAGATTTCATCAGGAGAACCATGTTGACAAATTATATGAGTCATCAGTTTTTCAGCTATCGTAATAGATTCTTGATTTGATATAGAAATAGCATGTGAAAACTGTGTAAGATCATCTTGAAACGTTAATATATACTTATTGTCATTCAAAGATGTTGGTAATGGACCAACTATAACAAGAAAAACTATTTCAAAAGGTTTCTTAGAAGTGGTAGTTATAACCAAAGGTAATTTGTTTTTTTTCCTGACTTGTTACATTGGTATTAATTACCTGTTTTCATATAATTCTTAATATCCTTATACATGTTTGGCCAATTAAATTCCAATTCAATTCTATTATAGGTACGATTTATTCCTTGATGACCGCCAAGGGGTGTATTATGATATTGAAATAATATCTTATCAATTTCTTCTTTTGTCAACTGGTCAAAATTTTTATATAAATATACGGTAATGAAAATATTGGTATCTTTAAAAATAAATCCAAGCATTGTTCTTATATTTTCCCATTTTAAAGAATCCAACCCACAACCTATCTTGGAAATTGCAAGTTTTGTGATATTGTATTGTAAGCAAAAAGTTTTCAAATTAATTAAAGTATAAGACATATCCTTCTCACTTGGTTTATCAAAAAATTTATCTTTCGTAACAAAATATAAAAAAATCTTGAATTTTCCTCCAAATATAAAATTTTATAAAATTCAGGACCTTGCTGGCTCAAATATTCCAAATTATCAAATTTTTCTTTGAATTCTCTAGCTATACCAGTATCCATATGAAAATCACTACTAACACAATGACCTTAACTATAATCATCTGGTGCATTAAATTAATCACCTTCAATTTTAGTGACCTTAGTATTAAAAACCAGCTTGGTTTCTATATCTTTCAAATATTGTAGATACATTCTTTGATAATCAACGTCAATAGAAGAAATATAATGTATGCGGCTCAAAGCATCCGCATTCGAAAAAGATTTTTCTGATCGATGTACAATTCCATAATCATATAAATCTAATTTTGATCGCCAACGCATTAATTTCGAACCGATATCGGATACATTTTTGATCCATACAAGAGGTCTATGATCGGTAACAATAGTAAATTTTCTACGATAAAGATAAAGTCTAAAGATTTTTAAAGCCCAAATAATGGCACATAACTCTTTCTCAATGGTAGAATAATTTAACTCGCTTTTAGGTAATATATAAGGTTTTACAAAAATTGGTTCCGTATTTGGAACAACTTGAATTTTATGAGTAATTGACTCGGTATGAGATAACTTATTAAATTCTTTAAGATCAAAGATGTCATTGAAATTTCTACTGATTTCAATGATTCTGAATTCAAATGCTCTAATCGCAATTGCGATATAATACGATCTATTCGTTTATAATTGTAATCGGTATCAATATTTAAGATTTCATAATCTTCAAGATTTTCATAAACTATATCAGAATGATTCAATCCAACAGTTTCTTCCGTACTGTTAATAACATTAATAAGACAATAACCATTAATTGGTTTTATAATACAATTGCCAACATAAACGCCATTTTCAATTACCTTCGATGAACAAATACACTCAGTATTTCTGGACGTATAAACTTCAATATAAGATTCACTCCGTGGTGATAACATAGAAGAATTATCAACAAAAGTTGGCTTAAGATTCAAAAAAATATGATTATTATTATAATCAGAACTGAACAAACGATTCCGATAATCAAGATTCACTTTATACTTCAAAAGAAAGTCTTTTCCAAGAAATCTATCATTTTTAATAGGAAAAGATTCGGGAACAACATGAAAAGAATGCTCTAGCATAATACCATCAAGATTAAAACAAATTAAAGTGGTTCCAAGGGTTGAAGTATGACCGTCTATTATACTAGATAATCTGATTATTTGTATCAATAAGTTGCGCGCCTTTCAAAGTACTTGATTTTATTGCGCTAATATCAGCTTCACTGTCGACCAATAAATTGGTGATTCCATTTTTCGTAGATAAGATGTCAACTTGTATACTATCTGGTTTTTCCGTTACAATCAAAAATATAGAGGAAAAAGATGCGCGGTTATTTACCTGCTGTTCATCCGATCCGCTGGCACGATGGATTATTATACTCAGGACGTCGATTGAATTGATAAAAATTATTAGGTTTGGAATAATTAGGATTTTTAAAACTATTATTGAGATACTGTTTATTTACAGCATTTCTTTGAAAGCAATTATTTATATGATGACCAGGTTTTTTGCAATACTTACATACAATTGTGATTTTATTAATATTATGATTTTCTCCTCTTCTTGGAAAATTAGGGAGAGAAGCATTTGCATTATTATTTTTACTTGAACTTTGCGTTGTTTGAAAACGACACTTATTTGCTGTATGTCCTAATTTGTTACATTTGAAACATCTAAATATTTTCTTATCTTTCTGCTCTGATCTATTTTGATTTAAAATTCTTCCTTCTTCTAATGCTGCAGTAATAGCTTCATGAAAAGTTTCATATCTACTAGCTTTTATAATAATTTTTACTGGTTCTAGCAACCCTTCGACGAAAGCTTTTAAACACGATTTATTATTAATGTTTCGAGTGGCATCTTGGCCCTCACTAGCTATACATGAATCCGTTAAATCTGCAGTTAATCTTTCTATTCGATTTGCAAAGTTTCTTATATTTTCATTAATTAACTGTCGACATGATAATTGGGGCTATTCAGTAACTGATCATTATCTGTTTTTGATCGATAAGACGATAATGATCGATAAATTCAAAAAATCGGTATTCTGTGAGTCACTTGATGATTAAAATTGGATAATGACAATCCATAACTCGTGAAAACTCGGGAAATACGCTTTCATTTTCGAATTGATGATCGATTGTTTATGTCAAAGGCAGGCAAAAATGGCGGCCCAACTTATTTATCTAATTGTGCTTCAACAAAATTTGATTGAAAGAATGCGTAAGTATTTTCTGTAATCTATATATTCACAAATAAAAATTATGGAATTTTCTTGTTGTAAAGACGAAGATCACGAATTCGTAGCAGGGCGCTCAGAGATGCTAGTGATCCTTTCTCTTTGCCAGAAGAAAATTTTGAACAAATATTTCGATTGAATACAGATTTTGCTTCTTATCTAATCGGAACACTTACGCCAAATTTACAAAACAGGACAAGAGTGACCTATTCCTTTTCATATAGAGGTTTGGCTCAATTTAATCCTCAAAATCCAGTAATAATAAAGCAACAAATATAGATTCTAGCAGCTTCACAATTCATGAGTATTGGTTCATATCAAAGATACACTGGCCTGAGAAATTTATTGGGGATAAGTCAAGCTAGTATGTCACGTTGTTTAGAAAAGGTTTGTTCTGCTATTTGCGAAAATATGATGAACGTATGGATCAAATTCCCAAATAATCCAATTCAAATGCAGCAAATAAAATTAGGGTATGACGACCATCGATTCAGCAGTGAATCTACAACTCAACAAATATCTACTTTGTAGCTTCTTAGAACGATTTAATTTCCTTGGAATATTGGGCTGTATTGATGGAACCCATATTGCAATTATTTCACCCCCAGAGAATGATCCCACGTATCCTGGTTTCGTTCACTATAATCGTAAGGGTTATTATAGTATCAATGTGCAAATTGTAAATATTTTTAGCATTTTATACCTACATTCTTTTTCGCATAAGATATATCTGTTACAAATATGAATCATTCCTAGATCTGTGATGCTGACTTAAAAATTCTTTCAATCAATGCACGTTATCCAGGATCTTCTCACGATTCTGCTGTATGGCAAATGAGTAGAACACGACAGTTCCTGGAAGAACAATACACATTGAATGGTGTTAATGGCTGGCTATTAGGTAATTAATCAAATGCTTGATGGAAAAATTCCGGGAAAATCAGTTACATACCTATAAATATTTCTTGATATTACACAGGTGATTCTGGTTATCCACTGGAACCATATCTATTGACTCCTGTTTTGAATGCGAATAATGAAGCCGTCATGAGATATAATACAGCCCATTGTTTAGTCAGAAATACTGTCGAAAGATGTATCGGTGTATTGAAGTCTCGATTCAGGTGTTTGTTAAAACAACGTACACTACATTACGGCCCAGTGAAAGCTGGAACAATAATTTATGCATGTGCTTTATTGCATAATATTGCAATAACAAGGAACGATCCATTGACAAATGATGATTTCAGTACGTATTTAATTCTTATTTTGAGGTTATGATATACCTGAAGATAGGAAAAACAAAGATGATCTAATTGAAATGATTGGAAATAATGCTGGTCAACGTATGCGGAATCAAGTCATCAATAATTACTTTACTTAACTCTCTGTCTAAAACGAGGTTTTGAAGTCAATAAATTCTTTGCCAATTTTTTGTTCGTACAAATGATCTCTTCTTATTCAACAGTAGTTACAATTATAGCGCCAAAATCAAATTCAAATAAATAAATCAATAATGCAGATTAAAATAACTTATTTATAACTGGTAACTGAACAATAGCATTTTTTATTCACATACAGTGTGATAGCCTCGGCGAGCTTAAAATTTGATCCGGCAACTTTCAAATTACTTTATGCCAATATTTTGTTCGCATCTGCAACACGATTATTAGATTCTGTATTTCCCTTTATTACTCTTGTAAATTCCTCTTCTAGCAGCCTATCAACGTGTTGTTCTCTTCTTCTTGCTGAAGGAATAATTTCTTTTAAATTGATTTATCCATTTTATTTAACTGTATTTATACTTATTCCCGTTCTCTTAGTTGAGTTCGTTTTTTCTTCTGTACGGCTCTCAGTAAGCTCATTGAATGTCCCTGATACAGAGGTATTTAACTGTAAGAGAAGAATGAATTTAATCTTGTATTTGCTCAGGAAGTAATTTATGTATACTTCTTCTATGGAAATTGAATTATCATCTATGAGTGTACACGTAATTGAAAGCGTGCCAACCGACGTGAGTTCATTTTCTTCTAAATTGATACTCTAGAACAAAGGGGAGGATATTGAAAAAAGGACGGGACAATGGACAAATAGACGGATTCAAAATATAATGATATATCAGACCAAAGTGCATATTGGTATAACTTGCTCAAAGCCTCCTTCAGGTAAATCCGCTCCTACGACGGTCACTGCGCCTATTATCTGTATTAACCTTTCTTCAATCTCTGCTAGTGGCTCCATATCTGAATTGCCACCACCCGTTTTCAATAAACTTGCATGTATATTTCTTGCTTTCTTCTTTACTTAATATTTCCATTCCGAGATCACGTAAATGAGAAAAGTATTAAGTTCTATCTAATGTTAGTTTAAAATTAATAATCCTTATCCTTCTCCAATCTTTCATACTTTTCACTGGACCATTCCGTGTACTGTTTATTAAATTCGTTAATTCTTGCCACTAATCTTCAACACATTTTATTTTTGATGGATTGGTTTTAGAAAATGATAAATCTCTGTTATTTTCTAAATAATTAACTGAATTGGTAGGAGAATAAAGGAAGACTGGCTTTAAGAAAAAACTTTATAATTTGGAAAATACGACGACGTTTCGGCCATTGTTTGCGGCCATTATTCAAGTCTACAAAACGGCTACAATTGATAATGAATAAGTTTACAAAATTTAAAGTATGAGTAACTTACCAGCTAGGTAAACATTAAAGTTTAATATAAAAAGAAGTTAGCTCCTTTATTATTTACATGGTTTCAAAGTGAAAAGTTGAAACAACATCGTGGAGTCACAGCTCCTACGAGTCAAAACAGACTGAAGTTAAATCGTGAAAAACTTACAAAAAAGATGACTACTACAGACCTCTGTACAGTAAAATTGGAACTTACAAAATTTGAAGGTCACAATTGTCAAAAAGAGTAACAATTAACCTAAGAAAAAAGTTTTATGCATTTTTTGTAAACAGAGCCGGAATTCAAGAAATCAGTTTTTTGGTTCAAGGTATTATCTGTAGAATTTATATAGCAAGACTCAAGGAACAAGCGCTTGTAACGATTTTTCTCCAGATGCAAAATTTTTACATTGTCGAAGTCAATTTTGTGATTGGAGTTGATCGCATGGTCAACAATGGCACCTTCTATAATTGTAAGCGTGCTTGTACATGCGAGAAGACAAACGTTGTTTTGTTTCGCCTATATAGACAGAATCACAGCCACCACAGCCCAACTTGTAAACCAGAGAACTTTTATCCCGCAATTCAACTTTGGATTTTAAACGTGTGAAAAGAAAATTGGTGTTCGCACTAGAGGTGTAGGCTAAATTTCTGTTAAGGGACGTTGTAAATGTTTATAGAACGGTAAAGTCAAGTATTTATCTTAGCATAGCACCCAGTTGGTTGGCAGGAACAATTGGTTGTGTGTTATTGTTAGCATCTGTAATATTGTGAAGGTGCTCTAATCTGTGTTTAATGGTATTGTCTATAAATTTAGAAGGGTAACTATTCTGTAATAAGGTAGTTTTAATTAATTTTAAATTAGGGTTGTAATAAATTTTGTCAGACAATAATATAGACCTGTCCACCAAACTGGTGATAACTGCTCTTTTGTATTTTAAGGGATAATGGGAATTGAAATTCAAATATCTACCTGACCAAGAGTCTTTGTGGTACCAATTGGGAACAAAATCATTGTTATCACTCCTGATGATAGTTATGTCTAAATAATTGATTTTGTTATATAATTCAGATTCTAAGGTGAACTGTATGTTAGAATCAAAGGAATTGAATTCATTTAAAATATTATCAAGGCAATTATCAGGAATGCAACAAAGGATGTCGTCCACATAATGAAAATAGAAAAGGAAATCAATTTGAGTATTATTCATGACATAAAACATAACTAATTCAGCAAGAATGGGAGACAAGGAGTTGCCCATTGGTACACATAAAATTTGTAGGTAAAATTCATGTTTATATTGAAGGTAGGAAGTATTTGAAATGAGATGAATGCAACGGGTAAATTCATCGAGAAGTAGGCTAGTGGGAACAGCAATTTCGTCCCATCTATTTTTCAAAACTGTGATAATAAGATCATGAGGTATAACAGAAAATAAAGATTTTACATCTAGTGAAATGAGTTTATAATTATCTGGACATTTGTACTGTTTAAGTTTTTAAATTAAGGGAAAATAATTATCTAAGAAATATGGAAATGTGAATTTTAGAGGTGATAGAATGGTGGCTAACGTTCTAGAGAGGTTGCCGTTCGGGGAGTCAATATTAGAAACTATAGGTCTGAAAGGATGGTTTACTTTGTGAATTTTAGGCAAACAATATAGTTTAGGACTTACAGCGTTGTTAATTTTCAATTCACAACATTCCAAGAAAGTAATTTAATTTTTGTCATTGAGATTTTTAATCAGTTTGTTATTATTGAGTTGAAAAACCTGAGTGGGGTCTTTGGGAAGTAACTTATATGTGTCAACATCAGACAATAATGCATTCACTTTAGTTTCATAGTCAGTACGATCTAAGACCACAGTAACATTCCCTTTATCAGCTTTAGTTACAATTAAATTTTTATGTTTTTTGAGAAAAATGTTAGTAATGTTGATGTAGTTCAAAATAATTATATCTGAAGGAGTATGTTTGTAATTATTACAAGTTTTCAAATGTAAATAGGACAAATGGTTCAATTTATGTCTTATTTTTTCTAACAAGGGAAGGTTATTATGATCTGTAGCAGTTTCAACGGGAGCTAAAATATTCAAATAATTAGTTTTAGTGGACTTTAAGGAAGTAAGTTTTAAGTAATGAAATTTAGAGCCTAAGGCAAGAATACAACTTACTTCCAAAGGAAGGTTAGTTGAGGATTCATTTATAAGCCATTTATCAATGTTTGGTTTAATTTGTTCGACGAAACTGAATGCTCCACTGCCTGATAATAACTCATCAAATTTTTTGGATAAACTAAGTTCAATTTCTTGAAAATTCCGTTTATATTTAGCAGTTTCAAAAGTTAAAAAATCATTAAAAGTATCTAAAGGTGAATATTTGAATACTGTGTCCTTCAATCTCTGTAGAGTTCTTTCTAAAAAATTGATATCTTAAAATGTATTGTCTAGTTGTATAATTAAGAGTTTGTAACTAAAATGAAATTCCGCATTTTTAAATTTATCATGAGTTTTAAAGTTATTATGTACCTTGATTTTACAACAATTTGGAATGATGTTCATATGTTTGCATTTCAGCAGAAAAATTCTTCTGTTCCTCATTTTGGAAAGTTTAGTTAAAGTTGTAGAAATTTTCTTCAGGTTACTGATGGTAGCTGGATGGTATTTTTCCCGTAGGTTTTTGTAGAAGGTCATGACGAAGACGAATATAAATTTTGAAGTTGCCCTTGGTCCTTGGCGTTGTAATATAAGTTGAAGAATTTAAAAAGCCGGTAATAAGTTAAATTGGTAGGAGAATAAAGTAAGACTGGCTTTAAGAAAAAACTTTATAATTTGGAAAATACGACGACGTTTCGGTCATTGTTTGCGATCATTATTCAAGTCTACAAAACGGTTACAATTGATAATGGATAAGTTTACAAAATTTAAAATATGAGTAACTCACCAGTTTAAGATAAAAAAGGAGTTGACTCCTTTATTATTTACATGGTTTCAAAGTAAAAAGTTAAAACAACATCGTGGAGTCACAGCTCCTAACGAGTCAAAACAGACTGAAGTTAAATGAATAATGGCCGGAAATAATGGCCGAAACGTCGTCGTATTTTCCAAATTATAAAGTTTTTTCTTGAAGCCAGTCTTCCTTTATTCTCCTACCAATTTAACTTATTATCGGCTTTTCAAATTCTTCAACTTAAATAATTAACTATAATCTCAAACTGTCCTCCAGTTGTTCTCTTTCTTTTAGCTTCCATAATTTATCACCTTTCAATATTCGTCTATTACTCATAATAGCTATTATTTTCTCGTGACATTGTTTATAACAGTAACAATTGATTCACTTATGCGTTTGACTCAAACGGATGCGAAGTACGTAAAACTTCCAACTAAATGACAGAGAAAATTATTGGTGATAGAGAATACCAAAATTGAGACAATCGATAGGGTGATCAATAAAAATTAACGATCGTCATTAACTTTTCGATCGAAAACAGATAATGATCAAGTTACTAAATAGCCCCGAATAATTCTCTTTGTATCTGTGCTATGGTCCGTTTCTCTAAGTATTGATTTCTTAATTCTTGCTTTAAATCTTTCCTATCTAAGTAATCATGGTATTTAATAATGTTATATGCTTGACCCGTCAGTTAACATTTTATAATATTTAAAAATTGTGCAATGTGAATGTTTGTTGTGCAAGTGGTTCTGACTATGTCACAGCATATTATAAATGTATGTAAATTGTCTCTATTCCCGTCAAATTCAGGGATCATTTTCTAAGCTGTTTCTATTCTGAACGCCATATTATTTTCAAAGTTAAAAATATCAAATAATTCTTCAAAGTCTAAACCAAATGCTTGTAAAATTGACATAAAAATAGAATAATTACTTACATAATATTAAACTTTAAAATTTTGCACTTCACTAACACTCACAACGATGGACGGTGTTATGTAAAAAGCAACGAATTTTCTTGAAGGAACTGGAATCGTAGTGGAACTGGAACTGAATGGAACTCTGGAACAAAGATTCTTGTAGAATTGAAGATTGATGGTTGAAGAATAATGGTTGAAGATTGAAATTTGCCAAATTGCGAATAATCAGAGAACTCGCGACTGTAGTTCTTCTGGTACAAGTTGATAAATAAACAGGTACTTCTTGAACGTTTGTTGAAGTTCTGGCCAAGAACAACGTAAGTGTGGATACTACGGATGAGTATTTCGCGACGCGACTGTCCGCGAGAATACAAGAGTCAAACTTTTCTTGTCTCAATAAAAATTTGAACTTTAACACTGTTCAGTTTAAACTCTTCACTGGACTCAAACTCCATACTTCTGACACCAAAATTTATGTTGTAATGTCTTGAGGCCGAATAGATGGACAGGTTGGACACAACAACAGGTGGATTCTTTTAGAGACTTCAGTAAAACTCAAAATTGTAGTAACCCGAATTTATTTACAACTTAACTTAGTACATATATTTAGAATAGGTGAGTCGAGTACTCTTACAAGAGTACTTAGTAAAAAGATGGTTGGGTAACGACTACCGAATAGCGACTGACTTCTAGTCTCATTCGAAGAGCGAGGCTGCAGTTAGAACTGCTAACTAAACAAATTTAAGAACAAATAAAAGTGACCTCTGGCTCTTAGAACGTTCTAGAAGGAATTTATAATCTAAGCAAAATAAGCATTGTAGAATAACAGGATGTGATATATCATTTCCAGACATGAGCGAAGTTAAATTAGATATCTTGTTATTCATACGTGACCAAATATAAAGGATAGAAACAATAATTGATAATTATAATGATTAATAACTAATAATACGACTTTACAACAGTGTATGCTGTGAAACAATTGGTAGAGGATCCGAATTAAGAACAACTTTCGCCCACCTGTTACAGCAGTGAAATTTTTTTCCATCAAATTTAGTATACTACAGAATACATTGCTGATGGGTTGGTTAAAAAACTCCTGGCAAGGCTAAGATTAATTAAATATTGAAAATTGACTTTTTGTTTTACATTGCACTCATGAGTTTTACGAATAAATTTAATACCAATCGAAAGTATGGAGCCTATAGAATATCTTAACGTTGGATTGTCTACTTTTTCCTGGCGTAACTGCTGATTTGACAGGTATGAACAAGTATATTAATATTAGCTATTTTCATTCATCTGTTTTTAAATCAATCTTATATAAAAATAAGCGCTATTTAATTGTGAACACGATGATATAAGGTAGTCAGCAAAAAATCTGGTTCAAATGACGGTTGTCGAAATTAGAAAGTGAAATTTCAATGTGTATTGAAACTTACGACAAAAAGATCAGAGCTAAGTATATCGTGTGATAGAAGAAGACGCAGCATTGCAACTGCGCGCGATGTTCACACTAGTTGAAAGAGAGTGCGCATGCGATCTGTTTATGCAGTAGAGAAGGACAGTGATACACTAAAGTATACCGTCTGATAGAAGAAGACGCGGCGGTCATGCCAGTTGAAAGAGAGTGCGTATGCTATCTGGTCATGCAATAGAGAAGGAGAGTGACACACTAGTGAATACCGAACAATATTTTGGGGCAAGTGGCAATAGACTTGAAAAAATAAAAATGAATAATTATTATTCTGCATCTGATTCATCATAGAAGTGAAATTTGGATCCTCGGATTTAATAGTTTCGTCGTCATTCTCCGTCATTTCGACAATATTCTGTATTTTTGAAGGTATTTGGTCCCTAATAAATCCTGTTGGTTTTAAATATTTATCGAAATGCCAACCACAGTTTTTAGACTTTAGTTTGATACATTCAGAATTTGTTGCATTAAGCCACATAGAATTGACAAAAATTGTTCTTAAAATTTCTTGTTGATGAAATATCGAACATGGTGGTGTAGTACTTGAGTCAAAACTTTTAATTTTTCTGAAAAATTATTAGCTGTCTTCTTTCGCAGCATAAATTTTCATGAAAACTCGATTTCTGACATCATTAACTCTGGTGCAGTTATCCACACCATACATTTTTGCTGTAAACTCTTGAACAGTATCCATGTATTCCAAATGCTGAATTTCAACATCCTACGGTTGATAACTCTGGATTTATCAAAGAAACTCAAAAAAAGTTTCAAGAAATTTACACTTCCGGTACAGACGATTGAAACCATAATCTGAGTTGCACAACTAGACCCTAGTCTTAAGTACAAAATTTGAACATTATACGTTCAATCAGTTTTTACATTTGCGAGTTACTTACGCGCGAACAAACATACGTACCGACATCAAGCCTAAAATAGTCAAAATGGATTCAGGGATGCTCTAAACGGATATTTCCATCAAAATCTTGATAAGTGAATTTTGTCGGTTTCACAATACTTCCTTGTACTTAGAACAAGTGAGTAACAAAAAGTCAATTTTCAATATTTAATCAATCATAGTCTTGCCAGGAATTTCTTAGCCAACCCATTCGCGATGTATTCTGTAGTATACTAGATTTAATAGAAAAAAATTTCACCGCTGTAACAGATGGGTGAAGGTCGTTCCTAATTTGGATGTTAGACTAAATTAGAATATAAAAACTCTGAATTATTCAATTTATTTGTTCCACAGAATTCTAAATCTGAAAATTCGACGTGTACATCACGTGACCTACTTTTACATTTCTGGATATATATATATATATATATATATATATATATATATATATATATATATATATATATATATATATATATATATATATATATATATATATATATATATATATATATATATATATATATTTATGAAAAGTGGAGAAATTAATGTGGCAATTCTGTGTAAGTTTGAAATTTATTGACAAGAAGTTTCCTCGAAGTTGAATTTTTCACTAAAAGTTCAGGTTAGATACGTTCAAATTTGAAACATTGATATAATCTTTCAATTTCTAACAGTCAGTAGTTCTGCAATTATAATTTTAAAATAATTTCTACCCACTTTTACATCTCTATTCATTCTTTTATAATATCCTCCTCTCTGAAATGTCTGTCACAAACGTAATCTGTAATTTCCAATGTTCTATTCTGTCGTGTTATGTTCTTGCGCCACTTATTTAATAAAATATCATTTTTAGGTACAGAAAAAAGACAATATTTCTCTTTACAAGTTTTGTACCTACTATTACAATTTGGCATAAAACATTTTCTTCCTATTTTACAATATATTTCCACATAAAAATACTGAATAGAGCAAAACTTGCCATTTACTTCCATATAAACATGGGCCCGCTTCTACCTATCTCTTAGTTACCTTCTCTCTCTAACAATATTACACTTTTGGCTTCACTTTTGCAATGCAGTCAAGATAGGGCATTGCAT
Source organism: Dromius quadrimaculatus (assembly GCA_963989225.1). NCBI lineage: Eukaryota > Metazoa > Arthropoda > Insecta > Coleoptera > Carabidae > Dromius > Dromius quadrimaculatus. The sequence goes on along the minus strand of OZ022326.1, from coordinate 45,896,903 downwards.
AGGCGTGGTTCTAAGTAAGCTCTCAGATAGAGATCTATTCATTAATCTAGCACCATCAATATCTTCTGAACTCTCAACAAAGACAATATCGGGAACAATTGTTGTTTGGGGGATGATGGTTTGGTTTGGAAAATCTATCTGACTAACAGTCTTTATAACATCTTCAGTAGCATCCTTAGTTTCTTTTGAGCTATCACAAGTATAGCTATTTCCAATATTGTGCAGGGTCTCTAAAACTCAACGATAATTCATTTCTGTGTATCTTGATTGAGAATAGAGGAACAAGCCTTCGTAGACTGTGGAACTATTAACTGCATTGTCTGCACTTTTATTGATATCATGTTGCGAGACTTTCCAATTTTCATGTATTCCTTGCTTTTTGTTCATTGATTCTGTTTTGGTTCTTGCAAGCTTTAATATAAATTGCGTCCGCTGAGAACTCATTGCGTGGACTGTAAAGCATTGAGTATGTGAATTTCAAAATACTGGCGCAAATACTTAAACAAAGTGATGGAATAACTTCAGAAAAATTCCATTATTTCAACGATTACTGTCCCAAGTCATGAATAACACTGAATTAATAATGGATTTCATGTAGAAAGAAGGCACATATAGAAATAGTACACAAATTGATCACATAGCTTTTAATATTGCGATTATTATTTTAGAGAATACCGTCCTAAGTCAAAAAATGACGTTATTGCCCATAACTATTCTTTTCAACTGAACATACTTATCCTATGAGAAATATTGACTCAAGTCGAAATGTGACAGTATTGTATAAAATATTAAATCTGAGATACGTACCTTTTCAACTTATGTCACTTTTCTCGAAAACATGCGATGTAACCTCCGCAACAACTGAGACATAACTAACATGGATCACTATTCCACAAAAATGTGTGCGCTAGTTCGACAAAGTCAAACTGTCATAAGTCACCATCTAGCGGTAACGACGTGAGTGTATCTTGTGATACTTTTTCCTATAACAATGTATGGTATTCAGAGATAGTTGTCGGGTAGAACTAAAAAATTACTATTTTTGACTTGTGACAGTCTTCTTCCAAACCAACGATATACTCCCAGTCTTCTATGAAAGCACTACTACAGCTGAACAAACTACATCATAACATTCTCAGAATAAAGTGAAGTACGAAACTCTGTATAAATAAATAAGTAAATAATATATCGATGAATGGAGGATTTTTGGTTTGAATTGCTTTTTTCTCTCTTCAAATGGAAATTGGACGTATCGGTTCACTTATCATATAAATTGATAATATCAATATCGTGCATACGAGACTTTCATATCCACTTAAACATAATCCCAATAGTATTTTAGTTCATTGTTAAAATTAAAAGTAGCTCAATTTCTATAGCAATGATTGTTGGAACAATTTTCATGGAGGTATTTCAGCTTCGCTTATGATAAACCGAAGATTGAAATACCAGCCCTTGGTACTATCAAACGAGCTCACTTGTAATATACTAATATACACACTAGTTGCTTTTGAGCATAATCGTAAAGCCTCTTTCGAAAAAGAGGTGCAGGAGGTATCTTAAATGGTTTTTGTTTCCATTCTCAATAGGAAAATGCTCTCCCAAATTGTAGAAAAATGCACTCAATTAAGGAAACTGAAGGTTCTCGGTGAAACATGTTGAATAAAAAATTGAATATGACACTCGGTATGTTTCACAAAAAATCAAAAAAGTAGTTTATTGTACAATTTTAGTAGTTACACCATCATCAGAACTGAGAAAAGTTATCAAATTACACGTTTCTATACAGAAAGCTATACAGAAATATTTACACACTAATAAACAATAGCCAATAAGAACAATTACAGAATAAGAAAATTACCAATGAAAACAAAGCTACAGGACGAATTATGTTTGAGGTACAGTTTTAGAAATACCAGAGATTAGTCTATGTAGAAAAATGAGTGATTCATATTAAATCCATAAGATATTTTCCTTACTGAAGTTGTTTACAACTAATTTCCAATTTAACAAACATACATTCCGAGATAGTGTTCGTGACATATTTTTGATCTACGTTTCATACTTTTAAATCTGTATAAAATAGTTTATCAGGACTAGTTATGCATGTTATGCATTAATGGTACAGTATTTATTCAATATTAATTCAAAATTTGATTTAGTTATTGGTTAATTTGAAATTTTCCGCGATTGATCATGTTCTAGTTGAATTGATACAATAGGCAATTCAAATATTTCAGAACTGTAGTTTCATAATAATATACAAGTTTTGCTAGCATTCTATACTTCAAAATTGGCAATTTTTTTGTATCTGTTCCTCAAATTAGTTTTAGTTAAGCCCGGTTGCACAATCTAAGCTTATCTACAGCTCAGTCGGATCGATTTTATTCACTATGGTAACAATTGCTGGAATATTTGTAAGCTTAAGAAATAAACTCAGTATAGCTGAACGGTAGGTAAGCTCAGATTATACAGCCGGGCCTAAATCAGATAATCAACTCTTGTTCAACTCGTTCCAATTTTTGAGTACAAAATTTGTAAAATCTCACTATACTTGTAAATAACAATAATTCTGTTCTTGTATTTCTGATAAGCATGTTCCATTAATACTGGAGTAAGGAATTATTATCGCAATAATTGACAATTGCTTCAAAAAAACTAGAATATTATTTATTTTAATTATAAACAATAAATACAAAAAAGATAACGACTAGAGTAGTAGTACTGAAACAGATGAATATACTGTTTAACTTCTTGATTTATGCATGCTTCGGATCTTCAAATCCTGCTTGTGGTAGTGTTCTCAAAGACGAAGCAACCCGTCTATATAATACACATTCTCTCTTGAAAGTCTTACATATAAATATTCTTCCACTATTGACTCCATTTATATGTGCGCAAGCAAGAGAAACAAAGCTTATATGTGAATTGGATCATGAACAAATAAAATAATTTGAAGAAAACACAACACATTCTCTTAGTGGTTATTTTATTAGTATCCATATTTCGATTATTCGTTGCATTTAGATATACCCATCCCCACAACTACTTCAGATTAGGTTTTTATACTTTTGTATGAAACGGATTTGAAGAGAGAATATATTTTATATAGAAAGAGGAATTTGTATCAACAGAATGAACTTCATATACAGCCGACTTAGTGATTTCTTTTACAGACATATATAATATAGAACGGTTCTTATAAAGCGATGTGGAACGATTTTATATTGAGATCTCACATCGTGACGTCACGATCCAACACGGCCGCGCTAAGCCATGGGCAACAAGTTCATTTTCTTGATTTTCAAACGATACACAATATATTTTCTTAGTGAAATCAGAAAGTTAGCTTATTCAAGTTTTAATAATCATTACAACATACATGAAGTTTATCTGAACAAAACTTTCCATTCATTATTCTCAAATTTAAAATTTTTATTTCCGTCATGTAAAACAATTACGTTCGAAAATATCGACTTTATTGCGAATTGTCTTGCAGCTAACAACAATAACAGTAATAAATAGAGTTGAACAGAAGACTATTCACAATGAAGTCGATATTTTTGAACCTATTCATTATTTTGTTGAAGTAAACTTCATGTATAATATAATAATTATTCAAACTTAAATACCTTTTTGATTTTACTGAGAGAATATATCGCATATGGCCTGAAAATCAAAAAAATGTACTTGTTGCCTATGCTAACAATGCTGAGCTATAGCCTTAGATCATTTAGAGTAACTAGACGGAAAAAGTCCCATAACACATAATACAAAGAGAGGAAAATATAGATTACTTCAGAGGGACAAAGAAATAAAATGTAACGAAAGACAATGAAGGAAAACGTACTGCGCATGTGTATCGAATTCAATCTGCTATTCATAAAAGTAATGAAAAGATGTACTTTGCAATTAGGAAACGGCGAATAAATATAAATATTATAGAAATAAGAACCCATTACATCAGGTGTTTGTGGACTTGACAAACCAAGATTTGACTATTGTCACGTTTGCGCAGTTCATTTTTCCAGCTTTCTCACAATATATCTTCCACGTTTCTCCATCGTAACCGTTCGCAGTTTCTTCCATCTAAGTACTATATATAATCTAAGGCTACGGCTTACCTTGGTCATGTTGGATCGTGACGTTACGATGTCATATCCCAATAGAACAGCATTGTATTCCACATCTTCAGATCTTATTTTTCCAAATGACGGTATTTTCGAGAAAGCAAAAATGCTCCAATATTGACTTACACGAATTTGGCTATTTTATTCTTCATTCGATGGCAGACCGACACCGTTTACCTTTATTACGAATCCTTATGCCATTCAAGTCTGATTAAGAAATTCACATATTTGTTGTTTGAATAATAAGAAAAAACACTAGCAAAGCACTGACAATTAGAGATTACTCTCAGATTCCAATTACTATAGTCTGAGTACTCGAAAGAAAAATATTTTAGCATGAAAAATCACATAGAAAATAGCGAAATCTGTACAGTTTAACAATAAAATTTTTGTGTGAACTCATGGGGCCTAGAGATTCGTAAGTAAATTGTACAGTGTCTGCTTGCCATATAGTAGCCATTGATATTAAACAAAATTACGAGCTTTGCGTAAGTCCACGTTTGGACATGTTCGATTTTCTCAAAAATAGCACAAAGCAAGAAATTAGTGAGTTGAAATATGGGTACTCGAGTGTTACGCACACATCCATGACTACGCTATATGACTAATTATAATTGCCCATTATTACTTTGGGCAGTACTAGTCTGATAATTTTTTGTTTTACTTATTTATCCAAGCTTTTATTTGAGCTGCAGTTCGTCTGTACAGTTCTTGATTTTTCTTGATGACTTCTTCGCACTGAATGTAGAATAGTAGAGTTTTGTTTTTTGAATGATCCTGGAAAACTTATCTTATTACTCGCTTTTCCGGCGTCTTCCAAGTTTTTCTTTGGATCTTTGGTTCTACAACAGAATTAAATTCATAAATTATACGTAACAGTGATGAAACTGCTAGTAGGGTAAAAAAGTTTTACTTTGCACAAGTTATGTATTACTAGATTGAGGGAAAGCCCCATAATTCACCTAAAACTGAATAAATAATACCATTTCAATGTTGTGGAAAATTTTCTACGGTTGTTGGTGAATATTCAATCTTCCTGACTGCAATGTAAATTACAAGAATATTTATTTTTTTCTCTTTTTTCGGGATAGAAATAGATAGGTACGCTAAATTGACACAGATAAATTGAACATCGTCTTCAATTGATTCTATTTTGCCATAGGAACAGTATTTTCACTCGAAACATATAAATGATGTTTTTTTTTTTCATGTTTCAAAGAAAGTTAAATGCAGTTAGGTAATTTCTAAATGTAATAGCTGTCACGACAAACTCTTTCTCTGGCTCTGATAAGAAAATTATTTGAAATAGAGTTTTGAGGCAATATAAATATTCGAAATTGTTTCAATTGAAAATATTCAAGTAAATACTGTGGACAAAAATATTTTCTATGTCACGTGTTTAAAGATTGTTGTTCAAAGCAATTTTGATTGCCTGAAACGCCTCTTGATACTACGCTCCTGGCACAGCCAGAAACAGAGCTCGTAGTACTAGCCTAATCAAAATAAGTTAATATCAACTAACCCCGTGATGAATGATATACTATTTCAGGAAAATGCACAAATTGACACTGACTGATTTTGAACGCGGTTTATATCGGTCAACCTATTAACTATCGCATTATTAAAACGTATAATAGAGTATAATTAGAGATAAACATAGTAAATTTTATTCAAGGAGCTACCAGATAACGCACGTTGCGAAAGAAAGAAATCATTCTTAATTTATGATGAATACTTTTCTTCTATAATACAGTTTAGGTAAGGATTTTTTCTCACTTTTAGGTGGAGTGAATATGAAATTTCTTTTTTTGATTTCATCTGTTGTAGACAACAGATCATCGTCCTGTGCGATTTAGGTAAATAGTGCAAATACTATGAGGGGAAACCAGAGAGGGAGAAACTTGAAAATTTATTATTTGATCTAAACGTACCGTGCTGATCCACGCGAGGTCGATCACACTTTTACTATTTTGGTTTATGAAAGCAAACATACCTGGTACGTCACCTTCTGTTTTCAATTTGTGAATCATCCCCATTCTTTTATGAGTGGTAGTCATCATGTATGATTTTTATTCAGTTACTTTCCAAATGATATATTTTTGAAATGAAACACATGTAGAATTTACGTATATCCATATATTTATTGAAAAGAAAAAAAAATCTGAGTAAAAAAAATCATACTAGCAAAATATGAAATAAAAGTGAACATATATTTACAATTAATTATAATTCCAATATTGAACAAATCTCCTTCATCTTCCTTCTCTTATCGTCGCCATTTTTTAGAAGTTCTAATTGCGAGGCGAATTCCCCAAAAATTTCTTCATTCACCATTTGTAATTTGGTGTTTATACCACACATGAATTCAGAATAATGCTTAAAGTAATTTTAGTTTTGCCGGAGCCTCTTCGGCGGCAGCCTTCTTCGCCCTCCGCTTTCGTGACACCGGTGTTGGCGTGGAGCATTGACGCGACAGGGAGTCCAATACCGATGTCGCAGGCATCTCCACCTCTTCCTCAACACTCTGCGAAGGACTTCGAATTTGGGAAACCGAGTTACAGGGTGAATTATTCACAAATTCCCTGGAACACCCCACTTCTTCTTGCTTGGCAAGATTATTGAAAGTTCTGAAACATATCCCAAACTTTTAGTATATTATATATATATATATATATATATATATATATATATATATATATATATATATATATATATATATATATATATATATATATATATATATATATATATATATATATATATATATATATATATATATATATATATATATATATATATATATATATATATATATATATATATATATATATATATATATATATATATATATATATATATATATATATATATATATATATATATATATATATATATATATATATATATATATATATATATATATATATATATATATATATATATATATATATATATACTTTCCGCCCTTCACGATGGAGCCAAGGAACTGTAAATAGACCAACAGATCCCAATCACCTGTCGCCTCTGCCCCAGAAGACTGCTCCTACTTCTCCCTCGAAAATCTCTGTCGCAGATATAGCCACCTCTGCTGCACTGTTCCCACTGTAATTTCATTTGGAACAAAATTATTTTCATTGCTTTAACTATTTTAAATTTTATGTAATAAGAAGAGTTGGCTTAAAGAATATTTTTTGTTGAGGTAACAATGCTTCGATCGACGTTGCCGGTCGCCAACTTTACCAAAAGTGTAAAATTTATAGAATTTCTGTTAAAACTAGAGAAACGCCAAGTATAGTTTAAAATAGATTAGTGAATATTCAGCTCACATCATTACAACTATCGTGTTTACTATCAAACCATCACAAAATGGCGAACAGTTTATTTAACTATTTCCTGGAGCATTTTTATTTTTCCAAAAAAGATCCTTACTCAAACCGACTATGGCATATTTATGAAATTCTTTTCACATATTAAATTACAATAAAATAAAGAAACATGTATTCAAGACTGATAATGTAATTATTCGAGATCAATACAAAATAAAAATACATATTATAAATTTTCTATGTTTTTCGTGAATTACCGTTCCATTTCGTAGTAGTTTGGCTTGCTTGCAGTGAACGCCACAAGAGCACCATTTGAAAAGTCAGCTAGATGCCGCGGGTTTTATGGTTAGTTCCATGTAGTTCGTCTTCATATTCAGTATCAACTGGTTGCTAGTTGTTGTCAGTTCTTCACTTCAGGTTTTGTTTGAAAATGGATATCCCATTGATAAATTTAGTAGGAAAATATCCGATTTTGTATGATAAGAAGAAGGGAGGGTAAAGAAATACCCAAAAGAAATTGACAGTTTGTCAGAACATTGCAGACTGTTTTTTTGGACCTTCATAAGTTGGGTTTGGAATATACCAGATAGACAAAATTTGGGAGTTCAATGCTAGAGGTCTGAAAATTGATGTAGAGTCTTGTTATAAATAATAGTACATTGAAAACTGTATAGACAAGTGTCGTGTGATACTGTATGAATCAAGTGATCAATGACTAAATCATATTAGTGATAGAAAATAGGAGAATAAATTCATCAGTTTTGTGACCTTAAAAACAGCTGTCAGCGAAAACAAAACGGAAGAGGCAGGTAACGCGCAAGCGTTTCGCCTGATAATTAGTGACTAAAAACACAAGACTGTAATAAATAATATTGTGAAACAAATTTGAGATAAAAAACAAAGTGAATCTGGGGTATGAATAAAAGAGCTAGAGGAAATGGAGGGGGAGATTACGAGAACATATTCAGAAGAAGTGAAAAAGTGATTAGGTCACCTGAACAGAGGAAAAGAGAGGAAATATCCAAAAGTAAACAAAACGAAAACATGAACACGGAGGAATACACAACAAATACAGGAGAGATGGAGGAGATGAAAGAAAGATGCAAAAAATGATGAGTAAAATGGATGAGAATACGAAGGATTTGAAACAAGAAATAAAAGAGATTAAGATGGAGATGGAGAAGAAAAAAAGCAGTTGGAGAAAGGAGAAGAGTATTTTAACAGAAAGAATAGAGAACTTGGAGAGGAAACTTGAAAATGAAGAAAGAGCAAGGAAAAAGAATGATATAATAATAAAGGGATTGCAGCTGAGGTCAAACACAGCAGACGAAGTGGCAAACTGGTTGGAACAAAAGTTAGAAATTAAAGTAGATGTAAAGAATATGGAAATTCTGAAAGAAGGTAAGGTGAATGAATTTATAAGAGCAGAATTACCAAATTGGGAGCAAAAGTATGAAGTGATGACAAAGAAAAACGGTCTGAGAAATACAAAAATATATATAGACAACGATCTTACTTGGGAAGAAAGGAAAATTCAAAGAGAAATAAGAACTATGCTTCTTATTTCCCTTTGAATTTTCCTAGGATAGTAGTTAATATAGGAGAGTTCTGGATCAAAAAACCTTTGTGGACAGCCTGTATATAGTGGTGGTGGCGGCGCAGCGGCAGCGAAATTCTTCATGGACATACTGTATGTATCTTCAGTTCAGCATTCCAATGATAGATGGCGTTGTGGTGCGGATCAGAATTTAGATGATAGATGACGCTGGTGCATGTTTGTGCATTTGGATGAGAGATGACACCAGTGCCGGTAGCGCGAAAATTTGTATCCTGGTAGTAAAATTTGAATTTAGGCTAGTAGAATTTGAATTAAGGACTTTGGAAGTGTGGTTTGGAGCTAGAGATGTTACAGTGTGATGGGGGACATTTGAATTTGGGCGGTAAAATTTGAGTATTGGTGGTAAAATTTGAATTTTGACAGATGTTGCCGGTGGTTTAACGAATTTGAATTCTTAGCGATGTGATTGACGATGTGAAAATTTATTACTTGGCATGGTAACAATCATTCATATTTTGAAATCTATGCTTGAAAGATTCAATTCCAAAATTCTTCAATACAAGATTCTGAATTAATTCTCCAAGTGCTCATAGTATTGAACTGATAATTCTAATTTAAACTCTTTATCAGTAAAAGGTCATGATCTTGGTTTGTTGTCTAAGATTTATGCCTAAAATTCAATACCAATTCTTCAATGCAGGATTCAATTAATTCTTGTAGTTCTAGAAAGACACGCGTGGAGCACATAAATTTCGAATGATGTACAGTGAGATTGAAAATTTCGAAACCGAAATTGATTTATATCACGTGTTTATTACGTGCTATGTAACACATAGCAAGCGAGTTCTTGATAAGAGAAATTTAAGAAGTTGAAACACATTGATAAGTTTAAAATTCAATATAATACATAATATGTTTCACATGTAATTTATTTATTTCAAATAGAAACTATTTCTTACATTAATCGTACAATATTTGTTAATGGTGTGTATTTGACAGTTTTATCATATAATATTAAACAGTAAGCAGTTATATTAGCAGGAATGTTTTTACTTGTTTCAAAAGTGAGTTCCAAATCTATAGGTCCAGACTTCAAAGTTTCATTCTGATAGAATGTATTCATAACAACAATGGGACAATATTTTAAGAATTGCTCAGGTGTGAAAACAGGTTCATTGTTCTTTTGATAGTAGGCAAATTGAAATTGGCTGTACATGTTATATAAATAGACCATTGATTATCATCAAAATTGAGGTTCATGTTATCATAAGAATAAACCTCTGCGTTCAATTCCACTTTGAAATTATTCAAATAACAATGATCAAATTGACTCATATTTCTGTTAAATTTATTCTTACGATCAGTTTGAAATCCAAAAATAATGAACCTAGGTTTTTCTAACTGCAGCTGTTTTTACAATCCATGTATGATGTTGAGTTGTAGGTAAAACTGGATATTCATGTAATTCCCATGCACGGAATGGCATAGATATTTCTGAATTATTCCCAATGTATTTAATAAGTTTCAATTTCTCCTGATCTGAAACTTTGATGTGTGGTACGTGCCATTGGATTTTTGTTAAATTAATCTTTAGGATTTCTCTCTCATCTGCTCTAGTTGATAATACTGCATTTTTATTGTGACAACTACGCAATAAAATCAATTATTGGCGTAAATTTCATTGAATTTTTTTATAGTCCTCAGCAAATCCTACTAGCATGTGCAAAGGTATACAAAAGCTGAAATCTCCCTTTGATTCATCAAAAGAATAAGTATTAGCCGATGGTGTTGGTAACCAACCAGCATTTTGTAAAGCGGAACTTTCATTGCCTGAATATAAGCAATAATGTTTCAGTGTTGTGGTAATTCCAGGATTACCTATTCGGTCTATTACGATTCCACCAATTTCATAGCGAATCTCATCAAAAAGGTACATTAGTCCATTGTTTATTAGATGACCCGTTTTAGTTGGTTTATTTTCATGATCTAATAATTGACCCTCAATATATATATATAACTATTTGATGGTAATGTGTATAGATCTTGTTGTTGTATAGATATTCTGATTTCATCATTATTACTCAATAAAGTTGGTAAATAGGGTTGATAAGTATGAGTTTCTGCATATTGTATTTTCTCATCCAAATATATACGTTCCGATATTTTTCAAATATTACTACTCATTTTTTGTAACACGTTGAGCCCCAAATTGTTCAAGTACTCTCTATTTTCCAATGTTAATTGTTTTTTCTTCTATTGGAAACTTGATTTCCTATTTTTTGATGCTGATTGTTGTACTTCTCATTTGGTATTGAACATTCTGTGAACATGTTCTTCTTTATATAATTCAGTACTACCATTATATATTATCCTCATTTTTTTTTTCACCATTTTTTCAAATGTAATCTGATTGTTATAGACTCTTCTTGGAAATTGACTGATTCTCTGTTTTGATCAATTATTTTAAGCTCAATATTATTAATTATGTGTGTGTTGATTGGTAAATAGATAACGTTCGAGGGATTTTCGCTAATCTTGAACCCGGAAGCAACGCTCGGGAAGAACTGGTGTATTCGATGTACGGGTTTGGAATTAGCGTAAGAACCAGTTACAAAGTTACACTCAATACAAATTGCATTTACTTTGATTATGCTTACAGGATTTTGAGATATATGAAGCGTATTTGCCTTATAAACTCCAGCATTAAAGCCCAATAATTCTCTGATGGTATCATATTGCTTTGTGAACTATCAACATACACAGTTATATCAACAAGATTACTTATTACTGTACTACCATTTATATTGGTTGATATTGTGAAGCGAGTCTAAAATTACGTGAATGATTTTCTCAAATTTAGGAGTGAAATCTATATGGTCTAGTAACATTATAGAACTTTTCTCATATTTGATACCCACGGTCTTTATCCATGGAGCAAAAAATAATAATAAATAAATGGGAGAAAAAACTTTTCAGAACTCATTTCAATGATAAATATGTTTTATTGAGTATATCAGTTCTGTATAAATTGATTTTAAACACACTTTGGTGTTGAAACGCTGTGTTTCAAATTGATTTATACAGAACTGATATACCCAATGAAACATAGTTATCAATAATAGATTAATTTATTTAGCACAAAAAAGCTATACAATAAACAAGTATAAAGATATTAGCTCCTAATTCGAATTGAATGTTTACATACAATGTTCTACTTGAATAATACTGTTTAATTCTAACTTTAAACATATTCAGTCTTAAATTTATAATATTTTCAGGTACACCATTATATAATTAAGAACCCTTGTTAAAGATAGTGTTCTGACCCTTGCTGCTACGTTTTTGGCATAATATGGAGTAATTTCTATTCCTAATATTATAATTATGTATTTCATTTTTTTCTCTCAATTCACCACTGTAATGCCGAGGGCATAGACCTGATTTTATTATTTGTAGAGAGTTATCACTCTCAATATTGACCCAATTCAACTCCTGTAACATTTTATTGATATTCTTGTATCTATCTCTATTTAATATCATTCGCATACTCATATTTTGTAGTATTTGTAGATTTTTATACTCCGCAACGTTACCTCAGAACAATGCTGTACCAGAAAAGTAATAATGTGGTAGCACAATACAATTATAGATTGTTTTTTGACTGCAAATACTTGAATGTTCACTACATCTGTCTAACAATCCAATTTTGTTTTTTGAACTTTTTCACATATGATATGGCTGTGAGAATTCAGTTTATCATCTACTATCATGCCAAAATATTTAATTTTATTAGTACTCTCCAGTTGTTCGTTATTAATTGAAATTAACATATGCTCCTTGTCACCATATATTTCGTTTTATTAATATTCAATATCAGTCAATTCATATTCAATCATTTCGATAGAGCCGCTAGTTCAATTTTCAATATATTTTGTATCTCTTTTAACTCTCCGTCGGGCGCAATAGTGGGAATAACGAGATAAGACGCAATGTGCTCAAAAGACACACCTACCAAAAACATGATCTATTCTAAGAAAAAAAGATTTTTTTTGGTTAAATGTCATTCTACATGACAACAATTTCAAGTATAACCATCTCACCACTGCACAGATGAATAAAAGTTCACTTCGATTAGGTTTTGAACACAAGAATTTTTTGGAATGACAATCAAAATTCACAACCACTTACTTACTCTTACTGTTACTCATAAACTAAATAAATACTGAATTTTGACAAAATTAATGTTTTAATATACAAATATATGTATAATACATAATTATTCATTCACTAGGAGTTGAGGAGTGGGGATTTGTAGCTATTTCATTGTAACGTATCTCACATGCGTAATTGGCATGGAAGAGACATATTGCACTTTTGCATTTTTTGCACTCGTATCTTGTTATTCGTCTTTTGGTGCAGTAATGCACCTTTGTCTTTTCATTGTTGTTCTTGAAGATGTTTCAGGATCTTCATCTGGAGTGGAGCGATATCTTTTCAGCCTTTGTCTAATGGCATACCAATCGTTTTTATGCTTCTCCTGTGAAGCTCTTTTTATTGCGCTCGACTGGTTGCGTTAGTATATAACTTGAGAGGTAATACCACATATATTCAACATTGTGAAAAATATCACCATTGGCCACCATTTGATGTTTCTAATAACGTTGAATGTAGAGCACAATTTGTCCGCGGTGTCCACAGCTCCCATAGGGCACGTTCGAAAATTGTCTCTGAGCACTCTGAGCGCGCTCGATTTGCTCCGTAGCGTTCGAAAATAAGATCTGGAGCGCTCTGCGTTCGTTTATTGACTCACGGAGCATCCTGAGCGCGCTCGATCTGCTCAGAGATCAACCGTCCAGATCTTGATAAAAGTGACGTTTGTAAATTGAGGTTAGAGGTAAACAAACATCAGTTATTTTATTTTCTAATACTCATTTCGCTAGGATGTTGATGCTGGTGGAGAAATTTTTGGCCGAGGCTTAGCCCATCTTGTTCTCATTTAGTAGAAGTTATATTCGTTAAATCGGTGATTCTAGATGGAAAAACGATAATTGAATTTTGATGGTTAGATATATATTGAAAATGAGTTGATTGTAGGTACAGTTGTTGATTTGACTTTTTCATGAGTTGATGTGATTTAATTCTTCTCTTTTGATCTGTGTAATAATTCTTCATGATTATTTCTTCTTCTAGTGAGTTGATGACTGTTTCAGATCCCAGAAAATGTAAAAAATATTGTTTCGATGGTGGTGAGTGTTATCATCTGCTTCTTTATCTTCCACTCCAGCATCTCGGAGTGTATTTCAGTCTCTCAACCCTTTGCGATGGTATGTCCTTTGAAGTTAATTTGTTACAAGTTTGGAGTTACTTTTTGTTCTTTCGCTCCATGGAGAAAATGCAATGATGACGATTTTCCAATGTAAATTTCAGCTGTAGGAGTATGCCGGATATCTCCGAAGACTCAATTTTTTGTATGAAGTTCTCCAGTTGTGTATACATCTTCAAAATGTGGAAGATAGGTATTGAATAAATGATGTATAATTTGTTGAAAAGTTTTTATATTTCAAGTTACGTAATACTATCGATTTCGGCTATACAGCCATCATCAGGCATTCGCTGAAAAATACATATTGCATGAATATTGTCTTATTTATGCAAATAAGAATCCTAAAAGGTGCGAGTAGAACACATGAAATTCATCGAAAAAGTTTATTTTTAAGCATTAAATATTGCATCATTTGGTTGATTCATCCTTTGGAATACTAATATTTTTGATGCTCTGTAGTTGATGTAAGATATTGAACTATAGAATTTGTATGACACCTGTTTATTACTCAAGAATTTGAATTTTCTGTATTGTCGCTGGCCTAATGAAATAAAATAATTGATGCAAAATTCCTGTTTTATTTATTTAGTACAGGGATCTGAGGGTGCGGTCCGAATCATGCAATTGCTACTCACAACGCTCACATCGCTCACAGCTGGTCCGAATTAATTTGGCGCGCTGATACTGCCTCAGAGTTTCACGATTCGGACCGTTCGTAAGCACACTTACATTATTGCTGTCATCTGTTATTGTATACATAGTCTTTACGGAAGGATAACCCAGATTTAGTTTTTATGGAGGCAGTTACTCTTATTTGTGAGAGTGATGATAGTGATATAGAAATGTTTATTGATTCTTCATCCTCGTCTTTATTTTCAAGTAGTGACGGAGATGATGAACGAATCCTCAACACTGCTTTTGTTTTTGGAAATAAAAGAGGTGAATTGGAGAGAAGACCTCGAATCCAAAATTACGCATAAGGAACAATTCCGAGGTACAGTGCTGAGGAATTCAAATCACATCTCAGGTACAAAAATCGACCCTCAATTTCTGCAGATATTTCATAACATTTCGCATATTATGAAGTATTTATTAATTTTTAGAATGTTTTCCATAACGTTTTAATTTATTCTTGGCTTCATTGGACCTGCTGTATCAACCCCTAAATCTGTGAGTGGCAGAGGGCCAATAAGTGCTGAGAAACAACTCCTTTTAACACTGTGGGTTATGGCTACTCCAGATTCAAAGCACAAATGAATCACTTACGGTTGTCGATATTTCAGGAAGGCATCACTTGAGTCATCATTTTGAATTTAACCACAGATCGATTTATGAAAAGTTTTATGTTGGAAAAGTAACGGTTATACGGAAAAGGTAAGTATCCTATGCTTTACATTGCCTAGCTCCCTGCTTTATAAAATAGCCAGCAGGAGAAAGAATACAGGAAGTTATGGTAGAATTTGAAAGATACAGTGCATTCCCCCAAGTTATTGGAGCAATTGACGGAATACACATTGAAATTATTGCTCCAAGAAAAGATGCTGAATCGTACATAGATCGCAAAAGATGCCATTTCATCCAAGTTCAGGTAATATTCGCTAAACTTCGTTTCTGTGAAAGCTTGTAGTCTCTATGTTGTCTGTTTCAGGCTGTCTGAACACACAATTTGATGTTCACCAGTGTGTTTGCTGGTAATGCAGGATGTGTTTATGATGCTCGTGTGTTTCGACTTTCTCCAGTTCAGAAAGAGTAGAAATCTACTTTCCAGGTGATTCTCATCCAATTGGTGATGCAGCATATGGAATCCATTCAAGTGTAATGGTACCTTTCAAATACAATGGCCATCTGAACGAACGGCAGAAAAATTTCAATTATTGCTTGTCTTCCGGTAGGATGTCTATGGAAAGAGGACTGTGGAAAGGACGATGGCGCAGTATTCTTGACTGCTTACCCATGGTCACAATGGAGATAATTCCAGAATACTTGCTGATTATTTGTGTTCTACACAATACTTGTATTCTGAGAGAGAACATGTTTGCTTTCGATGAGACTTTGAGAGTTAATTGGAGAGGAAGATTAATTTTAAATCAAAGAATATAGGGTGAGGCCAAGCGAATTCGTATCATAAATAATTTGATAATGAGAAACAATTGAATTATCTGTAATGCATGAGCAAATTGAAATTCTGTAATTTGTATTGTGTACATAATTGATAAATTTGACAGTATTTCACTTAAAGCGTGTTTCAAGAATCTTCAACAATCAAATGAAATTGGCTATATAAATAATTATCTAGAGAATAATTTCTTAATTATTGTTGAGTTTTTGAAAACTAGGCAATTTTTTCATTTGAACCAAAATGAAACATTCATTTCTGATTAGAAAAACGACAAAATGAAGAAAAACCTTATATATAATACATATAAAAAAGAATTTACAGAATATTATATGGACAAGATAACTGAAATTCAAAGAAAAAACTATATCTGAGAAAAAAATTATTTCAATTACCGAAACATGAATTGTAAAAGAATTATTTCTTTATAGCTTTGCAAAGCCTTTCCAGCATCTTCATCTTTTCTGCGTGCTGTCTTTCTTTCATCTCCATATAGCGACTTAGCGATGCCTCTTTTCTTCTATGTTTTTCATCTTCATGTTTTTCTTTTTCCTCTCTAGACATCCTACGGTCTTCTTTCATCTCTGAGAAATATACTTGGAGGCTTGCGTCTCTTTCAATTTTCTTTCTAGGAGGTTCATCAACGGCAGGTGGCGTGGGGCCTAGCTCAGGTGCCAATGCTTCTGGTTGCACCCATCCAGTTCTGCCGAATATTTCATTCATCCTCTGCAAAAATGATAACTTAGGGACATGATTTTAAGAATGAGAATATAGTATATCCTAATCAGTGGTATAATGGATAATAAGCAGTACTCACATCAAAATATGGCCATGACATGTTGCCGTTCCCCGACATATTGTTATAATCTATAATTTTCCTATAAGTTTCTTTCAATTCATTTAATTTGGATTGGCACTGGCTGTCCGACACTTCCAGATTTGAATTTCCTGTCTCCATGCGTGCGGCAATTTCCTTCCAAATTTTTTCATGTCTCTTATTTTCTTTTGTGAATTCTTCTCTACTTTCTTCGTATAGGCTCAACAAAAGCAGCACGGAAAGTGTCAGCTGAATAAAAAGACTTTTATTGCTGATAGTTTCTACGCAAAATTCATTTGATTAGCCTCATGAAATATAAATGAGTTACATAAATCCAATAAGATAAAGCCATCATCTACAGCCTGTGTTACTACTTGGTTTGCCCTAGATGTTGAGGGTGTTGGGCTCTTGTATATACTCACCAACTGCTGAAGATATACAGTGTTTTAAAATTTTAATAACAGTTTATTATTCTTCATGAGCAAACACTATAAGTAATTAATTCAAAATGGATGGATATGTACATCAGAAATGACTTAAATTTGAACATACAAAATATATGTTCTCTTAACTATTGGCGAATGATTTATTTGTATATAATCAGCCAATTTATTGCTCAAAGCTATAGAATATGTTGAATAACAATGCTTGACAAAATGAAAAACCATCTCCAAACAATTATAACCTCAATGATACAATGTTTATTATTACCCATCTCACGATGATCTTCCAATCTGTTTTTCAGTTGAATTTAGAGTTGAGAATTCGCTGGTCTCTTTTATGTACACAGGGACAGAGGTTGTACTCATTTTGATAAATTTAAACAAAAATATTTTGCATGTACTCTTATATTCATTACGTGTTATTACAGCGCTTACAGTACCTATCCTTTTGACCTGAACAGTGTAAGTGTTAATGATGACGTCATCTATGATGTTACAACGGTACACAGAGCAAAATTTAAGCACTCATTGTGTGAATCAGACCTGTTGTTAGCGCGCTATTGGTGCTGTAAGCTTAATTAGGACCGCACCATGAATGAAACACGTCAAATTCATTAAAATAGTTCATTTACAAGTATCAAATATTACAATTCAATATTATATTTGAAACAATTTTTCTTCAATGGGAATGAATTGCCAGCATGATCCTCAGAGGTCATCAAACAATATTCGGTGCAGCATCGATACTCTCGAAATTTTCTGAGGGAACTTGATCCATAGATCATCAATTTGACGTGATGCAAATGGGATTATGATTTCCATCGGCATACATGCAATTTCTTCCTCTAGCAGTAAAACACCACATCAATAGAACTTTTGGAATGAATTAAGAGCTGTAAGTCGTTGTTGGTACCAATCTTTCAATATGTGAACATTTTTTAAGGCGCAGTTTTTGTTATGTGCGTCACAGGAATCTAACTTTGATGGTTCACAGAGCTCTTTTAGAGATGCTCTATATTGACAGTATCTATTGTCTTCGATCTCAATATCTCTTTCAACCACTTCAATTCTTCATTTTTTTTAAACGTATACTTCAGAAGCGTTTCTCAGCATATCCTGAACAATATTCTCTAAAAAGCAATAATCTGTAACCCTGGATTGCCAGTCCAGACTATGGTGTTTATTGGACAACCATGAACCTGTCTTTTTGCTTTAAGTATCCAATTTAGACCATGAATAAGGGGATAGAAATATATTCGATCTGCAGAGACTCCTTTTGTTGTAGAGAGTTGGTGTCTTTTCTTTTAGTATTATCGTAGTGCTTATTGTCAATATAATGGGTGCGTGATCCGAGGATAGATCATAGCAGGATTCTATGTTTGTGTAGTTTTGAGAGATTCCTTTGGTGATGAAAATGTCTAAAAGATCGGGTAATTTGTTGGGGTCTGATGGCCAGTAAGTGGGTTTTCCTGTGCTGATGTAGTTCAAACCTTTCGCCAGAATGGCTTTTTGCATCCCTTTACCTTTTGGATTTCACAATCTGGATCCCCATTGTGGATGTTTGGCGTTGTAATCGCCGCCAGCTATAAATCTGTGACCCAGTTTTTCGAAGTATTCTTCAAACTGGAGTTTCTTGACAAGGTGTTTCGGTGGACAATATGCTGCTGAAATAGTGAGGGAACTGTTCAATTCATTCATTTTAATGTTTGTCGCTTGGAGGTATTCTTCATCGATCGATTCTAACTCGGTGTGCTTGATTTTGTTGTTGATGATTATTGCACTACCACCGTGCGCTGTACCATCAGGATGGTTAGTATGGTACGTTGTATATTTGGGGATTTTAAAATAGTTTTTCTCTGTAAAATGAGTTTCGGTAATTAGCATAATGTCTATTTTTTGTATATTTAGGAATATTTCGATTTCTTGCCTGTGTTGCGCAAGACCATTCGCGTTCCATAATACGATTCTGAGTGATTTAGACATTTCTGTTTGCAAGAGACGTGAGTAGCTGGGCTATCATTGTATTTTGTTGCATTATTTGGTTGAACATGGTTTCAAATTTATTCAGGAATGTGTTTAAAAATTCTTCGTTTGGAGAGTTGTTTGTTTGCTGGATCGCAGGGTCGGGACTCGCATTTTTCTTTGCCATGTTCGCATAGCTCACGTCTCTTCGCACATTTGGTGGCTGATAGTTGTAAATCCTGTATTGAGCAGTTTTGTTTCTAGATTTTTGCAGTTCTTGGTATGTTGTGCAGCCTTTGTAGTTGGCTGGGTGAGAGCCTGAGCAGTGAACACAGACGGCTGGTGTAGCTTTGGTTTTCTTACATTCCTGTGTAGGGTGATTGTCAGCGCATTTCACGCAGTAATACGGTCTAGTACAGTAAGTTTTTGTGTGTCCGTAATCTTGGCAACGTGAGCACTGAGGAATATCTTTTTTAATTTTAGGCGGCTCTACTGTTATTTTGGTTCCTAATAAGTATTTGAGGTCGTATATATTTTTATTTCTCCCAGATGGTTCTTGGTCGACGAAAAATATTGGTAAGGCATTTTTTGTTTTCCAACTTCTCAGATTGGAAACATTTCTTATTTCAAACCCTTCATCTTCTAAGGCTTCTCTGATGTAATTAACTGGGATTGAGTGGTGTAAGTTATTGATTACCACTGTATATGCTCTGTCTTGTTTTAACTGATAGGTGTGATACGCTATCTGCTTATCATTAAGTAGGTGTATTAATGTTCTATATGAAGTGTGAAGAATTTGTATTTAGTTTTATGACATTATTTGAGAGAGACTTACAAATGTATTCCGTTTTGTTGAGAACAGTTTCAAGGGTTTTCAGCATTAATTTATAGTCCGTTCCTCCTTGAATAAATATTGGTTGTGGCTTTGGATCAGTTTTGGGTTGTGGTGTATTATCTTCTATTTCTAGTACTGTAAATATGTTGTTAGTTGTGTTGGAATTTGTAGCTCTTACGATATTTGTTTTTTAGTGGTTTTTCCAGTTTGGTGGTCTGGTTCATTTTTTCTTGTTCGCTTTGATGTTCTTTTTACTGGCACTACTTGCCACTTTATGTTATTGCTGTCTGTCGAATTGTTATTATTTGTAGTATTATTATCGTCAGAAGTCATGAAGTTCATAGGGGATGGTAGCATTTGACTGCATCTGTATCCAGAAGTTACAATCGGAGACATTATGGGTGATATTGTGAGTGTAGTTGTTGTGTAAGTGTGCTGTGTTGTCGCTATAGTAGTTGTGACTATTGTTATTATGTTTCCATCGCTAGTTGTTTGCATGTTCACTATTATTATTTTTATTTCTCGAGAATTGAGCTTTGCGTTGCTGTCGTTGGCAACACTCGCTCGGTCTTCGTGGCGCGTTCGCGTTGCAAGTGCGCGCTTGTTTCGATGATGTGACTTGTGTCTCACTTGTGGTTAGGAGAAGGTCAACAGTTTATTTTTTTACTTTTTGCACTGATTTCTCTTCCAGATCACTGATCGCGGCTCACTATACTCAAGGTAAAATTTTTTAAATTTGTTTTTTTCAGGTAATATATGAAAGATAGATTTATTTTCGTACTGATAACCTACGGTTTGTATTCCGCATGGTTGCCAACTGAAGATGGTATCAGAGAATAGAAATCGAAAAAAACCACGAGCACTTAACACGATTCAACACGATCACTATAACTGTTATATAACCGGTTTTTTACTCACTTGTTTACAAATTTGGACGCGCACACAAAAACCGACAATCTCTTTTTTCTTTCTTTTCCAAATCTTGCCTGATATTAACAGAATTTTCAGTTACATGTGAATGGATACATCTATTCTAAAAGATCTGCCTTCAGGCGACAATAATTTTTCAAGTTTCTAACACAGATTCATCCACATGCGAAAGGATTCACCTGCTACTATAGATTATAAAATGTGGAATTAGTGCCCCTATTGGCAGTAAGAATTTTTCCTTCTAGTTGAATAATAATAATATTAATTTCAAAGCAGATATTGTGGCTCTCAGGACGAAATAGCTTTAAATATGCAAACAAGCGATCATGTGCCTGTTGAATAATCAAATACAAGTTAATACTCATAGTTTTTCATGTGGACTCTTACTAACAGTTTGTCGAGACTCGCTGTTACGATTTCAGAAAGAGGTCCTATTCACTTCTTCCAATGCAAGGGTACGAATGGTCTTTTGACAAAGCGCTTAGTATAGTTTTCTATCACCGAATGAGAATAACAAATTTCAAAAGTTTAGTAGGATTCAAAAACTATATTCTACTAGGAGCGTATTGATTCCGTTCCTCCTGGGTATTATAGTTGATCAAATAAACTATTTTCCACAGTATCAATTTCAGTAATATATCCTTTCTTTCATCTTCGAACCATGAAAAATTTTTATTTTATTTATTTATCCATTAGACAAAGTTCACCTCACGCTGTTCATATACTTAACCTTTTCAGTACGGTCAGGTGAAGTAATTCAATTCAAATCAATAACAAACTTCTTCACAAATAAGATAATACAAAAGAACGAGGTACAGTTAGTTTTGAACTCAATGTTTCTCAATCTTTAAGGAAAATTGGTCATTATACAACATTTTCAAACTGTTAGGAACAAGATTGTAGATGAATGGATAATTGTAGGTGAAGCTGCAATTGGAGAGTGAAAAGCGGTGAATTGGAATGTGTATAAGTGACTTCTCAGACTGAAGGTGGCAACAGTGGGTTGGCTCTAAATATATGTCTAAATTATTTTTACAGAATTACTTGATTTATAAGTAGAAATAAATAGTAATTTTGATAAATAAGTGAAGTTGGTGTCTTAATCAAGCTCCTATAATTATTACAGTTTGTATTTCAAACGCAGTGAGTGAGAATTCCATTTTTTCCTTTATCCTTTTCTGTTAAAGTCGTTTTTAGCTGATTTAAGCCTTGCTAACCTAAACGTGTCTAAGTGTAATTAACTTAAGTCATGCAGTGTTCTCAACTGTATTGACATTCAATATGGGAATCGAAGAAGAATCTAAGTCCTGTAGTACATGCAATGTTGAATTTAACGGAAAAAAAATTATAGGCTGCGATGGAAAATGTGCAGGTTGGTTTCATCTGCACTGTGCTAAGTTGAAGGAGAAAGATTATAATGTGGCGAGGGCCAATCCGAGTTCGAAATGGTTTTGTAACTCTTGCATGAATGAAGTCTATGAATTAGAAAATAAAAGTATGCGAAATGAAATGCAATATTTGAAAAACGAAATCATGGGCCTGAAAGAAATAATTAAAACTCTTGCAGCCAATGAAATTGATGAAAAACTTGAAAAGAAATCTTATGCTACTGCAGTAAATCAACCTTCTATAGTTATTGAACCTAAAACTTCGCAGAACTTCACAAAAACTAAGGAAGAAATCAAACAAAAGATTGATCCGTCAATATTGAAAGTCGGTGTCTCAGCCGTTAGCAATATTAAAAATGGTGGCATTGTTGTCCAATGTACAAACAAAACTGATTTTAGTGTGCTCAAAGAAGCTGCAGAAAAAGAACTAGGCAGTAAATATGAAATTGAAGAAAATAAAATGCGTGATCCTGAAATAAAAATATTCGGAATAATGGAAACTATGGAGAAAGAGAAAATTGAAGAGTGTATAAAATCTCAAAATGACTCTAGTGATAATGACGCGTTAAAAGTAACATATGTTCGAAAATTGAAAAATGATTCTTATATGGCCATAGCTACCACAAATAATAATTTCTTTAATAAAGTTATGAAAGATGGCAAATTATATATCAGCTAGAAAAGATGTATTGTCTATGAAAATCTAAATGTTTGGAGATGTCAAAACTGTGCGGGTTTCAATCATAAAGCTGAAGACTGTCGGAATAAATTGGCATGTTTTAATTGTGGGGGAGAGCATTTAATGAAGGATTGTGCATGTGAACATATTGAATGTGTCAATTGTAAAATGACAAACAAAAACTTCAACTTGAAAATTGATGTAAATCACAAAGCTACGGATATTAATTGTCTTATGTACCAAAGAAAACTTGAGATGTTACGTAAAAAAATTAGTTATACATAGCAATTAAAGACGAACCATGTAAAAAACTTCGGTGTAGTATTTCTTCTGAATATTCAGAATATTATCCCGCATAAGAATAAAATAGAAAATTTAATCCATGAAAAGAAGTCTAGTTTATGTTGTTTGACAGAATCAAGAACAACTCAGGATATAGACAATCATGAAATTGAAATCAAAAATTATAATTTAGTAAGATGTGATTCTAGCAGTAGACATACTGGAAGAGTCATGCTGCATATAACAGACAATATAACTTATAGAATACTCAAAAATTACAGTATTGAAGGAGAATTATGGTATTTGTCAGTAAGAATTTTGATGAGTGGAAAACAGTTTATCGTATGTTGTCTCTACCGATCACCAAGTGCTAGTTCTTCAAAATTCATCGATTGGTACCGTAATTGGAGTAGTAGTACGCCAGCAACTAGCGATATTATTTTACTGATGGGGGATTTCAATATCGATTGGAGTGATGATGACAGTTTTTACACAAGAAAATTTAAGAATTGTACTAAAGAAGCAGGATTCAAGTAGATTATTACTGAATATACACGAATTACGAATAAATCGAAGTCTATTATTGATCTTGTAATTACAAACGATCCATACATGAAAACGGAGCTGTGGCACTCTTGGAAAATCTCCGATCATGACATATGTGCAATTTACTCAACTATGATTAATTCAGTAACGCATAGTGTTAGAATTGTTACAGATATTAAAACTGATCAAATGATAACTAGTTAAGCTGAGTGCAATTGGGAGTATGGCATTAGTAACGTTAACAAATTGTGTGACATTTTTTACATTAATATTATAAAAACAAAAACAGAGTGCAGTAAAATAAAAGTTATCAAACGAAACTTCAACAAGCCATGGTTAAATGACACTGCTGTTCTTCAGACTAGAAAAGAACGTGATAATAACTACCGCAAGTTCAAGCTCAAAAACTCGCGAAATAATTATGTTACGCTGCTCCGAAAATGTGAAAAAGAATACTATGAAAGTAAAATTGATTTGAATAAGGGTAATCAGACTGAGATGTGGAATACCCTAAAATCACTCTCAGGAAAAAAGTCCGTTAAAAAACGAAACAATATCTCATACAAGAATGAAGTTATTGAAGATGATGAAGAAATTGCGAATGTATTCATCGAGTACTATATCAGCAGTATAAATGATATCCTAGCCAAAATTCCGAAAGATCGCGTTACCAATTTCAGTGCCAGTAATAAGTTCAACTGCAATTTTCCCAGATTCGAAAAACTTTCCATCAATAAGTTGGAAAAAATTTTATTCAATCAAAATCCAAACAAAACTAGTTGGGATGGAATAGATATCAAAACTATGAGATATTTATCTCCACTCATAGGATACCCGCTACTGAACATAATCAATACGTCGTTAGACACTGGGATATTCCCAGAAAGACTTGAGGAATCCTTGATTATACCGATTCCAAAAGTATCCGCAACATCTGAAGTGGAGGAGCATAGACCTATTAACATGTTGGTTGCAATTGAAAAATTACTAGAAATATCAGCATACAATCAAATTAAATCGTATATTGATAAGAATAACATACTTAGTAAGTGGCAGTCAGGTTTCAGAGAAAAACACTCTTGCGAGTACGCTATCCAATTCATACTAAAAAACTGGACTCTTTAGATTGTGGGAGAACAACTTGTGCTGTATTTCTAGATTTTCAGCGGGCGTTTGAAATCATAGACCGCAAATTATTATTGGAAAAATTAAAGAACATGGGCTTTGATAAGACTGTTCTTAGTTGGATACAAAGCTATCTAGAAAATAGAGTACAAAAAACCAAGTACGGAGATAAGATCTCCGACAAAAAATTGTGCGATAATGGTGTTCTACAAGGCAGTGTCTTAGGGCCTTTACTATTTATTCTTTATATTAATGATTCACCGGATGTTCTACACGAGTGTAAAATTCATCTCTTTGCAGATGATACTCTAATATTCTTAGACAGTGACAATCAAGACATACTGTTAGATTCATTAAATCAGGATCTGAAGGCTGTGAACAATTGGTTAACTATGAATAAACTAAAACTAAGCACAAATAAAACAAAGTGTATGCTTTTAAAAACTAAGAAACATCATCAAGAGACTGGTAGTACCAATAAAAAAGTTATTATAAATAACAGTGAAATACAGTTTATGGCTACTATAAAATATTTAGGAGTGACTATCGACAATAAATTGAAGTCAAAATTGTCTAGAAATTCACAAGTAACTCTCTGGTTGAAATAATGATGATAAAGCAAAATGATATTTTTCAGGTTCTAAATTAGGATTGTATTGATGATGATTATTCATATGCGGATGCTTTCTCTTCTTCAAATACATGTTTTCGATTATTTTAAAAAATGCATGAATACACCGGTGTATTTATCAAAATTGCCTAGAAATTCACCAGTATCTCTCCATGGTAGAAATAATAATAATAAAACAAAATAGTATCTTTCAGGCTCAAAATCAGGATTGTATTTATAATGATAAATCAAATACAGACAGTAGTACGACGGTTATCAATGATGTACACAACAATACAAATGAACGAATATTTTATTCCAAACACCCTGACTATACATGAAGTGACTGGAATATTTATGACGTATTATGAAGGATAATAATAATAACTGTCTGTTATTTAACACTAGAACTGTAGCACTCGCGTGGTTTATCGGTATGTCTGTCTGTGCGTATGTCAACTGCTGACGTCCATCGCGCATGACTGCCTCAGCTCGACTGGCCGGAAATGTCAAAACGTACCTCACGTTACGCGTACACGCCGTTCGTAACTCGCACATAACTTCACATCATACACAAAGTCGCGCACATACCATATTTCTCCGCCACTAATAAGAAGTTCGTCTCTGTACCGGGCCGGCAGTCTCCTGTCCCGCGGAGGGCTTCTCCTAATCGTTTGAGAAGGTGAGTGCTGTTGAATCTCGATTTCTTGTGTGGCTGTTTCCCCATCTTCATTGCCGGATATATATATATATATATATATATATATATATATATATATATATATATATATATATATATATATATATATATATATATTGTGAATGACCAATTAGATCTAGGTTTCTCCCCCCTTATTCACTATGTTAGCACTTAAGATTAGTTGTCTGTTGTCTACCTAGTTACCAATCAGATTCCAGCAGAATATTTGATCACGCAAGAGCTTCTGAAACCTTCCACACACAGCTAAAAATTTTAGCTCTCTCCAAACACGCTAGATAGCGCGAAACTGTTCAATTTGCTTCATAAGAGTGGACACTCCCAGTACTCCCTTTCCAAGATAATCAAAACTTGGATCCCAGAGTCCATAAGCTCATTGCGATAAAGGGTGCGCTGTAGTGGTAACTACAAACAACACCATCTATCGGGCACAAATACCCATTACACGGCTGACAAGATGAAAAAGAAATCACATAAATGAAAGTTTCACACAAAAACTCTGAAAAATGTGAAGTGCTGTGCTATGGAACATTCATTTTGGTTGAATCGAAAACAACTAGCCGCATAATATTTGAATCTTGTATTTGAGACTCCTATGATATGATTGCATAAAAATTTAATTTTGGTTGCAATTAATTGAACCAAAAGGGCCCTTTGCTTCTCGAGGTTTTCTAATTTTCCGAATAAATTCAAGGGAATTTGGCGTAGAATGTTAAAACAGTGCATTTAAGGACGTTATGGAGTTTGTGATACGAGTCTCCTATTTTTCGAATAAATCAAAGGCAGTTAGCCGTAGAATGTTGAAATTATATATTTTAAGACTGTTATGGCATGGTGATGATGAACCTTCAAAGCGGAAATTTTTAGTGCATTCTTGAAGCTTCATTTTTTACGATCGCACCACATACTTGTTATTTGTATAAGTGAGTAAAAAGTTACAGATAATTATGAAATTTCTAAAATATTCCCTAGATCAATTCGAGCGAAGTAGTTTCAATCAAAAAAATCTGATGTGGACATCCTATAACTATACATTCATCGAGATGTTCATACACATTTTTATAACAGCGTAGCTGATCATATGATAAATTGAATATGAAGTTTGGAGCTTATATACTGAGAAGAAATTAACAACTGTCAAACTTAAAGTTGACAATGACAGCTGCCACACTGATACAATTGATAGTTGATTTTAACATAAGACTCCTCAACTGAGTGCAGCAACAGTTCTAAATATTCATTTTCAACAATCTACGGTGAAGTGCCTTTTTGACTGAATCGGTTGCAATCAAAATTGAAGACTCATGATTCATGTACTATGTCATTAAAGTCTCAACTACAAAATTAAAAATTTCTATGCGGAATGATCAAAAAAAGTTTCAAGTGAAGTTTTTACCTTGTACAGCTTCATTTTTTTCTAGATCTGTTAGGCCAGCTGTACTTTCATTGCTGATATTTGTATTCGATTTGTGGTCCGACAAAAATTTTCTAGTAATTTCTGCTTCATCTCATGAAAAATCATAGGGTAGATGATATTTCGAACTATTGCTAATAACTAGCTGAGCCATTGTCATTCCACGTGAAAGCCTTAAGACGTTAAAAGATCAATTCAGTATTTCTGATCAATTCAATACAACTATTTAATAATAATAATGAATAGAGAGTGGATCCATAAGGATAACGCTCACGCTAAATATTGAAAGCAACAAGACAATTTTTCAAAATCTCATCCATAGCGATCTTACAAACTGACTGGATGGCACATACTACGTCTTTCCCTGGAACCGTATTGTTGGTTGGACAGTCTCTCCTTGCTTTAAGTATGTTCCCGTAGCCTCGCTACTAACATTTTTTTCCATAAGCTTCCCGTGCACGTCCAGCGTGCAGAGTGGTCTAAACGCCGGAGCAGTGGTCTAAACGCCGGAGCAGTGCTGTCTGTTTTCCCGGGTTTTTTCAATAACACTAACCGCGAGACTTCCCAAATGTCCGGGTAGTTCCCTTCTGTCAGAGCTTTGTTCATAATGTCCTTGAGTATCTCTGGTTTGTTTTTAGCGACTATTTTGACTATAGCTGGTGCAATGTCATCCGGCCCTGGTGCTTCATTGATTTTTAATTTGCTTGCTGCATTTCTGACCTTCTCTATGGTGAAGAGTTTTATTTCGCCAGCCTCTACCTGCGTCCTTCCGATTGCGTCTCTGAACGGGAAGAGCTCTTCCGCTACTTCCCGCTCTTTGCTCAGGTGCAAAGCCGCCGGTGCTGCCATTTCAGTTTTTTTTTCATCACTATGTTGTATGCCTTACCCCATATGTCCTCGTTTATTTCATCAATGAGCTCAAACCATTTCTTCTTCTTCTCTTTTTTGATAATATTTCTTAGAAGTTTTTCTAGAGCCCTGTACTTCATCACCTCTGTATCTTCAGTTGTATTTCTATCGCTTCTTCTAATCCGCCTTGTTACTTTTCTTCTTGCTTTTGTGCAGGCTTGTCTCATCTGCATAATTTCATCAGTCCACCAGTATGGTAATGTTTTCGGTCTTTGGCAGGATTTGCTCGCATGCTTCATTTGTGACACGTTCTAGCGCTGCCGCCGTTACTACTTGACCGATCCCCAGTCGTTCAATCGATTTTAGGAGTTTTCCTTCGTTCAAGTTTTTACAATTCCACTGTACCATTTGTTTCATTCCTGTTTCTGTTTGTCCGGTTATATCACCGGTTAATTTGTATGTAATGTAGTAGCGGAGGCTCATACTTTCCTCGTCTTCCACCCTCCATTGTTGTACATATAGAAGGAGTGTATTATTACATATTGTTGAGTCAATGTTAGATTTTCCGTTTATGTTGGAGAAAGTAGGCTTTGACCCGTCGTTCACTATTGCTAGGTTTAGCCTCTCTATTGTCTCTAGGACCGCCATGCCTTGTTTGTTGGTTCAAAAAAACAAACAAAAACACCTATAAATACGTAGTTTGCCAATGATGTTTCATCTAAATATATATATATATATATATATATATATATATATATATATATATATATATATATATATATATATATATATATATATATATATATATATATATATATATATATATATATATTTCCGGTCATGCGTGATAACCACTACACCACGCTGGGAGACCTACTCAGTTATATATATATATATATATATATATATATATATATATATATATATATATATATATATATATATATTTATATATATATATTATAAACCTGATAGTCATTGTTGGGAGTAAAGTGGAGTAACATATTTTCATTTCAACACATTCTCTATGGCTATCGTCATGTGAGTTTGATTTTAAACTTAAATAAAAGGATAAGTATCTAGAGACTACTGATTGCGTACATTTTTTTAGTGATATTGATTCAAAGTTCCGGTTTGCCCGAAAAAAACTCTGACAACGCTGTGCTGATCAGAATATTCTTATGATGGGTATGTAACAAAAAAATTTGTCAAATAAACAATACTAATACAATAACTCCTAGAAATAACTGTATATCACTTGTGAACTAAATACTTATTTGTCTTCGTGTGTTTGTTACTGGGAATCATTTGATGAGTGTAGCAGATTTCAATGAATCAACAATTTCTTGAATTGTACGCTGAGTCACTGTGGCGATTGCCAGACTAGCGCAACATTATATTAAATTTCCATAAACTGCTTATGATATACAGAGAACTCAAAATGTCTTCAATCAAATTACTTCATTACCAAGAGTCATCGGAGCTATCTGTAGGTATACAAGTTCTAGACTTGGGAAAATAGATTACATCTGATTCATTGATTCATTCTAACAAACAGTTCATATAGAAATTCAGTCACCGGAACATGCTGATGTTAAATTATTCCGCAACAGAAAATTGTATTTTCCAATTAACGCTTGAGTTGTTGGTAATGCAAACTGAAAAAATACAAACATAGTTGCTGGATGGCCTGGCTCGACTCATGACTCAACCATATTCAATAACAGTTTATTAGGAAGAAATTCCGACAATAACATGTATTCTAATCCAATCCTTCCAGATGTGTTTGCCAGTATAAATATTAATCTAAGTAATTTGTACAAATAACAGATTTGTAGGGAATAGTGGATATGATATCAGAAATTATCGATTCACACCACTTTTGAATCCAATAACGAAAGCAGAACAACTACATAATCAGGCTCTTGTGAGAACGCGTGTGAAAATTTGTTCAATTGGAATTTGTGGAAGACGATTTTCGATCTTTGTTTACGCATGCTGTCTAAAATCGAAAACAGTACTGATTGTAATTTTAGCCACAGCATTTCTACATAATTCAGCTTATAAAAATAACAAAAATGAACCGACAGTTGAACAAGAAGAACATATTCTAGAAGCTCTTATTAATAAAGGTCAAATTCTAAACTTACCGAGTGCACAAGAACAGGGTGGAATAGGATTTCAAGTGAGAAATATGATTGATATTTTTTTCGCAAATTTAAATTAAATATTTTTATTATTATGAACCTTGATGAATTATACATGTATTGTTGTGATAATGATTATACAGTACAGGTAGAATTTCGAACATTACTATCAATTCAGATTTTTGATTGCTAATTTTCGACCCTCATCATATTTACCATTCAAACACAGATTCAGTGGTATTTTCAGTTATACCTGGACATATTTTTCTTTAATATCTCAAAGAATATGCCCGATTACCTGTATTATAATTGATGGCACTCTTCTTGGTTCCTAGAGAACTTTATGCTCTCATAGTATCTGATTTGTTTTGGTTATGTAGAGCAAAAATTTGATCGAAGCTAGCTCCAGCATCAGTACCAAAGCTTGGAACATTTCTAAACGAATTCAGAGTGATTGTACTTCCATTAGTATCAGCAGGTATCAATGAAGAGGTCGAATCAATATTCACATCTTTATTGTCACTTATCATTATCATTAGTTTCACATTGGTGCTATCATTTGAATCCATTTCTATATTATCCGAATCAAAATAATTTTCCAAGCCGTAAATGCTGTTCTTATTTATGATTGATCGAGTCATACCAAACATTGGATCGTTGATTTTAACATCCGAAACACCAGATCCGGTTTTCGATATAGAAATTTTTCCATCTGCTGCTTGTTTCCGTGTTTTTTTTTTCAAGTTTCGGAAATATCTTTTCTATTGTACTGTTGTACTGCGTATGTTTAGAAAGATTGGAATCGAATGAGTAGGAAGTATGAGATTTAATTGCCCGGTTCACCTAAAGATTATAGTGTGTTGAATTCATATGTACTCTTCTGCCAAGCTGCTTATTTTTCCTTATTTGTTTTTGTGCTCACTAATATAGTTCTATACTTTCCTAGAATATTCAAAAATGTTATCTTCTCCTTACTAGTATAGTTTGAATGCCACAGTCGTCTTTGCTTGTCTGTCATCTACATTGAACAAAGAAAGCTATCATAATAATAATATATCATTTGTGAAGAAAAATACATTTCCATACTCGAAAAGTGGGGTGGTCACAGAACATGTTCAATTAGTACAAATTATACATACATACTGTGGTGCAATAAAGTATTTAATTTACAAGTTCAGTGCAAATGCTCGCAGTCTCAATGAGTCTTGAACAAAATGGTTTAGATCAAATCAACCATTTTTTTCTTTGTTGGCTGCGATGCCATTTTGAGCGGATACATGTTTTTCAACGAAGGATGACCTTCAAGAAGTGTACATTGGGCATTCGAGGAGTAGATAATGTAGATCATTGGGCTTATACGTGTTGCATATGTCTCTGGTGGGTCGAATTTATGGCAGGTACCATCGAAATTAATATAAAACATCTTTGGATTGATCACTCTGATTTGGGTAGAAATGATGAGGATTTTGTAATCGATACCAAGAGACAAATGGTGTTGTGTGACATTTAAGAGTTTGAAGTTTGAGTTGAATGATGGATTGATCATTCTTTGTGTGTGCAATAAATAGAACATTGTTATATGCAATAAGAATGTGATCCATTTTTACTTACTTGTACTAAGTACAAGAAAGTATTGTGGTACCGACAAAATTCACCCACTAAGATTTTGATAGAAATATCCGTTTTGAGCATCTCCATCAATCCATTTTGACTGTCTTTGGTTCGTGCGTAGCTCGCAAATCTCAAAACTGGCTGAGAGTATAATATTGAAATTTTGTATTTGAGACAGGTATAAGGTCTAGTTGTGGACGTCGCATTATGGTTCCAATCGTCTGCACTGGAAGTGCACTTTTCTTCAAACTTTTTTCGAATTTCTCCAATAAATCCAGAATGATCAACCGTAGAATGTGAAAATTCAATATTTGAGCTTGGTGTTGTGTCAGAATGGTTATCTGCTATTCTTGTATGAATCGGCCAAGCCAGAAGTACACTTTACTTGAAACTTTTTTTCAATTTTTAGCATAAATTTAAAATGATCAGCCGTAGCATATTGAAATTCAATGTTTGAACTTGTGGCATCAAAATAGCTATCTACTATTGTTGTATCAATCGGCTGAGCCAGAAGTGCAGTTTATATGTATAACAGACATGCAGAATTTGCCGTATTGAACAATCAGTTTGATTGAAATGATAAGGTAGGCAAAGATATTCTGTGGCCAATTTTTTAATTTTGTTTGACATTGTACATATCAATATATTATAAAGATCATATTAATTATACTCTGAAGTGACAGAAAACTCTATTGGATGAAGTGTATTTATTGGATGATGTACTAGTCACGTGATGTTCACGTCAAATTTTTTCTTTCAATGTTATATTACTCTGGTCATCCCAAATCCATCTAGATTGTATTGAAATAAGAACTGTTTTTGAAGTGTATGCTCAGTTTTTTTTGTGTTGTCTTGTTTTAGCTGTCGGCCTATCAATTAAGCTCAGTAATTCATCGAAACAGATTTTTGGGTAGCGGTGATTAGGCATTAGTAAGATTTTATTTCACCAACTACATTCTGCTGGATACCAGTATTTTAATTTTCGGTTGACCCCCCTCTTGCCGTACAATATAGTTTGGGGTGATTTTTGGTCATTCTAATACATTTTCGAAAAAACGTGTTTGTCCTTTTCCTATAGCGTTATTTTCCGTGAGAGCCCAAATCTCTGCTCCACACAATAGAGAGGTAATAAGTACTGAAATGAACAGTTCACAGTATGTGTCCCAAGAATATGTTTTTGTCATTATGCGCTCTATATCTCCGGTAATTTTATTGGCAAATGAGCCACAACTTTCAAATCTCATTACTAGAGATGTGTACGATTTCGCAAATTTTATTTCTTTGCCTCTACAGTTCAACTTTCTTTTGCATTTTAGGGGTCTGTCTCGATGAAAATGCATTATTGTGGTTTTTTCAGCATTGACTGTCAGTTATAACTTATCACAATATTCCGTTAGGACGGTTAGTTCATTTCGCATGTCTCGGGGTGACTTGCAGAGATAACAACATCATCAGCGTATTCTAGTGTGAATATGTCAGTTGAATGGTAAGTAAAGTAGCCTTCGAGAATTTTGTTTCGTAAAAACTCTCTAAAACTGATATATAAAAGACAAAAGTAACGGACTGGTATCTTCTCCTTGTAATACGCCTTTCGTCATATCTATTTTTCCCGATTTGGTATTATTTATGTTAATTTGCATGCAGGCATGATCAATAATGTTCCAAAGAATTCTCATTATTTTTCGCTCATACCGAGTTTGAAGATTTTTTCTCATAAAATATGATGTGAGACGGAATCAGAAGCTTCTGGGAAGTAGGAATATATCATAGACGTTATTTCTACTTCGTAGAATTGAAGTTTGTGAGATAGAATTCAAAACGAACAAATTGTCTATGCATGCTCTTCTTCGAAGAAATATGAAATAAAAGGGTGATTAATCCCAAAATACTCACTTCTTCTGAATTTTCACTCAGAAGTTTGAACAAGCCACTGTGTTTGACGACAAATAATGTTAAACAAACACTTTTTGCCAATCTAACTGTTTTCAAACGCAAATTGTAAAAATTAGCGAAAACAAAACCAGTCTTACAAACACATCTTTTGTCATAAAATATTATGTCCGATAATCTGATAGTTCGTTAACTTCGACGTAAAATGCACACGTGCAGTGAATTTTTCATTAAACCTATACTTGAATTGAACTGAGGATGAAGTAACCAACATTTCTAAACTAAACTGATGCAAGTGCGCATTAGTGTGCAATAATGCAGCTAGCGAAAGTTAACCTCAAGCTGAAATTATAAGATGATCAAAACACTTGCTATGTTGTTTCTGCACTGTAGAAGGAACATGTTGTCTTTGACAGCTTTTTTGTTTTGCTTCCTATCTCTCAGGCACTGATGAAGATATAATAAATATCGAAACGTTTGCAATAAAGGAGATGACCTAGTTATTTATCCTCTTTGTTATCCACAATCCGACGACTTTACCACAATATTATTATTATAATCATTTTAAATCTCTTAATACCCTTACGGGTGTCGATATTATGCTATAATTTTTTATGTTTAATCTTTTATTCTAGTTTTATACTATATTATTTACAAATTTTCTCCATTCTTTCCTGTTCATTGCTGTTCTTTTTGCTTCTTGTTTGTTAGTATTATTTCTGTGCAGTAATTCTTCTATGCTGTTATCCCATGTTTTTCTTGGTCTTCCTCTTCTCTTTTTCCTTATTATTCCAGCTTTCCATACTTGTTTTGTTTGTCTGTCTTCTGCCATTCTTGTTAAGTGTCCATACCATCCTAATTGTTTTTTATCTATTGTGTTGTGAACAGATTCTATTTGTAGCTTATTTCTTATTTGTTCATTTCTTATTCTGTCCATCCTAGTGGCGCCCTCTATTCTTCTCAAAAATCTCATTTCAGTCGCTTGTATTTTGCTTTTATTTCTTTTGTTCATTATCCACGATTCACATCCGTATATTAATGTTGGTCTGTATATTGTCTTGTATAGTGTTATTTTCGTTTTCGTTGATACTTGTTCATTGTCTAATATTACTTTGGTATCTTCTCTCGCTATTATCATGGTTTTAGTTTTATCTGCATTTATTGACATGTTGTGTTTTTGTAGCTCCTCGTTCAATACATTTAAGTTATATTGCATGTCTGTTTCATTTTTAGCTAGTATTGCTAGATCGTCAGCAAATGCACATTCAGCTATCGTTGTAATAGCTAGATTGTGGTATCCAATTTCCACTTTCTTCGTTTTAATCTTTACTTCCTTTAGGATATTGTCCAAGTATATTATAAACAGGATAGGGTTTAAAGCTCCTCCTTGTCTTAGCCCTTGTGAGGTGGTAAATTCTTTCGATACTTCATTTCCAGTTCTTACATAACTAGTTGCCCGTCCATATACACTCTTGATGACTTTTATCAGTTGTTCGCTTATATTTCTTTCTTTTAAGATTTTCCACATCTTTTCACGCGATACTCTGTCAAATGCTTTTTCCATATCTATAAATGTTATATAGAGCTTGTTGTCCTGGCTTATCGCCGTATCTATAAGTTTTCTAATTGTAAATTTTGTTCTCCAATATTGCCTCATACACTTTAGCTGTAGTACAAAGCAACGATATTCCTCTGTAATTATCACAATTCCTGGTATCACCTTTTTTGTGTATGGGGAATACCACTGCCTTTTCCCAGTCCTCAGGTATTCTTCCTATAGACCATATCCTATTTACCATCTGCAAAAGAATTTGTTCGCCATCCTCTCCCATGTATTTCACTTGTTCCGATTTGATTTTGTCGTGACCAGGTGCTTTT
This sequence comes from Dromius quadrimaculatus, assembly GCA_963989225.1. Lineage (NCBI taxonomy): Eukaryota > Metazoa > Arthropoda > Insecta > Coleoptera > Carabidae > Dromius > Dromius quadrimaculatus. The sequence continues at coordinate 45,860,326 of OZ022326.1, read as the reverse complement.
CCATTTCTTAGTTTTTTAAGTACCGTTTTCAATTCATCTTCAGTTATAGTTTCGCTTTCGCTATCTATTTGAGCTCTGTCCGGTGATTGGTTCTCTTCTATTCTATCAATAGTTTCATTTTCTTTAAGTAAAGCCTCAAAATGCTCTTTCCATCTTTCCATTATATATTTGTTTTCATTTATTACGTTGCCATGTTTATCTTTTAGTCGTTTCAACGACATTTCTTTTCCTCTCCCACAACTTTTGAGGGTTCTAAAGAATAGTTTTTGATTTTCTTGAAAGTTGGTTTCTAATATATTCCCAAATTCTTCCCAGGTTTTCTTCTTTGAGTTTTTTATTATTTCTTTCGTTCTATTTCTTTGCTTTTTATATTCTTCATAGTCCACGTCCTTCTTGGTATTAAGATAATTCTTCCATTTCTGTTTCTGTCTTTTTACTTCTTGTTTAACTTCCTCATTCCACCAATGAGTTTGTTTTCTATTTTTTATGGTCCTTGTTGTTCCACACACGCATTCAGTTGCTTCCATGATTATTCTTTTAAAAATAGTCCACATTTCTTCTATATTGTTTTTGTCTGATGTTGGTGTTTTATTTATTAGTTCACTTACTTTTTCTTCGTATTTTATTCTAGTTTGAATATCTTTTAATTTGTCTACTTTCGGCTTTGGTGTTTCTATTGCTTTTATGATTGCATCATGCTTTCGTTTGCTCTCCCTCTTAACTTTAATTTTTGCTATAGTTAGAAAGTGATCACTACCAATTTCACTTCCTCTTTTAACTCTTACATCCATCACATTTTTCTTCAATTTGTTGTTGGCTAAAAAGTAATCTATCAAAGATTTTTCGTCTCTACTTTTAACTTCTCGAGTGTACTTATGAATGTATTTATGTGTGAAGAGAGTGCTTAGAATTCTTAGTTCATTTATGATGCAAAAATCAATAAGTCTGTTACCATTGTTGTTTCTAGTTGATTCTCCATATATTCCCATTACTTCTTTTAATCCTTCGTTTGTATTACCTACTCTTGCATTTAAGTCACCTGTTATATATATCGGTTCCTCTAGCTTTTCAAATTCCAACTGCAGTAGATCCCAAAACTCATCTTTGATTGTTTTACTCTCGTCCTCACTTGGTCCATATATTATCATTATATTTGCTGTAATGTGTTCAACATCTTTAAGTTTTATTATCAGTATCCTTTCGTTTATATATATATATCCATTCATTTATTGATTTCTCTAATTTATTATGTATTATGCAGCCCACACCTGCGCTTGCTCTATCATTATTTTCAACTCCGCTATATATTAATATGTGGTTATTTCCTAGCTTTGTCATTCCTTGTCCTTTCCTTTTTGTTTTCGTTATGGCCAGTACTTGCAATTTAGCTTTTTCAAACTCCTCTATTAATTCTTCCTCCTTTCCATTTAAACTTTTAATGTTCCAAGTACCAAGTAGAATTGTCCTTTTCGCATGCCTGTTCGTTTCCGTTTTATCTATCACTGGTAGTTGTTTTCCTAATCGTTTTTTGAATTGCTTTGTGTTTCATTTTTTTGGGCTACAATACCATTTTCATGCTCATCCCAGTCATAAACTTCTTCGTCTATTATCAATTTTTGGTATCCTATCTTCACCATTTTTCCTTTTGTCCTTTCCTCTTTTGCAATACTCCGGATTTCTCTTTGGATTCTCCGTTCTTCCCAGGTCAGATCATTATCGATGAAGATTTTTAGTTTTTTAGTTTACTTTTGTTTGCCATAATCATTTGTTTTTCTTTCCAGTTGAATATCTCAGCCTTTATTATTTCGTTCTTTGTGCCTTTATTCAGTGTCCTCAAATTATTGAGATCTACTTTCACATTCAGATTTTCTCTAATCCATTTTCCAATTTCTTCTTCTGTATTTAGTGTTAATTTCAGACCTTTTATTACAATATTATTTCTTTTCTTTTGCCTTTCATCTCGTTCTGCTTTTCTTTCCAGGTTTTCAATCCTATCAATTAGGAGTTTCTTTTCTTCTTTCCATGTTTCTTCTTTCTTTTCCATTTCTATTTTTAGTTTGTTGATCTCCTTTTTTACTTCATTTGTATTTTCGTCCATCTTGGTCATCATACTTCTCATCATCTCCTTCAACTCATCCATTTCTTTAATATTTACAGTATCCAAAACCGTTATATTATTATCTTTTGGCTTATTTTTTAATTCTTCTCTCTTCCTCTGTTCAGGGGAGCAAAGAACTTTTTTGCATTTGCCGAATATACTATTATAATTTTGTTCAATTATTCCCTGTTCATCCTCCCTTTGTCTTTTGTTCATGCTCTGCCAATACCACCTAAATTTCTAGTTTCGATTTCCAAATTTTCTTTACACCACACTTTTAAATTCAAGTTAACTTATTAGATCTCAAACTTTAGATAGTAAATACCTAACTCGTTCTTACACTTATATTTTAATTACTACACCACTGCTTAAATCTTATATTTTAAGTATTAGATTTTATATTTGAAAAACACTGAGTTTTAACTATTATTGAAGTACACCACTGGCGCTAAACAATTATTTGCATGAACTGGCCAGCAGACCACCGCCTACCTCTCTACCGCACAAGCTGAGCACTTCGAATTTGACTAATGATATTGTTTTATCTACTATCATCTAAACACACTTCTCTTTATGTACACATCACTATACACCTTTTAAGTCCAGTTTTATGATACTTTGCTTTTAGTTAAAGCAATAAGTCCCGTTTAAATCGAGGTTTTTTACCGGCCGCACTAAAAACACGCGTACACTATACTGTCAGTCGCTACCAAAAATACCAAGAGCAAGAATATTATAATAAAATACATACTTCTTGTAGAGCCAAGATAGAACATAGTTTTGGCATAGTCAAACAATGTTTTCGACAATTATATTAGTGAAAATTGAAAAGCATGAATATTTGTGCCATTTTATTAGAGCATGCTGCATGATGGAGAAAAAATGAACGGAATATGATATGCCAAGAACTTCAAAATCCAAATTGGAATACTATAATTTATGTGAATCTTATACTCATAAACATGGTATTGAATATATATGTGAATGGTTGAATAATTTCACATTTTGAAACAGAAAATTGGATAAAAATCATAACACGAGACAAAACTGAATTTCTATTCACATGATTACAGAAACTACTCTTTTTTGGACCCAATTCCAATTGATGTTCCTAAAAGCGAATGCTTTCCAGATATTTCTAGAGTTCTTCTTTCATACGCCTCTAATTTTTTTGTATTTTATGTCATTTTTTCCTTTTCTCAGTAGAGCTATCTTATTGTTAATGATGACTTTTTGTTGAACTATATTCTGACTTCTTTTCGTTGATATTAGTATCAATATCTATTGTTTTTTCTTCTTGAACACCTACCTCCATTTCGAGCTCTTTCTGGGTAATTCTATTCCCATTAGCCTCAGAACTAAAATTTGGGAATATATTATCTCTTTCCTTGAACATCTGATTCAGTTCCCTGGAACAACTCTTTTTGTGATAATGAGTCAAAGTTAACCTTATCTTGTGGTCTCTGTCCAAACTCTTGAATTTATCCTAGACCTGTCTGGCCGTTTACATATATCCGTGGAAGGCCATTTGTTGTGTGACATATTCCCACTTTTTTTTTGTTTTGTTTTGAATCTTAAATATTGCCCTACTTTAGGCTGAAGTTCTTGCACCAGAGAAACTATATCTGTATGAACAAAAAAAATTATAGTCCTAGCACACATCAAAAATATTGTTTAAAAACAAATTCCTACGTCTTCATCATGTGGCATAATTCTGCCAAAAATTGGCGAGTCAGACATAGATGGCAGATTGGCAAAATTTCGTGAGTTTAGGATACCACCCGTACATAAAATTACACCAAGCAGATTCTTTTGTATATTTTATTAACACAAACTACAATTATGGTAAAGTTGAAGTAAAAATGCTATTGTATCAAAATTACGCTAGGCTTTGATCTATTTGACGCGATGATAAACGCTCGAGTCCCTAATCTTGACTGTCCGTGCTAGGGCGGTATATTTGTCAACATATCAGCCGACACCACGATTTACAACACTGCGTCAGCAAAATAAACAAAACACGTCTTCTCAATTATCAAATAACCGGGTGGTCCATATTCCAGCCGATACTGAGAATTAATATAATATAAGTCAGCATAAACAAAACATAACTTTTCTCAATCTGCAGAATTCCATAACACATTTAATATAAGTAAAAATTAGATATACCTCTCATAATACTTGCATTGAGACAACGCTTTTCGACGCCTGTTTTGTCAGTCGAAACAAAACAGTTTCCGACAAATGCGAGTATAGCTGGGCAGAAATGAGCCTGTTTCTACCCTTGTGGAGAAACAAGCTTGTTTCTGCCCGCTGAATTGGTTTCTAAGATCGTTTTATCCCTGATTGAGTCGCATTTGTTCATTGTCAATCTCTAAATGAGAATCATATAACCTCATTTATTCTGATAGTTGTTGTATTCGTAACTGTAAATTGAATTAAAAAGATGATTAGTTCCAAGAAAAAAAATATTAATACGACAATTTTAAGTACATCACAACATCTTATTGATAAAGCACAATCAGCTACTCTCTACTTGTTACCTGCAAAATCATAATCATTATGAAAAATACAGTGTGTGGCACGGCACAAAACACGATTTCAGCCGAAGGTGATGCCAGCCCTTGCTTCGCTCTGCTGGAATCATCTTGTTACGTCCTCAGCCACACAATGTTCTATTAAATAGATTAGTTAACATACTCATCAATTTTCGAAAAGGGAATTCGAGTATACTCGGAGTGCACTCTGGCATATATTATACGTATTTGAAATGTTTTCAGCATTCATCTATAATTATTCTTACGTTTTATGTCGTCGTCCTCAATGTAGAATATGGAGTTGCCGGCCATGTCAATGTTTAATGAAACATTTGTTCCAAGTATACGAAAAATCGTAGCAGAACGGCTCATGCGCATTAGATGAAAAGTGTTCCAAGCGAGAAATTACTGTTTTCTTGATTATGCTGTTATCGTTCTAACAAGAAAAGAATAGATTGTGGGACGGTTTGGTTATAGTAATTTCGGTACCACGCGAAGTCCAGGTATCCGTTTTGAAGTCTTGTAGAGTATTTGACTTTTTGAAATTCAATATACTGATGAAGAAGATAGTGAATTTGTAACAGATATTCCTGAGAGCTAGAATAATTTGGAAATTGTCGAAGTTTCCTCAAGATCTCGTCGAACCAATCTGTGTTCAGAATTTGAAATTGGACAACAATGCAACCTTTCTGTCATAAAATATGGCGCCGAGACAATTCTTCTTGCTCGAACTTTTTGATCCCATGTTTCATCTCCTGTGATGATTGAATCAAGAAACTCTTTCCCCTTCCCTTTAAAACTAGCGAGAAATTTTGGGCACATTGAACGCGGTTCAGTTTTGGTTTTGCGATGAGCGTTCTCGCGACCCACCTAGCTAAGAACTTTCAGTATTGCAGATTATCCATCAAAATTAAATGTATGTAGCCTCTGCTACACACTTCTTAAAATCTTTTGGCCAGCTCAATATTGGGTAATTCAGCACAAGATCCTTAACTCCCCGTACTATTTTGTCCGTGTGCGACGGTTTTGGGAATTATTGATCATTATCGTGTATAATAGAGTTTTTGCATTCTGATTTAGGGAAAGCGCATGTATAGCGCAAAAATAGTGGGAGAAATGATCGCAGAAAATACAGTTCGTTCCACAAGAGTATGAGCGAGGGCATGCTTGCGATTTTTGCAGACATCAATGCATAAACACACGAATAAAAAGAGATTCGAAGAGCTTGCTACTTGGATCTGTAGGGATTTATTTATCATTGCCATCTCTATATAATGTATTAATATATGTTCAATATGTTCACTTGTTGAGTATTGTTGTATTGATGATTGACAGATGACAGAATAAAAAAGTATAATCTTAAAAGTATTGTGTCGCGTGTTTTATTCAACCGTATTTAAGAAAACTGATAGCCTACATTGGTTATGGGCCCAGATGCGCAACGTGCGTGAATAAAAATATGGCAGATAATAAAAACTCGATGGAAAAATTGAACGGTGCAAACTATGCAACATGGTCGTATCAAATGCGAATGGTGCTGATGGAGTACGATCTTTGGACGATAGTTGAACCCGGAGAGAACGAACCAGCGGGAAATGCCAGCGCAAAAGAGAAAAAAGAATATGTATCGCGTCAAGGAAAAGCTCATGCCAAAATAGCCCTCGCACCGCAAAACAGGTATGGGATGAATTACAAAGGTTGTATGCTCCAAAAGATAGTAGATTTCGAACCGTTCAACTAAGGAGAAAACTGTATTCGTATAAAATGCATGATTATGAATCTATGGAGAGTTATTTAGGTCAAATTAATAAAACCGTTGCAGATCTGTCAAATATCGGTGATAAAATAGAAGACGGAGATCTAGCGATGATGATACTTTGTGGATTATCGGACGATTGGGACACAGTAGTCTCCGAATTATGCAATCTCCCGGAGGAAGAATTCACTAGCACCACGATAAAAAGACGCTTACTCGCAGAGGATGCTAGGCGTAGTAAGAACAGCGGTAATAAACAGCAAGTTCTACTAGCGAAGACAAAAATGTCAACAACAAGAAAATTTCATAAACAAAGAAAACCATCGGATGGTATGCAAAATGAAAGGAAGAGCGAACAAGCTAAAGAGAAAAACGTACGGAAAAAGAGCCTTATCTGTTATCATTGTCAGGGAAAAGGTCACATTGCTAGATTCTGTCCGAAGAAAAAGAATATTGTGGTGAATATGAGTGCATGCTGTGGAAAGGCGAAAATGAGCAGCGACAGCTGGATTTTAGACTCCGGAGCTACTCATCACATGACTCCAAACGGAAATTATTTCATGGAAATTGACAAATGTACAGATATCGATGATGTAACCATGGCAGATAGAAGCACCACACCTACCATAGGAAAAGGCACTGTAAGGGCCGAAATTATAGGTAATGTCAATTCTGTTCAGGAATTCAATGCTACAAATACTTTGCTGGTGCCTGGAATAGGCCATGGGATTATCTCCGTGGAGGTACTAACCAAAAATAAGATGAAGGTTGTTTTCGATGACAAAAGTGGTTATATTCTAAATGAAAATGGGGACCTGCTCATCGAAGCGAAAAAACGGGATCATTTATACGTCATTTGTGCAAGACCGTTCGTGGAACCCGAACTAAACTCGATGTCTTCCAGCGGAAATTCAGCGAAGTCAATCGACTTATGGCATAGGCGCATGATGCATGTCAATCAAAACAAGATCATGGAAATGGCGAACGCAAATTCTGTTTTAGGATTGGAGATAAAGGAGAATACTTTGATTCCATGCGATAGCTGTTTAGCAGGGAAATCGACTCGCCAACCTTTTCAGAAGAATCTTGCTGACAGTTCGAGAACAGAAACAGAGGTACTGGAACTTGTGCATGCTGATCTGATGGGACCTGTAGATGTACCAAGCTGGGGAGGAAACAAATATTTATTCACTATAATAGATGATGCTAGCCGCTACATCTTTGTGCGATTCTTGAAAAAGAAGGGAGAAGCTCTTAGTGAATTCAAGAAATGGAAAGTCGAGGTGGGAAAACAATCAGATAAACAGCTGAAGCGACTCGGAACAGATAATGGACTTGAATTTTGTTCTGGAAATTGGGCAGACTTCTGTGCAAGTGTGAGTATTCGTAATGAAACGAAAATGGCGTACACTCCGCAGCAAAATGGCGGGGCGGAACGTCTAAATAGAACACTTCTAGATCTAGTAAGAGCATAAATTAAGGAGACTGGTCTACAAAAAGGTTCTTGGGCCGAACTGGTACATACTGCAGCATACGTAAGGAATAGTGTCACAAATACTCACAACAAGGAAAAAACTCCCTATGAATTGTGGACGGGAAAGAAGCCTAGTGTTAGACACATGAGAGCGATTGGTTGTGATGTGTTTGTACATATTCCGAAGCCAAAACGTCATTCAAAATTGTCAGCTAGAGCCGAAAAAGGAATGCTAGTCGGATACGTGTTGCACGGTCGTGGATACCGTGTTTGGATGCCTGCTACACAACAGATTCAGGAGTCACGTGACTGCGTATTCGTTGTAATGTCTTCGAAAAGAGATCATACATCCAAGAAGAACCTTAACCACGAAGAAAGATTAAAGAATGCTTTCCTAGTTGAGAACGAGAAAACGGACACGGAGGATGACAATACTGAAAAGGACTGCATTGTCAGCAATTCTGATCGCGACAATGATCTGGATTCTGAAGAGAATTTCAAGAAAGTGCACGACCCAAGGGCATCGACGCGACGTACCGAAGTATCGACTGAGGATCATGGAACTCAGAAGAAAAAGCACGGGATGACACTACGTTCTGCAGGATCATGTTTCACTGAAACACCTCGTTCAAACATAATAGAAAGTTTCGATAAAAAAGATCCTTTGAGCTATCACGAAGCAATCACCTCCGTGGGATCATCGCAATGGTTAGAAGCAATGATCGAAGAGTTCGATTCTTTAAAGAAACATGAATGTTGGGAATTGGTTCAACTACCACCTGGTGTAAAACCTGTTAAGATGGGTGTACAGGTGAAAAATTACGGGTGATACACATCGTTTCAAAGCACGTTTAGTTGCAAAGGGGTTCACGCAAATCAAAGGAATAGACTACAACGAGATTTATGCTCCAGTCTCAAGTTTTGAAACTACTCGTCTACTGATCGCAGCTAGCGTAGAGAAAAACTGGATCATTGATCAATATGATGTGAAGAGTGCCTATCTCCATAGTGATTTGAAAGAAACAGTCTACATGGAGCAGCCTGAAGGTTTTGTGTACAAGTTGGACAGGAAGAACTCGTTTGTAAACTGAAGAAATCAATTTATGGATTAAAACAGAGTGGCAGGTGTTGGAACGACCACTTAAATCAGTCTCTAAGGAAGATGGGTTTTATTCGTAATAAGATTGATCCTTGTGTTTACGAATTGAATGCCGAAAATGGAAGAGCTATTCTAACTGTTTACGTAGATGACATGTTGGCTATAACAGAAAATGAAGCTACAAGGCTGATAGTTGAGAAGTTGCTCGATCGCTGTTTTGAAGTCAAACATATTGGAAAGATCTCGCAGATGTTAGGCGTTAAATTTGAAAGAGAAGAAGACGGCAGTATCATACTCTCTCAAGAAGATTATATAAATCAATTGATTGACAAATTTAATCTTTAGGATGCGAAAGGAATCTCTACGCCAATGGAAATAAAGCCATATTCACAAGAGGAAGAGTACACTGAAGATTGTACGAATCTTCCATATCGCGAGCTTATCGGTGGACTTCTATATCTTTCTCAAAGAACACGGCCTGACATAGCGTTTGCAGTAGCTAAACTGGCTCAATATTGCTCACGTTTTGATACACGCCATTGGAAGGCAGCAAAGAGAATATTGAGATATGTGAAGGCAACGAAAGATTATCGAATCACATATCATGCCACAGGTCAACTACTTGCAGGATTTTCTGATGCTGACTGGGGGACATGTACAAAGGATCGCAAGAGTATCAGTGGCTATCTAATCATTTTAGCTGGTGCTCCCGTATTTTGGAGAAGCGCGAAGCAGACTGCGATTGCACTAAGTACAATGGAAGCTGAATATATTTCAATGGCTGCCTGTGCAAGAGAAATTGTTTGGATGAGAGAATTTCTCAGATCATTGAATCTAAATGAAATGGTTGGAGGAGAAACGCTGATCTGGTGTGACAATCAAGCCGCTATTGCACATGCTTCAAATCATATCGACAGATCCAGTAGCAAACACATCGCTATAAAACATCATTTTGTCCGAGAAAGAGTGATGGACGGTACAATAAAATTAGAGTATGTACCATCGAATCAGAATCCAGCCGACCTGTTGACAAAGCCGCTGAGTCGCAATCTTCACGAGGATCATCGTTCTAGAATGCTGCAGCGACCTATCAACAAAAGAAGATAGATTCGAAAGGATCATTAAAAGAATTCGTGATCCTTCCGAGGGGAGGATTGTAGGGATTTATTTATCATTGCCATTGATTGACAGATGACAGAATAAAAAAGTATAATCTTAAAAGTATTGTGTCGCGTGTTTTATTCAACCGTATTCAAGAAAACTGATAGCCTACAGGATCTCTGATAAAAAGTTTTAGGATTATTATACTAATTTTAGATACATGAAAAAGAAGAACAAAATAATATTTCAAAATATTAGGGACAAATCAAGGAGGAGAAGAATCAATATTTTTAGTGATAAATAAACACGAAACAAGTACACAACAAAAAAGTAGATGAATATATAATATGGACAACGTTCGATACCCAATATAAAATTCAATTAACACTAGACCGACTAGTCTGAAGGTAGTCATTAGGTACAAATAGTGCGAAATTGACATTACATACAACAAGAAACAAACTAAATTTTACTGATCTTCAGACTCTAATAATGTTGAGGAATCATCATCATCAATTTTTCCAATCAAGTTGATAATAATTTTATCGATGATGTCTTCAATGCGTCCATCTATCTCCGAGTACTCATTCTTGATTCGAATAATATGATCAACATATTTCTGCCACTCGCAGAGTTTTAGTGGGTAGTATCGCTTCATTGATAACATTTTTTGAAGTAGTTATGGGAAAAATCCCAGTTGTATTATGGAAGGAGTAATTTTAGTGGTATATGGCTTTTGCTTTTTATTTAACCATCAACTTTGAATGTTTTTTCAGCTGGTTTGTACTTATTTGTGAGGTTCATTAAATCACATTGCCGCATTTTTGGTCTATTCGAGCACTAGAGATATTTGATAGTAACCAAGAATATTTTATCGGTGTTTTACTCTCCACAACCGAATGATATGTTGTTTCATCAAAAACTAAGATCACCTCTGTTGCAATATTTGGATTTTCCAAGAATTGTTTGATGAACATTTCATAATTTGATCGACACATTTGTCCATGGTAGTCTCTAGACGCAAGGAAAACCTAATGCGCTTCCACTTATTTCTAATTCTTCTGGAATTATAAGGACTTGAGATAGATACAGTTGAAAGAAAAGAAAACAAAAAATCAATTGATGTATATCTTGTCGTAATATTTATATGTTTTCCGGACAGAAGACTTCATTCAAATTGGACGAATTAAAGTCCTCTTTCTGTGGTTATTGCGTCCAATGATCCATCTACTGCATACGATTCATCTCCTTCTATTAGTGTGATGTGCTTATGCATCAAGGCAGAGGATTTTGAGGCTGATGATGTTGACAGATACATACAGACCGTGGTAGTTTTTTGTTGGCTATTCGCACGAAGCTGCTTCAATTTGTACCCTTGAACTACACTGAGAATCTCTCTTTTTGCAGCAAGTAGACGCATGAGATTGAGCGATTCGAGATATAGTGCGATTGGGGCCAAAAAAGCATCAACATGATGTTGTTCAGGATTTTGATTTCGTGACTTTGTCTTATTTGTTTTCTCGGCTTCTTTCTAAGCTAATATGTACGCCATCAGCTAGAATGATGCAGACTCTTGAGATCTCGCTTCATTCTCCAGCAGCTTTCGTTTACGTTCTGCATTTGAACATCTTTTTGCAACAGAAACTCGATTGGTTGCAGCTGTGCCCGTTAATAAGAGCGAAGGTTTTGTTGTCTCATCAAGTTAATAGTTGTTGTGTGCCAGTTCTAAGTGCATCACAATCGAATTCTTCATCTGGAACGTTACTGAACCCTTTTCGCTCGGCGAGATGAGGAATCAAGAACTCCAGGATGGCCTCATACTTGTACTTCGATGTAGTTATTGGTGTAGCCGCATGTCCAAATTTTGTGTTTTTTTTTTGTCGAGCTCTGCTATACCGTTAAATTTTTTCGCATCCTTCCCCTTGACCTGCAACTAATTCCAAAAATGTCAGCAGATATATTGTCATAATAGTCTGAACTAATATTTGTTATATCAACTGAGAATTAATGAAAATTGTTACCATGGTTTGGAATAAAGAAATTTCGGAGCAGAATTAAACTCTGTAATAGAGTACTTTCGGTGCACGTGATAGAAAAGTTTATAAGTTTCAGAAACTATTTCTTCATAGAACAAAAAAGACAGCATTTTCCATGGTTCCATTAACTAGTAATGATTGATTTATTAATGACAAATCACTTTTCCCAATCTAGAATGTCTTTCGAACTTTTATCCGTTTATTTTGTTATAATCGTTTCATTCCTATTATCACATTTTGAATCATACTGTGGCTATTAGTCATTCTAGGTCACCGTAGCTTCAGATTGCACATGAGTGTTTCTAGGAATTTCAAGTGTAATTCCAGCCCTCTTAATTCTATTTATCATATTTTTAGATGTTTGTATCAACTCGGATCATTTACATTGGAATTTTTTTATCAAAGTGATCAGAGTTGACACATCTTTTATTTTATTGTTTTAGATTTTGTATTTTTTGATGTTGCTATGACATAGAATAATGGAATTGATTCATTAATTTCTGACTTGAAAGATAATCGAATATCTGAACCCCTTTTCTCTTCTCAGTGTTTGATTCAATGTGTTTTGTAAAAAGATAAACTTATTTATGTTATACTATTTACTGTCTTAAACAGTGTGAATCAAATGTTAGAGTAACTATTAATACCATAATGAGGTGTTCGAATAAGTTAAAGTTATAATTCTTGGACATCTGCCAGATTTGACAGACAAAGGCGCCATTGCGCAGAAATGTGTGTAACCAAGATGGCGGCGATACGAGTTTATTCTAATTTTGTAATAAGAGATGGCGCTAACGACACTTTATCGTTCAACAGTCAAAAAATCGCGATGAATTCAACAGAGTAGGCTTGCATTTCAAATGAAATCCACGAAAACGATACTGAGGTAAGATAGGAATCAGCAATGCTATAGCTCTATACACGATTAACAGCTTCATCTTATATTTCTGATCGAATTATCATGAGCTGTGCGGGAAGTTTGAGTCTCCGAAGGATTGAAAATTATCACAAATTTCTACTAAATATTGAGTATAACTGAATTTTCAACTCACTGAATATAGTTTTTATAATTAAATTCCAAAAACTATAAATATGTTTTATTGGGTATAAGTTCTGTAATTTATTAGAAACACAACGTTTCAACAGCAAAGTGCTGCCTTTTTCAAGTGAAAAGAAATATATATATATATATATATATATATATATATATATATATATATATATATATATATATATATATATATATATATATATATATATATATATATATATATATATATATATATATATATATATATATATATATATATATATATATATATATATATATATATATATATATTTCTTTTCACTTGGAAAAGGCAGCACTTTGCTGTTGAAACGTTGTGTTTCTAATAAATTACAGAACTTATACCCAATAAAACATATTTATTTAAAAATGAGTTCTGAAAAGTTTTTTCCTTCATCCAAAAACTATGTTCAGGAAGTTGAAAATTCGGTATTATGCAGTATTCAGTAGAAGTTTAAGATTTGTTTGAGTAATTAATGAAGTAAATAATTGAGATATGAAGACAAAAAAAATTTTATTGTTCAGTTCTATGATAGAAATGATTGATTCTCATATTGCTAGCAAAATATGCAAAAATAATAGCATTTATTATTTGTAAGACTTATTTCTAGTGATATATGAGCTTGATTTGAGAATGGTACCTTCTTTTTTTTTGTAATTGTATTATTCTGCTAATAATTTTTACATGTATGGAATATATTATAGTGATTATTTCACTCATGTCAATTATTCTGACAAATTTTGCATAGTCACAATGACAATTATAATAATGAATTCCTTGCCAACGGGAATCTACCCGTGGTAAATTCCAGTTACCTCGGTAAATTCCCGTTGGCAAGCGATTTTTCGCCATAAATTGTCTCTGTCACGGAGAAACAATACACAGTTCTAATATAAACAAACAATCAGTCCTCGGAAATGTCAAAATTTAGTCGTTCCGGAAATGCATTTTTCGCTGAAAGTAATTAAATTGAAAAGAACAAGTCTGAAAATACAAGAGTATATGGAGACAATTTAGTGCATTTTTCAATAAAAGAGTAGTTGCAACTAACATTATTTGATAGGTACTACTAGTAGCAATTTCATTCGAGAAATATTCTCCACAAATTCCACTCCCGACTCTAATTTTATCATAAATTTCTCTTTTAAACATTGATTACCTTTAAGCAACATCCTTCAAGTCATCTGCTCAGATGAAGTCTCTCGAGCTACGCTCTCGTGATTTAATCGGACAGATGACTCTCACGATGTAGCTAGGTAATCAATGTTTCCAAGAGAAATCTATTGATAAAATTACAGCCCTTGTGATATTATATACGATTATTTCACCCATGTCAATCATACTGACAAATTTTGCATAGTTACAATGACAATTATAATAATAAATTCCTTGCCAACGGCTGTGAAGTTTTAATTTGTAGTTTGAACTCTTCCGTGATGATCAACTAAGAAACATTGTGAGCACCTCGGCCTAAAGTTCTTTTTTGGTCTCAAAACAGATTCAACCAAAAAAGATTATCTTCACGACCTTGATACACAAACTACAATTTTCAAGTGAAAGTTTTCGTCTGCTCGGATGGAATCCCTCGAGCTACGCTCTCGTGATTTATTCGGACAGATGACTTTCACGATGTTGCTAGGTAATCAATGTTTTGCAGAAAAATTTATAGATAAAATTACAGTTCCTTGTGATATTATATACGATAATTTGGCATCCTCAAATGAATCTAATATAGAGCTAAGGATATCTTTTCCGTGAGTAGAAAAGTTAGGCCTGTTTGTTCATTTCGTTAATACAAAAAGTACTTATTCCATAGTAGAAGATTTTTGAACATAAAATTTGAAGAAATATAGACATGTTAACATGATAGCAGTCACAAATGATAGAAAATTTCTATAATTTTCGCTAAATAAGTCTCAATTCATATTCCAGAAATGAAGAATAATAAACTTAATTGGTAGTAGTGCTATTGATGATGGAACAATAATTCAGAGATAAGTCCTATAGGAGCAGCTTCCATGAAAACTTGCTGCATATATGGAGACTTCCCGTAGCAACTGCTCTATAGTGAAGTGAGTACCGATATATTAGTTCTTCAAAAGCATTTCACAAAGCTAGCTTCATATACGCAGATTTTTCTTTGACTATTCAATAATGAAGCGAAAGGTGACGATGACTTTTCTTGTGGTACCCAGGTCACGCAAACGAGTTGAAATGAAAAACGATAAATTACTTCAATAGCAGACACGAAAACTTTCACTTGAAAATTTTAGTTTGTGTATCAAGGTCATAAAGATAATATTTTTTGGTTGAATCTGTTCTGAGACCAAAAAAGAACTTTAGGCCGAGGTGCTCACAATGTTTTTTAGTTGATCATCACGGAAGAGTTCTAACTAAAAATCAAAACTTCACGGCCTTGAAAGGGACCGCAGAAGCACCTTTTTTGTTATGATCGCCTGAAAAATATATATTTTTCATGCAAACTGACATCTATACCTTTCTTCGGAGTTGTAGTTGAAGAGGCATCTTTCATATCTGACTTGATTGTAGTTGTAGTTACAGGGGTAACTTTCATATCTGACAAGAGTGTCCAAGTCGTTGCTTCAGCTGCGACGATTGGTACCGGTGGGCCCATCGGAACTACGATTTCTACTTGAGAATAATAATAATATGAATAACATAAGAGTACAAATAATCATAGGTTTCATGCATTATTATGACAAATTTCATGAATTCAAAGTTTTGTACACTACCTTGCACTCGGATGTCATGTGGAAGAGCACTCGTGTTCAACTTTTTTTTCTCGAAGGGCCTAGACTGATCATCCTAAAAATGCAATACACAAACTGCATAGCCCGTGGACCCTGTCAGCTGTGAAGAACTTTTGGATGACAATTCTTGATTGAGGAGCCTCGGTTTTTCTTCCCGAGGCATAAAATTAGTGAGGCAGCTCGGTAGTACAACTTTTGATCCCATAATAATAACGGGAAAGTAAAATGTCTGCAATTTCAATCAAAATTAATTTAAACTCACCTTTGTCGCCATATTTTACACTTGGAACAATAAAAGAACAATAAAAAACTATGAATCCAAAATATGACGTGTGTAGAAATCTGTCAACACAACAATGTCAACAACAGCTTCGCACAAGTTTGCCATGCGCACAATGAAACAAAATAATTCCAGTTTATAGTGCTGTCATGTATCGCCTTTGATTGTAAGCTTGAGCATTGATACAGAGCCTCCCATAAGAGCTTCTGCCCCCTGGATCCACGAGTTGCCTGATACATTGAGGTATGCACACTTCACTTTTCTGAGTCTATGGCATCAGATATTGCAGGGAGTACCGGGAGAGATCTCTCAAATGGAAGAATTTGACGCTTAGCTACTACCATCTAACGGAAGCGGCTGCACCTATTTTTTAATTTGATTTGAATCTTAGTTACCATTGAAAAAATTTGAACAAATGCCAATGTATGTAAATAAGATTGTTTGTCAATATCAATTTATAATTTTTCCCATTTCCAGTTGTGTTTGTGTATTGATTTCAATAGTTAAACGCTACAAGAAGCAAGTACTGCAAGTCAATTGTGAATTTGTTTTATATTTTCCTATTCGAATGCTATAAAATATAATCATTCTAGGCGTACATCTGCTGGTTTCATTCCGCGACCTACAGTTTTTAAATCAGTGCGAATGTAATTATACATGATGTAGTTCGAGCACAATGATAAATATTGGGCTGAAGTATTTTCTGGACCTCACAAATACCTGAAGTTTCAAACAATAAATGAATAAGTAGCATTCGGGATGAATGAGGATTTGCCAGCTGCAATAATAAAGTAGTGCTAGAACTGAAAATGAATATTTGTAACCGAAGATGCGCCAATTTCTCTACATCATATGAAACCAAGAAAACATAATACCTTCCAGTCTTGACATTACTTTAGAATCCAGGCAGTCAAAGAGTTCAATAAGTTCATACTCAGATTGCGTCTACGCTTCTTGAAAGTGCTAAAAGATTTTCCAATCGTTATATAGGAGGTAGGATAAAGAAAAAATAGTATATTTGTGAAGAAAAAGTCTTGAAAAAACTGTAAAAGTGACTTTGCTGGGACAGTAAGCTGCATTTGAATTCAAATGAAGTAAAGGCAATGGAAAACGTACCATTAGCACAAACTATATCCAAAAAATGCAGTTATTTTCTTACCAAAATACTTCGAATCTATCAATCTCTTTAATCTCATTTATTTTCTCAATTAATCACCTCTCAAAACAATTTAAACTGTCTACAGTCTTGAATCAGTGATTTTCTTTCAATTTTTTGTCTCAATTTTGTTATAACTCATTCTAGTTTCTATCTACTGCCTGTTTATCACCATAAGCAATTCAAGATTGAATTTAAGAGACCTGAATAAGAAGAAAACTCACTAATCCAAAATTGTGGGTTAGTATGAACTCTTTTGAGAATATGTCTACCGATTTATGCTTTAATAAAATAACTTTAAATTTTTTCTGTATATTTGTATCCAATGTCCTCCTCCTTTTTTTCACAATGGAGCTTAAATACTGTGGAGAGTAACTTCATCGTGAATTATGACCTACAATTTGAAGAATTGAAGAAAAATTAGAGCATTTCTTGAGAATAGACACTCTAAAGTAATTGATTCATGGCATTTTAGCTCCAATTACCAATTTACATGACTATAGAGTTGGATCAAACTTCAGGCATATAAAATCACTTTATTTAATTTAGTGTTTGTAAGATATTGAATGTATTGCAATACTGTAAAAGGTATGATCCACAGTAGATCCAAATAGATTATTCGAATGCATTGATTGATAGTGTTTTTAACACAAATTTAGAATGAACTTAGCAACTGCGGATTCATTTACTACAATTGGATAACACTTTATGCATAAAGTAACTTTATATTCTATCTCAAAACCTGATATTTGCACAAAAATTTTGTTGATAACATTGATTCACATGCACAAACATTTATAATACACATATTTTTGAAAAATTCCTTGGACTTTTCTTCTCATAGTACATAACCACTAGAAACTAATTAAGATATGAGACCATGGTTACATAGCTATTAGAGACCACGGTGGCAGCGGCCGCAACTATGTTCATGCGCAAAATTTTTAACATTGAGTGATCTCACCCTGTACTGCCTGAGATAATGAATAGAAAAGATAACAAATAAGAAGCGCACTCTCTGCGCGATCATCAGCTTACAGAAAAAGCGCTCTACATTCTTATAAGATTTGTGCAAGTCCTATTAGATCAAAAATTTGAATTTATAAGTTTCTAGTATTTTCATCCTTGGTTAACTTTATAGATCGGTTATTATCTGTAGTAACTATCGTTGACATAACTGCAACTATAGATACAAACCGACCGATAAGGTCAACCGATAATAAAACATACTGATCCCAAAACAATTACGACAAATGAAAAACATTATATATTGTGATGGTTATTTTTTATTATATATTACACATAAATTCATAATAGGTACATGAATACACTGTATATTAGATGGAACACTTTCTATATAACTAAAGAATCAATGCTGTTCGTGAACTTGACAGATGTTAAAAATGGTTTATTAAAATTGTTCGAAAACAAAATACAAATACTTTTTTGATGCGCTTTTCCAAATGCAAAATATAATAGTGCATCCGAGGCACATCACAAAGTGAGAACAAAAACGAATGTGCTTCATTATTATTATTTATTTACTTACTAAATTTTTCCCTAAGTGATTCTTTTTTCTTATTCACTTTTACTAAGCCACTACAATTAACATTGCTTAGTTTGCCGCTCAAAATTTTATTAATGTTTGTTTCAGTAAAAAGCAAAAGCCTGATAACAAACTTGATTGTTTCTCCAAGTTTACCATGTATGTGGCATTTAAATTTATCTCTTATATTCCCTGTGGTCAGCATCGTAAATACCTTCAGTGAATCCCGTTTATGGCACATTCTTGATGTATTGATTCACAAAATTAGCCGACGGATGGTGCAAGCTATTTAATTTGTACTCACGAGCAGCTATAATACTAGTGGCATCTTGTGAGATGCAAATACCATCGCGACAAGTAGTACAGCTATTATTTTTCAAATTCTTTTTGCCACATATCCTGCAACATATGTTGTTGCATCTGATGGCAAATTTTCTGATTCAGATACATTGTACTGCATGTTATCCCTCTCTTCATTGCCGTCATCTGTTCTTCCTTCATTTTGTGACACATTTTCCAGGATAAAACTTTGGAAGTTGTCCAATGCACCATCTGTTCCATCCTCCTCGTAATTAGCTCCGACGGAGTGCGAAGAAACAAAATTGTTAAGCAGTAGAGCTTTGAAAGAATGTGAAAAAGAGCTAGCAGTGGGATTTGTGCTCCCAAAACCATGGCTCCTAATTTGCCCAGAATAATTTTCAAGTGGATCTTGATTGAAAGCTCTCATATCTATGAATTCAACGCCGGTATTGAATAGTTTTTTTCAGAAAGAACTTTAAAACATTCCAAATTTTCTTTGCAATCTCGTATGGATGGCACTGTCACAAGCTTATTAGTTTTGGGACACACAAACTTAACTGACTCCAGGAATAGTAAAGCTTCATTCCAAAACTCTACATGCTTTTTTTTTTGTAATCGCACACCGGATGAGCCTTTCCTGCTCCGGAACGACAGAACACCCATTGACGCTGTCGAACAATTTGTCCATGAAAAGGAGGTAATCAGCCGTTTTTGTTTCTTCAGGTTCTATCAGCCGTGTGATCGACCCACCTATAATCAATAAACAAATATAATAAGTTCATAGTTAGGCCAGAAGTTATGAAAAATTTATGTACTCAAGTACAACATTTTTTGATCAACAATATCAAATTTGGAAAAATTGAACTTCATCGAAAATTTTGATAATATATATCACAATTGACAACTCACCCGGAAATTCAGAAAGCCGTTTCAAAGTGCTCGCAACTCGCTGACTCACGACCTGGGCAGCAAAAGAAACTTTCATTCTCTTAATTTTATTTTCGCCAACATGTTTATCTAAATCATATAATTCTTTTATATGATCCCACTTGACAGTTTCCTTCATCCCATTTTGATGAAAAGAAACATTTTTTGTCAACAAATTGTTGCGAACAACTTTCAATAGATGTGGAGAATCGAATAGATGAATGATCTCATGCCCATCCATTTCGTAACCAACACTCTTATATTTATCATCCACTCTCCTATATGTGGCCTGCGTTTCTCTTCTCAAATAATTCATTGCGGCACAATTCGTTTGTTGCTGGTCACATCCTGTTGCCATTATATTTAATCCAGTACTTTGTACAGCTCTAATAACTTGTTTAAAAATTCTCACAAGCTCTATACTTTTAGTTTCCTCACGCGTAAAATAATAAGCAACAGGCTGCTTGAATTTTTCACAAATTCCACGCACCATGAGAACAATTGCGAGGTCTGCAAATTCTGGTTTTCGATCCTTAAAACCTACATCTTCAAACCTGACCACTTTGTGATTCTTCTGATCATATTGTAGGTTTGCCGTTAGAGACATTTCGTCGAAAATCAGAACACATTTTTTTCACGTTGTGTTAAATTCTCTGTCGTTTTCTTCAAATTCAGAAAAATTCGATCATTGATTCCCGCATCAAACGAGATTTTTGTCAACAACGACATCTTCGTTTTCCTAGATGGCAAAGTAAAAATTTTTGACAACAAGCGGTACCTCTTGCCACTTTGTTTATAAAGGGCTAACGCCATTATTTTGTCTTCGGTTGTAAACTTTCGACCCCTGGGTTTGAATTTTTTGTTTCTCAATTGGCATATGACAAATCTATATGATACCGTATCCATTGATTCCATAAGAGTTTTCAAACATTCTGATTTGGCGAAGGTTTCAGCAGCATCAATTCGCTGCTTGTATGATAGGCAACGCCTAGACAGCCTGTTCTTCTGTGCACGTAATTGCACAGTAGCACTGTACAGAAGTGATTTCCGCGATTTCAGTTCATTTTCATTGCCAATGTTTATTTCACGCAATAGATTTTTCCGTTTTTCACCTGTGAATGAATTCATTATCAATATCTATGAATAAATGAATTATTGTATAGTAATGATTGCATTGTTTGCAGAAATTAGCAGTTTGAATTGAATACTTGAGAAAAAAAAGCTCTACAGATTTGGATTTATAAAAGATACTGAAGCGCGTAGAATACAGGTAAACCACTGATACTTCTAGAAGTATTAAATTAATTCCAGCACCATACAGTTATGAGACGTACAAATTTCACTCTAACATAATTCCAGTATTCGGGGAAGATACTTGAGTAGTTACAGAATAGGATAGAGATAAAATTTAAGCATAAATTTGAAGTCTTAACGACAGGATTAAATTAATCCCAGCACAAAATAGTTTTGAAACAACTACAAATGGCAATTTATGGCATGGTTATATCTTTTAAAAAAATAAAATGTCAGAAAGTACTGATTCAAATGACCTGTAGCCGGAAAATTATTTACCTGAAATACATTCATCCTGTAAACTTCTCGTTCTAAACTCCTTTCCAGAAGAACATGATGTTTCTGTCGTAGCTGGAAACCGAAATGTCGACCATGTACACCGATTCCCAGAGGATCCTGCACATGAATGAATATTATAATTTTGTTCACTACGAAGTGCTTTTTCTTTTAACATACCTGGTAAAGAATACAACTCCAATTTTTTCGGATTAGGAATTTTTGTCTCTCCCGGAAAATGTTTATTACAAATCACATAGTTTTTTCGAATTTTAATAGGATCAATATTCAGTAATTTAGTGTTTCCAACACGCTCTAACCAAGCTTTATACACATCTTCATCATAAACTGGAAAACGGTGAACAGAAAACACTAATTTATCACACACTGGTACACAGCACTTGCTTTTTCTAGTTACCATCGATAATAATGAAGAGATAAAAAACAAAAAGTACACCAAAATAATGAACGTTGAGTTGTTGACAGTTGTTTTCGCTATCACAAATCAAACGATAATGATCTCCGGTTGAGGAAATCTCAGCTAAGCATTCAAAGCGCCGTTCGTGGAGAAGCGTGGTACTAAGATAATGCGCTAGTAGCGACAATGTAGCAGTGGAAAGAATTAATTGAAAAATATCTTGGAAGCAATCAATGACGTATTAACAGTAGACCCAGCACGCGGCATTTGTTTTGATGCAGGAATGAACAGTGGGGTGAGGAGGGTAAACATCGCTGTATCGCAGGTTGCGTTTTTCATTTGAAAAAATATCGATTGTGAGATGTGAAAAAAATCTAGTTTTTTTTTTATTTTGAATCAATTAATATATTATTACTTCTATTTTAATAAATATTAACATACAGTACAGAATATAGGCGTGCACTTCTCAAACATAAATAAAAGCAGGCAAACCGCATAACAAGCATGTTTACTCCCTTCGCTTCTCAGAACCCCTCACCATGTAAGTGCTAACATCACAACAAACTGTGGACTGCCATAGGACGCGCTGGGTCTACTTTAATAATACATCATTGGAAGCAATAGAGTGCGCACGCCATGAGATAATGGAAGCACCTTCTTCGTGAAGCGCTACGCTACCTCGTTCCAAGAAGACAATTGAATTTTAATTAGATTTTTCAGATTTATTTGATTACTTCTGAATGTGGACTGCTTGGTGGCATTGTTGGGTTTGAATTAGCACCTTCTTCGCGAAGCGCTTGTCCAACAATGGAATAATCGAGGGCCTAGAATAAGCTGTTCTATTCCTTTTCTAAATTATTTTTGAAAAGTTTTAAATTCCTATAAAAAACGTCATATCTTTTAGAACCAATTTCTATTTGTTGAGTGATTGCTTATGTAAATCAATCTGTTGTAATTATTGTTTGGTTTATTCTTTCGCATTTTTTTAAATTAGATTGATGAGTCAATTTGTTGTAATAATTGTCTCGTTCATGTTTTATTTATTTTCCTTTGATCAAATTGAATTCCTAAAACTCATTCTGTGGTTTTATTTTGGGGAAAATATTTTCAAATCTCAGAATCGGACTTCCTTTGATAAAAGTTCTAGTGTTTTGTTTCTTTTCGAATAAAATAATCCTGGCGCCCGAGCATATGAAACCTATTGTGAGGATGTCAGGTGGTAAGAATTGAGTAATGAATGAATTGTAATTACAACTGTCATTGTGGTTGTTGTGTTTTTATAAATAAAGTTAAAATTTTTACAAATTTTTCCTTGATTTTATCAATTCTTCAGACTCTTGAACGATAACTCGATAGCAATGCGCTTGGGTTTCGCAATAGTATGCAAATTCGTTTGAAATCTTTGCGGTTGTCAATCCGCAATATTCCAGTACCATTCTTGATTGGTTAGATAATCTCTTAGTGAATGTCATTCAATATTGCTCGTTTAGAATCAAGCTTGTACTCTTGTGCTGACCCTACATGCTTTACATCTGAGTTTAATGCAGGAATATTTGTTTCAACAAATTTCATGAATCCGCATGCTATCATCAAAGGATTCATACGTTTCCTCATCCATTGAAGAACATTGTCAGCAGCCTCTGCAGATTTTGATACAGAAGTTGCAAAAAAAGAGTAAATAGTTAACTCTTTAATGTGTAAAGATGTTTCAGAAGTGTTTGTATTAATAATAATCAATTTAAACATCGATTTTCCCAATGATTCTCTGACAAGAGCATCTCTTGTGGATTTATACAGATTATTTGGAAGAGATAATAAAAAAAAGTGTAGGTAGATAGAGAGAAGAGCAAATGCATCTTGAGGTTGAAATGGCCCATACGCATTGTGTCAGAAAACTTTCCGATCTCCTAAATTTTCAAAGATAATAAAGACACATGCCTTTTTGTTAATGCCTATCTCGCAAATTGAAGATAAATCATCTTGAGAGAAACTGGCACTAAGATCATCTAAAATAGAAATGTATTTATATGTCTCCATGGATTCTGCATACTGAGCAATTAGTCGTGTTTATTTTGCTGATTCCGGGATACATTTATTTACTAGAGAAGATGACTCAGTGAATTGATCCAGTGTATCCTTGATGTCTCAGGCAATGATATAGCATATTGAACCTTTTTGTATCTGATAGACGTTTAGATATGCAGTTGGTGATAATTTTTCACCTTCTTCATCTAATGTGATTTCGTATGGTTCTTACTCAGAGCCAGTAGGTTTTGAAGGTGCTAACACCAATGCTTCAATAGAAGTAGACATTGTTGATTTCATATTATGATATGGTAAAAGCAAAAATTCCAAACTTATACAGTTTGAATGAACAATACTTTCTGGTCATACCCTCTGAACACTTTCCTTTTTTAATTTTGATGTGACAAAAAGAATATGTAAGTGACGAATATTTTCAGTATCGTTTTTGCTAGCTATTAAAATGTTATCAATATACACAAAAAGAAAATTCAAATCATTTAAAATTTGGTGCATGAATCGCTGAAATGTTTGACCTGCATTCCTGAGTCCAAAAATCATTCTTGTGTATCCAAAAAGGCCAAGAGATGTACGGGAATCTGATGATATGCGCGAATCAAATCAACTTTAGAAAAAATAGTATATCCTGCTAAATTATCGTGGAAACTTTGAATATGTGACAACGGATATCTATCATGAAAAGTAATAAGATTTAAAGAACGATAATCTCCGCAAGGCTTCCAATAATTCTGATTTGTTCCACGGACCATATTGAGAGCCGACGAAGCTGGAAATTGGATGACCTGCAAATACCTAATTTTATCATATCATCAGACTCTTCTTTAGCAATCTCAAATTTTTGCGGATCCAAACGTCTTGGTTTAGCAAAAGGAAAGGGTCCCAAAATATTTATGAAATGTTTAACATTATGTTTGATGAGTTCATCAGAATTTATTAGACCGGTTAAAGATAGATAAGAACCTAAGGTTTGCTCGGGTATTTTGGAAGAAACAGGCGATGTACTATTTGAAGTTGAATGTGATACAGAAACTTGTGCATTTTGTAATATGCACAATTCATTTCCAATATTGAAAGTATTAGAAAAGAACCCGAATGTTCCAATGTGACAATTATTGACAGCTGAAAATTGTAAAAAATTATTAGCAATATTTGACGTGAACAAAGAAGCAGGAGAAGCAGACTTCAGCGCCGGAATCAATGAAAAAATTTGAATTGTTTAGTTCATCCAAAATATAGAAACGGCTTGAAAGAAGAGGTGTTCTACTGACCGTTGCAATAGAGACTTCTAGATGTTCAAATTTGAAGGATTGTGGGTAGATGAGCAGGGAGCCACGCAATTACGTACCTTATCACCAAAGTTGTAGTGATAAAAACTTCAAACCAATAAATGAAGTGATATCATCTCTTATAAATCTTGCATTTTCAAAATTTTGGTGTTACGTCGAGAGTGATTGAACTTGATTCTTCAACTCATTATTTGTAACTGCTTCTTTGCAAACTATTTTCTATAGGGCTCCTTCATCATTTAGGGCATTATGAGTATCAGCTGTTAATGCTTCACCCAACATATCACATGTTAATACATGTTGACTGAACTTCAGCTCATTTCTTCTTTGTTCACGCATTTTTAATTTCGATACAGGAAATGTAGCTGAAAATCCTCACACTGCGGTTTTAAATATTCCTTGGAGTCCGGTTTTTTGACAGATTGCGAGTGATGAATTTTTCGTCGAATCTAAAACAGTTGTGCCCAACCAACACAATATTTTCGGCTTATTAAATTTATCTAGTCCGCTGTATGAAGATTCTCCATCTACAGGATTTCCACAATGAAACATACGACCGTCATGAATTGATAGTCCTGTGAGCTCCGAATCTCGTGCTGGGATTCCATTTATTAGAAGTAAATGAACACTTAACTCTTGATTGTTACATTTACATGCAATTTGACATATTTCTTTTCTTAATGGACCGAAACCAGTTGTTCCAATATTGAAAAAAACAAAGTATATGTCTGTTGGAAAATCTTCATTAGATATTGGCTTATCGATGAAGTCAGAGTCTCTTTGAAGATCACAATCTATTGAATAAGTACGCCCCCTATTTCTTCTAGCATTACCTTTTTTCTTTATCTCAATTTTTTCAACTCTTTTCTCCTTCCTTTTTTGAGTTCTTGATGACATAGATTTGCTTATGCTTTACGCTCTGAATCTTTTTTCAGTCTATTTGTTCGGTCATTTCACCAGGAGAAATACCACATTTCCTGTTCAAATCAAAAATATATTTTGTACCTTAGTTTTTTTGAAAAACTGCTGGATTGACTCTGGCATTGTATGAACCTGAACCTCCATGAAAACGTGATTCTTGAGCTTTACATGTTACCAAGGCGTTGAATGACTCATTCATTTGGCTGGAGCTACAGGGAGCCAATTTTTCTGTGTTTTTCCAGAAAGGTTCAAAAATTGTCGTTCATGTTGATTTTGAAGAATCTCCTCTCAATCCTCTTCTACCTGGCAAGCCATCATGTTTATAACCTTCTGGATCATCTCTGAATCTACACAATCCTTTGCAGTTATCGTGTTCATCGGATGCGTGAGGCACTATGTTTTTAATTGCTTTTTTTACTTGTGTGACATCATTTTTATTTAGTTTTGAACAATACGAGAAGCATTTTTTTTAATATTCAATGACATTTTCATCAATTTTTTGAGCCCAAAGTGTTTGCTCATTTTTTTTGCTGTGTGATTAGTATCTGACCATTTTTTGATCGAGTCATTACTCTCTCTTCGAATTACAGCGATTGTTGAACAATCGTCATCGTCAATCAGAGTCTCAATAACAACATTCTCCTGATAAAATTGAGGATTTCTCGTTGTAATTTCAATTGTAATATCCAGCTCCATTGCTTTTGCACTGCCTTTCCGATTGAAGTAGCATTCATGATTCCTTTTGTCATGACCACGTTCACACATCTTACAAACTTTACAACGCGTACCACAAGCCAAACACTCACCTGATTTCGCATCAAAAAATGAAACGAGTCCTACAAAAATAATGCTATTAGTTATTATAATATAAATGAAAGAAAATATCGATGCTAAAGTCCAATTCACCTGAAAAACTACCATAGTTGATTCCGTTTTCCCGTTAATCCGACTAGCCGATTTCAATGTTATTTAGACTTGATTATACCAGAGTTTTCTCAGAGTATCAGACGTTTTTTTTTTATTCATTTATTGCTTTTTGGCAAATTTCATCAGTCAATTCGTTCTAGGAGTTTTCTACAACGACTTCATGTCGACTAAGTGTACTGTTATGTATAGTTGACTTGTCAAATTCACTCATTGAACTATTGAATTAAGATCCTCGCAATCCTGTGTCAATAGCAGCTGTAAAAACAATAGCGTTGAAATACCATTACATCAGAAAATTCACATGCCGTCAGTAGGTTTACAACAGAAAAATTCAAGCAAATAATAACCTACCTTGTTGCGGTGTATTCTACCGCAACCATTTCCAATCCTTTTAGTAGAATCCAAAAACTTCTTCAGCCTTCTCTGGCTTGCTTAAGTATGCAGTTGAGAGCGCTACTGGTCGTGCGAGAGCACATAGCGGACCGCAAGGCGGTTTCCGTCCTCTTCTTTCGGTGGTCAGTGCCCTGTCAACATTGCTTCAAACAGTTCCTATTTTACGTTAGTGTATTGATATCACAGCTATAATGGTAAATGTTGAAAAGAAGGAACAACGACTTGTTGAAAGATAAAACAATAATTTAACGGAAATTACGGTGGTTGTAGGGCAGGAACACTTCAGCAGAAAAGTTTCATTTAGATGTTATTTTTATTTAAAGTCCAATATTTCGTAACAATTTTGTTACTTCATCAGGGATAAAATAGTTATAACTTGGAATAAAATTGTAAAATCTCATTCCAAGTTATAACTATTTTATTCCTGAAGAAGTAACAGAATTGTAACAAAATGAGGTTGGTAATACTGTTGCAATAAGTAAACACATTGAAATTTTTGCCCTATACTTTTTTTCAAGTTTTCATGTGAAAACTTTAAAATCACAACTGTAATCTGTTATTAAAAAACACTGTGAGGATTTGTGCCACGTGTTAATATATTATCAAGCGTTCAAATGAAGAAACAATAGCTACAATCACAAAAAACAGTTAAATACAGCTTGGAGGTCAGATTAATTTAGCCATACTGACAGCTTGGCAAAACTTCTGAACCTGAAAGAGCGGAAATCTCGGCGGTGAAGGTTATAAATTTAAATCTCGACTAAACTTGAAATAAGAAAGGGACAAATATGGAGGAAAAACTTAACACAATATTATCAAAACTTGATAAACTGGATGTTATTAGTAATGAAATTACACAGTTAAAATCCCAGCTGTCTGATTTCAAAGCACGTTATGATTTGCTGCAAAATGAGGTTGTCAAACTAAATGAAGCCGTAACTTCGCAACAACAAATTATGAACAAACTGGAAAAACAAATGAAAAAACCAAATTTAATCTTTAATGGTATCAAAGAGAGTAAAGTCGACGCTGAGGATCTGCGATTGATAATTACAAAGTTAATAAATGTCCAATATAGAACTAACATTCTCAGTTCAGAGATCAAAGATGCGTTCAGATTAGGAAAAAAGAATTGTGATCACGTACGTCCAATTTTAGTTAGTTTTGCTTCTCTGGAAACAAGAAACTACATCCTGTTTAATAGAAAAAACATGAAAGTCACCAATATTCATATTAACGAGGATCTATGCACTGAAGAACAGAATGAAATGCGTGAATTCATTGCATTGAAGAAAAACCTTAAAACCCAGGTTAAAAAAGTAAGCCTTAAAGGCAAAAAAATTATTGTGGATGGGAAACCAATCTCTGTAAAAAGATCAAGGAATAGCAAGTCATCAGAAGATACTCCCACAAAAAACCTATCAAAACTACAAAAAGTAAATAAAGAAGTAGGCGGAGGGACAAATTTTTCCTTTCGATAACTTACAAAAAATCAGTAGCAGCAAGCAATCAACAATGGGCTCTGAGATAACGGTGATCCATAATTTAAGTATCAGTTATTGGAACATTGAGGGCTTGAATAATATTTATGTTTTAGACTCGACTACTGAGGAAAAACTTCTTATGAGCAACATCATTTGCTTTTGTGTAACATGGGTGGAAACTGCGCTAACTATATATCCAGAATTTTTGACATCATATTCATATAAAACTTTTGATAATTTTGCTACTAAAGAAAAAGAAAAAGGAAGAGCAAGTGGAGGTATTCTGGTAATGTTTAAATAGCACATATTCGAAGATATTGAGATAATTGAAAATACAAATTTGTGGTTACTCTTAAAGATATCTTGCAATAATGAATTAATAATTTTGGGAGTTTTCTATATTAGACCTGGATATGACAATGATTCTTGCATTAATCTAATTTCTTCAAGTATTGAATCAACCCTATTAAATTTCAGTGATGAAAAAGTTATATTTTTAGGTGACTTTAACTCAAAAATTGATTAATCAAATTAAATCACCCAAGAAAATATTTTTGTTAACTCTAATATTTCTGCAGAAAGGATAACTTCAAATAAAATTGCTGACTGTAGGGGTAAAAAACTAGTATTAACCATGGGAGAATTGGGACCAACCTTTGTCTTAAATGGTAGATCAAGTGGTGATATTCCAGGTAATTATACGTTTATTAATCAAAGAGGAAAAAGTATTATAGACCTAGCATGAGCTAGCATAAACTTCGCTGAGACGGTGAAAAAATTTGAAATTTACCACACCATAGAGAGGTCGGGACACGGTATTTTGCTTCTGAATTGTAACCACAACCTGCATGCAAAATCAGATAGGGAGCAGTCTAATGTTAAAACCCAATATAATATCAAATTTAATTATAACAATGCTAATTCGCAACAATTAGTAAACCTCCTAAAAGCCACGTTAGTTTATACTTTCATTCTGAAAATTCAACACAATTAAGCGACAACTTAATCAATGCAATTAGAGAAACTGCAACTAAAACAAATATGATGCAAATAGCTAAGTCTCGAAATAGCAAATATACTTGTAATAATAAAATATGGTCCAACCAAGAATGCCAATTCTACAGAAAACTAACACTTGAACGCTTTAGGAAATTTAGAAGAAACCTGAATAATAATAATAATCTAAAAGATTATCTCTGTAACAAAAAATTTCACAGAAATACAATAAAAAAGTCAAAAAGGGATTATGAATTGACTGTTATTAATTCACTAGCAAATATCAATAACAACATAGAGTTTTGGAAGACGGTTCGAAACCTACAAGATTTCAAAGTTACAACTAATGAAATCTCGATTAAAAGTTGGGTTGAATTTTACAGATCGGTTCATCAAGGTACATGTAATGACACTCTTTACTCTTACTTTGATTTCCTACATCCCTTTCTCGACATACACTTCAGCATAGAAGAGTTGAATACTAGTATTGCTAATTGTGGTAACAATAAA
Organism: Dromius quadrimaculatus; assembly: GCA_963989225.1. NCBI lineage: Eukaryota > Metazoa > Arthropoda > Insecta > Coleoptera > Carabidae > Dromius > Dromius quadrimaculatus. The sequence goes on along the minus strand of OZ022326.1, from coordinate 45,829,628 downwards.
GCACCTGGGCTAGACGGGATCAACTACGCCTTTTTCAAGAATTTGCCTGAAAATTGAACCCATTATTTGCTTAACTTATCTAACAACATTCTAGACAATGAAGATGTACCTGTAAGCTGGTCAAAAATAGGAATCTTTTTTATACATAAAAAAGGGGCTAAGGATAACTCAGATAATTATAGAGGCATTGCTCCGATAAATAACATTATAAAAATCTTTACAAATTTGCTATATCTTCGTCTCCAAAGCTGGACCGAAGAAAACAGAATTATAGCTGAAAATTAAAATGGTTTCCGAAAAAAAAGGAGTACGATTGATAACATATTTTCTCTGTCTTCATTAATCAATTTACAGTTGAGGGTAAAAAGGGGTGAGGTTTATATAGCTTTTATAGATTTCAAGCGCACCTTCAAATCAAATTGCATATCGAATCATCTAGAAGTATTTCTGTTTCCAGAGAATAGATGATCTTGTAGATATAAAAATACACTTCACATTACTAAAAGAACTATATATGTGTGAACAGAACAATATATTTCCATTGAAAAGTAATTTATATATAGTATGGTTATGACAAATATTCGATTTCGTAGTTTTTCAACATTTGATTCGCATTCAGTCTCGCAAATATTATTCCTGATGTTGACAACTGATATTTTTTTACAAGGTGGTCAGGTGTAAGCATCGTGTATAACCTCATTTCTGCATTCAATTCCAAGGAAACTATCAATATTTACATTCACATAGGCAATGTGTATGTCTTTCCTTTCGCATCCGCATTCGCGATAGTTATAAATATGTTACATCACACCTCTAGAATATATCGATCCAATTTCTATTTGATATTTTGTATGACAAGTGCCCAACTTCAAATCATTCTTAGTGATTCATAAGAATACAATACAACATTAAGCATACAGTGTAACAATTATGTTCGCCATGTGAATCAATTTAACTCTCTTATATGCAACAGATGATGATCGTAGCCCAGTGGGGCTGAAACGTTGTTAAAATTGCCCTTCTATTCAATTTAGTGGAGAAATGCTATCACGCTTATTACGAACTCGAGCATTTGAAAAAGAAAATGTACATGCACATATTTTGTACTATGAAAGATGATCAAAGATAATTATGTGGATGAAAGATATTGAAAACTAAATATATATATATATATATATATATATATATATATATATATATATATATATATATATATATATATATATATATATATATATATATATATATATATATATATATTTATATATATCTATATATATATATATTTATATATATATATATATATATATATATATATATATATATATATATATATATTTATATATAAGATATGTATCTTTATTCAGCAACTAAGTTTTCAAAAAACTTTATTTGGAGTACAATTTATTTATTATATGAATGCAGATACAAGACTAACTATTATTTCTATTCTAAGTCATAAAGTAAACTCATTCTACTGCAAAGTGGGGGAAACAAAAGTAAAGTGTCAGCATATTTATATATGTGGCCGTGAACTGAGGGCAATGTAACTCCTCCCTTCTTAGAAAGAGGCACCCCCTGGAAGATGTATTCCTTCGTTATGATCGGGTGGATTTGAACTGGCCTTTGACTGTCTTCCTTGGATCCATTCCTTCAGAATCCTTGCTGACAAAATTATCAGTCCTACGTAAAGGATAACTGTTCAAACACTAGGCACATGAATTAGTTCAAATTGTTTATCATCATTATAAACCACATCCATATTATTAACTGGTATATCTTCTATCTACAAGGTTTTCAAATTGATTGAAAAATTACTAATTTTCAAATTTAGAATACTAAAATTCAAATTGCTTATAAGAGAAGGCTTTCCGTACGTCTCTTCCAAAAACTGCAATCTCTGATTTTTTAAATAGATCTCGCAATTGTTTTCCTGGAACAAATAAACTTCCATAAAAAATTTATTTCTGTACTTTTTAAACATTTAATCATGATTTTCTCTTCTTCAGGAAATATTCCAAGATATTGGTCAATCTCTGGGATAATTTCGATGTGATTGGATTTTATATTGATTCTGGTATAATGGCACTGGCTTGATGATCCGTGTGTTAAGATTTGTTTTTCACAAACTGTATTGCTTGATTGGAATTGGCTAGGGCATTGGTATATTTTACCTCGAATATATGTCGCTTAGTGGTTTTATTTCGTCATCATTCGATTTAAGAAGATATTTATAATTAGAAATAATGGTCACGAGTTTCTGTTTTAATTTTTGTAGGTAATGAGTGCAAGTAATGAAGTTCAAATTCTTTATTGAAATTAATAGGAACTGAAATAAAGTAAATAATTTTTTCGTTCATTATACAGCAACTAATTCTAAAAGGCCATGCAGCAAATCTGATGTATGAGATAGTAACATGCGAGAGGTTAATACCCAGTGGCATTCCCTCATTGGAATCCAATATTATATAACATAATGTATTAAATAAAACTTAAATCAAGTGGTTTTGTTCGTTTTAAACGTCTAAGTTCATGTTCATTGTTTAGTAGATTTATGGCAAGTTCATTGGGATGGTTATTAAGTTTATCTTCATATCGTACAGCAGATTTCCGGATGTATTCTTGTATGTATTCGATTTTGAGGTCCTTATGTAAGGTATGATTATTTACATACCACGGCGCGTTCGCTATAAGACGTAGCGTTTTGCTCTGAAATCTATGTATCAGGTCCGTGTTTGACTTTTTTGCACTTGCCCATAATTGTATACCATAAGCCCATATTGGAATGATGATGACTTTATATAGTGAAATTTTATTTTCCGAAGACAATTTTGATTTAGGACCCAGCAGCCAATACATTTTTTTGATTTTGATATCTAATTGTTTCCTCTTGGATTTTAGATGTTTCTGCCATGTTTGTTTCTTTTCTGATTTCATTCCTAAGTACGTTACTTCCTCTTTTGTGTCCAGTAGCTTTTCATTTATTTCAATCCGCGGGCATGTTACATTCCTATTTGTAAAGACAACGTGCGTCGATTTCTCTTCGTTAATTTTAATTTTCCATTTCCTGACCCAGTTTTGTATGTCGTCGATGGCTCTTTGTAATGTTGAAGACGTTTCGTTTGGATCTTCATTTGTTGCGATGATTGCAGTATAATCTGCGTATGTAGCTATAGTGATTTCTTTGGGATAAGGCATGTCCGCTGTGTATAGCTGGTGAAGAGTTGGACCTAATACACTCCCTTGTGGTACACCAGCACTAATTTTATACAGATTTGATTCACTTTTTTTCACCTGTACTCTAAAGAAACGATCTTCTAGATAAGATTTGATGATGCTGAAGTACTGATGTGGTAGGTTTTTCTTTATTTTGTATAAAAGGCCATAGTGCCATACCTTATCGAAGGCTTGACTAATATCTATGAATACACCAGAACATACTTTTTTTGTTCTAGACTGACTTCGATTTCATTCACAATGCGATGAACTTGTTATATTGTGGAATGTTGCAGCCTAAAACCGAATTGGTGTTCTGGGATTAGGTTCCTTCCTTCGATTTCCGTGGAGAGCCTCTTTAGCAATAATTTTTCAAAGAGTTTCGAAAATAGCGGCAACAGTGATATGGGCCTATACGATTTCACTTCATGTGAGGGTTTACCAGGTTTAAGGATTACAATTACGTTCGCTAGTTTCCATTGGACAGGAAAATGTAGTGTTCGTAACATCGCGTTGAAAATGTATGCGATTAATGTTGTTGCTTTTTTCGGTAGTTCTTTTAGTATTTTAGCGGTTATTAAATCGTGCCCTGGAGATTTCTTGTTATTTAGAAATTTAATTTCTGTAATAACTTCTTCAGGACTAAAGAATTTATTTGGCAAGGACATTTGTAGTGTAGATTCGATGTAGTTTTCTATTTCTAGCAAAGGTTTCTGCTTTCTCCGATTCTTCTCTCGCCCAGGTTCCATCTTCGTTTCTAATTGGAGAAATGTGTTGTTTTGGCCTTTTCAAATATTTTGTTGCCTTCCATAGAGAATAGTCTTTTTCAGCTGTAGCAAAGAGGCTATTCAAATACGATTGGAATGTTTCATTTTCTATTTTCTGTATTATATCTTTAATTTCTTTGCTTATTTTTTTCAGTTCGGTTTTATCATCTGGATGCCTAGTACGTTGCCAAATATGTCTTATTTTTCTTTTTTCTAATATTTTATCTCTCAAGTATTTTGGGTAGTTTGTAGTATTCTCGTTTTTCTCTCTAGTATATGAAGTGGAATCCCAGGCAGCGTTCTGAATGAGTTTAGTAATGTTTTCCACTGCTTCTTCCACATCGTCTTGGGTTTTAAGTGATATTTGGAGATTTATCTCATTGTTTATGAATTTTCGGTACGCCTCCCAGTTGGTGCTTTTGTTATGAAGAACTGGCTTTGTTTGATAAGTTATTATCTTAGAGCTTAAGGTGAGTATGACAGCTGAATGGTCCGATGTTAGATCGTAATTGGACTCAATATGAGTATAATTTTGGGATATGCTTTTTGTAATGAAGAAGTCTAACAAATCTGGTAGTCTGTTGACATCGGTAGGCCAGTAAGTTGGTTTTCCTGTGCTAATAAAATTATACCCTTTGGCTGCAATAGTTTTACGTAGTTCTTGTCCTTTTGGGTTTGTAGTTCTTGTGCCCCATTGAGGGTGTTTGGCGTTATAATCGCCACCCGCGATAAATCGGTCATCTAATTTAGAGAAATATTCTTCAAAGTCTTGTTGGTTGATTGTGTGCTTTGGGGGACAATATACTGCAGAGATTGTTAAGTTACCGTAATTGTCTCTTATTTTTATGTTTGTTGCTTGAATATGACTCTTTTGATATTTTCAAATTTCAAAGTGCTTGATTTTGTCTTTAACTATGATGGCTGTACCTCCATGAGCTGTACCGTCAGGGTGATTAGTATGATATGTACTGTAGTTGGGAATTTTAAAGTAGTTTTTTCCTGTGAAATGTGTTTCACTTACTAAAATTATATCAATTTTTTGTTCATTGATGAATACTTCTATCTCGTTTCGGTGCTGTGCCAAGCCATTGGCATTCCATAAACCAATTCTTAACGTACTATCCATTGAGTTTAGTTGTTAACGTTGTAAGAAGTTGTAGTATCATCGTATTCTGTTGCATTAACTGGTTTATCATTACTTCAAATTTGTTTAAGAACTTAGTTAGGAATGTTTCTGTACCCAACTCAGTCGAGGGCATTTCATAATTTGCATAGTTGGTCTTTGCCATTTGAGTGTAGGTTACATCTTCTTTTCTTGTTGAAGAAGGGTTTATAATGGGTAAATTGTTGGTTCTGTGTAGTTTGTTTGAGTTCAGATTTTTATAGCATTTTGCAATTCTTTGTAGGCTGTACAGCCTTTATAGTTTGCCGGGTGGGGGCCCATACAATGTATGCACTTAGGTGGCGTATCTTTAGTCTTATTGCAGTCTCTGTATGAATGATTTTCAGCACATTTTACGCAATAGTATGGCTTTTTACAGTAGGTTTTCGTATGTCCGAATTCTTGACACCTTGTGCATTGCGGAGTGTCTCTTTTCTTTTTCGGTGGTTCTACAGTTATTTTTGTGTTTAGTAGGTACTGGATGTCATATATTTTCTTGTTGTTGTCTGATGGCTCTTGATCAACAAAAAACATTGGGAGTGGCTCTTTAGTTTTCCAGTTTCTTATATTGATTACCTGTCTGATGGCGAGTCCTTTTTCTTCCAAAGCTGCCTTGATATCTTTTGCGGATACAGACTGATGAACGTTCTTTATAACTGCGCGGTACGCTCGTTCTTCTTTTGGTTGATATGTATGATAAGCGATGTTGTTAGTGTTTAGAAAATGTATCAGTTTTCGATACGAGTCAGGGGAATCAGTATTGATTTTTACATCATCACTTGAGAGTGTTTTACTTATAAACTCATTTTTTCTCAGTACGGTTTCGATACTTAGGAGCATTCGTTGATAGTCCGTAACATTTTGTACATATATTGGTGGTGGCTTTAGAGTATTCTTAATTTGATCTTCGTTTGACTCAACGTTTAAGACTGCAAACCTATTTGATGCATTGTAGACTTGAGATTTTAGAGTTGAGCCAATGCTTTTGATTCGTTTATCAATTTGTTTTGTTTGTTTATCTGATTCTCGCGTTCTTTTTGTGCTATGTTTCTTAGTTACTGTTTGCCAGCCTAGTCCAGAATCAGGTGATTGTTGTAGTTGCATTTGTGATGCTGAGGAATTTCCTAAAAAGTTTGTTATAGGAGACATTTCTCCAAATTCAATAGTGTGAATTATTGGGCTAACATATAGTGGAGTGGTTATTGGTGTTGTTTGTGTTGTCGTTATCGTATATTGATATGAGGAAGCCAGAGTATTTGTCGTATTAGTTAGGGTGTTTGTGACTGTACTTAGTACTCCACTGGTTAGTTGCATCTTGCTGTTATTATTTTCAATAGAGTTGGCGACACTGGTTACGCAGAGCACTCAACATGCGCAAGTAAGGTGCGCGCTCACTATCACGTGTCTTAGTAGACTTTTATGCTTAGATATCACTCTTAATTAGTTGTATTAAACTTAAATTTATACACTGTTAAGATTAGCACACACTGAAAATTATTTTCATCTCACAATAGTACTTTAAATGTTGATAGTTCTAGCAAGAATATAGTTCAAATTTTTTCACTAACTTCAATATTCTGATCGCACTGTTGCCAACGATGAACATAACTAATTCTTGACATTGATTCGAATTCTAAAATATTTTCATATTTTAATTCTGCAGGTAATTGATTTCAATAATAGGCTGAAATTTACTGTAACTCATTATATAACTCTTCCGGTTTCATATAACTTGGATGTAACGTCTTCAATTCACAAAAGGCAACTGAATTTTCAATATCTTGTAAAATGCTTGAAATTGTATTATACATGATCACTAATTGATTATACACATCTTTAATGAACAATATCTCTTCCAATGAAATTTTTGCTTGAATTATGTTATAAATTTCAATTATTTTCAATTTTAGTACCAGTTCATTATGTTTGATATCCTGTATTATTCTATTGAAGCTATTTATTATTTGTGTATTTACTGAATATCCTTGATTCAATTGACTTTGTGATTTATTCTGATTTTTCTCTAGGTGATTAAGGATCTTATTAAACCTATCGCCATCTTGTGCGTCCAGATTTCCTGTAATGAACTTCATAATACTTTCTGAACTATTTACTAACCCTCTTCTATTTCTGGATGATTTTGAGAGAATTTTGATACTATTAATTTTATCATATATATTCAACTGGACATACTGGATTATTTTATCATAATTGTCTTATTCATGTTCAACTGCCGTATTATTTATAACTGCTCTGCTGATATTCTCATATTGATTATTCAATTTTTCATATTCGATGTAAAGCGGCGTCAAATCATAATAATGAACAAATGTATGCACGGATTTCTCTAATTTTGCTGGTCCGAGACTGATTGGAATAAGGCCTATGTTTTCGGTTATGTTACTTATTTGGAATCCTTGTGTGGTCCCGAACAACCTGGAATAATTTTAAAATCGTAAGTCTTTTTCGCAGGTCTCTTTATGTTGGAAAGATGTATTTTAGATGCAGTATTTCCATGCTTAGCTATGATTCTCGCGGTTTTAAATTTTGGGTTGATTTCACTTATTCGCTCAGGCTTATATTTATTCTTTGTTTTTTGTTGTTTTGTTTGTTCTTTACATATACTACTTCATCAATTCTTTCAGGTAAATCTTCGTGATTGGAATTATGTTTATCGATGACCGTTTCCTTATTCTGTTGTATTTTCTGGTTAATTTTCTGATACAATAATTTCATCTTATTCCTATGTTCTGTTATATAATTATTAATCAACTGTTTTTCTAATTCCATATTAAAAGAAGACTTTGAATCGTTATGTCCAGATATTATTTCTGTTGGCTTCAATTTAGTCACTGAATGAATAGTATTGTTGTATGCTAGTAGGGCATAGTTTACTTTGGATTCTATGGCCTCATCTTTATATTCTTTTTGATTATTAAATAATCTGATGTGCTCAATTAGGGTTGAGTGGAAACGTTCAATGATACCATTACTGTCAGGATGTTGTGAGCTAGTAAAATGAATTTTTATTTCATGAATCTCCAATAATTCTTGTAGAACAGAATTTTCTAATTCCAAACCATTATCTGAAACTATTTGTTCAGGAAGTGGGTGGTGAGTGAAATATTTTACTAGTTTATTCACAATTTCGATACCTTGAGCGCAATTTAACTTATATGCTTGAGCATACTTAGAAAATGCGTCTATTAATGTAAGAAATTTTGTATTATCTAGAGTAATACTGTCAATGTTGAGTATTTCAAAGGGCTTTGTCGCTGTGGGTGTTATATTGAATTTTAATTTCAAAGGAATCCTGTCATACTTTGAAACTTGACAAATTTCACATTAATTTATATAAGTTTGTACTGATTCACGTTGCTTGGGCCAATAAAAAATTTGCTTTATTTTTAAAACTGTTTCATCGATACCTCGATGATTTGTTTTACTTTCATGATAATTTTGAATTATCTGTTTAATTTTGTCCTCCTCTGTTATATCTAATAGTTTTGTAGTACATTTGACCATTTGAATTTCCGAATTCTTGAAATAATTTTGAATAACTGTACTAAACTTTTCACATAATGGATCTTCAAAAAATAAATGATATTTCACTTTCGGTACAACGAACTGCTAAATAAATTTATTCACTTCTTGTTCTTGATTGTATTTTGAAAATTGTACTAAAAATTTTTGTTTATTTCCGAATAATTTCAAAATTTTTGGTTCTTCCGGGTTGTGTTCGACTTCACAAATTATTATCTGATTTTTTCCTATATTGACGGGGCGCTCTACTATTGGAATCCCAACTATTGGATTTTCTATGTTCGAGTGTACAGTATTATCGTCTTCGTCTGAAATATTCTCGTGTGAATTATCGTTATTTATATTTTCAATTGATCTATCTAATTAAACTATCATAGATTGTGAATCATTTTAGACATTCTCAAAATCTTTATTAAAATCTTCCATGTATTTGAAAAAACCATCCGTGTTATCACCTTCATTAACATTTAATTCACGAACAGGAAAAGTATTAGATTTCATTTTTACGTAAACAGATATTATTACGTCTGTTTTCTGGAATATAAACTGAATCATGGGTTTTATTTCTTCCCATCTCAATTTGTCTAATCCGCGAGATATCCGTGGGATACTGAGATCTTTTATATTTTTGTGTAAGCAGAATTTTTTAAAATTAACTAAAGCTTGGAATAAATCTTGATAGGAAGGTTTTCCAAAATAATGATTTTTTGTTACTAAATATATTACAAATCTATTTGCGTCTTTAAAATGAATCAACTGATGTAATTTTGGTTGTTTTGATTTCAAAATTTCAATATTATTATACTTGGTAGCAAATTGTTCTGCAATTCCTGAAGACATTTTTAAATCTCTACTTACACAATGGGCTAAACTGTTAGAAGGAGGTACGTCAAATAAATTACTATTCATTTCTCTAATATTATCATAAACTATGAGTTTCTGTTTATATTCTAAATAATTTTGATATTCGTGTAAAATTTTATTTTCTTGAAATTTTGAATCTTCAGTTTCAGAATAACCAGGGATTCTGCTTAATGCGTCTGCGTTAGTATTCAATTTTCCTTTTTTATACACAATTTCGTAATCAAACTGTTCAAGTTTCAGCCTCCATCTGATTAATTTCTGACTGCATTGTTTTAGGAAGAATAACCATTATAGCGGTCTATGATCTGTTATGATGGTGAATTTCCGACCGAATATATAAGGGCGAAAATATTGTGTTGACCATACTATAGTTAATAGTCCCTTTTCGATGGTTGAATAGTTTGATTCAGAATCGTTTGATGTCCTACTTGCATATGCAATAGGTTTGTCACTACCTAGTGGCCCTTGTGAAAGTACAGCCCCAATAGCTACGTTACTCGCGTCGGTCATAAGATTGAATGGTTTTGTAAAGTCAGGGTATTGTTGGAGTGGCTCGTTAGTCAATAAATTTTTACAAATTTGGAAACATTCGACGTATTCTGGATTGTTGATATTTATTTCTGCATCTTTCTTCAGACATTTAGTGAATAGTTTCGTGATCTTCGCGAAGTCTTTAATAAATTTCCTGTAGTAACCTAATAGTCCTGAAAAGCCATTTATTTGTTTCGTGGTTCAAGATATAGGATAATTTTGGATAGCAGAAATTTTTTCGGGACTAGGTTTACCACCTTCTGGAGTAACGATATGTCCAAGATAGGCAACTTCTTCCTCTAAAAACTCTGATTTGTCTAATTGAATTTTGAAATTTGATTTACGTAATCTATCAAAAACTAATTTTAAATTTTGCACATGCTCTTCTAGGCTAGTACTGAATATTAAAATATCATTAGATATACTAGACATTTCTCATTCGTTAATCCTCTCAATATATTATCCATTTCTCTTTGGATTGTGGCAGGTTGATTGCGTAATCCAAAAGGCATTCTAAGAAATTCGTAAAGACCACCTCCGATGGTAAACGCGGTTTTTGATATGTCATCTGGATTCATTTCAATTTGGTGGAATCCCGACGCTAAGTCTAGCGTGGTGAAATATTGACAACAACCGAGTTTGTCCAATAGGTCAGTTATATTCGGCAATGGATATTTATCGCCTATGGTCTCCTCGTTAAGTTTTCTGTAATCTATGACAATGCGCCATTTGCGTTTTCCTGAGGCGTCTAATTTTTTGAGGACAATTCAAATTGGGGATGACCAAGAAGAGTTAGATGGACGGATTATATCTTGACTCAACATTTTTTGGATTTGTGAATTAATTTCTTGTTTGTGTATCTCCGGATATCTATAAGATTTTGTATATATCGGAATTTCGTCATTTGTTCTTATGCTATGTTTCATTCCATTAGTGAACATTAATTCATTTGTTTCCAAGTGAAATATATCTGAATATTGTCTAATCAATTTTGATATAACATTTTTTTCATATTCGTTCATATGGTCAGTTCTGATCTTAGAAATGTCAAATTTAATTTTTTCAGTTTTAAAATAATTATAATTTGGGGTGCAATAATAATTGGATTCATCTAATCTTGTTACATTCAAAGGCTTGAATAATTTCAAGGATAATATTGTATCCGTCGGATTTATTACTGAACACAAAGCATCATAATTTTTTACTGAAGTTACACATTCTGGAATTATTTAATTTTGTAATTTCAATTGTGGTATTATAACATTACCTTCTTTTACATTTACTTTCACATTAATTATTTTCTCAGACTGTGGTTCTATTTTTGTAGATGTTACACAATTGCAGTTATTATTATTCTGTAAATATTGTATTTTTATTTAACAATTTGGGGTTCTTATCTCATTCCGGTTTATGTCTATTACAGCTTTTAATCATTTTGAACTATCCAATCCTGATAATAAATCAAATTTATCATGGAAATAAAAAATGTGATACTTTAGCATAAGATTTTTAACTTCTTTAATTTTAAAAATTTTTGAAACTGGCACAAGCGTGCTCAATTGTTCAATTAAGGTTCCATGTGCAGTAGAAATTTGAAACGGATCTTTGAAAATTTTATTTTTGAAATACTTTTCAGCAATTTTAGGTTTAATGAAAGATCTCGTATTTCCTGTATCTATCAAAACTTTCATTTCATTTCCGGGGAATACAATATAGTGTGAATTGTTTAGTGAGTTTGTCGAATTCATTAATCCTAGTCTGGGTATAGTTCGATTTCCGAGGCTTCTTCTACTAAAAAATCATTGCTGGGAAATTCGTGCTCAAAACTTTCATTGCAAAACTCGATATTTTCTTGCACATTAGAATTTTCAATTTGATTCGTGTCTTCTGAATCGATATTATATAATTCTTCTACAATTACATTTGGTCTATTCTGACTTTGATAGTTGTGAAATGGTCTGGAGGGACCAGCTCTTTGTTGAAGAGTTGAATTTCGAGTGGAGATGCTCATTGGTGTAGGGTTTTGATAATTTGGATTATACATTGGGCTTCGATGTACTTGAGTAGACTGTTTTGGCTTCATTTGATTTGTCCGATTGAAGTTATATTTATTAACCATTGGTCTATTTGCGGTATTATTTGTATTACGAATAAAATTGAAATTGAGAGGTGGTTAGGGTTTCGGATTGAATTTTTGAGCTATTGGTTTTTGAATAAATTTTCTGTTTGTATTACTGTCGAACTGAAAATCGTTCGTTAACATATTCAAAGCTGAATTTCAATATTGACAACAACCGAGTTTGTCCAATAGGTCAGTTATATTCGGCAATGGATATTTATCGCCTATGGTCTCCTCGTTAAGTTTTCTGTAATCTATGACAATGCGCCATTTGCGTTTTCCTGAGGCGTCTAATTTTTTGAGGACAATTCAAATTGGGGATGACCAAGAAGAGTTAGATGGACGGATTATATCTTGACTCAACATTTTTTGGATTTGTGAATTAATTTCTTGTTTGTGTATCTCCGGATATCTATAAGATTTTGTATATATCGGAATTTCGTCATTTGTTCTCATGCTATGTTTCATTCCATTAGTGAACATTAATTCATTTGTTTCCAAGTGAAATATATCTGAATATTGTCTAATCAATTTTGATATAACATTTTTTTCATATTCGTTCATATGGTCAGTTCTGACCTTAGAAATGTCAAATTTAATTTTTTCAGTTTTAAAATAATTATAATTTGGGCTGCAATAATAATTGGATTCATCTCATCTTGTTACATTCAAAGGCTTGAATAATTTCAAGGATAATATTGTATCCGTCGGATTTATTACTGAACACAAAGCATCATAATTTTTTACTGAAGTTACACATTCTGGAATTATTTAATTTTGTAATTTCAATTGTGGTATTATAACATTACCTTCTTTTACATTTACTTTCACATTAATTATTTTCTCAGACTGTGGTTCTATTTTTGTAGATGTTACACAATTGCAGTTATTATTATTCTGTAAATATTGTATTTTTATTTAACAATTTGGGGTTCTTATCTCATTCCGGTTTATGTCTATTACAGCTTTTAATCATTTTGAACTATCCAATCCTGATAATAAATCAAATTTATCATGGAAATAAAAAATGTGATACTTTAGCATAAGATTTTTAACTTCTTTAATTTTAAAAATTTTTGAAACTGGCACAAGCGTGCTCAATTGTTCAATTAAGGTTCCATGTGCAGTAGAAATTTGAAACGGATCTTTGAAAATTTTATTTTTGAAATACTTTTCAGCAATTTTAGGTTTAATGAAAGATCTCGTATTTCCTGTATCTATCAAAACTTTCATTTCATTTCCGGGGAATACAATATAGTGTGAATTGTTTAGTGAGTTTGTCGAATTCATTAATCCTAGTCTGGGTATAGTTCGATTTCCGAGGCTTCTTCTACTAAAAAATCATTGCTGGGAAATTCGTGCTCAAAACTTTCATTGCAAAACTCGATATTTTCTTGCACATTAGAATTTTCAATTTGATTCGTGTCTTCTGAATCGATATTATATAATTCTTCTACAATTACATTTGGTCTATTCTGACTTTGATAGTTGTGAAATGGTCTGGAGGGACCAGCTCTTTGTTGAAGAGTTGAATTTCGAGTGGAGATGCTCATTGGTGTAGGGTTTTGATAATTTGGATTATACATTGGGCTTCGATGTACTTGAGTAGACTGTTTTGGCTTCATTTGATTTGTCCGATTGAAGTTATATTTATTAACCATTGGTCTATTTGCGGTATTATTTGTATTACGAATAAAATTGAAATTGAGAGGTGGTTAGGGTTTCGGATTGAATTTTTGAGCTATTGGTTTTTGAATAAATTTTCTGTTTGTATTACTGTCGAACTGAAAATCGTTCGTTAACATATTCAAAGCTGAATTTCAATATTGACAACAACCGAGTTTGTCCAATAGGTCAGTTATATTCGGCAATGGATATTTATCGCCTATGGTCTCCTCGTTAAGTTTTCTGTAATCTATGACAATGCGCCATTTGCGTTTTCCTGAGGCGTCTAATTTTTTGAGGACAATTCAAATTGGGGATGACCAAGAAGAGTTAGATGGACGGATTATATCTTGACTCAACATTTTTTGGATTTGTGAATTAATTTCTTGTTTGTGTATCTCCGGATATCTATAAGATTTTGTATATATCGGAATTTCGTCATTTGTTCTCATGCTATGTTTCATTCCATTAGTGAACATTAATTCATTTGTTTCCAAGTGAAATATATCTGAATATTGTCTAATCAATTTTGATATAACATTTTTTTCATATTCGTTCATATGGTCAGTTCTGACCTTAGAAATGTCAAATTTAATTTTTTCAGTTTTAAAATAATTATAATTTGGGCTGCAATAATAATTGGATTCATCTCATCTTGTTACATTCAAAGGCTTGAATAATTTCAAGGATAATATTGTATCCGTCGGATTTATTACTGAACACAAAGCATCATAATTTTTTACTGAAGTTACACATTCTGGAATTATTTAATTTTGTAATTTCAATTGTGGTATTATAACATTACCTTCTTTTACATTTACTTTCACATTAATTATTTTCTCAGACTGTGGTTCTATTTTTGTAGATGTTACACAATTGCAGTTATTATTATTCTGTAAATATTGTATTTTTATTTAACAATTTGGGGTTCTTATCTCATTCCGGTTTATGTCTATTACAGCTTTTAATCATTTTGAACTATCCAATCCTGATAATAAATCAAATTTATCATGGAAATAAAAAATGTGATACTTTAGCATAAGATTTTTAACTTCTTTAATTTTAAAAATTTTTGAAACTGGCACAAGCGTGCTCAATTGTTCAATTAAGGTTCCATGTGCAGTAGAAATTTGAAACGGATCTTTGAAAATTTTATTTTTGAAATACTTTTCAGCAATTTTAGGTTTAATGAAAGATCTCGTATTTCCTGTATCTATCAAAACTTTCATTTCATTTCCGGGGAATACAATATAGTGTGAATTGTTTAGTGAGTTTGTCGAATTCATTAATCCTAGTCTGGGTATAGTTCGATTTCCGAGGCTTCTTCTACTAAAAAATCATTGCTGGGAAATTCGTGCTCAAAACTTTCATTGCAAAACTCGATATTTTCTTGCACATTAGAATTTTCAATTTGATTCGTGTCTTCTGAATCGATATTATATAATTCTTCTACAATTACATTTGGTCTATTCTGACTTTGATAGTTGTGAAATGGTCTGGAGGGACCAGCTCTTTGTTGAAGAGTTGAATTTCGAGTGGAGATGCTCATTGGTGTAGGGTTTTGATAATTTGGATTATACATTGGGCTTCGATGTACTTGAGTAGACTGTTTTGGCTTCATTTGATTTGTCCGATTGAAGTTATATTTATTAACCATTGGTCTATTTGCGGTATTATTTGTATTACGAATAAAATTGAAATTGAGAGGTGGTTAGGGTTTCGGATTGAATTTTTGAGCTATTGGTTTTTGAATAAATTTTCTGTTTGTATTACTGTCGAACTGAAAATCGTTCGTTAACATATTCAAAGCTGAATTTCAATATTGACAACAACCGAGTTTGTCCAATAGGTCAGTTATATTCGGCAATGGATATTTATCGCCTATGGTCTCCTCGTTAAGTTTTCTGTAATCTATGACAATGCGCCATTTGCGTTTTCCTGAGGCGTCTAATTTTTTGAGGACAATTCAAATTGGGGATGACCAAGAAGAGTTAGATGGACGGATTATATCTTGACTCAACATTTTTTGGATTTGTGAATTAATTTCTTGTTTGTGTATCTCCGGATATCTATAAGATTTTGTATATATCGGAATTTCGTCATTTGTTCTCATGCTATGTTTCATTCCATTAGTGAACATTAATTCATTTGTTTCCAAGTGAAATATATCTGAATATTGTCTAATCAATTTTGATATAACATTTTTTTCATATTCGTTCATATGGTCAGTTCTGACCTTAGAAATGTCAAATTTAATTTTTTCAGTTTTAAAATAATTATAATTTGGGCTGCAATAATAATTGGATTCATCTCATCTTGTTACATTCAAAGGCTTGAATAATTTCAAGGATAATATTGTATCCGTCGGATTTATTACTGAACACAAAGCATCATAATTTTTTACTGAAGTTACACATTCTGGAATTATTTAATTTTGTAATTTCAATTGTGGTATTATAACATTACCTTCTTTTACATTTACTTTCACATTAATTATTTTCTCAGACTGTGGTTCTATTTTTGTAGATGTTACACAATTGCAGTTATTATTATTCTGTAAATATTGTATTTTTATTTAACAATTTGGGGTTCTTATCTCATTCCGGTTTATGTCTATTACAGCTTTTAATCATTTTGAACTATCCAATCCTGATAATAAATCAAATTTATCATGGAAATAAAAAATGTGATACTTTAGCATAAGATTTTTAACTTCTTTAATTTTAAAAATTTTTGAAACTGGCACAAGCGTGCTCAATTGTTCAATTAAGGTTCCATGTGCAGTAGAAATTTGAAACGGATCTTTGAAAATTTTATTTTTGAAATACTTTTCAGCAATTTTAGGTTTAATGAAAGATCTCGTATTTCCTGTATCTATCAAAACTTTCATTTCATTTCCGGGGAATACAATATAGTGTGAATTGTTTAGTGAGTTTGTCGAATTCATTAATCCTAGTCTGGGTATAGTTCGATTTCCGAGGCTTCTTCTACTAAAAAATCATTGCTGGGAAATTCGTGCTCAAAACTTTCATTGCAAAACTCGATATTTTCTTGCACATTAGAATTTTCAATTTGATTCGTGTCTTCTGAATCGATATTATATAATTCTTCTACAATTACATTTGGTCTATTCTGACTTTGATAGTTGTGAAATGGTCTGGAGGGACCAGCTCTTTGTTGAAGAGTTGAATTTCGAGTGGAGATGCTCATTGGTGTAGGGTTTTGATAATTTGGATTATACATTGGGCTTCGATGTACTTGAGTAGACTGTTTTGGCTTCATTTGATTTGTCCGATTGAAGTTATATTTATTAACCATTGGTCTATTTGCGGTATTATTTGTATTACGAATAAAATTGAAATTGAGAGGTGGTTGTGGTATCGGATTGAATTTTTGAGCTATTGGTTTTTGAATGAATTTTCTGTTTGTATTACTGTCGAACTGAAAATCGTTCGTTAACATATTCAAAGCTGAATTTAAATATTGACAACAACCGAGTTTGTCCAATAGGTCAGTTATATTCGGCAATGGATATTTATCGCCTATGGTCTCCTCGTTAAGTTTTCTGTAATCTATGACAATGCGCCATTTGCGTTTTCCTGAGGCGTCTAATTTTTTGAGGACAATTCAAATTGGGGATGACCAAGAAGAGTTAGATGGATGGATTATATCTTGACTCAACATTTTTTGGATTTGTGAATTAATTTCTTGTTTGTGTATCTCCGGATATCTATAAGATTTTGTATATATCGGAATCTCGTCATTTGTTCTTATG
This sequence comes from Dromius quadrimaculatus, assembly GCA_963989225.1. NCBI lineage: Eukaryota > Metazoa > Arthropoda > Insecta > Coleoptera > Carabidae > Dromius > Dromius quadrimaculatus. Next base: position 45,811,986 of record OZ022326.1, on the reverse strand, counting down.
CTATGTTTCATTCCATTAGTGAACATTAATTCATTTGTTTCCAAGTGAAATATATCTGAATATTATCTAATCAATTTTGATATAACATTTTTTTCATATTCGTTCATATGGTCAGTTCTGATCTTAGAAATGTCAAATTTAATTTTTTCAGTTTTAAAATAATTATAATTTGGGCTGCAATAATAATTGGATTCATCTAATCTTGTTACATTCAAAGGCTTGAATAATTTCAAGGATAATATTGTATCCGTCGGATTTATTACTGAACACAAAGCATCATAATTTTTTACTGTTTTAAAATAATTATAATTTGGGCTGCAATAATAATTGGATTCATCTAATCTTGTTACATTCAAAGGCTTGAATAATTTCAAGGATAATATTGTATCCGTCGGATTTATTACTGAACACAAAGCATCATAATTTTTTACTGAAGTTACACATTCTGGAATTATTTAATTTAGTAATTTCAATTGTGGTATTATGACATTACCTTCTTTTACATTTACTTTCACATTAATTATTTTCTCAGACTGTGGTTCTATTTTTGTAGATGTTACACAATTGCAGTTATTATTATTCTGTAAATATTGTATTTTTATTTAACATTTTGGGGTTCTTATCTCATTCCGGTTTATGTCTATTACAGCTTTTAATCATTTTGAACTATCCAATCCTGATAATAAATCAAATTTATCATGGAAATAAAAAATGTGATACTTTAGCATAAGATTTTTAACTTCTTTAATTTTAAAAATTTTTGAAACTGACACAAGCGTGCTCAATTGTTCAATTAAGGTTCCATGTGCAGTAGAAATTTGAAACGGATCTTTGAAAATTTTATTTTTGAAATATATTTCAGCAATTTTAGGTTTAATGAAAGATCTCGTATTTCCTGTATCTATCAAAACTTTCATTTCATTTCCGGGGAATACAATATAGTGTGAATTGTTTAGTGAGTTTGTCGAATTCATTAATCCTAGTCTGGGTATAGTTCGATTTCCGAGGCTTCTTCTACTAAAAAATCATTGCTGGGAAATTCGTGCTCAAAACTTTCATTGCAAAACTCGATATTTTCTTGCACATTAGAATTTTCAATTTGATTCGTGTCTTCTGAATCGATATTATATAATTCTTCTACAATTACATTTGGTCTATTCTGACTTTGATAGTTGTGAAATGGTCTGGAGGGACCAGCTCTTTGTTGAAGAGTTGAATTTCGAGTGGAGATGCTCATTGGTGTAGGGTTTTGATAATTTGGATTATACATTGGGCTTCGATGTACTTGAGTAGACTGTTTTGGCTTCATTTGATTTGTCCGATTGAAGTTATATTTATTAACCATTGGTCTATTTGCGGTATTATTTGTATTACGAATAAAATTGAAATTGAGAGGTGGTTGTGGTTTCGGATTGAATTTTTGAGCTATTGGTTTTTGAATAAATTTTCTGTTTGTATTATTGTCGAACTGAAAATCGTTCGTTAACATATTCAAAGCTGAATTTAAATCTTCAGGATTCTTGACTCGCATAAGCTGTCTGATAGGTTCTTTTAACCCTCTTAATAAAATGCGTAATGCATAACCACGAAAATATGAAATTAAAACAGCTGCTTCATGATTATGTAAGTGAGTTGACAAATACGATGTCTGTAAATTCAGCAAATGTTGTAATTTCTGGTAAAATTCAAATACATTATCATTCTGTCCTTGCTTAAGTTCAGACATTTTAATATTTAAAGTGAATAAACCCCGTTTGTCTGCGTATGTATTCACTAAAGCCGATTTTAATGATGCCCATCGCTTATTGTACTACTAGAAATATGAACAGCAGCTTCACCTTTTATTTTTGAAAGTATCGTTGACATCAGATATTCGTTCTGAAAATCGTTCACATCCACAGTGTTATAGAATTTGTTAACTCGCAAATCTCTAGAAATCTAGGAAGTAATTCTCTCTCGCCATTAAATTCGGGGTTCATGTCAAGATATTCTTTTCTAAGGGCTGGAGATTGTGAAACAGATACTTGAGCTTATGCTGTCGCTATTTTTGGAATATTGTTTAAAATCGGTTTCTTAAGAATATTAATTTTTGGATTTTGGTTTTTGAGGACTTGTTCAATATCTTCTAAATCGGATGAGTCTGAATCTGATTCTGAACTCTCAAAGTTATATGATTGACCTCTAAAAGACTTTAATTTGTACTCACAGTAATACCAGTAGCGTCTTCATGTGCATTGAATGGCTCTGGGACATCGACGTGGGCTCAGACCTTGGTGCTGCGGCTTCCGACGATGTGTTGTCCTGAAGTTGAAGATGTTTTACCGGATTCAATGTTTGTTCGAATGGGGTAGACTTCGGTTTTCTTCTTGGACGATTTGTGTTGCTGGAGATATCTTCCGATACACGTAATTTGCTCGTGACGGCAATTATTATGTTCGTGATAGCCAATTAAGTTACTAGAGTAAGTCAAGATATACTTCAACTTGTTTTTGGCTATCCTACCGACTGCGCCAGATATGTTTCTTTATTCAGCAACTAAGTTTTTGAAAAACTTTATTTGGAGTACAATTTATTTATTATATGAATGCAGATACAAGACTAGCTTTTATTTCTATTCTAAGTCATAGAGTAAACTTATTCTACTGCAAGGTGGGGGAAACAAAAATAAAGCATTACATTGCCCTCAGTTCACGGCCACATATATATATATATATATATATATATATATATATATATATATATATATATATATATATATATATATATATATATATATATATATATATATATATATATATATATATATATATATATATATATATATATATATATATATATATATATATAAATTATGTATGGTTGTATCCCTATTGAACGACAATAATTATTGTGTCAGCACTCAGCACTTTTAACAGTACTTTTCCATTATGATAAGATATGTAACAAAAACCCCTGAATCCTAGATAAATTGTTCATTGTTCAAGTATTCTTCTGTATCAACTAATTGTAACCACGTGTATAATAAAATTGATCTTTCCCAAATATTTTGAGTTGAAATACTCAATTTATATATATGATGACAGTTTAAATATTAACTCATGCGAATATATGTGACGACATTCGTTCAAATGGAATTGCTATGATTTCTTGAGAAATCATGACGAGAAAAGAGCTCGAAAATCTGACTGTTTATTCATCTTCTTCCAATCAAATCCTCGAACATACTTTTTGTGTGCGGAAGAACTTATGTGTCCTATTATCCTTTATCATTGAAACAAAACTCATCAATATAATTACAGAAGTATTTAGAGGGATAACGCCTCCAATATCCGTATTTATTGTATGATTTACCGTTTGGATCAGGAGCGAATTGATCTTGGAAGAAAGTTAGATTAGTTAGGTACGTATTGAACTAAGCATTCAGACAGGACCTCGTAAAAAAATAAGAGTGTGATACTTTGAATGTTTGTACTGCAAGAAACATATACGATCGTTTTCTTCTTTGGATCAACACGAGCACACTTGCAGTGAAACTTGTGTGGAACTGCAAGCACTGGATACTATCAATTTGGTTTTCGGTCTTGCATTCACTAAGAAATCAAGAAGTGTCCAGAGCACTAATCTTCATCAAGGATGGATCAGTTTTTGCCTTTGTGATGGAGGATTGAGTCGTGTGTCCTGGTAGCTAAATCATAATAACTCCATCTTCTCTTGCTGCAGTTGAGGCTAAGTGTGTCCGTCTAGAAGCAACAGTACTTTGTTTTCTTTACTCGGAGGAGCTACCTCTATAATAGCTATCTATGTAATTAGTATATAATATAGAACTTTATTGGACGAGCCGCTGGTTATGGACGAGCGAGCAGCGCGAGCTAGTCTAATAAGGAAGGCGAGTCTATAAAGTTTGTTTATGTACGAATTAAATACAAAGCTTTATGTTCGACTGTTCTAAAGACGCAGAATATCTTCTGAGAATAATTCTTGATTTCTCTATTCAAAAATTCGGGAAGTATAACTTTGTGTGCTTTGCTAGTGTTGCTATTGCTACAATTGTTCTTGCTGTTTGTTTGCAGATGTCAAAAATATTTAATACAATTTAATAGAAGAAATTAATACTTTAGAAAATGTAGAAGAGATTGAATACGATATAAAAGAATAAATGGATGCTTCAAAAAGAGTAGAAGAGAATAAAAACGATAGAAAAGAATAAATGAATACTTCAGGGAGCGTAGAACTGTATGCAGCAAGTGCCAAAGAATCACAAATATTGAGAGAAAAATGTTTTTGTAACAAGAAGAATTTATCTTGGGGTCTGAATATTTGCGACAATATTAATTGTGCTATAAGTATTCATTACAATAATGAATGATATGTTGATTTATTTGTTTGAATTTATTTCATGTCAATAAAAAAATATATTTTTGTGATACTTTTTTGACAGTGACAGGAACGTCCAATTATATAAAGTAAAAGTCCTAGTCCAATTGAGTGGCACATTATGGGCACTAAATGCAACCATAAACTATATGATTATGATGCAGTCGAACATTAGTTATTTACATAATTAGTTATGAAAAGTGCCATATTATTTGACGAAACGTAATATTTGCCAAAACGAGCGTAGCGAGTTTTGCAAATTACGTGAGTCAAACAATATGGCTTTTCATAACGTATTCTGTACAAAATTTTATCTAATTCCGTCAGAATAATTTTAACTATATTTTTCAGTGAGAACATCTCTCACGTCACATCACCAAATTCGAATGACTGTGATTCATGACCATCTATTGTTACTTCAGAAACAATAGTGCACTGAAATAAACAAATATCGAATATTCACAAAACGTCAGAACAATTTTTTTCAATGTGCTCAAGCAGTAATATTCTGAGTGATATAGTACCCTTTGATATTGAAGATTCTGCCAATGATGCATACTGTGAATAATAAATCTTTCTTCTAATTGTACGCAGATAAGTATAATTGATTAGCTCTGAAACATGGCCAGTTACGTAAAGTCATTACGTAACTACTTTTCGCAACTGTTGCATTGCAGTTATGAAAAATTGGACGTTGCATAACGTCAGAAATTGATGTAAAGTTTGACTTTTCAAAACGGAATTAGATAAAAAATATTTTATCCACTCAACAAAAACTTCGCAGTTTATGTATCATGAATCGGCAATTACTACTTTGCTCTCTGGCGGTGCTCCATTACCAAGTCTACCTTTTTCGTTCAAATATGATCATAAGTGGTACATATAAGTGATACATGTCTGTTTGAATCACGATTTGAATTATTTATTGAATCTATTTTTGAGATATTCAATACCCTCAGTTGGTACCAGTACAGTTTTTGTTCTAGCTTACTTGAGTATTATTGTTATTATTCAATTCTATTTTGATATCGTCTTGGGCGATTCGGGTCGTAAGAGTTAGGCCTTATTTTGTATTGCGTTTCTCACGATAAACTTTACGCTGCACTTGCCTGATTGGTCGACTAACCACCTGTCATGCGACTTGTTGTTGCGTATATCTATATTTTGGATAGTTTTATATATAGTCCTCGATCCTTCGCGAGCAACGCATCCCTAAGCGCTTCAACTGGTCAATTATTTAATTATAGATTTTAACTTATTCTCACTTGGGCTATTTTCCTAACATCAATAATTGGTAGATCTGTATTTACAGCAAAATTCACTACTTCATAAATTGTGTACATTTACAAAACAGCCCTACGTTCTAGGTCCATTTATTCAGTTTTGTTTATGTATGGTCTAATCAGTCAAGTTAGACTCACGACCGACTCAACTGTCTAAAACTGGCGGCTGCATTTGCGCACAACTGCAGATGCGCTATTGCACCTTATTGGTCAACCTCTAAGTTGACAAAGTACGTAGCAAAGTCGAAGAATTGATGAGCATGTTCTCTATTAAAAACATTTATTCTATTAAGAGAATTTGCTTGAGGTTGACGTAGCGGTAAATTATCATTCCTTCTCATGAACCTGTTATACCACTCTTTTCCTGCCTCCTTCTTCTCTGGGTTGAACTGATAAGGAATCATGCCGGCTTCTGCTATACAAAATGCAAGTTTTCTTGATTCTTCCGAAGTTGAATCAAACAGAGATTCTGAAAATTCAATTATTCTTTGATAGATCTGCTGCTTAATTCCTTCGCTGGAAGTGCAGGCTGAAAGTGCAGGCAGTTTCTGCCTGAAGCTTTTTTAGCTCTCTTGGCAATTCTATTACAATTTCTAAAGTGTCTTAATCTTGTTGCTTCATTCATTCCATAATTTTGATAATCTGTTAAGGCCAGCTCCATATCAGCAGTAGACCACCTTCAATATTCTCCACGTTTAGCCATAGCTAAAATAAAAATTGAACTGAAAATTCACGATCGCCTTAATTGAACCGTTAGGTTCTCAAATTGAACTTTGGTTCAAATCAGGTGTATCTGAAATGGTTCAATATCGGCTTATACCTAGAAAACCACAACTAACCCATTATTTTGAAATTTTTTCAACAAATTGATTGTACATTAGTGCTATTAAATTTCAATATATGATAGCAATTATTGCAGCTTTGGGCAGGTTAGGTGAATATTACTTCACATGAAGTTGAAAACTATAAACCGTCGCATTCGCATACTACCACGTTGCAATCTACATATCAACTAGGCAGCTGGAAGTATCGGTGGTGCATGTGAAAAACGTGGAAGCACTGCTGCTAAATCGTGCTGAAGGTACTAGAAACTACGAATGCTCAATTTAAGAGAAAGTTCAATATATGCAACCGCACCCTATCCTGGAACACCTTCAGAAGAACATCATCAGTCGATTCATTGCTGTTGTTCGGAACTTCGAAGACTCGGAGGCAGTTGCGCCTACTAAATTGATGTAGGCGATCAATTTCTTCTGACATAGATTCAATTTGATGATCTTTCCAAGTTAACTGAACTCTTGGATTTTTGAGTTTGTTTGCTAGCGTTGAAAACTACTCACAGAAGACAGCTTCAACACGTGCGGGAATAGAATTCACAATTTCAGCAATAAAATCATCAGATGGTTCATAGTCCTGAAAAGTTTCTTTAGCAATTATTGAAATCTCTTCTTTCAATAGCCGAGTCTTTATTTGCAAAATTAGATTTATTGAACACTGTAGACAACACACACAGCCATTCACGTTCAAATTGGTTGATATATTTCTATAGATGTCTGAAGGTACTGCCGGAACGTTAGTTTTTGTGTAAATAAGGGCCAGTTTCACCAACGCTAGTTGAATTTATCCTGAGGTTATTTTATACGAAAAGTATTGTTGATACAATTGTAACCATAGTTACTGAGTCAAAATAATCCTTTGATAAATTTAACTGAGTATGGTGAAATCGGACCTAAGAGATTTAAAATTGTAATTGACCTCTAATCATCATCTACACTCATCATCTAGCCTGATGATCATCGCTTTGATATTAGTTGGCATCATTATAACATGGTAATAAGGTGAATGACAACAATTGTATGAAATAATGATATGAAAAATAATTATTCTCAACCGAAATATAGATATATTTTCTCCATTGATAACGAATAAAATATTCTCATATTCTCAGTATTGATTTAATTTCACCATTATAGAAATATAAAAAATTAGAGAAAGCTTCTTCATGAATACTTTTACATTCAAAAATCACCATCACTGAATTTAACTGAAAATTTGGCCGAAAAATTCATCCCTACACTGTTAAAAAAATCTCTAATTTTTTGATGAAAAAGTATGTCAAATTTAGAAGCAAGCGATATAAATTCAATTTATGGTGGAAATATATTAAAAATTCTGAACCTTGAGCACCAAAGACAAATTAGCGTACAACTGGATGCTTAATTTTGAATACGTTTCTAATTTTCGAATACGTCTACAGTTATTGCAATTGGTCTTCAATGGTTGTAAGATGCGTTTGTAATTTTACAATATGATATTATACTAATCTCCAAAGAGGTCCCTAAATTTCACTTAAGATACACTATACAATACATCTTTGGGAGAGGTATATGAATATTACAATACGACCCTGAATTTTCAAGACAATTTCTAATTCTATCAGCCATAGTCAATACTTATTACAGAAATACAGTTTAAAATTACAAATAATGTATCTCAAAATTGAGTTCATTTGTAACAATTTTCAAAGTATATTGTTTCATGCATTTAAAAATATATGAATAATATATATTATATATAATATGCAAAATCAACAGTTGAATCGATATTGAAGTTTTTCAACATTGATAATGAAACTATGAGAAGATGTTGATATGTGCTAAATTAACAAGAACTTTGATTAATATAGACTGAAATACGTTTAGAAAAATTTTCAGAATATTTCATTCAATTGTTTATAATCAACACTTTGTCCTTCGATGATCGACAATCTATAAATTGTTATTCCAAGAAACAACGAGACTCAAATTCCAATGCAGAAGCTATTTGTCTATCATCCATGCAAAATAATAAAAAAATCATGTGGTGCTTAGACAGTGGATGTTCGTCACACATGTGCTACAACAGAGACTTGTTTCAAGATCTTGAAGAGAATTCAGAATTTAATTACTTGAAACTTGCTTCAAATGAACATGGTACAATGGAACGCAGAAAAGCAAGACAAGTTGCACAAGGATTTTTTCAAAGACCTGGATTGGATTACCATGAAACGTACGCACCAGTTGCAAGATTAAGTTCGATACGAACATTATAAGCACTGAGCGCAGATCAAGAAATGAAATTATGTCAATTAGATGTATGTACAGCATTTCTCAATGGCGAAATTAACGAACAAGTTTTGATGAAAAAACCCAAAAATTCAGGAAAATACTTATATGAAATAATAATCGAAGAAAGCTCCAATGAAAATGATACAATATTCATAAAAGCAAAAGAAATGTTAGAAGATATCCGCAGAACAAATGAAGAAAAGGTGTGCAAGCTCAAAAAAGCGATATAAGGTTTAAAACAGTCTGGAAGACAACGGTATGTAAAACTTGACAATGTACTTCAAGAATTAAACTTTGCACCTTCAAAAGCTGATCCATGTATCTACGTAAGGAAGGATAAAAAAGTGATCATCTCAATTTACGTAGATGACATTATAATAGCCTATAGAGATTAAAATGATCTGAAAAATTCAATTGAGAAATTAAATAAGGAATTTAAGATGCGAAATCTTGGAGATTTGAAGTTTCTTCTTGGCATACAATTCAATATTGTTGGGAATAAAATTGAAATGTCGCAAAAGCTATATATAGAAACTGTTTTGAAAAAATTCAATATGGACAATTGTAAACCTACAAGTACGCCCATGGAACCAGGATTGAAGTTAGAAAAAGCTGAGAATTTAATACATGGAAAATATTCCATACCAAAATTTAATTGGGTCCCTTATGTACTTGGCTGTAGCTACCAGGCCTGATATTATGAATGCTGTAAGCTACTTAAGCCAATTTAATAATTGTTTCAATGAAATACACTGGAAACATGCAAAAAGAGTGTTACGTTATCTATCAGGTACTAGAAATCTAAATTTGAATTTTGAAAAAACAAATATACCTGTACATGGATTTGCGGATGCAGATTGGGCTGCATGTACTTTGGATAGTAGATCATATACTGGATATTGCTTTAAAATAGCTAATGGTGCAATTAGTTGGGAAACTAGACAGCAAAGAAAAGTCGCTTTATTTACTGCGGAGGCAGAATATATGGCACTCACAGAAGCAACCATAGAAGAAATGCATCTAAAATATCTACTTAATGAGATTGGATTTGATTCAGAAGAAATTGTAATATACAATGACAATCAAGCAGCTGAGAAATTGACAAAAAATCCGATTGTTAGTCAGAAATAAAAACATATTAATATAAAAGAACATTTTATTAGAGATGCAATTCATAATGGTGATATTGAAATAATTTATAAAGAATCCGAAAATATGATTGCAGACCTATTAACCAAGGCTTTACCTGGACCAAGACTTATTGAACTACGAAGAAATATTGGTATCACTAGCAACGTGAATAAAATATATCGTAGTAGTATTGATAGATTTGTTTTTATTGTGATTGATATGAATAATTGTCATACATAAAAATGAATAAAATGTATTTTGATATTGAAGAATAGATTTGAATGTATTAACTAAACCTAAGGTATAGAGTAATTTATTACTTGTTGAACGTTGTTCGCATATTTCAAAAGTGGCTAAATAAATACTATACATATACGGTAAGTATATTCACAAGTTCTTCATATTTTGAATTATTCCAGGCTTATTGTTAAAACCAAAAATTTTTGTTTACAGCAATTACTTGAAAAGTTGGAATAATTTATTTCCAGTTGACTATAACCTGATCACCAGATGACAAATCGCTTTCGACAGATCCCAATAGGCTAAAACTGAATCTTCCCACTCTTTGGGTTTAGGTATTAAAATTTGAGTTGCTCATTTTATCACAAACCAAGTACCTAGTGCCGAAGGTTGAACTATATTTGTCGTGAATCTTTAGAAATAGTACTACAAATTTGTTATACTACAATTCAGGAGATTTTTACTGAAACGAATAATACGTAAGTTTTTAATACATTACTTTCAATGAAATATTCAATTTTTAATTGTAATTATCTTAGATACGGTTTTTAGAACGAATATTATTCAAATTTTCGAGTGCATAATATATGCAATTAGAATATAATTGTGAAAATTTAGTTCTGAGATAGATTCTTGAGAAATTATTTTAATGAATTTGAGTTTTATATATATATAGTTGAAATTGCTCATAATATTATCATTCTACCATTAACAATATTTTATCAACAAATTAAACACAAACATGCCATCTCTCTCATACTTATATTTGTTGTTCCATTTCTCATTTCAATGTTCAGTTTTATATTCTATTTACCTGCTAGTAGCCTTTCAAGAATCATGGACTATTTTATTATCATTTTCCGCCCCTTAAAAATAATTTCTCATCCTAAAATCTGCAGTCCGTATGTCCAATTTATGTAGATTTATCGTAGATACGATGGCAGAAAAAGTATTTTGTTTAATATTGTAGAATAAACGATGATGTTTATTTGCCGATTCTGTATGCATCAAACTATGGCATGGAATGACCATTTGAAACATATGAAATTTCACAAAGTATTAAACCAACAATTCCATTGTGGGTATAATGGATGCCTGAATTTTTATAAAAATAAAGATTGCTTAAGAATGCATTTAATTCGGTTTCATAATATATCAACCAGAGCAAAAACTTCAGAAAGAAATATTCGCGTTACTCCTAATATTGATGCCAATTATATTTGTAATGTGTTGATATGTGGTCAAAGATTTCGTGATTATCCTTCGTTTTTGAAACATCTAAAAAATCATATCAAAGATGGTGTGGTGATTACATGTCCTGTTTCAAATTGTTCCAAGCAGTACTCAAAAATTCAATCATTTACTGGACATCTAACTAAGTGCCACAAATCTATTTCGAATGACTTCAAGACAAACAATGAAAATATCAATGAATCAATTGAAGATTATCTAGAAGATAATAATATGAGGAAAGCTCAAGAACAACATTTTTCGTTTGAAATAAATTGTACACCTAATGAAGAGACTAATGTTGCGGAAAAAAACTCTGATTTCGAGAATCTTTTTTTGAATAACCTGGCAAATTTTTTTCTGCAGCTTGAAAGTCAATTTCATATACCAGTACTCACGATTCAAAAAATATTTTCAAATATGCAGAATTTACATGAACAAGGACGACAAGTAATAAATAATCATATCAACAAACTTCTCATTGATGAAGAGGTGCCAGTTCATAAAATAGAATCAATTAGTAAGAAACTTCTTGATATAGATCCATTTTTATCAAATTTTAAACAACTCGAAACAAATCATAAAAGAAAAAAATTGTATTCTAAAACTCTGCATTATGTCGCTCCACAGCAAATTTTCCTCTGCACAATGAAAAAAAAAAAACGCTTCTTCCATTATATTCCAATTGCTGAAACATTAAAAAAAATATTTTACAATAAATCATTAGACGGTTTATGGAATGAATACATTGAGCAAAATAGCAATGAGATTTTAACTGATTTTACAGATGGTCTTGCATTCAAAAATAATAGTTTTTTTAGAATAAATCCTTCAGCTATCAGGGTGATTTTGTATCAAGATAGTTTTGAAGTCGTGAATCCAATAGGCAGTGCTAAAAAAAAACATAAAGTTTTAGCGGTGTATGCCAGTTTAGGAAATTTTCCTCCACACATTCGAACTCATATAAATACCATACAATTAGTAGCTCTTTGTAATGAAAAACTGTTCAATTCTGATATAGTATATGGTAAAATAGTCGAAGATTTTTTAATTCTTGAAAAAGATGGCATATCTTTACCTTCTGGAGAAATTCGCAAAGTCGGTTTAGTATTCATCTGTGGCGATAATCTTGGTAGCCACGCGTTAGGTGGGTTCGTTGAAAATTTCAGTTCAGCTCAATATTTCTGTAGGTATTGTCTTATTCGACGAAGTCAATTTTTCAGTATATCCGAAAAAAAATGTGAAATTTGTCATTATCATAAATTTGTATATTCTCGAGATGATTTCGAAACAAGAACTATTGATTCCTACAAGAAATGTGTAGAAGAAAAAAATCATGACGAAATCAAATGTGGTATTAAATTTGATTCACCCTTTAATAAACTTGAAAGTTTCCATGTTTGTTCTCCTGGTTTACCTCCGTGCTTAGGTCATGATTTGATGGAAGGTGTTATATCATATGATATTGCTTTGTACATCAAATTTTTTGTAAAAAAGAAGTGGTTTTCATATGAAGAATTAAATTGTCGAATTGATCAATTTCCTTATTCAGTTGAGGATAATAAAGATAAACCATCATATGTTCTTCCAACTAAGAAAAATCTTGTCGGAGGTGCTTGGCAAATTTTTACATTTTTAAGATTATTACCTTTTTTTATCGCTGATAAAATTGAAAATGTGGAAGATCAGACTTGGCGAGCTATTCTATTATTGTCAGAGATTGTAGAAATTGTATCTGCACCAGCTATTCGGAAAAGCCATTTACCATATCTTCAAAGTATCATAGATGAATATTTGATGTTACGTCTTACATTATTTCGTGATATTCCATTACGACCTAAACATCATTATCTTTCACACTATCCTGAATTATTATTACAATTTGGGCCATTGATCAAAGTATGGACGCTTCGCTTTGAAAGTAAACACTCTTTTTTCAAAAAAGTTATTCGTGCAATTGGTAATTTTATTAATGTTACTAAAACTCTAGCTGAAAAACATGAATTGTTACAAAGTTTACTTCGACAAGGACTAGATTTACGAAAAGAATATGAATTAGCATCATCAAATATATTTATTCCTCAACTTTATTCAGAAGCCTTACAAAGTTCCGTCAAATTAATAACTCCTTCTCTAACATTGCAAGACTGCAGTAAAGCAACTATTAAAGGTACTGAGTATCAAAGAGGCCTAGCTATTATCCTTGACCAAGAAAAATATCAACACAATGTTTGCTTCGGTATAATTGCATTGATATTAGCTGATAATGATGAAAATATATATTTGATCGTGGAAACGGTGATATCTGAGTTCGATGGCTTTTTACGAGCCTACGAAATTGGTACTTCTTTAAATTATAAGTCATTAAATATAAAAAATTTGAGTCATTATCATCCCCTTCACATATATACAATAGGTACAAAGCGTTATGTACGTTTAAAATATGGAATTGTTGGTTAAAATAATAAAATGGACACCATTGGTAAGAATTTAATTTTCCAAAAATTTGTGTTTTAGAGTTTACTTTATAATATTCAATATTAATTGATTTTAGAGTCATCATGTTCAAAATTTTCAATAAGACAGTGGCGAGAAAAGTTATGATTGTAGCCGAAGATATTAATGGACTTATAAAAAAAGCTGTGAAACAATTAGCTTTACCAGAAGATGAATATAAGGTATCTACACTTGAAAATATTCATTTCTAAAAATAATATTTGATTTTGCTCAACAGTTAGTTTTGGATGATGGGACCGAAATTTTGGAGGATGAAGTGTTAATAAAGCTGCCAATAATATGCGGTGAGCAGCTACCTACAATAAACATAACGAAATCGAGTGATATATCGGTATTGACGAAAACAAACACAGAAGCTTCTATACAAATGAATCAAACCGAAGAAGACTTCTCCCTGAGAAATCACGATGAAGGTAGTGTTGTAATTTACGACGGATATTTACCGGTCGCCACTACAAGTTTCAACCCATTGCCTCCAAGAATGGAACCTGTAGAAAATGGAAACATGGCTTCAAAATTTAGTGATATTCATCCCATTCCATGGAATCGTTTTCCAAAAGCCTTGGTTCATGCTTGTGAAAAAGGAGAAATACCTGACGAGAGTGATAAAACGCTAATGGTTCAATTAATAGCAGATTATTTATTAGAAGAGTTGCACGATTGTACTCTTGGTACGGTAAAAATAATCGCGGAATCAATAAGTCAAAAATATCCCAGTAGCCTGATAGATAAAATTGGTAAAAGCGTCGTTGGCACAGGATCCGAAACTTTAATAAAAAAAATATACTCCCGAATTCATTACAAAAAAAGTTTAAATAAACGAAAATCCACATCGCAACCTGATCATGCTCCACCAAAACGGAAAAGAACAAAAAACCATAATACAATTGCGGATGAATATGGATGCATGGAGTACGAACCCTCTTTACCTCAAGATGAGACGCAAAATTCTCAATTGATAGCGAAAAAATTTTTATTTGAACAATATTACACAGACTCTCGAATTGAGGATAAAATAATTGATGCCCTACAACGAACGTTTCCAACCCAGCGCATTCAATTGAATAGAAGAAACGAATCTCCTATCTCCACGATTCTTGAAGAATGGCCCATATTAAAGGAACCCAAATACTTCTTGCTCCACGCATCACGGCTCCTTGGAAAAAATGTGGATCAAGTTTGGAGGCAAAGCATTAATGATCATAGAATTATCTTCAACTTCATGAAGCATCATTGCATGGAGATATACAAGAAAAAAAATGATAATACTGACAAATTATTGACGATAATAAAATCAGCGTCTGAAAGCTCTACCACGTTGCAGAGAACATTGCCGGAATTGATTGCCATCATACCTTTGGTCATTCAGTATTTTGAGGAAGAAGATAATCTACTCTACTTTTTAGTTGATGTGAGTATTTGACAGTATCTTTCAAATTTGAAAATTTTATTTCTAAAGTATTCAATTATCAAAATAATTGGTTTATTAACAGGACACTACAAATGATGATGACATCGAAAAATCGATCACTTCCAATGCACCGGTACTAGTTGTTAAAGGTATAAATGAGTTGATCAAATATGTGATAGTTTTCAAATAATATATTATTTATGAATTTATATTTTTACAAAATTCCAGGATCATCTTTGTACGACGAAGGTATCGAGTGTATTATTGTTATTGAAGGAAGAATCTTTACCAAAACCAATGACATTTTGCAGGGATTCTTAATTGTATTCTCATCCTATTTTGTCTTCGGATTCGAATACGTTTCAAATTTGAAAAAGACACTGGAATTCATTCAAAGGTGAGTTATTGTTTCATATTACATTGTATGTTAATTCTAATAACTATTTCAACATTTTCAGATCAATAATGGATATCAACCCAACAAAAGGTCAAAAACGTGATAATGGAGGGCGCAAACGAAAATCTTTATCGTTTGATACGAATGTAAAAAAACTCGCTGATAAATTATCACGATATCGACAACTTTTTCATGTGCATGAAGAAATATGAGAAAACCTTTGGTTTGAATATTTTGGAGTAGAAGATGCTATATTTTATGTAATAAAAGCTGATGTGAGTTATGTTATTTTTCCAAATCAGGAAACTTATCTCTTGAAAATTATTATTTTTTTATGTTTGTAAATGAGAAGATTGTACTTTTATTGCACTTGGAAATAAAAATTGTAATGTAAATGAATGAATCGTTTTATTATAGTAAAAATTTATCCGAAAAGTATAGTCAGAACAGTTCGTCAAAATTCCAATTTATTATTATTCATTTTCAACAAACTGTTTAACGAATAAATGTTCTTGCGGTTGAATATCAATCTTCTCAATTTAAAATAAGTATTGCAGTACTGAATACGAAAATAAGATGATATTCTAAAATTAAAATTCACTGAGATTGGAAATTATATGTTTGTATTGTAATAATAAAGTTACCTGAAATTAAGAATTACAATCGTTTTTTGAAATTATGATATAATAAGATTATTAAATTTTAGTCGGTATCGTGAAATTGAGCTTACTTGAATTCTAAAATTATTAACGTATTCCAAAATAAGAATATACCAAGATTGAAACTTTCAAATAGATATTGTAATATTGCAGTTAGCTGAATTTTTAAATCGCGAACGTATTCCTAATTTAGAATACACTAAAATCATAATTTTCAAATTGGCTTTGTGATATTGAAGTTGTCTAAATTTTAAAGTTACAAACGTGTTCTAAAATCGGAATATATTAAGGTTGAGATTTTCAAGTCAGTATTGTAATATTGTAATTGACTGAATTTCAAAATTACAAACGTATTCTAAAATTAGAATATAATATAGATGAAATTTTCAAGTCGGTATTGTAATATTGAAGATACTTGAATTTTACAATTAAAAACGTATCCTAAAATAAGAATATATTATTGTTAAAATTTTTGAACCGATATTGTAATATTGAAGCTACTTGAGTTTTAAAATTACAAACGTATTCTAAAATTAGAATATACTAGGCTCAAAATAAAAAAAAATTATAGTATAAAATTAGAGTCCATTTTCTATACGTTTTCACATACAGCTACAGTAAATTCAAAGTTGTAAAGTACATTAAAATCACTAGAATGCATCTACAAAATTTCTACTACATTTGAATAGCGTGATTCTGCTTCCAATACAATTCTTCTAATTTTACAACATTTTTTTTCAACAGTGTATCGTCTAAGTCTTCATTGGATTACGATGTCAATAGATTTGGGATGAGATAGCTGCTAGTCATTCTACTGTATTGCATATCCGATTATTCAAATGATACACAATCTTTATTCGCAAGCTGTCGTGCTGCAAGGATTTCATTGACCGAAACCGTCACTAACTAATTTAAATTCTTTGTTTTACAAAGATTGATTGCACCAAAAATACGGTAGCATTAAATGTCTGAGTGAGGAAGAGAAATTACATTTCATACATATTCAGCTAAATTTTCATAGCTGAAATATTAATGATCCCCAGCATTACAACTTGATAGCTCATTCCAAAAAATTTCTCTATCATCTTATATATTCTCCTGCTCAATACATTGATAATCTTTATTTTCTACAATACGCGGCAGCAACTGCGTTATTTGTAATAGTAACAGCATTGCTATCCTAGTTTCTCATGATATTGCAACTGATGGTTGAGACACATACATTTGTTTCAATAAGCTATTATCAGAATCAAATAATTCTTCCAACCTAACACAACAAGCTGTAATAAATTGTCTAGAACCTTGTATAAAATATATTTTCAGGCCGTTATCACTAGAGACTCCTAATTTCTGAAGGTATTTTGTTACGTTTACATCTAAATAGATATACTCAGGAAGCAAAAGCTCGTCCTTCTTGGATGGATTATTATCAGGAGCTAGAAATAAGCGCTCAGCATAGAACTTTTGGTAGACAATGTTTTTTTTCTTAAGTCTTGCTTGCACAGTGCTGCCATTTGTAATGCTGGTCGTATTAGTTATCAGTTGATAATTATTTTGTGTTGTGTTGTTAGTGATTCAATCATCTTGCCTGATTTAAAGATCTGGTCTAACTACGAGTAATAAGATAAAATCTGATGTGAAATTATATAATGGAACCCTATCAATGGTTCTCTAAAATGCTTATAAATGTTTTCAACAGTACGTAATCTTTTGGAGATAATTTGGTTAGTTAAATACGTATCGAAAGCATTTCATTGCTTCAGCAACCGAGACACGGCAGCAGTCAGTGGAGGCCAACGGGTCTATGATGGGTGTAGAATTTCTTGAATTTGAACTTTTAAGAAAGCCTGAAACTTTATGAATTCATTTTGTCTCTTTGCATTAGTCAATTCCTCACAAAAACGTAGTAGTTTTTCATAAATTTCTCTAGCACATATATGTAACGAGTAACACATACATCCGAAAATGCCAATATTTGGGCTTAATGCTTGAAATCTGATTGCTACAAAGCTCTCGATGTCCATTGATGATATAATTTGTAGATTGTATATTGGGAGAATTCTATTTTCGTACAATATATTATTTTAGTTACAAATTGGAAATTCTAAATATCTAAATATAAGGAAAAGTAAAGAATGGCCTAACTCAAATACTCCGAGTACACAATTTTGTAGGGCAGAATCAATCGGCTGAACCAAAAATGCAGTTCATAAGTAGAACAGACGTACAGAATTTGCCGCATGAATAATCAGTTTAATTGAAATGATAAGATGGGCAATGATTATCTGTTGTCAATTCTTCGATTTTGTTTGACATTTTACATGTCTGAATATTATTAGAATTATATTAGTTATAATCTGTAGTGACAGAAAACTTCATTGAATAAACTTGTGTATATATCAAATGATGGACAAGTAAGTCACGTGATGTTCACGTCAGATTTTTTCGAAATATATTCCAGAGAAATCACTAAAAACTTATCAAATACTTCAATGAAACACACGTAGATGGAGGGTTTGAAATTCAAGCTTCTTTCCTAAGAAGATTTTGTTTTTCGGTATAGTCCGTGAGACAAGGCCTCAATTTTTCGTTGATTACCGCTCACTTGAAACTTTGTGAATGGCTTCATTGTGATGAGTCCGGCAGCTTCAACATTTGCAAAATCCTTGATTTGGGAGGGCTGATCAAACACGTCAATTTCATGAAGCCTTGAAAAAGTCTTACCGTCATATTAATTTTTACACTAATCGAAATATTTCTTGTTTATATAATGAAAAAAGAATATTGTCCGACATGAATATTGGGGCTAGTAGTGAATCCGACAAGCCGAACTTGTCATAAGTATATTTGTATGGAAACTTTTTACCACTAGTTAGAGATTTTGTGGACGTGTTAAATTATTTTCTTCTCTAAAATTTGATCATTCTGCCTGACAAATTCTGCAGAACGTTTTTGCAGTCCGACACTGAAAACGTGTCAGGAGTATAACAGGTCCTTCATGAACGACCGCTTGTCGGACCAAAACAGTTATAATTCAAGAGAATATTTTCTGTCCAAAAGACATATTGTCCGAAAGAAATTTTGGTTCTCATCGTAAGTGCGACAGAAAAACGCTCGCACATATATAATTCAGCTTTTAACGTATTCGATATTAATGAGCAATAGACGTTGTTTATAAGCTAATGATGAATAATTCATTGACAAAATAATTTCTATAAAATGTAAAATAGAAAATAGAAGAACTAATTTATTCATTTTTATTCTTTCAAATGTCATTCTTCATCAGAAGATTCTAGAAGGCTCGCTATAAATTTCATTTTCACTGTCGCTTCCATCATTACTCATCACATGATGATGCTGAAAATTCAACTATGAGAATTTGATAACTCACAGCATTACTGCTGTTTTTCAAAACGAAAATGGAGTATATATGTTGTGAGTAATTTTGTGATCAATAATGTTTTCATATTTTCAATTAATGTGTTGTAACTAATGTCATTTCAGTTTCTCTTTCGGTACTGTGGTGCTGATGATTGCTCTCAATGCGACAATGGCGAATGGTAAAACATCTACATCTATATACAAGTCTTAATTCATTCACCACTTTTTTATCACTAGTCTGTTACTCAAAACTTTATTCTGGAATTGTATATTTAATCTTTATAAGAAACCTTCACGGATATTTGAAAAAAACATACTGGTTTCTTGTTCTTTTGAATACCTGTGATAGGTTTTTTTGAATTTAGTCTCAAGTTTTTCGACCTATGCTCACATAGTTTTTCCAATTTTGAAAAATATGTTCTCTATAGTTTGATTGTACCTTTGATAACAATGTTATCCATTCTACTGCTTGTACTATCTTTCAAAGTATATATTTCTTCTAAATGTGATTAAGATAACTTTTTGCACATTTTGTTTTATTTCGCACGTTGTCATTTATTCAAGCTGAAGATGGCGACCACTTTTCATGGCACCGAAATGTCCGGTTGCCTTTTCAAGTGAATATACTTGAAATATCTCAATAATTATGGACCTCTTTTGCAATGGAATTTTAGCAATATATAACTCAGGGTCGTCACAATAAATTATAAACATAGTCAGTTTATCTTACCTCAAATCTAACAGTAATTTTCTTGAATAATTTCTGACAAAATACTTCCACTATGGCTGCGATAGTTGCTACTACAGTTGCAATTATTTCCTATATATTTTACCGAGCTTATGAGAATATCACCAGATTCTGAACTACCATCATATTTTAGATCTTTGATATTCTTAACTCTATCACAAATAGCAAAATGGTCAAGGTTTCCACATTTATTATATTTTTTGCCATAAGCTGAGCATTCGCGCGGCACATTAGTCTAGTCAAAAAGTTGAAAAAAGCGTTTATTCTTGCTACTGCAAATAAATATACCTGCGACAGCTCATTGGGCTCGTTATGACGCCTAGAAAAATTTGCAGAAATTTTGAGCCCGCACAAAAACAATTTCAAAAGCTATAAACAATTGGAGATTCAAAAGGAAACAGGTCTTATTTCTATATAAATTACCAGAAAATTTTTATTGGTGAAGGAATATTTCAAACAGATTCTTGAAGGGGAGCCAAATTCGAAGAAAAAATGTCGACTCCCGGAACTTGACCTCTATTATTAAAACTTATTATTTGATGTTGATACCGACGGCTAATTTCAAAATAGTATATTGTACAAGTATAGAACATTACTTATTTCACATAAGGTATCATTCAAGTGTGAAATAGGTGATTTTATATGTGTTGTATAGTACACATTTTCTACGGTCACAGTTTTGATCAAATTAGGTCAATCAAGTAAAATTGAGATTTTAAATCTATTTTCACAAATTTGGAATAGCTTAGGGTTCTGCCACGCTTGCGAGCGATTTATCGCCAGAGATAAATCGTTCATGACAATGTAGCGGGCGACGAGCGAGAACTTTCCTACCGTGAAGCGATTCAAATAGCAGTTTATGTCATGCCTCTCACGCTAACGCATCGAATTGCCCTTCTCTTGGAAGATGATCCACCTACAGACCCTTTGATAAAGTATAAAAGATAATATGATGTATATCCTAGTGTTTTGTGGAGCCTGCTATTTCAAAATAGCTAGTGAAGCGTGTAAATAGCTCCACTTCATTTAAGCTTGAGCTTGGTGGTGCTATGAAGACAAACGAAATAAAGAGAGGACGTGTATTAAATGATCTCGCCTCGTCACCCAGAAACACAAGATAGAATCAGCCCCTTACCTGCATTGGTCAGCACAACGGAACTCGTCTCTATAGCTCACTCTTGCCCCGTAGTCTTGGAAGATAGCAACTCTTGGGGGTTCTGAGAGTAACCATTCATATGGACCATGAGTCGAAACGCGTGCCGGTCGGTATTTATGAAGAGGCACAGAATATTCAAAAATTTATAATGTCTGAATATCACGAGTCTGGTATAACACAAAATATGATCCAAAATAAAAATTGAAGAGTAAAAAACGTTACTACATCGTTCTGTCACCAACAACAATGATAATGATAAGTTCATTTTTTATATAAACAAGAAAAATAATCGGCAGTCGCACAACCAGTCGGGTTGCAGCAAGGCCTCCCAGGCATCATCTAGTGCAACTTTTACAACGTGAGGGGTGACACGCTGTCTCTGGTTGAAGGACAACCACCGAAGACGCTATGAGCGTCACCATACACCCCCCTTTGCAAAGACCTAAAGTTTGCAACACAAGCCAAATATTCACAATTACAATGTTGAGTTTTCCTTATTATAAACTGCCAATTCTTACTATGAACTTTTCCAGGCTTCTGGTATTAACATCAACTAATGCTTTAACAATAAGTCAAATTATCACTCAACATTTTATTTTTATTTTATTTTATTCATTTCATTTTATTCTATATTATTTTAAGATTCATGAATAATTGCGCGTACAGCTATCGCGAACAATCACAAACTTAAAGTAAGCTCACTTGAGTAACGTAATTGTTATCGATTTGGCAATGGATATAATTTGATGACTGGGCGTTTGTAAGAACCGTACTTAGTTTCTACTGTGGCTACTCTAGCAACACCATCAGCTCCAGGGAAAACCTCGGTGATAATTCCTAAGGGCCAAACTAGAGGTAAAACGTCATCCTGTCCAATCAAAACAACTGTCCCGACCTGAATCGATTCAACATCGCGTTGCCACTTCTGTCTGACTTGCAACGTGTGAAGATACTCAGTACGCCATCGTTTCCAATAGGAGGCCACGAGATTATCAATCAAACGCTGTACAAAGTCAAAGTTGACAGAATTGTCGGGTAATACCAATGCAGGTAAATGTTTAAGTGGGGTTGACATTGAGAAATGTGCTGGAGCTATGATTTCTGGATGAGGATCAGAACTATCGACGCTTAAAGGTCGGGAATTCAGGATACACTCTATCTGAATCAGCACAGTCAAAATTTCTTCATAGGTGAGCAATTGGTTACCTATTACCCGATAAAGATACGTCTTTAAACTCTTTATATTTGATTCCCATATGGATCCGAAATGTGGTGCTCTCGGGGGAATCATCTTCCACTCAATCCTATGAGTCTGGAGTTCTCGCTTTATGTCATCGTTATGCTGCGAGCTAAATAACAACTGATACATTCCATCCAGTTGAGCACGAGCACCCACAAAATTCGTGCCATTGTCTACGTACATATAAGATACTGGCCCCCGACGTGAGATAAAGCGTTTGAATGCAGATAAAAAACAAGCACTAGACAGTTCGGTAGCAAGCTCAATATGCACAGCTCTCGTTACAAGACACACAAACAAACATACATATGCCTTTTGAGCGTGTTGCCCGCGACGCCGAGTAAGAAGTATTCGCAATGATCCTGCGTAATCCACTTCGGTGTGCACAAATGCTTTGGCTACCGTTATGCGACAAACAGGTCATCTTAGGAGTTAGATGCGACGGATTCACGCGGAAGCACGCATTACATTCACGAACTCGTGCTCTTAGGACGGTCCTGGCGTCTAGTATCCAATACCTTTGCCGTATGATGGACATTAAAAGTCCGGGACCAGTATGACAATTTGATTCGTGAAAATGTCTGATAATCAGGTTCACTATCGGGTCACGTTTACGAAGTAAAGCAGGGTGCCTTGCCTCGAATGGTAAATTGGATTTCGAGAGACGCCCTCCAACTCGTAGAGTACCTTCGGCATCAAGAAATACGGACAGGCTTCGAAGTTCCTTCGAAGGTAAGTTATTATTTCTTATTAATTTAATATCATCAGCAAAATGCGCAGCTTGGACTGTCTGTACTAGTCTTGTAGCAGCCTCTGACATACATTCGATAAAATTCGACAATGATCTAATTCTATTTCCGAAACGAAGAATATAAACCGTGATTCATACCAGTTTATCCCAGGAAGATGTACTTTTTGACAGATCGTATAAAACTGACGACTCTGTTTGAATAGTCGTGGTCATGACAGATGCCCTATGTTCTGGTAGTTCTACAATATTAACAGGTGCGATTTTTCAACAGGCCACTCACTGGGAGGGCATTGAAGCCACCGTGGACCATTCCACCATGAACTATGAGAAACCAGTTGGGACGGTAATAAACCATGCGAGACACAATCGCTAGGATTTTCAGAAATCGAGATATGATAGAAGTTGTGCGGTGATAGGTGTTCTTGACATTGAGCTACTCTGTTTCCGACAAATATCGACCAACGATGAGGAGACGAACATATCCATGACAGAGCGATGATAGAATCGGAAAAAGCGAATACATCAGGTATTTGAATTCGATCACGATAAGTGTCAAGTACAATCTCAATCAGTTCCGCCAACAAGACTGCCGCACACAGCGTCATGATTTTAGTGGGAGAAACCTTAGATTTTGAACACAGTAATCTGACTGAAATATTTCCCACCGCATCAGTTGTGTGCAAGTATATCACACATCCGTAACCCTGCAAACTTGCGTCACAGAAACCTACAACACGTACGTTTGAGGAACTAGTCACGCCAACATGACGAGGAATTCTCAAAGAAGTAAGCAATGATAATTCTTGCGTTAAAATCGAAAACCGCTGAATGATATTGTCAGACGGGGTATCATCCCAACCTACATTCGCTGGCCATAACTCCTTGATTAAAAGCTTTGCCGATAAAATAACGGGTGCGACTAAGCCTAGCACATCAAACAAACAAGCTATAACAGACAAAATAGATCTCTTGGTGCATTTCTGCTGACAGTCATTTGTCCGGAAGAACAAATTATCCTGAACGGGATCCCAAGACAGACATAAAACTTTCAAATTTGAGTCTTTATCATCATCAAAGTGAAGAGAGCTTCGGTGTGAATTCGGAAGATTGACCAGGAGAAAAGATGAGTTACTTGACCACTTTATCAAATCCATGCAACTGGACTTGAACAAAGATATGAGATCATTCGCTAAACGAACAGCTGATGTCTCATCTACCACTGAGTGAACAAGATCATCCATATAAAATTTTGATTCTGCTACTCTTGCAGCTTCAGTAAATTTCTTAGCCATGTCTGATGCTAACTGACGCAGAGACTTCATTGCAATGAAAGGGCTACATTTTAAACCGAATGGAACTCGGTTAAACTGGAAGGTTCGAATCTTCTCCTTCTCAGAAAAACTGAATAATATTCTTAGATATTTACAACACATACACCGACCTGTAAATACATCTGCTGTCCTAGCGACAGGGAACAGCCTGAAATTCAAAAAAAGAAGAAACAAATCACCTTGTAAATTAGGTCCTGGATGCAGGACATCGTTCAATGACAGCTCATTATGAGTTTTCGCACTAGCATCAAGAACAGGCATAGGTTTATCCATTCTAATTACGGCATGATGAGGTATGTAATAACCATGACCATCAACGACAGATTCTGTAACTTCAGAGAGATACTCTTTCTCAATATATTCATTAATAACAGCATTGTAGCTCTCATGAAGATTTGCAACCTGCTTAAACTTTCGTTCTAATGACAAGAAGCGCCGATGAGCCGTATTTCTAGAGTTGCCTGAATTGTTAGGATCTGCACAAAAAGGGGGAGCAATAGAGTAACGACCGTTTTCATCACGTGACACAGAGGCCAAGAATAAATTCTCGCACTCAGTCTCGTTTGGACTTGAGAATCTCTTGGACGCGATTTCCTCTAACTCCCAGAATTTATGTAACATAAGATCTAAATTGTTCACAGCGAGTGCAGAAAATGAGTCCTGATACTTTGTTGGAATTTGATCACGATTCGGGCAATCACTCTTCAGCAAATAACCGAAAGATGTCAACCATGCAGGAGGGGCACTTGACCCTGATTCTTTCCTCCGACCTAGGTATATATAAGGGAATAATTGGGCACCTAGCACAATGTCTACATTCCCAGGAACGTTCCAAGTCAAATCAGCCATTGGAATGTCATTTAAATAGCTCATGTCACTCTTATCGATGAAACTTGTGGGTAGTTGATCAGTTATAACATCTACAACAAAGGCATTTATTTTATGCTTATTCTATGGATCATACCGTGATTATATCTCAAAGTGGGCATACCCATAAATCGGTCGTGCAGAAAGGCCGATTCCTTTAATCAAGGAATTATTTAAAGAAATAATATGCAAATTCATTCTCTTGCAACATTCTAACGATATTATATTGTTCTGTGACCCATTATCGATGAGACATCTGACTAACATTCTATTTTTATTATTATTATTTGACCATGCGTGAACCTGCGCAGTAGCTAAAAGTATAGTGCTCGTATTTACACAAGCGTTTGCACTCAAAGAGACTGAAGGCGCATTTGGAAGTTGACTGTCCTCACTGTTTAATAATTTACTATGCTGTGGCACATCAGATAAATGCGTGCGATACTGAGGCGGCTGAGCAAGTGCAGCGAGACCGCCTGAGGCGCAAGCCACAGAGTTAGGAACATCAAGACCCATTGACGTCTGAATATGAGTGTTAGTCCTCACCTTTTGCCTATTATCGTTCCTTTTCTCCTCAAAACGTAAAAGTGTATGATGCCACTTAGTTTTACATATTTTGCAATTAGCCGGCGCCGTACACACAGATACGGAATGCGAAACACTCAAGCAATTGACACAACCTTGTTTTGTTTTAATAAAATTGAACCTCGCCTTAGGTGAATTCATACCTCTAAATTGCGGACAATCATCAAGTTGTAGATGATCAGCCTTATTACACAATACACAAAATCGAGTGCCATAATTAGGTACATCATTGCTAGCGACAAATGTATGGCCATGTACGGCCGAAGCTGATTTCAATGTATTAGCCTTCACACGTGAACTTGACAAAGAACTCGAACTATTCGCGTAAGACCTTTCTCATATTTTGACTTGGTTCTGTACAAAGGATATAAGATCACTGTACAAAGGAATTTCTTCATCTTTTATTGGCAGCTCAAATGCTTGTGTCGTCTGAAAATCCAGTTTCTTCAGGGCACAATGCATTAACATGAAGTCGGACAGATTAGGAATATTCAACCGCTTTAATGCCGCGATAGAAGCTGAATATTTTTCAATAAACTTATCGAGGCTACTAGCCGTATTTTGACAGCCTTTCAAATCAAAAATATCATTTAAATAATGAGTGCCTAGCGTGCGGGTATCTTGGTATTTCTTCACCCAACTATCCCAAAGTACTCTGTAGATGTCACCAGTAAGTACGATACCTGCGAGCACATTCTGTGCAGTATGCGTTAATTTACCGATAAGGTTCTGCACACGTTGCGAGTCAGACAACTCTAAATTCTCGTGGACGTTTGACTTGAACGATTCATAAAATATTGACCAATTCTCAGGTTTCCCGTCAAAACTGGGTATATCAATTGATGGAAGCTTCATTTTCTTCAAGGTTTTTGAGAAACTGCTTGTATCGGAATCGACGGATTTACCGGAGCCTAATATATTTTGACGCACTCTTTTGATTCTACAGTGTCAGTCCTCAAAAGAGTCCAACGCGCTATAACAGGGAATTGCAGATGAATTCAAGCTTAACTCGCTCTCATTAATCTCATCCAGAATTCGTTCAAATTTTCCTCGAGATTCATCCATTTCCTCCGATACAGCTAGAAAATGATCATTAGACCTTGAATCAAATGTAACAACTTTTCTACTCAACTCATAGATAGATATTCAATCCGTTGAAGTGACACTCAATTGTTGTATACCGAGATAACACCAATCGAAATTTTGATATTGAAAGAATTATTAATAATATCTACGAACGTTGGTCTTTGATCCACTAATTCACGTGATTCAAATTAGAAAACCAATTAACCGGCAAGTAGTTGAACAGATGTTAGCTACTACAAGAGTAAATTCGAAAAAAACACAGTGGTAATCAATTTTACCAACTATTGTATCTCTATTTATATCTACTCTGTACAACTAACTCTGTAATCTAGCTAACTTCTGTTAATGGAGATTATGTTTATGCAAATACTTCACCTGCCTACTAACAATTATGTAACAGCAAGAATTGGCAATATTTTATAATAATATAATATGTACTAACAATTATGTACTGAATTGACTTTGAATACTAACAAATATGTTTTCAACGCTGTAATTACTGGAACATCCGGCTAGATAGGACTACTTTATTTAAGCTTGCGCTTGGTGGTGTTATGATGACAAACGAAATAAAGAAAGTACGTGGATTAAATGATCTTGCCTCGTCACCCAGAAACACAAGATAGAATCAGCCCCTTACCTGCATTGGTCAGCACAACGGAACTCGTCTCTATAGCTCACTCTTGCCTCGTAGTCTTGGAAGATAGTAACTCTTGGGGGTTCTGAGAGTAACCATTCATATGGACCATGAGTCGAAACGCGTGCCGGCCGGCATTTATAAAGAGGCACAGAATATTCAAAAATTTATAATGTCTGAATATCTCGAGTCTGGTGTAACACAAAATATAATTCAAAATAAAAATTAAACAGTAAAAAACGTTACTACATCGTTCTGTGACCAACAACAATGATAATGATATGTTCACTTTTTTATATAAACAAGAAGAATAATCGTCAGTCGCACAACCAATCGGGTTGCAGCAAGGCCTCCCAGGCATCATCTAGTGCAACTTTTACAACGTAAGGGGTGACACGCTGTCTCTGGGTAAAGGACAACCACCGAAGACGCTATGAGCGTCACCAATAGCAGTTACTTCTGCTACTGCTACTTTCACTTAGCAGATCAAAATAGCTGCTATCATAATAGCAGCTACATAATATTTTGAGGCGCGTCTTATTCAGCGATGTCTTCCCTCAAACTTGAAATTAATAGAATCTATACTTGAACGTTTAGTACAGGGTCTAGGTTGAATGTGGGTGATAGAAGATAACTCCATTCTGCTTCATTCATCGCGATAACTATATTAGGAAAAAGCTCTTTATGCTTGTGCTTCTACAATAAAATAACTTATTATAGAAGAGATATTCATTGACAGCAGATTTTCCTAGTGACTGTTGTCTGTGAGGCTGATAATAAGAACTTTTCTCCAACACTGTTTTGGAATTTGCATATTTCATAACCAAAAATTATGTTGGAACGAATGACATTCCAAAAAATCGTTTAGAATGATTCCGTATGTCGTTTAGAATGATTCTGTAAGCCTTTAGAATCATTCCGACGAATCAGAAGCTGTTAGTTTGGCTACTACCATGATTAGTTCCTAACAATTCAAGTATCCATATCTGGATTTGACGTTTGACATTTAATAATTTTTTTAGGCGATCATAACAAAAAAGTTGTTTCTATGGCTCCTTTTGCGGCCGTGAAGTTTCACTTTTTGGTACAAATCTGTCATATTCCACTTTTTGGGATTGATCTGTCAAATATTACTTTCTTGGGACTGATCTGTCAAAAACTTTTTCATAAACACTTCATAAATTTCTATATGGGCTGCTTGATGAACTCTTTAAGAAATAGTTTTCGCCGAAATACATATTATATTCTTCCGTCAACCTTCATAGTTTGTGCAATTCAAGAAATTGTTACGCATTTTTCACAAATGTCACTCTGATTAGAAGACAATAAAATAGAACAATTTCAACGGTAACTAAGATTTAAAATTGCAATGTTTTAGAAATAAATAGATAAAATTTTGTTATTTTGAATTATTTCGTGATGATCGCCTAAAAAACATTGTGTGCACCTCGGCCTACAGTTCTTTTTTGGTCTCACCTGGATTGCAGCTTCAGCTACGCTTCGTCCGCAAACAACAGATTTGACCAAAAAAGATAACCTTCACGGCCTTGATACACAAATAACTATTTTAGGCTATCATAACAAAAAAGGTGTTCCCATGGCTCCTTTTGCGACCGTGAAGTTTCACTTTTTGGTACACTTCTGTCAAATTTTACTTTTTGGGACTGATCTGTAAAACACTACCTTTTTGGAACTGATCTGTCAAAAACTACTTCATAAACATTAAATACTTACTTATATGGGCTGCTTAATGAACTCTTCAAGATACAGTTCTCGCCGAAGTACATATTATATTGCTCCGTCAATCTCAATATTCATGCAATTCAAGAAATTGAAAAGCATTCTTCACAAATGTCACTTTGATAGAAGACAATAAAAAAAAAAAAAAACAATTTCATTGGCAACTAAGATTTACAATTGCAATGTTTTAGAAATAAATGGATAAAATTTTGTGGTTTTGAATTATTTCGTGAAAAACGCTGTGTGCACCTCGGCCTACAGTTCTTTTTTGGTCTCACCTGAATTGCAGCCTCAGCTGCGCTTCGGCCGCAAACAACAGATTCGACCAAAAAAGATAACCTTCACGGCCTTGATACACAAATAACTATTTTAGGCGATCATATCAGAAAAGCTGTTTCCATGACCCCTTTTGCGGCGTGAAGTTCCACTTTTTGATACACATCTGTCAAATTTCACTTTTTGGGACTGATCTGTCAAACACTACTTTTTTGGGACTGAACTGTCAGAAACTACTTCATAAACATTTCATACTTACCTATATGGGCTGCTTGATGAACTCTTCAAGATACAGTTTTTGCCGAAATACATATTATATTCCTCCGTCAACTTTAATAGTTCGTACAATTCAAGAAATTGATACGCATCTTTCACAAATGTCACTTTGATGAAAGACAATAAAATGAAACAATTTCAACGGCAACTAAGATTTACAATTGCAATGTTTTAGAAATAAATAGATAAAATTTTGTAATTTTGAATTATTACGTGATGATCGCCTAAAAAACGTTGTGTGCACCCCGGCCTACAGTTCGTTTTTGGTCTCACCTGAATTGCAGCCTCAGCTGCGCTTCGGCCGCAAACAACAGATTCGACCAAAAAAGATAACCTTCACGGCCTTGATACACAAACAACCATTTAAGTTTCCCCTGAAATATTGGTGAGTTTCCAAAACCTTGTTAGAGAAAGTATAGTCTACAACATGTTTGGAATGGCGTATTCCACACTCGTGAACCGTAATTCTTGCCTTCGGCTCTGATTACAAACTTTTCGCTCGTATAGAATACAGGCCATTCCAATACTTATTGTAGAATATACTATTCCCTGTTCACCAAGTTAATCTGTAAAATAAAATTATTAATCTCATCAGCTTTATGCCACAGGCTCCTATTTGAGTTCAATGCCATGCCAAATTTTCGAACGGTAACAAAAATAAAATATCATTGAGAGTAACCAAAAGAACAGTAAAATGAATGCGAACATAGAGCGAACTGCAAAAAGCAGTGAAAAAGATTTGGTTTAACAGTTTAACCATGTTCACATCTGATCTGTGGTGCTATCGATTGGAGTTTAGCAGTTTATTCCCATCTGCTATGTAAAATAGCAGCTATTCTCCTAGCTCGTGGCTGTGGTTACTACCAAGAAGTCTAGAATACAGGAGACTCAACGCCCTATGCTGCATCATGTATAGAGTTGAGGCAAAATATGGTTCCCCGTAGCGCCACCCACCATTCGCAATTATCATTGTTTCTCACTCGCACACATTACGTCAAAACGCTAAATAGATATACAAGCGCTGGACTTCTTGGTTACTATCAGTGACCTCTAATCATATATGGACCGGAAAGCAGGCGAGTATGCGTGGCTCCAAAATGAAGGTATGCAACCACACACAAATGGAGCGAGGCTATCTCTCTCTAATGTGGCTCTCAAAATGTTTTCTTTGGGTTCTGTAGTAATGTATTTTTACCATTGAAAAATTGAATAATGAATTGAAAGTACATTATCTTATATTGTGAATAGGAGAATATAAGGGAAACATCATTTATTATAAATATAATTTGATATACAGATTTTTGTCATAAATAAAATTCATTTCACTAATCTCACAAATTCACAATCAATAAACATTAGAAAATAGAATTGATTCTATCAATGTCGATCTCACAGCTGCCTTATTTCTCTGAAAATTCAAACTTAGTTTCTTGACATAATATTTGCAACGAATTTTGAGGAACATTTCACAATTTTCTTTTATTATTTGTGTGAGAGATCAACAAAATAAAAGACACATACCGTTTTTAAATTTCCCTTTATTCCCGCCTAATAATTCCGTCAATACTAATAACTTACATACAATCAGTCAATATAATAAATCACTATAATAATTTGTAACTGCGACTAAACGTTCGTCGACCGTCATATCTATCTTTACTCTCCTCATTTATTCCGTTTACAACTGAATATATTACATCCGATTGCATAATGTCCAAATACTTCAGCTAATTTCTAACTCGGGTGTGATGTCATCTGTTATGTGGCGATTACAGTCGGCCATCCTGAAAATCTTCACGTCCCCGTGAAGTAAAGTTCACCTAAACATAAACCAAAACACATATTGATAATTACGCATCATGCATATATACATGACGCTGTTTGCGACGCCACATATGGCGCCGTGGCTAGGCTTTTTCCAGCCTCGCAACATCTTGAGTTACATTTATTTGCTCTTGGTTGCCTCGATTGCACACCTCATTGTTGTCACTTTGCTGAGCAGAATTGTCGCTGCCAGAACTGCTTTCTTTATTGTGTACAGCGAACAGTTTCATCTGATCTACTGCACAAATACCCGTATAGGATTTCTGGGCTCTATTGCTACCTTTCAGGTCCGATACTACATATCTTTCGTGTTTGAGAACTTTCACGATCTCGTACGGCCCTGAGTATTTTGGTAGCATCTTCTTACTTGCGCCGTCATTATGCGCTATGTTACTGCGTATCAGTACGTGGTCGCCTACTTTATATAGCTTGGCGGGCGCTCGTTTCTTATCATAGATAGCCTTATTCCTTTTTTGGTGATGAACTATTTGCTCCGCAGCCTTCTTGCGTATTTCGTGAATGTCTGTCACACTCTTTGTTACAGCAAGTTCCGACAGTAAGAATGCGTCATTCTTACTTCGTAGGTCGTAACCAAACATAAGCTTGAAAGGAGAACTATTCGTTGATTTACTAACCGTGTTATTGACGCTCAACCTTATTTCGTCAAGATCTGCGTCCCATTTCCTCTCATCGTTTGAGGAACATGCAAATGACGTACAAACTATCTTGCTGATACGTTCAACTTGACCGTTCGCGCGTGGGGCTGCGGTTGCATTCAAAATTCAAACGCGATCTTTGGCGGTAATTTTGTTTAAAGCTCTATAATCAACGCATAATCTTTGATCACCGTTTCTTTTCTTCACTAATAGGATAGAACTAGCGAAAGACGATGAAGACTCGCGAATAATATAATGTTTAAGCATTTCGTCTACTAATCCGCGAACTGTCTCGCGCTCATTTAAAGATTGTCTATATTGGGCGTACGTTATAGGCTTAGTGCATTCGAGTTCAATATTCGTTTCAATTAAATCAGTTTTTCCTAATTCAGAATAATTTTTTGAAAAACAGTCTCTATAATTATCAGTTGATGCTAAAAGCTTTTGCAATACGTGAGGTGGCGTATTTTCTCCTACATGAAGGTCGTTCTTGCTGAATAGTGTAGTTTTAATTCGTGAATCACTTACATTTCTCAAGCTCGTTTAGTTCGTATACCTCTCCTGTCGCTATGACCCCCGCATTTTTTATCGTAATGTCTATGTTAGACATATTGATGACGGTTAGGACTGCGTTGTTCATCTTGATGATACAGCTTGGAATGTAATGGGCATGGCCTGCCCATTCTCTAACTTGGAGGTTTACGAACACGTCTACGTCGTTGGTGACACCATCTGCGACTATTGGCACGTGGCCAATATGATGTGGTGGAATCACAAAATCTTCCGCAATCTTCAATGTAACGTGCTTTGGAGGCAGGCTTTCTAATTCTGGTAAATCAGTTAACTTTTTATTAAACAGCCTCACTTTGTTTTCTTTGACAACCATCACAACGTCTGAATGATTTATAAATGGTTGCCCCACGATAACCGGTATCTTCTAAACTTGATTTGGTACAACAAGTGCATTGACGTATGCATGTGCGAGATCTACCTGTAATTTAACATTAACCTTACCAAGGGCGGTTACCGAACCACCTCCAAATCCGTTGATTGTGGTGAGTGTTTCACTTAGTGACAATTTTAGTTTTGAAGCGGTGTTCTCATTGATGAGTACTACAGCACTACCGGTGTCTATATAACAGCGAATTTCGTTTTCATTAATTTGGCAGCTCATGAAGTAGTTATCCTGATATGATTGCTCAGTTTGATGAACCACAAGCGAATGTTTCTGTTGGGTTCGAGTGCAGTTCCTTTCCTCGTGTCCTAAGCATTTACATTTCTTACACTCAAGTCGTGGTTTTGGGCATTTTAATGAGAGATGCCCCTCTTGGCTACAGTTGTAACATTTAGATTATTGTGGTCGTGACGTGAATACTGGTTTTTCGGTTTTAATCCTACGATCGTACCTGTAAAATCTTGGAAGATGTTCCCTATTACGGAACTTATCTTGCGGTTTGCTCGTGTTTTCTTTTACTGTAGTTGTGTGGTCGTCGAACGTAAATAAGTATTCGGTATAAAGGTCCTCTGATGTGTGATAACGCCCTGCTCGCGCTCCTGTTTTCTCTTCTTGATTCTGTAGTCCATCTATTATGCATGACACCGCATTCTCACCCGTAATTTCGCAGATAGACAGCAATTCCATTTTTCCGTAATAATACTCTAAAATAGATTCAGAAGGCAACTTTATACGTTCTACAAGTTTTTTCAAGGATGTCACGAAATCAGTACGATCAGGAAACGCTCGTGTTAACATGGACTTCCATTCGATCCAGGTGTAGTCACATGACCCTAAATTAGCATACCAACTTTTGGCTAACCCAGCTAATCGAGATTGCATATAATATATCATTAGTGGCTCGTCCCATCTGTGAATTACAGCTAGTTGCTTAATTTTATGCAGCCATTTATTGATGTTCAAATTTGGATTACCAGGTGTGAACTCTGGAATACAATCACTTTTGGTTACATATCTAGTTTCAGATCGACGTGTGATCTCATTGCGTAAGCCTGCGTTAGGATTACTCTTGCCTAAAACAGTTTTATCAGTGTTACTTACTAATTTATTGACTAGATGTTCTAGTCTCGTTATTCTGTCTTCGCTATTGTGACGTTTACTGCGAGACGTAGACGCAACGTTTGTGTCCTTCGTACGTTTATTTCGATAGCTATCGTCACCTCTTTGGTTATATCGTTTTTGGCTCTCTTTAGGGCTAGAGCTACGTTAACGTGGCTTTTTCGATCGTCTAGGCATCGTATCGTATTCTAAATCAAGTACTCACTCTTTCCTTGCACTAATTATAATTACGTGACGTGAGCTATTTAACGCGTATACACACGTACAAGGACAGTGTGTTAGATCCCACTTCTGAACTGTGAGAGATCAACAAAATAAAAGACACATACCGTTTTTAAATTTTCCTTTATTCCCGCTTAATAATTCCGTCAATACTAATAACTTACATACAATCAGTCAATATAATAAATCACTATAATAATTCGTAACTGCGACTAAACGTTCGTCGACCGTCATGTCTATCTTTACTCTCCTCGTTTATTCCGTTTACAACTGAATATATTACACCCGATTGCATAATGTCCAAATACTTCGGCTAATTTCTAACTCATGTGTGATGTCATCTGTTACGTGGCGATTACATTTGTATTTCGTGAATGTCTTCTCCTACTTCTAAAATGTAAACGTGTCTAACAGTAAATAAAAATAATTTCGTTGTAAAATATTCCACACAAGTCACCATCTTAAATGTTCACGTAACTCACAAGTTAAAAACAATGCGCAACAATAAAGCCTAGTTACATAAAACGTTGTTAACTATAATCACATTGACAAATATTTGATCACGTGTTTCCAACCTGATTTTTTTGACATTCAAATCGAAGTTATGGTATTCTCCTTTATAGTTTTACAACAAATACAATTTTGAATTGTAATTTGAACGTCAATCAAAAATTAAGTCAAAAAATCAGGTTAGAGACACGTGATCAAATATTTGACTATGTAATTAGAGTTAACAATGCTTTATGCAACTGGGCTTGAGACTTTCAACTTATCAGATTCCGCACGCCTATGATACAGATGAGGAAAGATTCTACCCAAGAAAAGTATTCCACTCGATGCCTCTGGCTGCGCTGAGCTGATTTACAGAGCATGCGCAGTTGTCGCGTTAGAAAGAGAAAGTATGTGAAAATGAACAAGGATGAACTCTATCCCATGACATTTCGCAGAAGCCAGCCCCTTATGTGTTGGAAGTATACAGCTTTCCAGTCCATTATACATATAGAGGTCACTGGTTACTACCATGTTTATGTCTGTGATGTGTTGCTATCTATTGGCGCGTTCGACAACATATTTTCAACTGCTATTTGAAATAGCAGCTATTTTTCTGGCTCGTAGCAGTAACCAACTGCTACGAGTCATCTAGCAGTTAAAAAATAGCAGACTGCTGATTAGCAACCCATCACTAGTACATCCTATCAATAGGTATGGAAAAGCACACAAGAATAAGTACGAGATAATAAAGGTTTGATTTTCCGCTGACACTGCGAGACATTCTAGAAGACCTTCTCGAAACAATTAGATATTGACTCTTTGGCTCAAGCCATGAGAATCGTTTCACCTCTGTCTTATCATAACTTGTCTGTCACACTTTTATTTTTGAAATATTCAAGAGTTTCCTGCCATAAAAAAGGTTGCTTTGTACTTTCGAAGCAAAAATTTCTCTAGCAAACAACATCGTGTCAACCGTTCTATGCACACTTGAGTAGTTTACAAAACAAGAACGCAGAAAAAATCGGTTACAAATCAAACTGAATTGAAAACACAGCGATACACTCAGCCGCCAAGCGATTTCTTGCTAAGCGACTTTCTAGATAATAGGTTTATAATTTTTTTTTGTCGTTCAGTCGTCTACGATTCATCTCTGGCGATAAATCGCTCGCAAGCGTGGCCGAACCCTTTGGCATCTTAGTTGCTTGCTCTGCTTATTTATTATGCTACTAGCACTTACCGCGGCTTAGCCCGCATATGAATGAAATCTTTGAAATCAATGAAAAAATATATAGTTTAATAGCTTTAACGTTGACCGAGCTTGCTCCGCTCGTACGCCGGCCTGCCGTAGACCAAGCTTGTTTTGCTCGCAAGACAGCTGAACTCCTCTTGCTCGCACAGCGATCTACTGTTCAAGATATCCAATGTTTCAGAGAAATCATATACGAACACTACTTTTCTAGAGGTACCCAACAAATTATCGGAATTTTCTGATTTTATTTCAAGCAATTGAATTTGAGAAAACTCAAGTTGGAGTTCAAACGCAGTAGAAAAGAAACTTTGTATTCTGGTTTTGGAATGCGTGCAGTCTGAGGATGCTGAGGGCACTCAGGCGCGGTAGTCCTTCTTCCGTTACACTTCTTCGTTTTATAAATGTTGCAAATAAAGTTTCAGTCAAAAATTAAATGTCCTATATTAACTAATTGAGTGTCCGAAATTCATGTACAGAATTTCAAGATGATCGGTTGATCAGTTGACGCTTGAAAGCAAACCAAACAAACAACTTTACATTCGCATTCATAATATTAGTGAGGACTTATTTTAGTTATGATTTGGAACACTGTTGTGATATTTCCTATCAGTTGATTGACATTCCATTGTTGTGTAATCTAATTGTAACGAACTACGGAAAGATTGTATCTGATTGGCCTGTTCTCGCTAGGCGACGTTTTGATTGGCTCATTAAGTAGAGTTTTCTGTGATCTCGGATGGTATGTTCCCTAAATTTTCGTCACTATCCATTTTCTAACTGCAGTAAGGCTGATTTTGGATATCTAATTTTGGATTTGATATTATAATTACTTATATAGTTTGAACAAAACGTGATGAAACGCGTGTTGTCTGTTTCTGTTTGACAGTTGTGATTCGTAGTGTTGCCAACCTTCGGAGTATATATTACAATAATAAGAAAATTATTTCAATAGAACTTGGTGCAGTTTTGATACTTAAATGTGTCTTATATAAGAAAAAATAGATATTTGTATCAAGTCCAAGATATTCATAAATAATTCTTCAAAATATATCACCTGGAGAATATTTGAAATGAATTATTGATGTATAAGTCTGTCAAACTGGTGTAAAAAATAATTTCTCACGACTTTTCTCACAGTTGTGTGGAATTGGTAATTTTCTAGTTGTGTTCAATATGGAAAATATGTTGTTTTCTATAGTGATCGTAGAAAAATTATCCCACAAGTATCAAATAATAATTCAGCAATTAAAAAAAATTACTCTGTCATCCAGAAACGTAGAAAGAAAAAATACTATGCGAGAATTTTTTTCTGGCATTTGTTATCAAATGAAGCTATTGTTAAGTAATGAATTCTTTCCAAACTCTTATTCACATTCTAAGTACAAAAATATTTGAGCAGAAGGTCTTGAAATTATTTTGCTTTGTGTAGAACTTTTGGGAACTATACTTGAGAAGTTATCAGCATGCAGTATTTTTTATTGTTATTATCTATTATACATGAGTAATTCAAGTTACAAGATAATTTAAAAAAGCAAAAATGGGCCTACAATTTTCAACCTGTTTTTGCCCGAATTTATTTTTCCCGAAACTTTTTCAGTTACCTGCCAGAATAATGTGTAAAGGATAGTATTACGAAATTTTTGATTTTCTAAATTTTTAAGCAGTTCTTTCTCACGTTCCAAGAATGCAACACTGAGCCTACTGAGCCCTTTCATTAGAAATAAAATAACTGATCTAGGAAAGACATGTTTATTAGAGATAAAGCAATAATCTGAGGGGAATACAAAATATGAAATCTTGCTGGACACAATCATTTCGAGAAATTTTTGGGACTACAATAGAACATTCGAGAAGACTGTCTTGTTTTCAATGTCAAAAAAGCTATTCAAGAAGAAATACCAACAAAAAAAAAAGCACTGAGTTACATCATGAGCCTTTTCGATCCTCTAGGCCTGCTTATACCGATCACCACCCCGGCCAAGCATCTTATGCAAGAAACATGGAGGATGGGAGTGAAATGGGATGAGAGGCTCCCGGAGGAACTTTTAAAACCATGGCAAGAATGGCAAAATAATCTTCAGAAACTTAAACAATTAAAAATACCATGATGGTACGGAGCAGAGAATAACTGTCGACAAGATTTACATACTTACATATAATATCAGAACAGCAATATCCAGCGGTTCTAAACGGAAGACACATTTACACTAAACTCTACATTCAACACGTTCATGAGAAAATGTGTCACGGAGGTATTGAAACAGTAGTCAACGAACTAGACAGAGATTCTGGATGTTACGAATCAGACCCTCAGTACGACATATTGTGAAGCAGTGCAAACCGTGTTGCCATAGAAGGAAGAGTCCATCAACACCTGCGACAGGAAATCATCCAATCGCACGTTTAGCTCACCACAAAACACCATTTTCCTTTGTAGGATTAGACTATTTTGATCCTATAGAAGTTACCGTGGGAAGAAGACATGAAAAGAGGTATTTTGCATTATTTACTTGTCTAACCTCCAGAGCTATCCATCTAAAAGAGGCCGCGTCTCTCTCGACGGACTCGGCAATATCGGCGCTTCGAAGAATGATGGCCACAGGAGGATGTCCGACGGAGATCTGTAGCGACAATGGGACTAATTTCAAAGGTGCAGCCCATGAGTTTCAAAAGGCTCTCGAAGGTACTCGAGAAGATGGCGCTGCATATAGTTTTTGCTTTTGCAGTCCATCTATCCTTGTGAGTTTATACACTTTGGAATCCAAGCCCTGACTATTTTGGGTTTTTGGCTATGTTGTACTCACGAGTCCTAATAAGGACGAAATACGTGTATACAGTTGCTTCCCGAACTGAGAAGATGGTGTCAAAACCGATCCTTAGATATGAAATTTTGTGGAACAAATAATTGAATGTTTCAGAATTTTTGTATTCTAATTGTTCCACAGCATAAACTTTGTTACAATTAATTTGTGACATCTACTTTATTTACATGCCG
Organism: Dromius quadrimaculatus; assembly: GCA_963989225.1. Taxonomy (NCBI): domain Eukaryota; kingdom Metazoa; phylum Arthropoda; class Insecta; order Coleoptera; family Carabidae; genus Dromius; species Dromius quadrimaculatus. The sequence goes on along the minus strand of OZ022326.1, from coordinate 45,772,051 downwards.
TAGCTGGCTTGATGCTCGATAGATGGCGCTGCATATAGTTTTTGATTTTGCAGTCCATCTATCCTTGTGAGTTTATACACTTTGGGATCCAAGCCCTGACTATCTTGGGTTCTTGGCTATACTGTACTGACGAGTCCTAATAAGGACGAAACACGTGTATACAGTTGCTCCCCGAACTGAGATGATGGTGTCAAAACCGATTCTTAGATTTGAAATTTTGTGGAACAAATAATTGAATGTTTTAGAATTTTTGTGAACTAATGTTTGTTTATCTCTAATCTCAGTTCACAAACGTCACTTTGACAAAGATCTAAGCGCTCGATGGTTGACCTCTGAGCAGATCGAGCGCGCTTGAAATGCTCCGTGAGTCAATAAACGAACGCAGATCGCGTGCTCCGAGCGCTCCAGATTCTATTTTCGAACGCTACGGAGCAAATCGAGCGCGCTCAGAGTGCTCAGAGGCAATTTTCGAACGTACCCGGAGTACCTTATCGGATTGCTCCGAATGAATTTACAAACGCATCAGGTTGACCCAAATTACTTTACGAACGCATAAAATTTGCTCAGGTTAACCCCAGCGAATAAACGAAAACGCCTTATGACAAATGGTTTAATCTGTTTAGAGATCCTCTTAAGAGACCCACAAATATGTAGGATTTCAAAGTAGATGTCACAAATTATTTGTAACAAAGTTTATGCTGTGGAAACAATTAGAATAAAAAATTCTGAAACATTCATTATTTGTTCCACAAAATTTCAAATCTAAGAATCGGTTTTGACACCATCATCTCAGATCGGGGAGCAACTGTATACACGTGTTTCGTCCTTATTAGGACTCGTCAGTACAGTATAACCAAGAACCCAAGATAGTCAGGGCCTGGATCCCAAGGTCTTTAAACTCATAAAAATAGATGGACGGCAAAAGTAAAAACTATATGCAGCGCCATCTTTCTAGCATTAGGCCAGTTACAGCATGTAAATAAAGTAGATGTCACAAATTATTTGTAACAAAGTTCATGCTGTGGAAACAATTAGAATAAAAAATTCTGAAACATTCATTATTTGTTCCACAAAATTTCAAATCTTAGAATCGGTTTTGACACCATCATCTTAGATCGGGGAGCAACTGTATACACGTGTTTTATATATATAGTTTTTACTTTTGCCGTCCATCTATTTTTATGAGTTTAAAGACCTTGGGATCCAGGCCCTGACTATCTTGGGTTCTTGACTATACTGTACTGACGAGTCCTAATAAGGACGAAACACGTGTATACAGTTGCTCCCCGATCTAAGATGATGGTGTCAAAACCGATTCTTAGATTTGAAATTTTGTGGAACAAATAATGAATGTTTCAGAATTTTTTATTCTAATTGTTTCCACAGCATAATCTTTGTTACAAATAATTTGTGACATCTACTTTATTTACATGCCGTAACTGGCTTAATGCTCGATAGATGGCGCTGCATATAGTTTTTACTTTTGCCGTCCATCTATTTTCATGAGTTTAAAGACCTTGGGATCCAGGCCTTGACTATCTTGGGTTCTTGGCTATACTGTACTGACGAATCCTAATAAGGACGAAACACGTGTATACAGTTGCTCCCCGATCTGAGATGATGGTGTCAAAACCGATTCTTAGATTTGAAATTTTGTGGAACAAATAATGAATGTTTCAGAATTTTTTATTCTAATTGTTTCCACAGCATAATCTTTGTTACAAATAATTTGTGACATCTACTTTATTTACATGCCGTAACTGGCTTAATGCTCGATAGATGGCGCTGCATATAGTTTTTACTTTTGCCGTCCATCTATTTTTATGAGTTTAAAGACCTTGGGATCCAGGTCCTGACTATCTTGGGTTCTTGGCTATACTGTACTGACGAGTCCTGATAAGGACGAAACACGTGTATACAGTTGCTCCCCGATCTGAGATGATGGTGTCAAAACCGATTCTTAGATTTGAAATTTTGTGGAACAAATAATGAATGTTTCAGAATTTTTTATCATATGTAGGATTTTGTATTATTTATGTAGGTATAATTATTCCAAGAATTATTCTTCCAGCGAATACATGTCTATACACAATAGTGGACAGTTACAAGCATTTAACTGTCATAAAGTGAATATTCAATCTGTTTTGGAAACGATTGACTTTATGTGCAGTATTTTTGCATCGTACTTTACTACCAGATATGCATGAGATCATGTGAGGAGTATTTACCATAATAAATAGAATCATTTGTCTATTTATGTAAAAAGAGGTGCATTTATCAATACAAATCCTCAAAGCTACCAAAATTTTCTTGGATATGATTGCAACACATACAATATGTCGTGTGAAATACAGTATTACTTATATTACTGAAATTTTTAAATGTTTGTGCAGGAAAACAAAATATAAACTTACCATATCCGCCTCTTGCTGGTAATTCCATTTTAATTGTCTAAACTTTCCATAGGCTGTGGGTTTCTCATAAATTTTAATTTTCTCAAAATGATTGGTAGCTAATACAGAATGAAACTAGAATCAAACTACATTTCCATCAATTTATGAGTTCAATTCATGCAACTGAAAAGACGGTATATTTTAAATTATGAAAGATACATTTTCACAGTATTCAAAATGTATATTTTGAGTTCCGACCCCTCTCATAGTGACAGCTAATTGACAGAGATATTAGCTGCAGAGGCTTAGAGAGAAGCACGCCTATGAAATTCCCTATCTTAACTGTATTGCAAAACTGAAGCCAAAAATGTCAGAAAGAGAAGGTAACTGAGAGATAGGTAGAGGCGAGCCCATGTTTGTATGGAAGTAAATGGCGAGTTTCGCTCTATTTAGTATTTTCATGTGTAAATATATTGTAAAATAGGAAGGAAATGTTTTGTGCCAAACTATAATAGTAGGTACAGAACTAGTGGAGAGAATTTTTTTTTTTCTGCATCAAAAAATGATATTTTATTAAATAAGTGGCGCAAGAACATAAGACGACAGAATAGAACATTGGAAATTACAGTATTACAGATTACGTTTGTGAAAAACATTTCAAAGAGAAGGATATTGAAAAAGAATTAATAGAGAAGTGAAAGTGAGTAGAAATTATTCAAAAATTATAATTGCAGATCTATATTGACAATTCTAGGTTCGAAATTGAAAGCTTATATCAATGTTTGGAATTATTAAACGTATCTAACCTAAGCCTCTTGTGAAAAATTCAATTCTGAGGAAACTTCTTGTCAATAAATTTATTAATTCGTAAAGCTTATAGATTTACACAGAATTGCAACATTATTTTCTTCACTTTTCATCAATATATAAAACTTATTGAGAATACAATTGTCAAAAGTGAGCGAAGCAAGTGTTTTTGTTAACCCTGTGGCATATTAGAATAGTTTTTTTAATTCTCCTGTGCTACTCTCGAAAAATTGAAATAAACAATAGAATTTTGTGCAACAAGTGCAATAAGTTCTCGATTGTCCACGAGAGCATAAGTGGGCAACTGACAACACCGCACGAGTTGCAGATACTATTTTTTATTACGAATGCGGATAAATATTATTTTGCGCTTGTTTTTTTTCCGGGCGGTAAATTATACTTGGCGCACGCAAAAGCCGGAGAGTCATTTACCGTTCGGAGAAATATGTGCAAAATAATACCTATCCTGCATGAGTAATATAATAAAAACTATGTTCAAAATATTTACTGATAGAATAGAGTCAAGTATTAAAACTTTTATTGCGCAGTTCAATTTGATAACTTTTTTTTCACCCTAGAAATTATGTCAAAAACTGTTACTTTTTGTGAGATCGTGGATGTATATTATATTTTTGTTAAATTTTTCGTTTATGTTCAACAAAATATTTTTGAAGAGCAGCATATTCTATTTCTACCTTCTTTCTAGTGATTAAGACATTGTTTATGTATATCTTCTCAATTTTATCACGCCTTTTGTAATATAAAATATTCATCAAATTTATTATGTTCGTATTATAACTCATAATCAGAAAACTTACTTCCAAAGAAACGTTTATAAAACATGTTTCATCATAATGTACTAATTTATTGCATGTTTTAATGAATAGAAATGCTAATTTTCTTTTACTTTTGCCTCCCATTTAATAGATAATGTAGTATTCAACGTAATGAAAATATTGAATTATCTGGCAATTGTTTTTTATTGAAAAAAAATCAATTATAATCTCATTTCCGTATATGAAGCATGCTCTCGCTATCTCTCTTACATCTGCCGCATTACATTTTAGGCTTTATATTTTCCAACTGAGGGGAACGTATGAAATCTTCTAATATTCAAATACTGACCTCCTCAGACACAGTTTTTTTCATCCCTCAAATACTCAAATCTTGCCTTATGCTTTTCTCTAAAATGGCGGATCACAAACTTATGCAAAACTTGCCATTGACATGTCCGCCTTGCTCAAAACACAAATCTTCAAATCTCTACACGATCATATGCAGTTTCTCCGAATGGTACTAGATGGCGCAGTATATAAGACCAGGGTTATCCAAAATTTGAGATCATATTGAAATTAATTTGTTTTATATAAAACTCTGAATTTTCAAGCAATATTCGGTTTATTTCATTATAATTACAATTCCCGCAGCAATGAAAAATAAAATTGAAATGAATATCCCTATTTTATAAATTATCATAGCGAAAAATAAACTTTTTATGGTGTGTCTATGTGACAGACTTTAGCTTCATATAAAATATGCTACATTGAAATTATCAAATTTTATTATTAAAATACTGTAATCGAACCAATATGTATCTTCTTCAAATATTTAAATTATTTTGATATGAAAAACACAAAAATAAACATGCCTACCATTATTGGAATTTTTTATTTGTTCAAATTCTGCATATTTATATTTTTGACGTTCAGACTCTATCCAATAGAGAGTTGAAACGTCAAAAATATAATTAAATATATAGGTCCATTTTCTCACCTCTTAAAATAGCGCTTCTTCCTAAAAATGGATGCACTTTCTCTTACCATCTCATGTTGCATCATACAGCGCTATCTCCTTTTATTAAAATTTTTGCTGAAGTAGTGCGATTTTGAGAGGTGGGAATACAGACCATAGAATTTAACCCAAGAAACCTACCAACTGATTCATTTCTGAAAAAAAATTATAGATCATTACTATCATTGAAACATAGGTTGATACCACGAACTTTGTTTTTGCCTGTTCTAGAAGAGTTATTCTAAGGAGTGTTTTGAGGAAATAAAAATATTGTACATGAACTGAATGAAACTAATCTAAACATATATTGTATTGAATTCTCTGTAGCCTGTACGCAGAAATTTTTCTCCAAAGTATGGAATTTAGATATATTTATTGCCTTAAAATACTTCTCCAAACAACGTTCTTAAAATAGGCAATATCAATTATTTATTAATGTTTTATGCTGCATTTCATCAAATATATTTATTGATAAAATGTAATATTATTATTCAATATTCAGTGAAGATAGCAGAATTTTAACAGAAATTTGATTACTTCATTTATCAATATAAGGAACACATATAATCAACAGATTCATCTATAAAATATATCATACCATACAATTGCTTAACTAATTTAGTTACAGTAGCCAGCAGTCAACAAAATAGCGTACCATGTTATCTGTGAATTTTAAATAATTTTCATCATAAAAACTGCTTCACGGTTTTGACATACAATTGGGGATGTGTTTCCTTAACTTAGTCTTTCAACAAATATACCTTTGAGATTACTCAAGATAAAAATGATTAACGTTCAAAAAAAGTTTTACAATTTTATTTCAAGTTTTTATCCTTGATTATGTAACAAAAATGTTACAAAATATTGGATTTCAAATGAGACTTCTCTACCTAATTGTTCTACAACTACCGAAATATCCGTTAAATATTGTTTTATCTTTCAACAAGCCGGTGTTACTTCTGTTACATACTGTTTATCCGATGTTTTCGCCAAACCTGTCTTTTCCGGTTTTTTTATTGATATAATCGTTGCCTAAAGTTTGATCTTTAGATATTTGATCTGTGATTTACAGTTCCACTTAAAAAATGTAGACTTTTTCGGTTTCATATTGTCCATGTTCATATTTCTAAAAGACAAATGTAATAAATTAGTAATGTAAGAGATCCAGTCAGCGTCAACCATTTTATCCAGTAATAAATTAGGTTAGCTGATTCATTTACAATATTCTTACTATAAATTAATACATATATAACCATTTTATAGAAAATATAAATTCAATATGCCAGTCACTTTGATTTATTACAGTGATATATACCTGTTATTTATATTTTCAAGAGTTGCAATTCCAAACAAGTCTGAGTTTTGCAATCAATTCGAACTATCACAATACATTTGAAGCTAGTCACACTATAAAAGTGGTACAATTGAAACAGATTCGAAAATCAGAAGCATGTATCTTCGCTTTATCTAAAATTATAGCCAATAATATTTCTCCATTTATTCATTATGATTCTGTTAATAATTGCCTTCATTACCTTCGTTCACAGCTGTATTCGCTATAGTCTCTAACTTCTCAAACAATTTTGAAATTGCTGTCACTTGGAATTAGTCTGTTCTCATATCAAATGGAATACAAATCTCGTACTCTTCTATTACTATTTCCTTCATAAGTAATAATTTTTTATGATAAAGACACGTTCCTCATTCATACAAATATTCACTTACAAATTTTTCTGACAAATAACTAATATTCTTCAAACATACCATGAAAAACGAACGTCAATTTGTGAGGAAACCAGACATATAACCTGAGAATCTGCTGTGGCCATCACAGTAATTCTCCAATTATAAATTTCATGACCAGTGTCATCGCTGCTCCAGAAATTTAGAGTGTCGCATCAATTAATTACATATTTCAAAGTGACAGCTGTCATTATCAAAATAACATCTGTCATTGTCAAAGTGACAGCTGTCATTGTCAAAGTGAGCTGTCATTGTTAAAGTGACAGATAGCGGTTATATTTTAGTCCTTACCTGGTCCTTACATAAAATTAGTATTTTTGAAGATATTTTAGATTTTCGAGGTCTTTAATTCATTGGAACATACAGTTTCAACATTTTAATAGCCAGAAGTGTAATTCAAAGATGGTTACGTGGATTCTACTGATTATTTATTTTTGATATCTACTAAGCTCATCTTTCCGAGAGCTTTAAGTTGATACCAAACTGAACATCATTTAGATAATTTGTGAAAGAAATATTTGACAATCGTTTAAATATCCTCTTTGACACTTCTACTGGAATTATTCCCGCAAGAGCTTCAATTTTGATACCAAAAACGATTTTAGAAAATAATTGACGGATATTTGCATGTAATATCCAAATATGAGTGATAATAATTCCAATTTAACATTATGATTCCCAATATTTCTCACCTTCAGAAAAATATAGCGAATTGTATAATAATTCAATTTTTACTAATAACAAATGAACCGCTGATAATTTTGAAAAATGTTTTAGGTGAATGTTGCGCCAAATTATTCGAAGATAAATTCTATTTATTTCATATAATTTGAATTTAGCTTCTCGACGAAAAATCTGAGCATAAAATTACAGTCGAAAATTCGTACGCGCTCGAGTTCGTAAAGTTATCGTGCTTCCAGACAGACCGACTTTTTTCAAAATTATGTTTGTTGGGTTCAGTAGGGTCTAAAACATATAGATCCATGAAAATCTCGAACTCTCAGAAAATCACGATTACAATACTTCCACTATTATATAGGTCGGGGAAGAAAAAATGTAAAAACAGTTTTCGATTCATATTGTAATTCTTAGAATTGTAGAATAAATAAGAGAACAGGAAATTGTACAAAGTTACGACTCTGACTTAGATTACTATGTGTACTCAGACCATGTACCTCCCGGTATACATAAATATTTATATATTAATGTTTGATAAGTTTTTCGTTTTAATTTTGGACAATCTTAGTCTTAATATATTTATTGTGCCATCTGTTTGCATTTAGATAAACTACATATGAACTTGTAGAGATTTGAAGATTCGTATTGTGAGAAAAGTGGTAATATCAATGGATATTGAATAAATTTGTGATCCGCCATTTAAGAGAAATGCATAAGGCAAGATTTGAGCATTTGAGGGATGCAAAAAACTGTGCTTGAAGAAGACAAGATTTTAATATTAGAGATTTGAAGCCCTATCCCCAACTGAGTGTCCGCTCCTCTATTATTCTCCTTCGTGGAGAGAAGTTAGTAGGAACCAGCCATATTATTTGGGTCACGTGACATTTCGTCTTCCATTAAAATGTATTTATTCCAAATGGTAGCTGGTAATACTAAAGTAAACGGTGGTGTGGGTTTAAACAGAATTACGGATTTTAAAATTTATAGGGTGTGCAAGATGGGAACAAATTTTGGGTAGGGCTGCAAATCTCTAATTTCAAAATCTTGTCATTTTCAAACACAGTCTTTTGCATCTCTCAAATGCTCAAATCTTGCCTTATGCATTTCTCTAAAATGACGGATCACAAACTTATTCAAAACTTGCTACTGATATTCTCGCTTTGCTCAAAACACGAATCTTCAAATCTCTACAGTGTCATTTCATTCATCTAAATGCCAACAGATGGCATAAAACATATATTAAAACCAAGATTGTCCAAAATTCTTAGCGAAAAGCTTACATCAATATTTGTTTGTATTTTTAATATAAAATTATAAGTCCGTTATCGGTTCCTCTTGACTTTTAGAAATTTATCTTCACTTAATTTCAGAATTCTTTTCGATAGTTTCTCTTGAACATTTTTGTAAATCTCTAAAACGTCTAAATAACGACAAAAACATAATGTGAAAATACTAGTGATAATCAAATACTTTTGATTGTGATTAATAAAATAGTAATTTGTGTATCAAGGCCGTAAAGGTAATCTTTTTTGGTCGAATCAGTTGTATGCGGCCGAAGTGTCAGCTCAGGCTGCAATTCAGATGAGATCAAAAATGCATTTCTGGCCGAGGCCACAGAATGTTATTTAGGGGATAAACACAAAAACTTCAAATCACAAAATTTCAACTATTTTCAAGACATTGTAACTGTAAATCTTAGTTACCATTGAAACTGTTTTATTTTATTATCTTATTGTCTTCTATCAAATTGACTTTGGTAAGAAATGTATCAAATGTATATTTATATCTCGAATTGCAAAAACTATAAAAGAGGTTGACGGAAGCATATAATATGTATTTCGGCGAAAACTATTTCTCAAAGAATTTATCAAACTGCCCATATAAGTGGGTATGAAGTGATTATGAAGTAGTCCCAAAAAAGTAACATTTGACAGATCAGTCCTAAAAAATAAAATTGAACAGATGTGTACAAAGTGAAACTTTACGATCGCAAAAGAGGCCGTAGAAACACTTCTTATCATGATTGTCTAAAGAATGTTAAGCTTCACTACCGCAAAAGAAGTCATAGAATCATCTTTCTTGCCATGTTCGTCTAAAAAAATATCCATCTATAAATAATAAAAACTGAGTATAGAAAAATAATATTTATTCTTTCTATAAAAATCAAATAGCTTATAAATACGATCACATACATACATACAAACATGGATAGATGAAAACAAGAAAAAAACTTCAATAAAAATAAAAGTAAAAAACTATTCCGTATGAATGGAGGGAGCATTAGTTCTACCAAGGCTAAAAATATAAAGGGCATAAATCAAATTATCTCACACATATGATATAATGGTACTTAAAAAATTTCCCGAAAACGAGAGGCTCATAAGTCTTGAGCTTTTACTTTTGCAGTAACATTTAATTATGCTTGTCAATTTATGTATGTGCTTTTCTCCTTTAAATGTCAAGAGGCAAAATTCCCAAGAAGTTCTCACAATTACCAGTAGTTCAGTACTTTTAATTACTAAATTTAATTCTCAGGAAACTAAATAAAACTGCCTCAGCGTGCACTGAACATTTTGATGACTTGTTGCTTCATTTTTATCCACTGTCAAAGTAATAATATTGCCCACGTTCAGCATGGCGTAGTGGTTTTATCATCTTGATCGCGTGAGTATTAAATTGAAAGTTTCAATATCGCAGTTACCTCTCAAGATCAAATGAATTTATATTATGTATATATACTACGTACCTTATAATTTAATTCCTAAAGATTTCTATAACGACCATTATGTCACTCCGGCAATTCAGGCACCTATGGTTAAGCTCTACTACTCTTTGTCCACATGGGCCTTATATGCACTGATATCCGCACGGAACGCAGGCGTGTGTCGGTTGATTAATTAGACACACAGAACAACGTGCCTATATGAAAGAAAGCAATCAATAATATAACAGTGCTCAGTAAAAATTAAATCTAGAATGATTTTTGAAAGATATTAATTTTTTTGGTAGGTATCTTTCATTATATATGTACTTCGTTTGCACGGAAGGGAAAGATCCATGTATTCAAATTTAAATATGAATATACATACAATCTCAGCAGCAGGAACTTCTGGCTCATTAACTGGTTCAGGTTCAACCAGACCAATTGCCGGTTCAGGTTCAACCTGAACAATTGCTGGTTCAGGCTCAGCCAGAATAATTTCTGGTTCAACATGGATATCAACTGGTTCCTCTGGCGGGGCTTCACCTATTTCATATTCGTCGATATCAAGTATCTGTGGAAATAGTATCGTAATAAAATAAAGAATATGGAGAGTTTGGAGCTTTTTTATATCTACTCACATCATCTCTTAGTCCTAATAAATGATCCTAAAATGAAAAAAAAAAGACATGAAAAATCATAATAATTAATTCGAAATTATTATTTACTAACTTGGTACATTCCATCAGCAATATTTTCGACTGAATGCGCTACAATTTCTAAAAAATGAGTGGTGGTATATAATCCATCCACCCATAACTGTTGCGCATCTCTAATACGAATGTCGTTCAATAGGTAGCGATTATTGATGCCTCTTGTCACTCTCAATCCATTTTCAAGACTTCTGTATTGGTTGACGCTCTTACTATTCGATTGGATAAGTTTGTCTGCAAATAAATTTTCATCAATAATAAATCAGATTCAATTTTAATATTATATTATTTTCACAAATTATATTTTAAAATATACAGGAGGTATCCACACCCATGTAACAAACTTTGATGGTATATAGTATTTGGCGTACTAATCATGGATCAAAAATCATTTTTTCAAAATTAGTAAAATTAACAGTACTTAGCAGAACATGAGAATTTCAGATACCACTGTTTTTCATCTTCATATCTGAAAATATAAACACAATTTTATGTAATTTTCATGAACGTAGTCTATTTTAATGTACTTAAGACAGGTAATTAATCTAAAGAGTAGCCATCAAACCAGTGCTCCGAAACCTTTCATTTACTTAAACCCTTTTTGAGAATGAAGAACTTCAAAAAAATACTTTTTGATTCATGATTAGTACGCCAAATACTCTATACCATTAAAGTTTGTTACATATGTATTGATACATTCTGTATATTTTATTTAATTTGAATTAAAATTTCTAATGAAGAGTGAACAGAAATTTACATGAAAATACAGAATGTAACACGAGACGCGAACCATTTTGATCGAAATTATTACGAGTATGAAATGTGTATCAGTATTCAATAAATTAATTATTGTTGCGTACAAAAAACGTAAAACTATCTAGGAAACTCTTGACTAAGATCATTTGGAAGACAACACACATCAAAAGACTATTTTTCCATGTTGAAACATTATAAGGTTCATTTTTCATGTTATATTATATATTATAAATATGCTTTATACTCGTACATCGTGATCATCACTCCCAACTTTTTTATTGAAAGATATACTAGCTTGATCAAATTACACAATATGTGTAGTGTTATATCAAAATTCCGATGATGTGAATAAAATAATGAATATCAATACATGTATATGAAAATAGGTAATAAAAAAGTATCAGTGCCTAGAAATTTGGAAATATTAGGATGGATTCCCATTTTTTGTAGAAGAATTTTGTTAAAGGATTCAACATTATTATTCGTCCGACGAATCAAACCTAAAACACTAATATGCGCTGGCCTGACTATTTGCAACCAATATCTTAAAAAGAAGCAATTATAAAACCGTGTATATAATACTGAGTTTTAACCTACCGCCTGATGTAGTGAAACATATTATTCAAATTTATTTGCCTTGCTCGGCACCAATACTCGAGGGCTTCCAGGCCATCTTCAAAATTAACTGGTGGAAGTAAGGGAAGCGCCATTGTCATTTTGATAGCCTTCTTGACATCAGGATCTTCTATTTGTGGCAACATACCCACCTTTGCGCTCATTTTCCAAATTGCCTCGATCACAGTATAATTATGTCAACTTCAGTTATCAAAAAGAAAATGTTTTTTCTGATACAACTAAACGAATCGGTTTTAATGGTATTTGATATGAGACATTTCTGATTAATCATCTTTCAAAATTATATTTAATTGATATCACTTATACACTAAACTTGTGCAACATTACATGATCCAAATTTATATAAATTTATAAAATAAATTATCTATCATAATGATATTAATTGAATTCTTTTAATAAATTTATGATAAAATATACTCACAATTGCGTAGTGAAAATAACACCCAATTATTTCAGCGTCTGGATATTCCTGCATTAGTGCACCCCTCAATGCTCTCTCATAGTCCGTCATTATAATTCTTGGACTGAGCGTTGGAGCGATTGCCTTAAATTTCTCAAAAATTCGAAGATGCAAATTTTGTGTCCGGCAGCTCATGAGGACAACGGCTACCGGTATCGTCTAAAAATATATAAAATATATTAAAAGTATGTCAAATGGATCGTGAGCTTCCTTTATGATAATACGGAAATTATATAATTATTTCAATAGTTATGTTAGTTGTACAGCAGTGTTTCTATTTTTATTAATACAAGTATTGCTTTTACTTTTTGAAATCAATTTGACTGTTCCCAGTACGATAACTATACGACAGATTAGAAACCAATAAATTGATTTTAATGAAATTTTGTAATGAAAGATTATATTTCAAATCGAGTATTCATCATATTATCAAATGGCTTCACCTGAAATCCTAACCATTGTTTTCTGGATATTCCAAATTCTATAAAATTTAAAAATAAAATCTGATATGCCCAACCCAATCACATTCATTAATGAACTAAACGAACATAAAATGAGAATTGATGATATTAGGCCGATTTCAGCTCTCTTAATTTGTTATTAGCTTTTCTATAACGTGGATACATATGCACTCAGGTACATACACATACATTTGACATTTGCTGATATTATAAGTTCTATTCTAAAACATTATTTTAAAGAAAAGATTTATTTACTATGAATACTTAGGCCCGATTATACAATCGAAGCTTTTCTATTGTTTAGTTGAACCGAGCTCATTTATTATGGCTACAAGACCTGAAATAATTGTAATCATAGGAAATAAACTTAGTTCAAGTAAACTGTAGATATGTAAGTTTGGATTATACAACCGGATTTTAGGAACCTTTCAATGTAAATCTAAAACAAAATTTAGAACTAATCTTGAAACATCTAAAGCTCAAGCGTATAATATGAGCCATTGTTGCTTTAAAAGAGTGTTGAATATTTTTAACTTTTTCAATCTGCATTATAATTTCCCCTGCTTCTAGCTAATACATGATTCGATGCAATTCACTGGATCACACCCATTATTGCAACGAAAATATTGTTGATTTTCATGAAGATAAATGATAGAGGTTGACAGAAGAAAATAATATGCATCTCGGAAAAAACTGTTCTTAAATAGTTCATCAAACTGCCCATATAGATAGATGAAAAGCGTTTTTGATGTATATATATATAGTCTCAAAAAAGTAAAATTTGACGAATATGTACAAAAAAAGTAACATTTGATAGTTGTATAAAAACAGGCCAAAAAACACGTTTTTTGTTATGGTCGCCTAAAAACTAGTTTTCTTATATAAGAACAAATGAAACGCACTTTGTTGTCAAACTATCATATGTGACTATGGAAATATTTTTCGAAAATTGATTGTTTAAAAGAAATCACGATATTTATAATGAAAATAAACCTTTTCAAAAACAATGAAATGGATAGTGAGTAATTGATGTGCTGCTGGTACGGTCGGTATGCATTTAGATGTCCCATCTAAATGAACTTCTTCTACGCCCCCAACAATTTCATCTTTAAATGACTGAGCGCAAAATATAAGTGCAATACCATCCTCAATTCGGACAGTGGCATTAAAAAATGATTCCGGCTGATTGTCAAATATGACACATTAAAAGTATTCTGCCCACTGTGCATCATTGACTCAATTCTTCCAAAATCCTTGGAATAGGGGATTCCGCCGTCTTCTCGCAGAATGCATAGTACTATATGCTGTAGGGTAAGCATAATTTATCGCAGCTCCCGGAAAACTGTAATAAGAAAATTGAAATTGTAAATATATAAATATATATATATATATATATATATATATATATATATATATATATATATATATATATATATATATATATATATATATATATATATATATATATATATATATATATATATATATATATATATATATATATATATATATATATATATATATATATATATATAAATTGTGACATTAGACTTTTTGAAATAGTTTTAAAAAAGTTTTATTGTTGCTAAAAACTGTGCAATACAAGATACAAGCTTGGCTATGATAAGAGAACTCGTCGTTCTCAGGGATTACATGTGTTTTTATAATATTCTATGATACATGATCTTGTGGAAAGTTTATATCTTAAGTCAGCATTTCTACGGGTAGTTGAACTTCATAATTCCTCCCGAGCAAGTTTGAACTTTATACATGATTTACAAATTTTCGGTTACTCTTTCTAAATTATTCAATTCAATATTTGTTTTTTGTTGCTTAACTCTATAATTCTTATAATACTTAATCAATATGTTTATGATTACAACAAATATTATTACAATAATTATAATATAATAATGATGAATGTTACTCTCATAATTTTCAATTTCTTTAATTTTTTGCAACTGAGGAAATGAAATATTCAATTGTTGTAAAGGCTTTAAATTAATCTTATTTATTTTTGTATCAAGTTTTTGCAATTGGTCATTATTCATTTAAAATTCTTCTTTATGTTTTTATGCTCACAATTAATTACTAATTCTTGATTGATTGGGGAAATAATAATTATATTATTATTGTTTGGGATTTATATTACGTTATTTTTACTTTGTTGCTCAATAATTTCACAGTCATCATTATTTTCATTAATCACTATATTTTTAATACGATTATTCATTTCTATACCTATAGTTTAACAATAATTCATATTACTGGATTCTTTGCTGAATTTCTCTATTAGGATATTTTTATTGTGTTTTTTTATGTAATATGTAGGTTGTTCTGTCAATTTATATAACTTGTTATGACGGATAAAAGGAATTGGATATAACTGGTATAAAGGGTAAGAACTAGTTGAGCGGCTAAAATCAAGTTTTAATTTTATCTAATTTGAATTTACGAATATACCTTTTATCTTCTATTTCTACAGTTCCTAAAATAGGATTATAATTTTCTACTGAAACTCTTTTGAATATAGGTTTTTTATATTTGTGCATCAATCTATTATTTTGTTTAACATAAACTTTTTCTGGTAGTGTGAGAGGTAATTCATTCTCCTTTGTTCTCTTTGCTTTTTTTTATCCATAATCTCATTTATTGCTTTATTTGTTGTTGATTTTTTTCCAAAGTAATCGTTTATAATCTCTTCATCAGAACATTGTTTTTGGAAATATTTATTCTGCTCGTTTTGTCCGAAAAGTATTTCGCAAGGAGTTAACTTCGTAGTTGAATGTTTTGTATTATTATATGCTGTTATTGCTTTATTTATAATATATTGTAGATCTTTATTTTTACTTATAGAATGTAATATGCGAAGATGCTCTATTGATACAGAATGAAATCTTTCAACCGCGTTCGATTTTGGATTTGCTATACTGATTAAATGTAGTTTGATGTCATGATTATTGCAATAATTTTTCACTAGGGCATTATTAAACTCTAGTCCATGGTCGGCTATATCATGTCTGGTTTTTTATAAGTTTTTATGAATTCTTCAATGATTAACATGGTTTCTTCTCCTGTTTTATTAAAAGTAGGATGAATAAATCCAAATTTAGAAAATTGATCGAATATAGTTATAAAATATTGTTTATTCAAAGTTAAAAGATCTATATTTATGATTTCGAAAGGAGTTTTTGGTGTAGGGGTCAAATTATCGCTTAATTGTATAGGATGTCGATCATATTTATTTTCTTTGCATATTTTGCACTGATTTATAATTTCTATAATATCTTTAATCATATTCGGCCAAAAATATTTT
This sequence comes from Dromius quadrimaculatus, assembly GCA_963989225.1. Lineage (NCBI taxonomy): Eukaryota > Metazoa > Arthropoda > Insecta > Coleoptera > Carabidae > Dromius > Dromius quadrimaculatus. The sequence goes on along the minus strand of OZ022326.1, from coordinate 45,755,596 downwards.
TCTTTTAGCTCGTTATAAGTTGCCATTATTCCTCTATGATTTAAATATCAATTATGATTATCAAAAACTATTTGGGTCTGTTTGTCTTCATTCTGAACATCTTCTACTAATTTATAACATTTTACTAAATTTATTGTATTAATTTCAAATTTATCCTGTAATATCTGATTCAATGTTTGTTCATGTTGCTTGGGGACTAATATCAAATACTTAACTTTCGGTACTATGTAGTTTTTTAATACTTCTAACAATTGTTGTTCTTTTTCATCTATATTAATATTGATAACAAATCTTTGTTTTTGATAGTCAAATGATTTCATTATTTTTATATCGAATGGTTCATTAGAAAAATGGAAAATAATTTGATGTTTTGCTACGTTTAATCTATTATCTACAAATTTTAATCCGTTAATTGGGTCCTCGTTAGAACTATGGATTGTGTCTCCTGATTCTGATTCATTCACAATTATACTTTGTTGTTCATTTCTGTCGTCATAAATTTCATCCAATGTTTCATTTACTATCTGATCTATTTCATCTGTTTCTGAACTAAAATTTTGTAACTGTTCATATTCATACAAATTTATTTGTATTTGTGTACTATCAAAAATGTGCTCCAAAATTTTTATTAACTCTGATTTTTCTAATTTATCCAATCCACATGATAAATATGGAATGTTGATTTCGTATACATCATTCTTTATTAAGTAATCTCGTAATTCAATAAGTGTTTTCTTGAAATATTTCCGATTAACATTTTCTAAATATATATCCTTAGTGATCAAATGAATGATAATTTTATTATCTGTATTTTGAATTATTATATTTTTATTATTCATGTTTCTTTCACAATAATTTTTACTATTAAATTTTAAATCAATTTTTCTTGCCAAACCTTTCGAAAATTTCAAATCTTTTGATATACAATGAGCGACAATATCGGTATTCATTACATCTCCTGATTTTTTTATAATTTTAAATTTATCTCTTTGTCTCGATAGAAAATCTGCTATTTTGTTTGTTTTTCCTGGTAAATACTCAATGTCAAAATTGTATTCTCCTAATTCTATCTTCCATCGCATAAGCTTCTGGTTTGCATTTTTCATAGAAAATAGCCAAGTAAGGGGTTTATGATCAGTACGAATTGTAAATTTTCTGCCGAATAGATAGGGTTTGAAGTTATTTATCGACCAAATAATAGATTTTAATTCTTTCTGAATAGTGCTGTAATTTTGCTCTGCAGAATTGAATGTTTTTGATGCATACGCAATTGTTTTCTCTTGTCCATTTATAACTTGTGAAATTACTGATCCCATGGCATAATCTGACGCATCTGTTGTCAGAATGAATTTTTTTGAAAAATCATGAAATTCTAAAATTGGTGGATTACTTATCAAATCTTTGGCTGTTTTGAATGCGTCTTGATATACTTGATTAGTTATATCTATTTGTTTATTCTTTTTTAAACATTCAGTAAAAGGTTTGGTAAGTTATCGAAATCACTACATAGTATAAAACAAAGCCGCTTTCTCTGTCCCTATATCCTTATGTATGCTTAAATCTTTAAAACTACGCAACAAATTTTGATGCGGTTTTTTTTAATAGATAGAGTAATTGAAGAGGAAGGTTTATATGTATAATAACATCCATTAAATAGTGGAGAAATACTGTTATTTTTGAGGTTTCTAATGTGATGTCGTAGATAATTACATTTTTTCCACTTACATTGCAAACGCAGGCTGAACCCTACGAGATTTATCACAACACATTCGCGAGGGTTCTTATTGTAGTATTATCAACGTGGCGCACCAGCCGTATTAGTTTGTTCACGCATCGTTTATCTGATTGATTTGAAACTTACTGCAGTTGTTGTTGGCTTTTTCGAGAAAGTTCTCAGTATTGTACCACCAGCATACCTCAAGTGGCACACGAGCCGTATTGGTCCGTTCACACATCGTTCATCCAATTGAGTTATAATTTTATATAGTGGTTGTTGAATGAAGGTTCTGACATAGTAACACTAACGGTATTTGTCCGATCGAGCATCGTTCAACTGTTTAAATTGAAACTTTCTATAGTTGCTGCTGGCGTTTGCGTGAGGACCGATTTTAAGAATTCTTCCACCTGTGGAATCACATACCTATTATCACTATAAACATGGGCTATAATTTACTCTCAAGAAAAAGGGTTACCTACAAAAACTTCAATTCTAACCCAAGATGTGAAAAACTGACCAGTAAAATTCCTTGCATTGCCTGCGCTGCAGTACAATCTTTTATTTACCGTGAATGATCAAATTAAATACTGATGATGCTATCTATACATAGATCTACGCATTTATCAAGAAATTCTGACAGCTTAGGTTATGTTTTAATTGAGTTATTCAAGCAAGATATGTGGTATTATTCTTAATAATTATCTTATTGCTTCAAAGACTCGTATGAAAATGTTGAATATTATTAAATGTCCACCCGTGCGAAGCCGGCACGGGTTGCTAGTTTGGAATAAAACGTCTTTACCACGAAAGTTTGCCTAAAAAGGATTTTATTTCTTCAACTGTCTTAGGGATCATAATTTTTTCGATTGCTTCAATTTTATTTTTATTAGGTTTAAGACCTTCTTGTGATATAATAAATCCTAAATATTCTGTTTCAGTTCTAAGGAATTCTGATTTATCGATTTGAATTTTTAGGTTTGCATCTTGTAATTTGGAAAAAATAATTTCTATATTTTGTAAATGTTCTTCTAATGTATTGCCAAATATTATTATATCATCCATATAAACTAAACAAATTTTGTTAATATATTCTGAAAGTATTTCAATCATCATTCTTTGGAATGAAGCTGGGGCATTTACTAAACCAAAAGGCATACGAAGGAATTCATAATGTCCTGAGGATGTAGAAAAGGCTGTTTTTTCTCTATCTTTTTCATCTATTGGTATCTGATGGAATCCAGAATGCAAATCTAATGTTGTAAAAAATTTGAGTTTACCTATATGATCTAATAATGTATCGATATTGGGTAAAGGGAATTTATCTTCAATGGTTTTCTGATTTAATTTTCGAAAATCTATTACTCTTCTCGTTTTGCGTTTTCCTGACGCATCCATTTTCATAGGTACTAACCAAATAGGCGAATTATATGGACTTTATGACTTTTGAATTACTTTTGTATTCAGTAAATTTTGGATATGTTCTTCGATGTCATTTTCATAGATTTGTGGTAGTCTATAATTCTTTTGGAAAACGGGTGTGTCGTCTGTTGTGCGAATTTTATGAGTAGTGACATTTGTCGCAGATAATTCTTCGCCTGGTCTCGGAAATAAGTGTGAATATTTCTCTAATAAATTTTTTATCTTGACTTTTTGATCGTAATTCAGATGTTCGTGTCTAAATTGTATAAATGAACTATTTAATGTCTGTGAGGATAATAATTTAAATTTTTTATTTCCGAATGTTATGGTTTTATTTTTAAAATCCATTAAAGCATTGCAATGTTCTAATATTTTTACACCAAATAACATATTACTTTCCTTATGGAATTCATGGATGGAAAATTCGAAATTTTTATTCTGAACTTTCATTTCTACACAATTTTTGCAATGAACTTTTCCTTGAGCTGTCTTAAAAGTGACTGGTTTATTAATAATTTTTAAATTTCTCTGTTTGACAATATTTGGGGAAATTAAATTTATATCGGAGCCTGAATCAATTAATATAAGGTAATCATTATATTTTATCAAAGGAATAGATTTCAATTTTGAAGTCATTACGTATTTTGTTCTATCTCTGGATTTTCCTCTAAAAAAGCATCGCTGTCATTAGCTTCTATTTTGCATTCTTCAAAATCTTGTTCTTCAGCATCAGTGTTCTCATTTTGCATTATTTCATTGTTATAATTTTGCTTAATTGTTGATGTTGACATAGGTTGGGTATTACGTGTCTGTAGTGACATTGGTTGGGGTTGAGATCCACGTGTTTCGTAGCTGTTTACTAAATTTTGTCTTGCGAACCTATTATATCCAGGAGCTGGTGGTTTGTGAAGACTGACTGGTTTGGAGGGAAAGTTTTGACCTGGAAATTGTTTAGGTGGAAGGTTAAAGGTAAAATTTGGGTTTCTGGAAGTGCTTGGGTTTTGTTTATTATCGTTTCGTGTCATTGGACTGTTGTGTAAAGAATTGGCATAACTGAATTCATTTTTTAATAATAAATCGCATTATTCCAATGTAGAAGGTTGTTTCACAATAAATGATCCTTTTATAATAGGTGGTAACAATGATATGAATTTATTTACTACAGCTTTTTGATTTTCTTGAAGAATAGCATTTTTTTGCTGTAAATTGTAATTTTTTAAAAATATTTTTGCTTTATATAGCTCAAATTTATCTAACATTGTTTTCAATGTAATCTCTGTATTCTGTTTGTATTTAGTTTCAAATAATTCTCCTGATAATGTTTCAGCTGACGTTCTATCTGAGAAGTTAGTGCTTAAATATGATTTTAATTCATCCCAGTTAGTGAATTTATTTTGTGAAACAATCTTTTTTGCATTATTTGTTAATCTTTTTTTTATTAAATTAAATGATTTACTTTTTGTGGAGCTGTTATTTGCAGAGTACTTAAAATAATATATGTTTCATCCACAGTTTGAATGAAGTTATTAAGGGTCGTTATGTCCCCTTCATACGTTGGGATCATTTCGACAAAGACTTTGATATCTTGTAAAGAAGTCATTTTGCTTTCTGTTACTGATGGATTTCGTATAATATTATTGATATTATCTTGAACAGAATTTACGAATCCTTCGTTATCAGAATCTGACATGAATTATGTATGATTGCCTTGTGCTAGTATTACTAGAGAGTACCCTGTGTATTATAAAATAGTTTTACTTACAAGAATAAACTTATGACAATAGTTTTCATTGCAAGGGGTTCTCTAAAGGGGTTCTCGAACTGTTTCTCGTAGACTGAAGTAGACGAGATGTGAAGTTCTTGAAGCTTGTCGTCTGGATTCTCGTGATCGATTGAACAGCAAGAGAAATCGCTTGGACGATATGATGGGACGTATGAATAGTCCTCTGGTGGGCACTGTTCAGCCGTAAAGTAGAATACTTCTTCTTCAGATGTGTGGTTGTTGATAGATAAGGGCTTATTGATATAGCCTTATATGTGTTCACTGTTACACACTTTGAATTGTTGCGAGTAGCCAATTTTCGTATGAAAATACGACAATTAGATGAGTAACTTTTGTGTTTTTCACTGTTACAAACTTATTGTTGGCTATCCTACCGACTGCGCCAATTATGATATTAGACTTTTTGAAATAGTTTTTAAAAAGTTTTATTGTTGCTAAAAACTGTGCAATACAAGATACAAGCTTGGCTATGATAAAAGAACTCGTCGTTCTCAGGGATTACATGTGTTTTTATAATATTCTATGATACATGATCTTGTGGAAAGTTTATATCTTAAGTCAGCATTTCTACGGGTAGTTGAACTTAATAATTTATATATATATATATATATATATATATATATATATATATATATATATATATATATATATATATATATATATATATATATATATATATATATATATATATATATATATATATATATATATATATATATATATATATATATATATATATATATATATATATATATATATATATATATATATATATATATATATATATTATATATTTACAATTTCAATTTTCTTATTACAGTTTTCCGGGAGCTGCGATAAATTATGCTTACCCTACAGCATATAGTACTATGCATTCTGCGAGAAGACGGCGGAATCCCCTATTCCAAGGATTTTGGAAGAATTGAGTCAATGATGCACAGTGGGCAGAATACTTTTAATGTGTCATATTTGACAATCAGCCGGAATCATTTTTTAATGCCACTGTCCGAATTGAGGATGGTATTGCACTTATATTTTGCGCTCAGTCATTTAAAGATGAAATTGTTGGGGGCGTAGAAGAAGTTGAATTGTTGCGAGTAGCCAATTTTCGTATAAAAATACGACAATTAGATGAGTAACTTTTGTGTTTTTCACTGTTACAAACTTATTGTTGGCTATCCTACCGACTGCGCCAATTATGATATTAGACTTTTTGAAATAGTTTTTAAAAAGTTTTATTGTTGCTAAAAACTGTGCAATACAAGATACAAGCTTGGCTATGATAAAAGAACTCGTCGTTCTCAGGGATTACATGTGTTTTTATAATATTCTATGATACATGATCTTGTGGAAAGTTTATATCTTAAGTCAGCATTTCTACGGGTAGTTGAACTTCATATATATATATATATATATATATATATATATATATATATATATATATATATATATATATATATATATATATATATATATATATATATATATATATATATATATATATATATATATATATATATATATATATATATATATATATATATATATATATATATATATATATATATATGGTAACCGATGTTTCGTGGGCGTTTGCAGTCAATGGAAATTGGCCAAATAAAAGATCACTCTTTTAAAATATTAGTCAAGCTTTCGCCTAATTTTTAGGCTTCCTCAGGACACTAAAAAGTTTATTATTCATCAGATTAATTAACAAAAATATTAATAAGCATGAAAGCTAATTGTGAATAATACAATAAAGACTTACATTTTTGTACGAGTTAAATAAATAAAACTCCATCAGTAAGACAGTCGAATGAATTTTCTTTCTAGATCGTTTACATTTAGTGTTCTAAAAACACTGTATTTGAAGATTTACATTGGTGTAAAATTTCCAAAAACCATATCAGGCTTTGTACACTTTTAATTTTGGAAAAAAATTTTTTCTAGTTAGTATTATAAAATATTGGTACAAAGTTACACTTTTTCTATTAGAATGTACATTATAAAAATTTTGAAGATTTTACTTTTTATTCTTAACGCAGTAAAATCATGACTAAAGCATTTTTATCACAGGCGCAAAATGGAGTAATTTTTTGAACAAGTTTAAACAGAATTAAATTTTAAAAGGTCTTTCATGCGACCAATTTTAGAACTAGTTTGACGTTTGATGTTCATCAAACAAAAGCGCGCGAAATCAAAATGTACAGAAAATGAACAGTACACTAAACCATGTCGTATCTGAAGGTCAGCTATTATTTTGTGATTGCCGAATATTGACACCCGAATGTTTATTAGACAACTTCAGAAGGTAAACATATATATTGCTCAAGTTATCAATATCTGTTTTTTTATTGATCGAATTTTCATTGTTCTTAATAAATATCATTTCAAGGAATGATCGCTTAAATAAATTTCTTTCTACATCAAGTATTGTTACATTAAAGTAGTCGATTTGGTGTTTAGTTTGGTTATGATGTATTGCCAAAGCTGTTGACATAGGTTGCAATTTGTTATCACTCTTGTGTGATGTTATTCTCGATTTGAGGTTACGTGAGGTTTGTCCTACGTAAACAGCTGGACATTCCTGACAAGGAATGTTGTAAATGACATTTGATTGGTAGTGCATTGGTGTTTTATCTTTAAGCTTTGTGAAAATTTGTCTTATGGTCACACAATTTTTTGTAGCAATTTTGATGTTATCATCTTTCAAGACTTTAAGTATTTTGGGTGTCAACGTTGGGATGAAAGGTATGGAAGCAAATTTTATACTTAGAGGATCTGACAGTAGATCTTGACTTTGTGGATTCATTGAAGTGGTATCCACCCTTGGTACATTAAATAGCAAGCTGTTGATAAGATTTACTGGATATGAATTCTTTATTAAGATATCTTTCAATCTGAGTAAGTTTTTCTGTTGGTAATTTGGGTGTGAAATACTGAGTACTCTGTTTTTTAGACCTAGTACTACATTTATTTTCATTTGCTTTGGTTGTTGGGACAAGTAATGCATATACTGTTGAGAAGCAATGAACTTTTGGTACCAATCCAGTGTGATTGTTCCTGAATCATCCCTTATCATTAAGGTGTCCAAGAAAGGGAGGCTTTTTTGGTCCTCTAACTCAATGGTAAACTGGAGGTACATATTGAAACCATTACAAGTTGTTAAAATATTATTTGTTCCATTCGCAGGTGCAGCAGTTACTATGTCGTCAACGAATTTCTTCATAAATGGTGGTTGGAAATTCAGTTTTGGCATGCACTCATCAAGGAGCAGGTCCATAACATACTGAGCTATTATCGGACTGATAATTGCTCCCATTGGACAACCAATCAGCTGTTTATAGTAATTATTCCCATAAATGCAGTAGCTTGTGTCAAAAACAAATTTCAGTAATTGCAAAAAATTTATTTAAAGATAACGGAGTGAATTCTTGTATTAAGTTTCATTTTTTAGTGATGCTATCAACAGCTGTGTCTATGGTTATATTACTAAATAGTGACACAACATCCAGGCTTATCAAAATATAATTTTCAGGTATTTTAAAATTGTTAATAAATGATGCAAACGCAAGCGGATTTTTGGTATAGTAAATGTTATTTTTATCGTAAGCAATAGTTAACACATCAGTAAGATACTTTGCTATTTCACTATTTGGAGCATCAATTGATGCGATAATGGGTCGTAGAGCAAGGTTTTGTTTATGGATCTTTGGTTGACCATAATATTTAGGTGGAATAGCATCATATATATATATATATATATATATATATATATATATATATATATATATATATATATATATATATATATATATATATATATATATATATATATATATATATATATATATATATATATATAAGTTATGTAAACGTTATATGAGTTTACGTTAAAAAATAATTTTTATTGGTTCAGAACAACAAAAGTACATTTCAGAAATACAGTTCAAAAGATGTTATTTGTACAAACTCTAATTCTTAACTAACTAGTAAAAACATAAATTACAAAATATATGGGAATGAATTTCTACAAAGTAGGTGAAATATGAAGTCGTGGGAGTTGCTGATTCGGTATTTTCTCATAGGAAAGGTACTGCTAACTCCTCCCTCATTAAATTTGGGCATCATCCGGGAGACCCATTTTTGATTGGAGGACTGATGACCTGGGCTCAAGTTCTTGACTCTGGTTTGAACTTGCACGTGGTGTGGATGGAACCTTGGACTTGAAGAACCTTTTCTTTAAATAAACTGTGAACATTGCAATCGCAATAATTGTTAAAATACAATACAGAATTATTATTGAATAATTCGTAATATCGGTGCTATTTTCTTCAATGTCTTCATATTTGTTAATTGGCAACTTCAATTCCTCAAAAGTATTCAATTCAACTGCCATCTTCGGTATTTGCTTCTTATCCAATTGAATCTTGAAATTTTCCAAAAGTATGGGCCTTCCAAATGTTTTTTCTTTGAAGTCTAATTTTTTATTTTGAAATTTGATACTGCATTTATCTTCTTTTATCAGAAAAATACCTTGGATATTTCTTACTCCGTCGTCATGTGTACATGAAGATTTAATTATTTCTGATTTTGAGAGAACTCCCAGAAATTGATTGATTTCTTCCAATAATTCTATATGGTTTCTTTTTATATTAATTTTAATACATTCGCAGTTAGTATTGTTATTTTTGAGGATGATGTTGGTCTCACATGACTCGTTGCTTATTTCGCTTATTTCATTTGGACATTGATAAAAATTACTTTTTGTACATACGCCTCTTAAAGATTTTAATTTTCCATCTTTTGATTTCAAAAAATACTGTTTACTTGGAATAATAGTTACATAATCATTTTGGTACAAAGTTGGAATGGATATCAAATGGAACAACTCAAAATCAATATCGTAATTAATTGGGATCTCCAAAAAATAAATAATTGTGTCAAAATTCAATTTACAATTGACTGTTATCAATTTCTCTAATTCGGGAATATTGTCTAATACTGGTTCTAATGGGAATTCATTTTTATAATGACTATAAATTTTATTTAACTCTTCATAAAAATCGTTCGTTTTAATAATACTGGGATGCATTGTATGTAGTTTACAAAATGTCAGTGAATTCTCAATGTCTTGCAAAATGTTCAAAATTATTGTATAAAATATACTAAATTGATTGTAAATTTCCTGGATAAATATTTTATCTTTTATGTCGCTCAAAATCACATGTTCCATCTGCTCAATTTTTGATTTTAAAACAATTTCGTTTTGTTTAATTGTGTCAATAACTTTATTGAATTGTTGAACAAGATTCTGGTTCACAGAATATTGGTGTTTGATCTGATTACTAAATTTTCTCTGATTATTTTCTAAATGGCTCAAAATTTTTGAATATCTTTGCTCATCTTCGGCATATAAATTGCCTGTTATTGATTTAATGATAGTACCTAATCCATTTATTAGACCTCTCTTATTTCTATGTTGCTCTGAATTAATCATTAAATGACTTAATTTATCATTAATATTATTTCTAATGTAATTGATTATTTTATCATTATTTACGAAGTCAATATTCGAATTATTATTAATTAGGCTCTTGAAAATATTATATTGATTATTTAAATTAGTGAATTGTTCAAAAATTGGATTCAATTCGTAATAGTGTAAGAAAGTATGTCGTGTTTCTTGTAATTTCGCTGACCCTAGGTTTACTGTCAGTAGTCCATTGTTGTGCGTTATGTCCTTTATGTTTAGTCCGTGGGTGAATACGAAGTAGACGGACCTGGAAGATTCAAATTTTCATAAAACTGTTTTCTTGGTCTTTTTATATTAGAGAGATGGATTTTTGATTGTTTTTTCATATCTTTAGGATCTAACTTGATTTCTGCTGTTTTTAAATCTTCATTAACGGTTTTAATCTGTTCTTTTTTGAATTTCGCTTGACGTGTTTTGTTAACTTTCTGTTTGTTATGGACATAAACTGTTTCAGGTATAGCGGGTATTTCATTTCGTGATTCATTTAATTTACCTATCACTTTGTCTTTATTATTTTGAATTTTCTTGTTAACATTTTCGTATGTAAGTTTTGTCTTTTCTTTGTGATTTTGTACATAGTCTTGCATAATTTGCTTTTCTAATTCTATATCTAACGGTGAATTAGTTTCTAGGTGACCATTTATTATTTCCATTGGTTTCAAGCCTGTAGATGTGTGACTAGTATTATTATAGGCTAAAATCGCATAATGAACTTTATTCTCTATAGATTCATTTTTGAAATTTTCTTGCATGTTAAATAATCTTATATGCTCAACTAAAGTAGAGTGAAAACGTTCAACAAGTCCGTTTGAATTTGGATGCTGAGAGCAAATAAAATGAATTTCTACTCTATGTAAACTTAATAATTCTTTTAAAATACTATTTTCAAATTCTAGACCATTGTCTGATATTATTAATTTGGGGATTCCATGATGTGAAAAGAATCTAGTCAATTTGTTACAAATTTCTACAGCATTAGTTGACTCGACTTTATATGCTTGTGCATATTTTGAAAATGCATCAGTTATGGTTAAAAATTTACTATTTTCCAAACTTAAAGTGTCAATGTGAATTGTACTAAATGGTTTATCAGGTGTTGGTGTAATGTTGAGTTTTGGCTTCAACGGATTGCGTTCATATTTGCATGCTAAGCAAAGTGTTTATATAATCTGTAATTGCTTTAAGTTGGTTTGGCCAGTAATATCTCGTTTTTATTTGATTATGAGTCTCTTGTATGCCACGATGGTTTGTTTTTCCTTCATGATATTTCATAATTATCTCTTTTATATCGTCATCTTTCTCTATATCAATTAATTTATTATTACATTTTATAAAATTTATTTGTGAGTTTTTGAAATAAGTTTGCAATACATTACTAAATTTTTCATATACAGGATTTTCGGAGTATAAATAATATTTTACTTTTGGAACAATATATTCTTTAACAAAATTAATTACATCTGTATCAAAATTATTTTGTGAAAACTGGACAATTAATCTCATTTTATCTGTATGCAATTTAGCAATTTTCGGCTTTGCTGGTGAGTGTAAGACTTCAGAGATAATCAATTGATTTTTTCCTATGTTTACTGGGGAATCGCTAATTGGTATTCCAACTATTGGATGTTCTGGATTCGAGTGTATTGTATTATCAGGGTTTGACTCGTTGTAGTCATTTTCATCCGTTTCTACTATCATTGATTGTGTATCATTGTTGTTATTATTGCCTTCGAAAGTATCGTTGAAATTTTGCATATAGTCAAAGAAATTTTGTGTATCTAGATCTACTGAATTAACATTCAATTCTATTCGCGAAAGAGCATCAGCATTTTTATTTAAACATCCTTTTTTATAAATTACATTATAATCGAACTCTTCTAATTTCAAACGCCAACGAACTAATTTTGAGTTGGGTTCTTTGAGTGAAAAAAGCCATGTCAAAGGTTTATGATCTGTAATGATATTAAACTTTCTGCCGAAAAGATAGGGTCTAAAGTATTTAGTTGCCCATATAATTGCTAACAACTCTTTTTCTATTGTTGAATAATTTTGCTCAGAATCGTTTAGCGTTCTACTCGCGTACGCCACTGGTAAGTCGGAACCTATCTGACCTTGCGACAAAACTGCACCGATTGCAAAATTACTTGCATCTGTTGTGAGATTAAATGTTTTCGAAAAATCTGGATACTGGAGGATTGGCTCATTTACTAACAATTCTTTACAAATATTAAAACAATTTATATAATCTTGATCATTGATATTAATTGTTGCTCCCTTTTTTAAACATTTTGTTAATGGACGAGTTATTTTTGCAAAATTCTTAATAAATTTTCTATAGTAGCCAAGTAAGCCTAAAAATGATTTGATTTGTTTTACTGTTCTTGGAATAGGATATTTTTTGATAGCAAATATTTTATCCGGGTTCGGTTTGACTCCTTCCGGTGTCACGATATGTCCTAAGTAAGCAACTTCGCGTCTGCAAAACTCTGATTTGTCAAGTTGAATTTTGAGGTTGGCTTTCTTTAATCTATCGAATACGGCTCTCAAACTTTGTATATGTTCTTGCAGGCTCGTACTGAAAATAATTACGTCGTCGAGATAAACTAAACAAATGTCATTTACTAAATTTCGTAGCACGTTATCCATAGCTCTCTGAAAAGTAGCTGGTGCATTTTTTAAGCCAAAGGGCATCCGTAAAAATTCAAAGTGACCATTTTCGGTACTGAATGCGGTTTTTGGAATATCATTTTTATTTATCTCTATTTGGTGAAACCCAGATGCCAGATCTAGAGTAGTAAAATATTGGCATCTCCCAAGTTTATCTAAAAGCGTTGTAATATTGGGTATTGGATATTTATCGTCTATTGATTTCTCATTAAGTTTGCGGTAATCGATGACAATACGCCATTTGCGTTTACCGGACGCATCAAGTTTTTTCGGTACTATCCATACTGGGGACGACCATGGCGAATGTGAAGGCTGAATGATTTTGTCTTCAAGCATTTTTTGAATTTGACTCTGTACTTCTTTGCGATGAATCTCCGGATATCTATAACTTTTTGTGTAAATGGGAATTTCATCTTTTGTGCGAATATGATGTTTGATTTCGCTTGTAAATGTTAAAGATTTGTCGCTAGTGTGGGAAATATCAGAATATTCTTTGACTAATTTAGAAATTTCTAATTTTTCTTCTCTATTCATATGTTCTGTACGAATTTGAGATAAATCAAATGAATTTTCAAAGTTTCTTTCAAAACTAAAATTATTTAATTCAAAGTTTTCTAATGGTTGGACTCTAATATTTTTTATGGAAGTGATTATAATTTCATGTTCATTCTGATTAATGACTGGGTGGTAAATAACATGATTATCAACCTTTGTTATTCCTTCTGGAATAATAATGTTATTTACACATATTACTGGAATGAATGCGTCGCCGTTTTTCATATTTAAAACGTACATTTTTGCGACTTTTTCCGATTTTGGTGGAATTCTGATTTTTTGTGGTTCTGACAATGCTTTATAATATTGTATGTCAGTCTCACAGTTTGGTGTAACTAATTTGTCTTTATTTAAATCAATAACTGCATTTAATAATTTTAAATTGTCTAGTCCTAATAATATGTCAAATTGATTGTGGAAGTCGAATAAATAATATTTTAACATTAAATTTGATTAATGTAAGATATATATTCTTGGGATTTCAGTCAATATTTTAATTTTATTTCTTTTCTGCTCTACAGTTTCGGCTGCACCTCAGCCATCCTCAAAAGCGCTACAATTTTATGTTATTACTAATTATGTGTCTATGAATGTTAAAATACTTACAAATGAATTATTGTTTAAAAAATTGAAGTTATACATATGTTAAAACTGTTATTAATATTAATAAGCGGAAAAAAGAGAAATTTTCTCTTGTCCTTTGCCACACCCGACATCTATGGAAGGCGTTGGCTAACTGCATGTTAAAAATCGTGCATGCACGCATTGTCAAAAAAATACATATTGACACTGGTAAAAGTTTGTCAATTGTGGTGTCAATCAATTAAAATTGTGCACCACGCAAGGTGTCAAAAATATAAACAAAATCAAAAAAGTAACATGAGCCTACATCTGAAGGATATTGTTGTAAATCGTGCTAAGCGCTATAGTATCTGTTTTTTCATTAATATTTTGTTTGTCCTGTTTTATATACAACATCTCTAATGTAAGTCTTTTATTTAAGTTTACTTCATCATGAATAATATTAGTTTCATCAAAATTAAATGTATGACCTGAATCAATGCAATGTGTGACTAGTGCACATTTTGGCGTATTTTTATTTAATTTTTTACTATTTCGTTTGTGTTCATCCAGCCTTGTTTTTAAATATCTTTTAGTTTGTCCTGTGTACTGTGCATCACAATCATTACACGGTATTTTGTAGATTAAATTAGATCTTAAGTTTTTGTCAGTTTTATCTTTTATTTTGGAGAATAAATTGCCCACTGTTTTGTACTGCTTGAAACAAATTTCAATTCCCTCTTTATTTTCGAATACTCGTTTAATCATGTAACTAACGCTATCTATGTAAGGAATTGTGAAATATTTATCAGTCAAAGATTTGTTCTTTCTTTTGTCATTGTCATTTAAACTAGGTGAATGATTTATGATTTGATTTCTGATACCGTTTATAATGCCACATGGATATTTATTGGAACGAAGTAAGCTAGTAACTATGTTGATTACTTCAGTATGATATTTTTCAGAGGTCAATTTAAGTGCCCTGCTGAACATATTTCTAGCCACATTGAGAAGTTGACTTTTGGGATGATTGGATTGAAAACTTAAGTATCTGGTACTTGCTGAGGGCTTTTTGTACCATTTGGTGGTAATGTTGCCACATTCTTCTCTAATTAGTACCATATCAAGAAAAGGTAAGCTGTTTTTCACCTCTGTTTCTACTGTGAATTGTATGTGAGCATTAAAGCCATTGAAAATAGTTACAATCTCATCTATTTTAGATCTTGGCACAGCTGTAATTAAATCATCCACATACTTTTTTATGAACGGAATTTCAAAAGACAACTTTGCAATAACCTCTTTCAGAACCAAATCCATAACCAAATTAGCCACAACAGGAGACATTGAATTTCCCATCGCTGCACCAAATACCTGTCTATAAAGCTCACCATTAAATTTGAAGTAACAACTTTCAAAACAAAATGTAATTAAATTCAACAATTCATCAAGTGGTATGTTTGTACGTTGAGATATGATATTATATTTTTGTTCTACAGCTTGCAGTACCAGGCTTATTGGAATATTAGTGTATAAAGAAACAACATCTAAGGAAATAAGAACAAAATCTTGATTTAAATTTACTTGAGTGACAAACTCTTGGAATTCAAATGAATTTCTGATGTAGTACTCATCTTCATATAAGTCACTCAGTAAGCGAGTTAAATATTTAGATAATCTATCTGTTGGGGAATTAATTCCAGAGACGATAGGGCGGAGCGGTTTGTTATCTTTATGCAATTTAACAAGACCATAAATTCTAGGAGGAATCGCATTATCAGATGTAAGGCTTTTTTTTGTTGCTACGTCAATATATTGTTTTTCAAATAAATTTTTGACTATTTTGTTGTTTGCATTTTGAATTTTTGTTGTAAGATCTTTATTTATTTTCATGTATGTGCTACTATCATCCAATAATTCTTCCATTTTACTAATATAATCATTTTTACTAATTGCAACGGTTAAATTTGATTTGTCAGCTTTGATGATAAGAAGGTCTTCATTTTGTTTTAAAAATTGTTTAGTTTCATTATATTTTTTAATTATATCACTGTTAGTTTTGTTTTGGTGAATTTTATGTTTGTAATTGGTAACTATATTGGCAATTTGCGCTCTGTATTGGTTCTTAATCTCAATGTCATCCATTTGACAGATAACATACTCCACATCTGCAATTAATTGAAAAAGAGGTAATTGATTCATTTCAAACGGCACACTAAATTTAGGTCCCAACGATAGTAAATCAGTTACACGTTGAGGTATCACAGTTTGTGTCATATTATAAAACCAGCCTTCTTGTGAGAGATTGTCATTGATAACTATTCGATTTATTTGTAACAGGTTATTGAACTTTTTTATATGTGTTTGTTTGATATTGTTGTTGATGAAGTAGGATTTATTTTCCAAAAAAACTTGGAATCTATGCCAATGAATGAAGCTAATATTTTGTTTAATAATATCATAGTGATATTGAAACTCTTTTTGATGAAACTGTATTTTCCAGTGACTAATTTTTACTTCTAGATTGATTGTTTGTACTTTAAACTTTCTGATGATTTTAGCAGTTTCATTTTTGTATGGATTGTTGGATAATAAAACATTTTGTAAACAATTAAAATGATTAGTTATATGAGTTGGAAAAACACTATTGCGCTTACACCGCAGTAAAAAATTTCTTTGGTTTGTCGCTGATATAAGCTTTTTGTTTACATTTAGTAACATCTTTACGTGATACTTAGCCAAGTTTCCATAGATGTCAACAATTTCTGGAATGATGATCATGTTGTAGTTTTCGAAGGGTTGTCGCAGAGCTAGTCCCACGCAGTATATTGGATAAAATGGTTGACGCTGACTGGATATGTAAATAATGTAAGATATATATTCTTGGGATTTCAGTCAATATTTTAATTTTATTTCTTTTCTGCTCTACAGAAATGACAATGACAAAAGAAAGAACAAATCTTTGACTGATAAATATTTCACAATTCCTTATATAGATAGCGTTAGTTACATGATTAAACGAGTATTCGAAAATAAAGAGGGAATTGAAATTTGTTTCAAGCAGTACAAAACAGTGGGCAATTTATTCTCCAAAATAAAAGATAAAACTGACAAAAACTTAAGATCTAATTTAATCTACAAAATACCGTGTAATGATTGTGATGCACAGTACACAGGACAAACTAAAAGATATTCAAAAACAAGGCTGGATGAACACAAACGAAA
The DNA here is from genome assembly GCA_963989225.1 of Dromius quadrimaculatus. Classification (NCBI taxonomy): domain Eukaryota; kingdom Metazoa; phylum Arthropoda; class Insecta; order Coleoptera; family Carabidae; genus Dromius; species Dromius quadrimaculatus. Next base: position 45,738,136 of record OZ022326.1, on the reverse strand, counting down.
TAGTAAAAAATTAAATAAAAATACGCCAAAATGTGCACTAGTCACACATTGCATTGATTCAGGTCATACATTTAATTTTGATGAAACTAATATTATTCATGATGAAGTAAACTTAAATAAAAGACTTACATTAGAGATGTATATAAAACAGGACAAACAAAATATTAATGAAAAAACAGATACTATAGCGCTTAGCACGATTTACAACAATATCCTTCAGATGTAGGCTCATGTTACTTTTTTGATTTTGTTTATATTTTTGACACCTTGCGTGGTGCACAATTTTAATTGATTGACACCACAATTGACAAACTTTTACCAGTGTCAATATGTATTTTTTTGACAATGCGTGCATGCACGATTTTTAACATGCAGTTAGCCAACGCCTTCCATAGATGTCGGGTGTGGCAAAGGACAAGAGAAAATTTCTCTTTTTTCCGCTTATTAATATTAATAACAGTTTTAACATATGTATAACTTCAATTTTTTAAACAATAATTCATTTGTAAGTATTTTAACATTCATAGACACATAATTAGTAATAACATAAAATTGTAGCGCTTTTGAGGATGGCTGAGGTGCAGCCGAAACTGTAGAGCAGAAAAGAAATAAAATTAAAATATTGACTGAAATCCCAAGAATATATATCTTACATTATTTACATATCCAGTCAGCGTCAACCATTTTATCCATTAAATTTGATCTTTGGAATAGTTTAGAGGATGGAATTGTTATACTGTAATTTTCTGTTGAAGTGCCATGCGCTGTTGTAATTTTGAATGGATCATGTTTGATTTTATATCTAAAATATTTCTCTGCAATTTCTGGCTTGATAAATGAGCGAGTACTGCCCGTGTCAACTAAAACTTTAAGATCATGTTCTAAAAATCTAACATACGGAAGTTCACTAAGATTATGTGTCAGGTTCATTAACTCTACTGTTTGTCCGAGGCTGTTATCTCTAAAAAAGCATGTTCATCATTTTCGTCTTCTACGTTGTCGTCGTTAAAATAAATGATAGACAGAATTGGTTTTAATATTTATATTGTTTTTAACTGTTATAGTACTTGGTAACTCGATAATCTTACAACACAGAGCTTAATATTACGTATGTTCTACTTCTTGTGGATTTGAATATTGAATATTGAATGCCCTCATATTCCCATCACCATCCATATATCACCTTCTTCCTCAATGAGCCCCCTTTGCTTCAAGATGACGTCATGGCCAATAATGGGAATATTGCAGGCCTCAGCGTCTTCCTGTTTATACTATACTCTTATATGGGCACGTGTAAACAATTAACGCGTGAAGACGATTAAAGTAAACCCCAGCATCTTCTTGCTGGTACTGCACTTCTTATTTGGGCGCGTGTAGACAATTAGCACGTGAAGGCGATCAAAGTACTCCTCCACAATCGGCCCTTCCTGATAATTGAGCCGTCCTCGACTCGATCAGCTCACCTGACATTTATTGAATCTAAAACATTGGTATAACAAACAAAATATTAGTTTATAATCAAATATTCATTTTTTGGATCGGTTGATTTTGTTCCCAATTTGTGTTCCATATTTGGAGTGATCAGTTCCATAAGAACACAAAACGTAGAGCAAAACAACCAGATGGCGCCTAGGAATGGTACATGGGTGGAATTTTGATACTTTTATGGGTATTTGAGCTGCCAGCCTGGCCAGATGCCACCTTTAACTAAGAATGCAGCTCCATATCTTAATCCGTGGTCACCTGACTCCGACTGAGTGTCCAGCCTCCGCCAGTGAATCCCTTTTTCACGTACTTATGACAAGTGAATACGCAGGAATACTACTGACTTGACTTAGTCCAGTCTCCGCCAGTGAATCCCCTTAACACATACCCGTGACCAGCGGATACGCGCAGATACTACTGACTTGACCTAGTCCAGCCTCCGCCAGTGAATCCCCTTAACACATACCCGTGACCAGCGGATACGCGCAGATACTACTGACTTGGCCTAGTCCAGCCTCCGCCAGTGAATCCCCTTAACACATACCTGTGACTAGCAGATACGCGCGGATTTCACCCGACTTGGCCATGGCCCTCATTTGACATTACGTCTATGGCCATTATTCAAACAAACATCCAAAAGAGTCTTCGGGACTCATCATGAAAGTCTTCGAAACTCATCACAAGAGTCTTCGAAACTCATCAAATGAACTCGACATTTTCCAAGAAATACCCATTTATGTAACTTTGAACAGCCGTCACATTAGGGAAAATGAGGACTCCATATATTTTTCATGGAGTCTCCACGATCTCAGCATTTTTTTTTTACAAATCCAATTGGTATTATTATTTAACCTTTTTTCAAGTGAACTGGTTAACTTGACCCAAAATACCAACTGTCAATCACATTTAGTACCATTCACTACCCAAGTAGATATGATACTGACTATTTATTAGATCTGTAACTAAATGCAAACAAAATGACAAGAATTAATCTCACCTCATTTATTATTCCAATGCGTCAAATGTTATCCATTTACGCATACTGTCTACTGCCACTACAGTTTTACGACCTCGAGTCTTGTGAAGCTCTCTCAAGTCCTCGACTTCATAACGGTCATTTGGTAGTGCAGCAGTAACCTTGAATGGACCTTTGGCTTTCGCAGTCAACTTTTTACTTTGGCCAGTAGCTACAGACTGCGCCGACACCAAAACGATATCCCCTGTGGAATACTGTGGAGGTTTGAACCTTTTACTATCAAATCTAGTCTTTTGTTTTTGCTGTTCTTCATCAGTGGCACGTTTTGCTTCTCTTCTTAACTCTTTCAGATCAATATGATCTAATTTGTTTTGTATTGCCGAAAGCAACACGGCATCTGCTGAACTACGAGGTTTATAACCATATAACAATTGTGCAGGTGTTTTCTAAGTAGTGCGATTCACAGTACTATTTATAGCACTTTGAACTCTTTTGACATAGTCATCCCATCTGTCCTCAGGTGCACTTGCACTTGTGGCAGCTAGAGAGCTGAGAAGTGTAGAGTTAAGTCTTTCGACTTGTCCATTTGCCCTTGGTGTGGCAACTGCATTAAGTATATGCTTAATACCATACTCCTTACAGAAATTGTTAAAGCGCTGTGAAGTAAAACTTGTACCCCTATCGCTAATGATCCGAGTAGGCACACCAAACAGTCCGAAAACCTGTTCAAGGGCTTTTAAAACCCATTTGGTTTTAGTATTCTTCACTGGCTCCAGTATACAAAATTTTGTGAAACCATCCACCATGGTCAATATGTAACTATTTTTATGTTTACTTTTTATAAATGGACCCACATGGTCTATGTGTAAAGTGTGAAACGGTATAGCAATCTTCTCAATAGGGTGTAACAAACCAGGCTTACGCCCCGATGCGGTTTTATAATAAAGACAATTTAAACAAGACTTGACATATTTTTCAATAAATTTGTTCATGCTTTTAAACCAATAATTCTCTTTAATTTTCTCACGGGTTTTCTCCACTGAAAAATGACCTTGATCATCATGATACATTTTTACTATATTAAAGCGAGAAGCACGGGGTACCACCCATTTATTCCCGGTTTCTGTTCTACGGAATACTACCCCTCCCCTCAGGTCGTAGCTCTCAAAAATATGCTTGGTCTGTGGTTGTCTGTCTCCTGACTCTAGTATTTTTCTAATGATTTCAATGTCAGGGTCTTGTATTTGTGCGACCTTGACCCATTCACTATCAGTAACGTCAACAAACATACAAGAAATTGGGTTACGACTTAAATAGTCAACATGTGTCGCTTTGCTCCCTGCTCTATAAACAATGTCGAAGTCATAGTCTTGCATAGCCGCCCACCATCTAGCAACGCGATGATTGATATATTTTTTTATCGCGGTTGCTCTAACGGCAGTACAATCTGTTACTACAGTAAATTTTATCCCGATAAGATAAACACGGTACTTTTTCAAAGCTTCGGCTACTGCAAGCGTCTCCAAATCGTATGAGTGATATTTCTTTTCGGTTTCCGTGGTTTGGCGACTGTAATATGAGACTACATGTTCAAGATTATTTTTCTTTTGTATTAAGATTGCCCCGAGACCAACTGAACTTGCATCAGTATGCACTTCAGTTTTTAATTGTGGATCAAAAATACTAAGTACAGGTCTCTCCGTCAAAATTCGTTTCAAATCATTTACTGTTTTTGTCTGTTCAGGACCCCATTCCCATTCACTTCCTTTTCGTAATAATTTAGTGAGCGGTATAACTAACTTTGCAAAATTTTTTACAAATTTTCTGAAATAATTGGCAAGTCCGAGGAAAGATCTTAACTCTTTTAGATTTGTTGGCTCTAAAGCTTTTATAACAGCATCGATTTTGTGAGTGCCCGGTCTTACGCCATTTACAGAAATTTCTCTACCCAAATAATCAATCGTAGTTTGTAAAAATTCACATTTAGCTAAATTCAACGTGAACCCATGTATTCTTAGTGCTTCTAATACTAATTTTAAATTATGAAAAGCCTCTTCAATGGTCGATGCCAGTATAAGTATATCATCAACGTATACGAGAGCAACAGTAAAACGTAATTCTCCAAGCGCGCGATTTATCGCCCTTTGAAAAATTGCAGGAGAATTTTTAAGACCAAAAGGTACTCTTAAAAATTCATAATGGCCATCAGGTGTAACGAAAGCTGTGATTTCTGTAGAATTTTGATCAACGGGTATCTGATAAAATCCGGATTTAAGATCTAATGAAATGAAAATTTTCTTACCGACCATTCTATCTATTTGATCATCCATATGCGGTACAGGATGTGGATCTAATCTCATTTTTCTATTAATCAAACGATAATCCACACACATACGTGTCTCACCATTCTTCTTTTTCACTAAAATGATAGGACTCGCGTATGCGGAGCTACTTTCACGAACTATGTCGTTTTGAATCAGTTCTGCAATTATTTCTTTTACTTTATTACGCTCTTCAAAAGATAAACGTCGAGGTCTTTGATTAATTGGTATATCGTCAATTAACTTGATTTTCATAGTTGTGCTATTTACAACTCTTAACTCACTAATATTCAAAGCTATAGCTGACCGATATTCATTTAAAAGTGAAACTAACTTATTTATCATATCTGAGTCATCTATTCCGGGACATAGAACATCTTCCTTGTTAATAGGTCGTCCAGCTGATTCACCTATCTCTACCATGTTTATTCCTAAATTATCATTATTATTTGTTATAATATTTTCTAGTTTTAATCCCGACGCGGTAACTATTGCTTTTACTCCAGATATTGACAAAATGTTACGACCTATCAGTATTGTTTGCGATAATTGATCATCCGGTACTACATAAACATCTATCGCGAATGTTATACCGTCGATCTGGAGACTAACATTTGTTCTTGCAATTGGTGTTACTATTGCATTATTGAACGCCGATAACACCTCATGTGTTTGAATCAATTTTAAATTGAGGCCTCGAGCCTCAGTGTATCTGATTATTGAACAGTCGCTCCCCAAATCAACGATACATCTACTCGCGATACCGTTTATAATACATCTTTTGAATGGCTTTTGGACTACCAGATTATTCACTTCGCAAACATCTAGTCAAAGTTTATTAGACGGACGCTTAGATTTATCCTTGATCCAACAATTGTTTTCTGTATGACCAGTTTTACGACAATGATTACATACATGTTTATTAATTTCACGAAATTTTGTGTTAACATTGCTATCTTTTCTCGTGATGATATTCGACGACTGAACGAGCTGAGGACAATTAAACTTTTGATGTCCTTGTTTTCTACAATAATAACATGTGTGGCAAAACTCAAATTAAAGACAGCCGAGAACTGAACTAAAACGAAGATCAGGGAGAGCAGGGGCTTTTTGAGTGACAAGTAGAAAAACAAGTAGTTAATTTTTACCTCTGTTTCATAAAAGTCATACAAATTATAATTAATGTAATATAACAGGAAAATAAAGCGTTTGTTACATAAAAGATTGGCGGCCCAACGTATGGCCTTTGTGAGCAAGTAAAATATAATAACTGTGTTCATTGTGTATACCGCGCGAAATTCTTCAGTTGTGGAGGATAACTGAATGGTTCTTACTTCTACAAGACCTCTGAGTTGTCAGTGTGTGACTTTTTCTACTCATTATTATTGTAGTGAACACTGAATTTTGTGTTTGGTTACTTACAAGTGAACTGTTTCGTAATACACTTCAACAGTGGGTTGACTTTAACGTGTGTTATGCAAAAAAGTGCGTCAAAATCGAGAACACGAAAGACGACACAAACCGCGGACATGGCATCGGTTACATTGACACATGAACAATTTTGTGAACTGTTGACACAAATCCAAAGAACTGCAAGTGATGAAAGACAACAAATTCCATCTTTAGTTCCCTACGTACAATCAGGTAACTTTGTCAAATGTACTAGCCGTTTTAGCGCATCCAGAGACTCAGATGTCGAGGCTTTCATCAGTGCCGTGGAAACGTACAAGGACTGCGCTAACATATCAGATGAAAATGCTTTGAAGGGGCTTCCGATATTGTTGACTGATTTAGCAGCTACGTGGTGGCTGGGAGTCAAAGCTGAGGTCGAAACATGGAATGAAGCTTTGCTCTTGTTACGCAAGGCGTTTGGTAAGAAAAAACCTGCGTATCAGTTATATAATGATCTTTTTGCCCTAGAACAAGGTGATGATTTAGCAACAGATATTTTCTTGTGTCGAGCTCGTGCTATTCTAGCTGGAATTCCAGACAAATTAAGCGAGAAGGTACAACTCGATATGGTTTATGGAAGATTGAACCGACGCATCCGGAAGAGAATACCACGAAATGAAATAGACACATTCTCTCAGCTTCTGGATAAAGCTCGAGCAATAGAAGAAATTTTATGCGAAGACGAGCAGCGTGCAGAAAGAAAATCCGGAGAAGGAGAGAAAACAAATCAGAAGAAAATGAGATGTAGTTATTGCAAGAACTACGGACATTCTATATCTGATTGCAAGGCTGTGCGAAAGAAGAATGAAAAGAAGGAATTGGTTGCACAAAATCAAGATAATTCACGAGAAGAAGTCTTATCCCGAAAAACTCTTGCGTGCTATGGATGCGGTGCACCAGGAGTTATCCGATCAAAATGCCCGAAATGTAGTAAGCTTTCTGGGTCATTAAATAAGATTACACAGCCAACCACAAAATCAGTAGAATTCAATATGATACAGACTGATTCACACCTTCTAGCTGAGAATGAGCTAAAACCAATTTTGGGAATAGAAATCAATGGCAGGAGAGGTATCGCAATAGCAGATTCAGGTGCGCAAATTAGTATAGTCGGTCATAGGCTCTATGAGTTGTTGCGATATGATGGCCACGAGTTCACCGATGACATCATTCAGTTGTCATATGCTGATGGCATTATGAGGTCCGAAGCAATTAAGAAAACCGTATTGCAAATAAAGATTATGCACAAACTTATCACAATTAACTGTATTGCAATTCCGAGACTTGAGAATAATGTCACTCTTTTAGGAATCGGATTCCTCAAGAAAGCAAAAATTGCACTCAATCCAGGAGAGGGAACTTGGATGTTTACCGATGAAGATGATAAACATTATTTTTTTGAAAAACAAGTTTATCCACCGTTTGAGGTGAATAACATCGGTGTTGTTGATAAAACACATGAGCTGCGTGATGATGAGGGAACGCTGCTAACAGCAGAACAGAAGGAAGATTTGAACGTTCTCTTGGGCAAATATAGGGAGGTGTTTCAGACAACAAGCACGAGCACAACATTTGCGGAACATCATATTGATACAGGAGATCATACACCTATTTCTGTACCGCCGTACGTAATGTCAAACAAAAAAAAGGAATTCCTGAGACAAGAATTAGATGAAATGCTTGAACGCGGAGTAATTGAAGAGTGTGAGTCACCTTGGGCTGCACCTGTTGTGCTAGTGCCTAAAGCAGACGGTAAACTACGTCTGTGCGTCGATTACAGGAAGCTTAACGCGATTACCAGAGCTGATAAGTATCCGTTACCGAAATTGGATGAACTTTTACATTCGGCAAAGAAGACTAGCTTTATGTCAACCCTTGATTTAAAATGTGGCTACTGGCAGGTACCTGTAAAAAAGGAAGATCGCGACAAAACGGCGATGGTTACACCTTTCGGTATGTTCCGATTCAAAACTATGCCATTTGGATTGAAGAATGCACCCGCGACGTTTCAACGCCTTATGGATCGGTTTCGCGCAGGACTAAATAATGTATGTGCGTTGGTTTATATCGATGATATAATTGTTGTATCGGAAACATTTGATAAACATGCTTCTGATCTCAAAGAAGTATTTGAAAGACTTGAACATTTTAAATTGAAATTGAATCGTAAGAAGTGTCGATTTGCTTGCGAAAGTGTTCGTTATTTGGGGCATGTAATAACCCCAGATGGTATTGAAACGAATCCCGAGAAAGTTCGTGCCGTTTTAGCCATGGAACCACCCGCGAATGTGAAGGAACTGAAATCGTTCGTGCAACTATGCTCATGGTTTCGGAAATTTATACCGAAGTTTGCGGAAGTCGCCAGGCCATTGACCAACCTTCTGAAGAAAAAGAGTATTTGGAAGTGGGGGGAGAGCCAGGATACTTCATTTGGCGAGTTGAAACGATTACTCACTACAGCACCAGTCCTTCGTCAAGCCGATGATCGACTGAACTATATCATTAGAACAGATGCAAGTCAATATGCACTAGGTGCTGTACTCCTACAAGGAAATTGTAACGAAGAACGGCCAGTCGAATTTATCAGCCGTTTGTTAACTCCAGCTGAAATAAATTATACCGTTACAGAAAAAGAAGCTTTAGCAGTAGTTTGGGCGGTCAAACGATTCCGCGGGTACATTGAATGCTCGTCTGTAACAATCATTACTGATCACCAGCCGTTGCGTTGGCTGATGGCATTAAAATCACCATCTGGAAGATTGGCAAGATGGGCTTTGGAGCTGCAAAGCTATGATCTACAAGTGCAGTATGTTCCAGGTAAAGCAAATGTCGTGGCTGATGTTCTCTCGAGACCAACAGGGGGACATAACGTGGAAGAGATCAAAATTTCCCTGGTCACCGTCGATTTACCAAGGATAAGTACCAGCACTATGCGATGTAAACAGTTAGAAGATCCCGAAGTGGCAAAGATCATCGAAGCACTTGAAACTTTGCCCCAGTCCGATGATTGTTTACGATGGATGGACCGAGGATACATCTTGAGTGATGGTGTACTCTACCGCTATAATCTTGAAACAGAATCTGATGAAGCCCAGTTGGTTATACCAGAACAAGAACGACTCGAAATACTCAGATGTTATCATGATGACCCAACTGCTGGTCATACTGGAACGGAACGAACATATTTGCGTGTATCAGCTAAATATTATTGGCCTGGTATGAAAAGGCAAATCAGCGAATACATCAGGAAATGCACAGCTTGCCAGAAATACAAGCCAAAGAACCAGAAACCCGCGGGATTAATTCAAACTCCGGTATATGGACGACGGTTTGAGGTAATAGCCGTAGATTTATTTGGGCCTTTGCCTGAAACCGAACTAGGCAATAAATGGATATTCATTGTCGAAGATCCAGCGAGTGGATGGGTAGAATTGTTTGCACTAAATCAAGCCACTGCAAGGAACTGTTCACAAATTCTCGTCGAAGAAATATTTTTGAGATATGGTGTTCCTCGTCGAGTGATCAGCGATAATGGCGTGCAATTTATTAGTGAAGTTATGCAGCAAGTTTGCTATGCATTCAACATCGAACAGTCATTAACCGCTACATACCATCCACAATCCAATCCTGTGGAACGGAAGAACCGGGATCTCAAACCACAGCTGGCTATACAAGTTGGTAATGACCATAGAACGTGGGACAGGAAACTCTCGACGATTAGATTTGCTATGAATAGCGCTGTGAGCCAAAGTACTGGTTTCTCTCCAAGTTATATAACTTTTGGACGCGAGATGAGAACAGTGGATGAAGTCCAACATGATATGAAAGGAATTATCGGAGCTGACAATTTTATTCCGCAAATAACTCCTTACCTGAAGCGATTTGTTCATGTGCTCAGAGAGGCACGAGAAATTCATGAGAAAGAACAAGATCGGCAGAAGAAATATGCTGATCAGCATCGAAGGGAAGCTCCCGATTATGAGGATGGTACTCTCGTACTCATTAAAACTCATTCCTTGAGTCAAGCGGCTCAAGGTCGCACTAATAAATTTATTCCAGCTCAAGATGGACCGTACCTGATAAAGCGACACCTCACTCCTGTGAGTTATGAAATTGCAGATCCAAGAGAGCCAGAGAGGGTTCTCACAACGGTTCACGTCTCTGACATAACTCCATTTATCGGCGATCCTGCAGAAGCAATAAACCCGGTCACTCCAAGAAGAAGAAGAGGACGTCCACGAAAGTTTGCCACCGAATAGTCACCAAGATTCGATTGGCATCTTGCACGAGGGCGTCAGCAAGAGCCAGGGGGGAGAATGTGGCAAAACTCAAATTAAAGACAGCCGAGAACTGAACTAAAACGAAGATCAGGGAGAGCAGGGGCTTTTTGAGTGACAAGTAGAAAAACAAGTAGTTAATTTTTACCTCTGTTTCATAAAAGTCATACAAATTATAATTAATGTAATATAACAGGAAAATAAAGCGTTTGTTACACATGTGTTTAAATTGACTCTTTTTCTATCATCACGCGTCCTAATTCTCCCGGTGGCAGCATCACTTGAGGTTTGTTTATTATCGTTATTTTTACATGGGTAAACAGCTAGGGAACATTTAAGTGCTTTCATTGTTTTGCATTGAGCCAATAAGATATTAGTACGTAACCGTTCGTCATGTATGCCTTGAACTATGAAATCAACAATTTTATCCTCTGATAATTCGATATTCAGTTTGTTTAATAATTTTACTTTTTCCAAGCAATATGTTTGGAGATTTTGACCTGGAGAGCTTTCATACAGAACTGCTTCTTTTAGAGAAATACCAAAACTAGATTCTTCGGGAAAATATTCTACGATATCACAAGAAAATACTGGCCAAGATATCTGTGATTTACGCAACCCCTCATACCACATCTTCGCGTTACCGCGAAGCTTGCTCACCGCTATGAGAAGTTTTGTTTGCTCATTCACATATAATTGCGCACTCATTTACTCTATCTATCCAATTGGATGCTGACAAATTCCCCTTCAAAGGATCAAATTCAGGAAAGAATTTCTCAGTCATGAAATTATTACTGGATTTCCTTGTATTTAGTTCTTGAATAGTTATTAGTGCATTCGTAAATTTAGTAAAATCTGACCTTGATACTGGAGTTCCACTCCGTGAAGAATTATTTGTGCCAATATTTCTCACCGAACTGCAACTTGAGTGGTTCCGTGATCTTTTGGAATTGCGTTTCTTTGTGTCATGTACACGCTGGGAAGACTCTCTGTACCTCTTACTGGACTTCTCTGGGTGCCTATCTCTTCGTTCACATGATCTTCTTCGACCCATTGTGAATATCGATTAGCACTTTATAGTTAGGTGTTTGATTAAGTAATTAATTATTACGTGACACAGTCCACTTTCAAAAATTGTGGGAGTGATTTGTGGTATATCCCACTTCTGATAATCTGTCGTCGTTAAAATAAATGATAGACAGAATTGGTTTTAATATTTATATTGTTTTTAACTGTTATAATACTTGGTAACTCGATAATCTTACAACACAGAGCTTAATATTACGTATGTTCTACTTCTTGTGGATTTGAATATTGAATATTGAATGCCCTCATATTCCCATCACCATCCATATATCACCTTCTTCCTCAATGAGCCCCCTTTGCTTCAAGATGACGTCATGGCCAATAATGGGAATATTGCAGGCCTCAGCGTCTTCCTGTTTATACTATACTCTTATATGGGCACGTGTAAACAATTAACGCGTGAAGACGATTAAAGTAAACCCCAGCATCTTCTTGCTGGTACTGCACTTCTTATTTGGGCGCGTGTAGACAATTAGCACGTGAAGGCGATCAAAGTACTCCTCCACAACGTATGCGTAATTTTCCGATTCTGAATAATTTTCGTTTTCGCATGAAATAATAGGATTGTGTTCGTCATAGTCTTGTTCTTGTATCTCGTTCATTTCAGTATTGTGTAATTCTTCAATTATATAATTTGGCTTTTGTTGGAAAGGTCTGTAATTATATTGTTGATGGAATGGACGTGAAGAATTATTATGACTTGGTCCAGGTTTAGGTGTAAATGTTTGCCTTGTACTTACACTCATAGGTGTAGGCTTTGGGAATTGGCGATTTGGATTTGTTTTAAAAACATTTATTGGTTTTGGACTTTGGGTTTGATTTTGATGATTTGGATTTGGATTCATTCTATAATTTGGTTATTGATTTGGATGGAATTTTTGAGGAAACTGTCTCATCATAGGATTCAATGGTTTTGGTTTCATGAAAGGTTTTGGAAGCGCGCGTGTATGCGTGTCAAGTTGGAAGTCATTCGTCAGCATATTTAATGCGGAGTTCATGTCTTCTGGATTTTTGGTTCTCATTAATGTACCAAGGGGTTCTTTTAAACCTCTAAGTAGAATTCTTACTGCATAGTTTTGAAAATATTCAATAAGTACTGGGGCGGCTTCAGGTGTTACGTGTGTACTAATATAAGATACTTGTAAATTCAAAAGTTCTTGTATTTTATTATAAAAATCAAAAGCTGAATCATTATTTTGTTTTAATTCGGTGATTTCAATATTATTCGTATAGCAATCTCGTTTATCGGAGTATGCGTCTAATAAAGCTTTTTTAACATCAGCCCAACTAGAAATTGAGCAGCTGGCAATGCTTATTGCTGCGTCACCTTTTATTTTTGCTAGAATGCTCGACATTAAGTATTCATTCTGAAAATCGTTGGGGTCATTTGAGTTATAAAATTTCGTAACTAGTTTTTCGCTGATTTCTATAAATCTAGCTAAAAATTTACTGTCTCCATTAAATTCCGGTATCATATCAAGATACTCTTTTTTCAATAGTGGAACAGGAATAATAATTGGTACATGTTCGGTAGCCATGTTTAAAGTTAATAATTTATTTGTTAAATCAATTAAATCGATATCAAAATTGATTTCATTATTGAGTGAGTCAGAGGAATTATATGAGGATGTAACTGCTTCTGAGTCTGTTTCTATTTCTGAATCTGATTGAATGGAATCTTTAAGTGACATAAAGTACTTACAAGTAAACTATCAATCGGTCCATGGGCTTCTGTACGTATTCTTCGTCACAGGAGGAACGTTGACCTGGTAGCGCTGTATTCGTCAGGGCTGGCTTCTTCCTTCTCGATATGCTCTCGGGATGTGGAAAAGCTTGGTCTCGTTCGAATGGACTGGAGTTTATTGTTCTCTTCGGTTAATCGTTGAAACGAACGCGAATTTACTTTTAAGTTTGTTGAGAATTCGCCCGAATTGTATCCGATACGACTGCGCCAGTTATGTAAACGTTATATGAGTTTACGTTAAAAAATAATTTTTATTGGTTCAGAACAACAAAAGTACAATTCAGAAATACAGTTCAAAAGATGTTATTTGTACAAACTCTAATTCTTAACTAACTAGTAAAAACATAAGTTACAAAATATATGGGAATGAATTTCTACAAAGTAGGTGAAATATGAAGTCGTGGAAGTTGCTGATTCGGTATTTTCTCATAGGAAAGTTACTGCTAACATATATATATATATATATATATATATATATATATATATATATATATATATATATATATATATATATATATATATATATATATATATATATATATATATATATATATATATATATATATATATATATATATATATATATATATATATATATATATATATATATATATATATATATATATATATATATATATATATATATATATATATATATATATATATATATATATATATATATATATATATATATATATATATATATATATATATATATGTCAATTGGCTTAGATCTGGTGGCAGATTTGTGAATTAAAAATTTAAGGAAAATATTGGTTCATATTCTCAAGCGCTACTTGAACAAAAATTGAAATAAGTAGAGAATAGAGATAGCGATATAGCGGAAATAATGGAATAAATCTAGACAATATAAAAAAGAAAATTATTCTCATTTTGACAAAACTAAAATTAGATAATAGTTTCGCGCATTAGCAATTCTCATGAAGTATTATTCACTATAACAGCGCAAAATTATTTTTATTACTACATACAACCTTTATATTTCGTTTTCAATTCTACTCCACAAAAAAAAAAAAAAATTACCCATATAATTTGCCTATGTGTTTATCAAATTATAGAAAAGTTAGAATCATTTTAGATGCTACCGAAGTGCCAGTGCGAAGAAGTGCTTGCCAAGATTGCCGAATATAAAAACATATTCACAATACAAGAAAACTCATTGCGAAATTCCAAATTCATGTTGCTTTCAGTGGCGTAACTATACCATGTGAGGCCCGTGGCAAATTCTTTGGATGAGGCTATCCCAGTAAAAACCGTTGAGTATCTAGTAGATTTCATTTTCAAGACCATATGTTCATACATATTTATAATGAATTAACAATTGAATCTTAATAAGATATTTATCAATAAAAGTCTTTTGTCTAAGCTTTCTGTTCCGCAAAAGTATCTTTTACATCGTCAAAGTTTCAAGATCGGAAGATCGGGCCATAGAGTTTCCAATAGACAGAATTGCCAAGTTACGTAGCCTGTCTTGTCCCATAGAGTTTCTTAAATAAGTTTTTATTAATTTTAGTTTCGGAAATGATCGTTCAGCTCTAGCTGTAGTCACAGAAATTGTAACAAATTGCATGATTGCAGTACATACTTCAGGAAAGCTGCAAGATATAAAATGATGACGAAGACTTTTCTATTTCGTCTCTAAAAGTGGACCGAAAACTGAGAGTTTCTCTGGCAAATGATGCAGACATGTCTTTTTTATATATATCAACAAATTCTAGAGCTTTTTTATAGATCAGTGTCATTTAAAATTCACATAGTGGCAGATTGCAAAATACTGAAATTAGAAACAATTTCATTCATGAAAGGAAACGCGATTTCAGTTGATTGATAATGATGTCCAATGCTCGATAAAATATGTTCACTTTGAACAAGCTTTCCATATCTTGGAGACGCTCATCTTCGCAAAGTTCGTCAAAATGGCGTTTTATCTTCCTCTGACGAGTTTTAGAAAATTCAGGGTTGATAGACCATTCTTCTGCTACACTATTTGTCGATACCTCTCCAATTCTTCTAGACAAATTTTAAACGTTTTGAGGCATTTGAAAGATCGGAGGCTTAAGACTGAAGTGCTTTAGAAGCTTTGTAGAATTTTGCAATGGAAAACCAATAACATAATAAAATTGTAGTTCTCGATCTTCTTCTTGAGTGAAATAGCTTCATTTCTTTCATCTGATTTGCAATGTAACACAATTGTTCTCGTTCGACAAAAAATAAAGCAACCAATGGATGCGTTCTAAAATTGATTGACATCTTTTTGTTTTGAATGCGTTGAAAACTTAATGATTAGTTTTGATTTGTATATGGTCTTTATTAGTTTTGTTTTGTGTCTCACTTTAATTGATATGAAGTACTTGAAAAAAATTATAATTTGGTTAAAAATGTCAGGTTATCCTCTTGGGCCAGGGCTCTCTCGGATTGGGGGCCCGTGGCATTTTGCCAGCCGTGCCGCCCTATAGTTACGCCACTGGTTGCTCCAGCGGGTTTAGTATATTATGTAAATTTTGCTTATGTTATTATTATTATATCGTAGAATTCTCTTTTAATCTACACAGTATGACTTGTCCAGCTTTATACACTGCTTGATCTTCATTTATTTCTTTAATTATTGCTGACTTGCAAGAGGAGATTGAGAACAATCCAAAAATTAAGAAAATCTGGGTTAAAAGCAGTGATGAGATTTGGCGGAGGCAAGGGTAGGCAGTTGCTTCCTTTGAATCTGGCGCCTACGAACACATACGCTAATGTGTAAAAATTCGTAATGTTTATTACAAATAGTTTGTGAATTGAATTAATTTCAACCTCTATATTTTCTTGCTACCTGACATACTAACTTTCCCATTATAAACCTTTTTCACATTTGTTTCCTTCAAGGCTGTTGTTTATGATGCTTATTTATACTCGCTGTGTATGTTTTATCAAGTCAACGTATCATCGCAACTTTGAATCCCTTCCTACCTTCTTCTTTTTGGAATCTACTAAAATTTTGTATGCAAGCCCATTTTCGAGAATATCATAATTCAAAGGTTTTGTTTCAATTCAATGAGAATCAAAATACCCAAAATTATATGATTTTTAGAATAGTTTATCAGGGTTTGAAAATTCACATCTTTTACATTCCGACACAGTTAAGAATAAATAATAGTATAAAATACTTACCATCGGTGGGATCCGGAGCATTTTTTCTCTTTACTTACTTGTACAAAGTACAAGGAAGTATTGTGAAACCGACAAAATTCAAATATCGGGATTTTGATGGATATATTCGTTTTGAGCATCTCTGAATCAATTTTGACAATTTTTGGCTTGATGTTGGTACGTATGCACATATGTATGTGCGTACGTATGTGCATAACTCGCAAATCTCAAAACCCGTCAAACGTATGTATAATACTGAGATTTTGTAATTGAGACTAGTATAGGGTCTTGATGTGTACCTCGCATTATGGTTGCAATCGTCTGTACCGGAAGTACACTTTAGTTGAAACTTTTTTTTTTTAATTTTCCGCATAAATACAGAATGATCAACCGAATGATTCTGAAATTAAGTATATGAAACTGGCCATCTTCTATTCTCGTACTAATCGGCTAAGCCAAAAGTGCTCTTTATATAACAGACTTTTCGAACTTTTCTCATAAATTCGAAACAATCAGTCGTAGAATATTGAAATCTTGTATTGAGCACTTGTATAACATCTAGTTGTGCACCTCTTATCATGATTACAATCATCTGAACCGGAAGTGCACTTTACTTAAAACATTTTTCAAATTTTCCGCATAAATCCAAAACGATCGAACGTAGCATACTATAATTCAGTATTCAAGGCGATAGTACCGGCTAGATGCTCATATCTTTTTTTTTTTATTGAGATCGACGGAACCGGAAGTGCACTATACTTGACAGTTTTTTGGAATTTCTTGGATGAATTCGAACGATCAGCAGTAGAGTATTGAAATCTAGTATGTCAGTCGGCTGTAGCATCTGAATGATTGCCTACTATTTTCATAACAATAGACTGTATCGAAAGTCCACTTTAGTTGGAATTTATTCTTTAATTTTTCGTATAAATTCAGAACTGTCAGCCGTAGAATCTTGGAAATCAGTATTTAGGAATGTTGTAGCATAAGAATGATGACCTATTGTTTCCATAGCAACCGACTAGGCTAAAAGCGCATTCTACTTGACAGATAAATCCAAAACGATGAGCAGTGGAATAATGAGATTTTGTATTCAATATTATATATCCAATGATGTACAAGTGAATCGCGTGATGTCCACGTCAGATTTTTCTCACATATAATTAATTTTTTGTTACGTATACTGGTTTTATGTTATGAAGACGATAATTTTGGCCTTCCCAATCATTCACTGAACATATGAACTATTATTTATATTCAGCATATGTGAAATAAATCTAGGAAAGAAAAACTCCGGGACAATAAAACCCCGGAAAAAAATCCCCTGGAAATAAAACCCTAGGAGAAAAACCCCCCTGTGATAAAAAACCGAAGAAAGTTTATTCAGTATATAAGGGTGCTTTCATTATGTTTGATGATAAAGCCAAGAATTATAGGCAACAATTCTATATTACGTGTAATGTATAATGTAATACAGACATACATTCAATTTCTTCTGTTTTATTTATCTGTTATTCAATTCAATATCTAATCTTCTGTTTTATTCATCTGTTAGCGTCAATAATAATATAGTGAAATGAAACATTTACCAATATTTAATTTTTGTGCACGTTCAAGAGACAATCTCAAGAATACTTGTACTCTTCGAAAAGTTTCCATAGGTCATTTGATAATGACAAGAAATTGATTTTGCTCGATTGTTTATCCTGAGAATAATTTCTAAACTATCGCAAATGGAGAAAAAAGTTTCTAGTAAAAAAGTTGAATACAAAGGACAGCTGCCACTTTGAAATATGCAATTAATTGATGCACTCTAATTTATAAAATAGTGTTGAAACTGGCCATGAATCTTATGGCCGGGGAAGTACTGTGTGACCACAGCAGAACTTTTTTATCACAAATTACAACCATTTGGCGTCAATATGAATTATTTTATGAATAATATCAGCTATTTTCAATTGTTTCATGTTATTTAGAAATATATAGATTAGGTATTAGTATAAATTGAGGCATTAATTGTAATTTACCACAAAATAGAGAAATTATTAGATTTCTCATGTTGTATCGACACAGAGAAAATAAATTTTATATCAATAAAATCAGAAAGACATATTGTGATATTTTGCTGTTAAATTTTCAGATATTTGAAAAATTATAGCTTTGTGTCGAATCTCAATAATATGCCTTAGAATAAAAATATTTACGTACGCCACTGGCTGGATAATAATAATATGCAATCTTTTTACTTGGAACTTTTTTCCCGATTTGCGACAGTTTAGGAATTATTTACAGAGAAAACAATCGACCAAAATCAGTTTCTAGTCATTATTTGGTGATCTATGGAGACTTAAAAAAACTGAAATATTCTTGAGGTCGTCTCTTAAAAGTGCATAAAAATTGAATGTAGGTGAATGTTTCATTTCACTATATTATTATTGACGCTAACAGATAAATAAAATAGAAAACAATGGCTTTATGTCTGTATTACATTATACATTACACGTAATATAGAATTGTTGCTTAATTCTTGGTTTTACAAGGGGCTGTTTTTTCGGAGTTTTATTTCCTATTACCGTGTGAAATATTTCAACGCCTTAGTTATTTACTGCTTGTATAATAAATTTTATAATCGATGACAAAGTGTGGTGAGAGTTCAGAGCTATTTTCACAATAACAGTTGAGTGTGTTCACAAAATCAGGTAGTCCAAAGACTATCCCGCTCGGTATATCTAGTTTTGGGGAGGATTAATTTTATGCTCGGATCAAGAATATTACATTGGCGCAGATAGCATACTTTCATTTCATTTCAATCTCATAGTTTTGGTCAATAAACTTTTAGAAAGATAGGAACTCTTGGAAATTGAGAATATATAATATTCGGAATAATTTGCAGTTCTCTTTGATGTTCAGAATTTCACGGTCGTTCATATTTCAGAGTTTGCAGTGTCACCAATTGAATAAAAGTGTAAATAAATGAGTAAACATAGTGGCAAATTTGATGTACAAAATATAATTCTCAAAAACTCTAACAGTTTCTGATAGATGATTCCAATTCTAAGAGCGGCTTTGGATAAGGGTATCAAGATTCGAACCGGAATCAAGATTCGGATCGGGATCGAGATTCGGATCGGGATCGAGATTCGAACTGAAATCGAATTTGGATCCGATAACCGGGTACCCGGTTAGTTTTGCAACCGGGGAACCGATTCCACTCTATTCTGGTTTTTAAAAGCACTACTATTCGTGATAAAAAATACTATCTTTTAAGTCAATTGCGCACTTGAGCGAATAAGCTCAACTCACTTCAATTGTGCGTTCAATTTCGCTCTCGTAGTAATCGACAACTTATCGCACTTGTTGTGTATTGTGCAACATGTGCAGAAAGTTGTTAATTGCCACGAGAGAGAAGAGTGCGCTTATCGCTCAAGTGGGCATTTGAAAACACCGCACGGATTAAAGATAGAATTTTTTATTATAAATGCAGAGTAAGTACTATTTTGCGCTAGTTTTCCAGACGGTAAATGCGTGAATGGTTTGTGTGCGCCAAGTTTACTTGTCGCACGCAAATTATACTCGGCACACACAAATTATACTCGGCGCATGCAAAAGCCAGAGAGCCATTTATCACCCGGAAAAACGTTGACAAAATAGTACTTATACCATACAGCATGAGTAATAAAAAAGGTATTCAAAAAAATTGTTCTACCTTGTATCAAATAAGTTATTTATAATCCCCCACTCCCACCCATTGAACACGAGCCTGACTTCTAAAGTTGATATAAAGACTCAAATGTCATTCTCCCCATAACATTGCTGAAGTCCCGCCACTGGTTGAAATATAAAAGATATGAGGGTACTATAAAAGAACTGAGAATAGAAAATTTACAGTCTCTTGAGAATTTAAACACAGACAGGACTCAAAGTTCTCGATAAATGCTCCCACGCTTCCAGCTGGCCAATTTAGAGTAAATATAATATAACGGTTAGGACAGTTTACAGATCAAAAACAATAATTGTCTGAGATCGGTATAATCCTTACCAACAAGCAACATCCTAATAATGTAATGTTGATCCATTTGTTCGAATATTTGTTAAATCTGAATGTCATATCTTGTGCTTTTAGTTCTCTTGCTGTGTGTTTAATAATTGTCAAAACGCGGAAGCTGAGTGCCGTAGAAAAAAATGTATGCAATACGTGTGTAAACGAGCAGAATCCAGGAATAAGAACCTCCGGAAAGTAAAACCCTGGAAAAAAGGTTCCGGAAAAAGACCTCCGGAAAAAAATCCCCAGGAGAAAAACCCCCGAAAAAAGGCCCCCTGTGAATAAAAACCGAAGAACTGCTGCAAAATCATGTTGTTGCTGAAGGTGCAGCAGGATTGATAACAGATAACAGTACAATCACAGATACCAACAAAACACTTTCTCTATGTAAACACAGTGTGTAAAAAATGGCTAATAAAGCTGAGACCCTTAATAAAACCTTCCTTATTCTCACGGTGAATATTTTTCCAATTTTCAGTTTCACTCAAAGTCAGGCTCAAAGTGACAGTTCGAATACAATGAAGTTAGCAGGAGTCATCCATATGGTCATGTGACATCTCGTCTTCTTGTTACTAACTTCAAATATATTGTGACAGTTCGAATTGACTTCAAAATTTTGGAATTGCAACTCCTAAAAATATAAATAACAAGTCGTCAGCTGAGTATTGGTTTGTCTTATGTCCATTTTCAATTTTTGTATCAATGTCCTCAAATAAGATCTATACTCTGAGAAAAAAAGTTGTGGCTTTGTCCAAGTCCAGAAAAAATATTTCAGGACTTGGTACAAAACTACAACTCTATTTCTCACGATACAAGTCGTATTTGGGGACATAAAACACTGGAGTTCATACAAAAATTAAAAATGGATATGAGACAAACCAATATTCAGCTGACGAAGTATTATTATTGTAATAGATCAGAGTAAGTAAAATATTAAAATTGTATTGTTATATTTTCTACAAAATGGCTATATTTGTATTTCTATGAATGCAGGTATGAATGCATACTAGGAATGGTTGTAAACAAGGATGTTTAAGAGAGGAGATGGGACAAAGCTGTCTTAGATGCGTTATCGAAAGTCAGAGAGGGATAAACTTATGAGTACTCCGTTTTGTCTATCTGCCTCTTTACTTTGTATCTTTTGCGCTTGCGCAAGCAGTAGCCCTCAAACAAGCATAAAATCTTATCAATATGAATATACTGATCCCATTAGGAATACCTGATAGTGCAAATATAACAGTTGAAAAATGATTACTAATGTGTTTCTATAATTTATATTCAAGTGAAAATTTTACTATGCTTACATTCATATCAATTAAAATTTATTATGAAAAACATTTCGAGATCGCTTTTGTAGAACACGCGCGTAGTTTAAACGGATAAACGATGTTTAACGAGCAAGTAACTTCATGTAAAATAAAAATGTGATGGATTTAAATAAAGATTTTGATCTTAATGCAAAAAAACATTGAATAAATTGAAAAGAGAACAATTCTTTATTTATTTCTGTGCTGGATTTGAATGAAAATTTCGACTGGAATGCGAAGAAACATTGAATTGAATGAAGATAAAGCAATTCTTTGCTTATTTCTTCCATGCGTCGATATATTTATTTTTGAAAATTTTATATCAATAACAATCGGATAGGTTCACAAAAAATTTAGAATGCTAAAATTTTATATGAACCAAATATTTATTTTTCACATACACTGTTATAGAAAAATATATTTACATGCTTACATATTATTGAATAAGATTAATTTCGTGAATTTTGGCTTTCTGCTAATTTTATTTTGTGTTTTGTTCTCTGCCAAGTGGTGCAACCTTACATTTAAATAATAGGAGATAATGAGATCTAATAAGTCGCATTGATGATCCCCACCTAAACATATTTCACATGGCATATTATTTCATAGTGATAAATAGCTCCCTGAATTTTTTATGGAATACGATAATTTTTATTCAATGTTATTTGTAAAAATCATATGATCGTTTTCTCTGATCGCCCTTTTCACTAGTAAGCAAATTCTTTTCACATCTACAGATTGACATTTGAGCCCATCTCTATTTTTAATGTTTATTAAAATATTTTTGCAATTTCTATCTCCCAAAGATCTTATACATGAAATGCAATTCAAATGTTTCGCTACTAACCACGTGTTTTTTTGTTAGAGCTTCCGCTTCTTGCTCATCACGTGGTCACAGGCGCAAGCGCAAAAGATACAAAGTAATGAGGCAGATAGACAAAATGGAGTTGCCATAAATCTATCTCTATCTTACTGTGACGTGCGGGAGTGAGAGGGGAGCTCGTGAATACGACGCAGTATGGGGAGGAGCTTCTTGTCGCCTCTTGCGCCGCGCTACGTCGCAGCGCATCACCTCTCCCAATGGAGGCCCCTAGCAATTCTTGGAAATGGAAAGAGTCGCGAAAATCGAAAATTCGATTTGGACGGTGTTTCGCTATATAAGGCCAGCCAACGACGTGTGGGACAGTCAGTAATAAGAGTATTAGTGTGAAATAAATAATGAAGTAACAAGTACAGTGAACAGTGCATATAAATAGTGAAAAATAAATATCTGTGACTTTGATTAAATTAGAATTAAGTGATTAATATATAAATATACTGTTTTTAGTGACATAAGAAGAATTAAAGATTTTATTTCATTTAGATTATTAAATAGTGACTTTTATTTATTTACAGAGTGATTCATCAAGCAATAAACATTACAGTGGTGTCAGAAGTGGGATTGTTGTAAACAATTTGGTATTTTGTTTATTGCTGTTTCGTAAAATTGGATAATGGCGTCTACGAAGCTGTTGAAAGATTTGAAGGTCGCAGAGTTGAAATATCAATTGGAAGAGCGGGATTTGGAAACCAGTGGCCGCAAACAAGTTCTAATGGAACGACTTCGAGGAGCTATGACTGAAGACGGTGAGGACCCTGATACGTATTTGTTTGAGGTTCAACTTTCTTTAACCGATTTGGCTATAAATTTAGAATCAAAATTAAAAGAAAATTCTATAAATTTAGAATCAAAATTAAAAGAAAATTGTACAAATTTAGAATCAAAATTAAAAGAAAATTCTACAAGTTTGGAAGAGAATTTAGAATTAAAATTGAAAGAAAATTCTACGAGTTTGAAAGAAGATTTATTAGGCAAGTTAGAAGAAAATTCTAGAAACTTGAGAGAAGAACTGCATGGAAAGATGGAGGAAAACTCAAAGAAAGTTGAACAGCAACTGGAAAAATTTAGAGAAAATTCAAAGGTTTGGGAGGAAGTATTTGAAGATAATTGTAAAATGTTAAAAGAAGAATTGGATGCAAAATTGGATGAAAGAATGAAGATTTTTGAAGAAAAATTCAAATTTGGTGTTTCATCTCCGGAAAAAGCTTCAAAAGCTGAGATAATTGAATCATCCGCAACAAATCTTGACTCAACTACAAAAATGCGTGTCAAACCTCCAACCTTTGATGGTCAAACATCTTGGATTAATTACCATAGGCAATTTGAAGCCGCTGCTAAGGCTAATGGCTGGAATGATACTGAGAAAGTTTCAGCACTTACAGTTGCTCTCCGAGGAGATGCGGTAAACATTTTACAGGCTATTCCACCGGAAGAAGACAACAATTACGAAAAATTGGTCAAGCGACTGGAGCTGCGATACGGCCATGCACACTTGGAGGAAGTGTATCACACGCAGCTCAAGAACCGATACCAACGTCCCAGCGAGAGCCTACAGGAGTTCGAAGCTGATGTGGCACGCCTAGTTCGACTGGCATATCCAACTGGCCCGGATGATTTCTTGGAAAGCTGGGCTGTGAGAATATTTGTGGACGGCATCAGAGACCATGAAACGCAGCAAGCCCTACGTTTGGCGCGGCCGAAGAAGCTGGTGGAAGCATTGGCTCATGCACTGGAATACGAAGCGGCAAAGCAGGCGTGCAGAAGCAGTGCTCGAGTGCGAGAGGTTACCTGCGACTCCGATACCACGGAAAGCTTAGAAGCCCAGGTTCAGCGGTTGGTCCAGGAAGCAGTAAATGATCTCAAGAATTCCAGACAACTTCGGTGTTGGAACCGTGGAGAACTAGGTCATCCAAAAAGTCAATGCAAGAAACCTTTGAAGATGCTACCCAAAGATAACTCCAGACATGAAAAAGAACGCCTCGCAAGAATAAAACTCACCGAACAAGACACCAAGATAAAGCCTAGTTGCGATAAACTTTCGAAGGAATTAACGACCCTATTACTATCCAAGGGTCAACAATTAGACAATCGGCAACGCGCACAAGCAGAAGATCTGATACGCCGATTCCAAGAGGTGTTTGAAACCAGTGAGGGGCAAAAAGGAAGAACAAATATTGTCCACCACAAAATTGACACAGGCGATGCACGACCAATTCGGCAAGCACCACGACGACTCCCGATTGCGAAGAGAGAAGATGCTGAAGTCATCATTCAAGACATGGAGCAAGACGGAATCATAGAACCCTCGAACAGTCCATGGGCCTCTCCGGTGGTACTTGTGAAGAAGAAAGACGGATCTACACGATTTTGTGTCGACTATCGCCAGCTGAATAACGTTACCAAGAAGGACAGTTATCCTCTGCCCAGGATTGATGACACCTTAGATACCCTGGCCGGGTCAAAGATCTTCTCGACCCTAGATCTCAAGAGTGGATACTGGCAAGTAGCGATGGATGAGAAAGACCGAGAAAAAACTGCATTTACCATCGGCAGTGGATTGTGGCAATTTACAGTCATGCCATTTGGTCTGTGTAATGCTCCTGCCACCTTCGAGCGACTTATGGAGACCGTACTGAAAGGACTATCGGGAAAAACTTGCTTGGTATACCTGGACGATATAATTGTGATGGGAAAATCATTTGAAGACCATTTGAAGAATCTGGAGCAGGTATTTGAACAATTAAAGAAAGCTGGTTTGAAACTAAGTCCAAAGAAATGCCACTTATTCCAAGAACGGGTGAACTATTTGGGACATGTGGTCTCCAAAGAAGGCGTAGCAGTTGATGCAGAAAAGATAAGGACAATTCAAGAATGGTCGGTACCTGCGGATAAACATCAGCTGCGCAGTTTCCTCGGGCTCTGTACCTATTACAGAAGATTTGTTTATGGATTCGCCAATATCGCCAAGCCACTGACCAGACTGACGGAAAATAATCGCAGATACAGCTGGGATGAAGACTGCCAAGTCGCTTTCGAGCGACTGAAACTACTTCTAGTCCAAGCACCAATCCTGAGTTACCCGAAGACGGAAGGACGTTTTGTTCTGGACACAGATGCCAGCGACGTCGGTATTGGGGGCGTCCTGTCCCAATTGCAGGAGGGTCAAGAAAGAGTAATCGGGTACTTCAGTAAAGTTCTGTCAAAGCCAGAGAGAAACTACTGTGTCACAAGACGGGAGCTGCTGGCAGTAGTGAAGTCCATCGAGCATTTCTACAAATATTTGTATGGTAGGAATTTTCTGCTAAGAACTGACCACGCTGCTCTGAGATGGCTACTACAGTTCAAGAATCCTGAGGGTCAGGTCGCTCGATGGATCGAAAGACTTCAAGAATACGACTTCAACATAGAACATCGAGCCGGTACAGCACATAAGAACGCTGATGCTTTATCAAGACGACCATGTCCAAAAGATTGTCATCATTGCTCTAAGATTGAAGCGAAGGCGTTCAGGACAACTGTCATTGACGATGCATGGCAACCACAAGAGATAGAAAAGGACATAAATGGCGACTCAGAGTTGCAAATTATTCAAGAATGGAAGAAGAAAGGAACAAGACCGACATGGCAAGAGGTGGCACCATACTCCCCGACAGTCAAATCATACTGGGCGCAATGGGATTCCATAATCCTGGATGAAGGCGTTTTGAAGCGTGTCCTGAAGGATCCGGATGAAACCAAGAGTAGAGAACAGCTGATCGTTCCTAGAGGTCGGGTTCCGGAGGTCTTGAGACATCTCCATGATGGAGTGAGTGGAGGACATCTTGGGGTAACGAAGACTCTGCAGAGAGTTCGTGAGCGGTTTTATTGGCTAAACTGCAAAGAAGATGTTAGGGAATGGTGCAGGAAATGCACTACGTGCGCTTCAAGCAACGGACCGCAGAAACGGCCAAGAGCTCCGATGCGACAGTATAATGTCGGTAGTCCATTCGAGAGGATAGCCATCGACGTAGCAGGGCCATTTCCCGAATCAGACGTCGGAAATAAATACATTGTTGTCGTCATGGACTACTTTAGTAAATGGGCGGAAGCGTATGCTCTTCCTAATCAAGAGGCCGCTACTATTGCAGACGTCCTAGTGAAGAACTGGATCTGTCGTTTTGGCGTACCCTTGGAACTTCATTCTGACCAGGGAAGAAACTTTGAATCTACACTTTTCCAAGGAATATGCGAAGTACTGAACATTCGTAAAACCAGAACTACTGCATTACATCCGCAGTCTGATGGAATGGTGGAACGAATGAATAAGACCATCAACAGACACCTGGCCAAAGTTGTCTCTAGTCACCAGAGAGACTGGGACAAATATCTCCATCTGTTCCTTTTGGCCTACCGCTCATCCGTACACGAAACAACCGGACAGACTCCAGCAAGAATTATCTTTGGACGGAAACTTCGGCTACCATGCGACCTAAAGTTCGGCTGCAAACCTGGAGAAGACCTGGCTGGTGAAGATTATGTCATTAATTTAAGGCGTCAGATGGACGATATCCACTCTCGAGTCCGTATAAACATCCAGAATGCCAGCGACCGGATGAAAGAGACCTATGACGTCAAGGCACAAGACGGAGGCTTTCAACCAGGAGACTCGGTGTGGCTTTATAACCCAGGGCGGCGACGTGGCCTGTCTCCAAAATTACAGACATCTTGGGAAGGGCCTTACGAAGTCATCAGAAGAATTAACGACATAATCTACGAAATCAGACGCAACCCCAAGAGCAAATCAAGAGTGGTGCACTTCAATCGGCTAGCACCATATGCAGGAGACAATAATGAAGATCCCAACGACGCACGTGCTCGTAAGATCCACGCGCAGGAAGATTCATTTGAGGAGTTCATGAAGACTTTTTCAAGTGGACGTCGGGCCCGATTCGGAATAACTACCGAAGTGCAGCAGGATCTATTCAGAGTCCCGGCCGACTACTCCTTGGCCCATTGTGTATCAGGAGATTTGGAGATGTCCCGAGGAATAGCAGCAGTTTTCAGTTGGCAGACCAGAACACCAGAAGCCTACAGTAGGGAAGACCATCTGTCTGCGGGACAATACGACAACCAAGGAACGCTATATTTACCACATGGTAACGAAAGATAAATTCCATCATAAACCAACCTACCGTTCCATGTGGGAAACGCTGCAAGACATGCGAGGCCATTTAATGCAGAACGACATCCTGAAACTTGCAATACCAAAATTGGGCTGCGGTCTGGATGGATTAGATTGGAAGATCGTTCGAAATATGATAGAGGTAACATTCCAGAACAGCGGAATCCAAATATTGGTCTGCTGTTTCCACCCAGCAGGCCGGATCGAACCAAAAACTGTCGACTGCTACTTCTACCAAACTACTGGTTGCACCAAGGGCGGCGAGTGTCGATTTCGGCATAGACATGAAGATGTGTTTCGGGACGAAACATTCTTAAGAAGAGGGCAGTGTGACGTGCGGGAGTGAGAGGGGAGCTCGTGAATACGACGCAGTATGGGAAGGAGCTTCTTGTCGCCTCTTGCGCCGCGCTACGTCGCAGCGCATCACCTCTCCCAATGGAGGCCCCTAGCAATTCTTGGAAATGGAAAGAGTCGCGAAAATCGAAAATTCGATTTGGACGGTGTTTCGCTATATAAGGCCAGCCAACGACGTGTGGGACAGTCAGTAATAAGAGTATTAGTGTGAAATAAATAATGAAGTAACAAGTACAGTGAACAGTGCATATAAATAGTGAAAAATAAATATCTGTGACTTTGATTAAATTAGAATTAAGTGATTAATATATAAATATACTGTTTTTAGTGACATAAGAAGAATTAAAGATTTTATTTCATTTAGATTATTAAATAGTGACTTTTATTTATTTACAGAGTGATTCATCAAGCAATAAACATTACAGTGGTGTCAGAAGTGGGATTGTTGTAAACAATTTGGTATTTTGTTTATTGCTGTTTCGTAAAATTGGATAATGGCGTCTACGAAGCTGTTGAAAGATTTGAAGGTCGCAGAGTTGAAATATCAATTGGAAGAGCGGGATTTGGAAACCAGTGGCCGCAAACAAGTTCTAATATACTGTTTTTAGTGACATAAGAAGAATTAAAGATTTTATTTCATTTAGATTATTAAATAGTGACTTTTATTTATTTACAGAGTGATTCATCAAGCAATAAACATTACATTACTTTCGATAACGCTGGTCTGTGTGTTACTAACATAGGAATGTCCCGTCCCCTCTTTGACGTCCTTGGTTGTAAATGAATCAGTTAACCTGATTTATTATATTTGTTCTTTAGAAAAATGAATACTATGCAACCGAAAAGGACATGATAGGAAAATATATCGGACCAACAATATGAAGAGTATTTAATGGTAATTAATTTTCAAAAATTGAGTCATTTCGTGTGTCAGCTACTTGGACGAAAGCTTTATTTGTGAAAAGTTTCTAAAAAGTAATGGCTATTCTGATTTTTCCCCGGCTGACGTTTTTAAATAATTTCATAAATGCAAATCAATAAAAATATTATTTTGAATAAGTTTATTGAAAATATAATTAATAAATAATTGATGAAAAATAATTGTTCATCATACAAATATGTAACCTATTTTTATTCATTTGATCATAATTTTTTTTCTATTGCTTTCTTTTTTGATTCTTTTTTATTTCAAATAACAAAAATAAATTCATAGTGAATAAATAAATATTAATCACGCGTGTCATTCGATACAGGAGTGACAGACACTTATAGAGCATTTGGTAAAGTTAAATAATGAAATTAATGAAAAAAATCAGCATCGCAATCACTAAAGAAGCTCATGTTCAATATTTAGAGCCAGAGATATGTATTTCAAATAATAAAACATACATAACAACTTGTTTTGACAAATTTCAATACGATAATTGATCTTTCTCTCTTTGGGTCTTTCTTAAGTGAACTGAGAATATTTCTGAAAATCAGCAATGGATACTTCAGTCAATGTTTTTTTCTACTCTTGGATATGAGAATAACATATCAAATCTAATGCGAAGTACAATAAAATAACTTAATTGCACTTTTTCTTCTGCAAATTAACAATTAATTTTATTTAAGAGTCAGATGGTCTATATTCTCACCTCTTAAAATCGCACTGTTTCCTAAAAAAGTATGCACTTTCTCTTATCGTCTCATGTTCTATCATATAGCGGTATCTCCTTTTAATCAAATATTTTTGCCGAAGTAGTGCACTTTTAAGAGGTGAGAATACGGACCATAGACTTCAACCAATTATGTTTTAATTTTTAGTTTCAATAGTTTTAATTTTGTGGCAATGGCTGAAGCAATGAATTGGCATAGTAGCATGATATTTTTTTCTGGAAATTTGGAGTTCATTTATCTAAAAAATCAACAGCAACCAAGCTCGGTCCATATTATTGTTAGCTTCAATAAAATCATATACCCATATTGCCACCAGCTCCTTAGCTATAATCTGTTTGTTTGTAAATAATTGAATAATTTGAAACGCCTTGGAAATTTATATCGAGAAACTGAAGATAGGAAAATTATACTTGAAACTAGAAGATTGGAATTTTAAAAATTAAGAATTTGAATTTGAGTAATACCCATAACAAAAGATCAAAGTTTGGATTTTATTTTCATTGTTATATGCCTTTTCATTTAGTTTTGTATACAGGGTGGTGACTCGAAGGTCGCACCATAGTGTTTTCAATACTATTTTTGAAATGTTCAATTATTGGCTTCCCTTATTACTTTACATCAAAAAAGTTGATTAGTTAATTGTAGAGGCAAATTTCTGCATTTTTTGACACAAATATTTTTATTTTTCTCTAATAGGAACTGGTAAAATTACGGAAATGTTTATTGATGATTTTCTTAAAATCAACAGTGCCATGAAATAACAAAATAAATTGATTAACATTCCGATTCTCATAAGAGTTTTACCTAATCCTGGAATGGGTCGATCTGGATATTTAACAATAAAGAAAACTGATATTTGTCGAGCACTATTTTGGCCATAAAACCATTTCACCATATCTAGTTTCTTTCTAAATCATACATTTTAATTCAAGACACTTGATATGAAACGCTGATGACAGCAGATGACAGATAAAAGCTATAACTTCAAAAGAGTACATTTGTTTTTTATTTTAAGACAGTGTTAATTTTAAGAAAATAATCAGTAAACATTTCCGTAATTTTACTGATTCCTAGTAGAATAAAATTAAAAATATTAGTGTCAAGAAGAGCAAAATGTTTTTCTCTACAATAAACAATTCAACTTTCTTGATGTGAACTAATTAGGGAAGCTAATAATTCAACATTTCAAAAATAGCATTGTTAACGCTATGGTGCGTCCTTTGAGTCACCATCCTGTATATAATCGTTTTGCAATATTCTTTAATCTTAATTTAGATGTTCTATGCACCTGTTATTGATAAGTAGCTTCTTAGGATAAGTATATGAATAATAAGTATGGTGATTAGAAATAAAATATATATTTACTTCTAAACACATTGTATCATTACATTGAAAAAAAGCTGACTATGGCAGTTACATATTTAAACGTTGCTCTAGTTTCACGTCCTGAAGTTAATGAGTTGGGATTAATAATCCGGGCTGCAAGATAAAATTATTTATAATTTAATAGATATAATTTTAACATACCTTGTCTTACAGGTTCAACATTGTTTATCAATTTCTTCATCTATGTGCACTTCAGTCCACTGTTTTAATAGCAATATTGTGTAGAACACAACAGCAATAACCAGGTGGTGATTAAAAACCCTGTGTCTTGAAAGACATCTGAATATTTCTCCGAGTATGCCGTTCGTTCATTCTAGCAGATTTTATTGTTGAAAATTGCTTCTCTTGAATTATTTTTCAAACCATGTACCAACGATTTACAAAAACGATAAGGATTAATGAAAAAAGTCATCAAATACATCGAAAGAGTTTTCTTTAATTACTGAATATGAAAATAAAAAAAAGTAGGTTATATATATATATATATATATATATATATATATATATATATATATATATATATATATATATATATATATATATATATATATATATATATATATATATATATATATATATTAATGCAGATTGAAGGAGCCAAATATGGATTAGGAAGAAAATTTTTTAGGTATTGCAGTCCACTTAATTTTATTCATGTTGCTATTTAATTTTTGGATGTTTCTGATGTGCATCCCTCCGTCTTCAGCGTTCTTATGAAATATTAAAATCTTATAACCTCGTTTACAGCATAGTTGTGAAGATAAACTTCCAATATTTAATGATAACAATAGGAATGAGTTAATTGTTATTTTCCTATTGTTATCATTAAATATTGGAAGTTGATCTTCACAACTATGCTGTAAACAAGGTTATAAGATTGTAATATTCCATAAGAATGCTGAAGATGGATGGGTGCACATCCGAAACGTCCAAAAATTGAATAGCAGCATGAATAAAATTAAGTGGACTGCAATACCTATATATATATATATATATATATATATATATATATATATATATATATATATATATATATATATATATATATATATATATATATATATATATATATATATATATATATATATATATATATATATATATATATATATATATATATATATATATATATATATATATATATATATATATATATATATATATATATATATATATATATATATATATATATATATATATATTAATGCAGATTGAAGGAGCCAAATATGGATTAGGAAGAAAATTTTTTAGGTATTGCAGTCCACTTAATTTTATTCATGTTGCTATTTAATTTTTGGATGTTTCTGATGTGCATCCCTCCGTCTTCAGCGTTCTTATGAAATATTAAAATCTTATAACCTCGTTTACAGCATAGTTGTGAAGATAAACTTCCAATATTTAATGATAACAATAGGAATGAGTTAATTGTTATTTTCCTATTGTTATCATTAAATATTGGAAGTTGATCTTCACAACTATGCTGTAAACAAGGTTATAAGATTGTAATATTCCATAAGAATGCTGAAGATGGATGGGTGCACATCCGAAACGTCCAAAAATTGAATAGCAACATGAATAAAATTAAGTGGACTGCAATACCTATATATATATATATATATATATATATATATATATATATATATATATATATATATATATATATATATATTATATATATATATATATATATATATATATATATATATATATATATATATATATATATATATATATATATATATATATATATATAATACAACCGCTTAAAAATTACAATAGAAAATAAACTAAAAACACTATAGTTTAATAACCTTGATAAATGATGAAATGTAAATTAATTGCGATTCAGTATGCTTCTATAAACGCTATTGAATTATAAATTTGTTATAAATCGTAGAGCAAAAGTGTTTCGGCTGTAACTTTTCAAAGTGCGCTGTCAATCTAACATAATTCACTTTCGCATAAAACTTATATATATATATATATATATATACGTAATATACGTTATCTAAAAAAGCCT
This sequence comes from Dromius quadrimaculatus, assembly GCA_963989225.1. Taxonomy (NCBI): domain Eukaryota; kingdom Metazoa; phylum Arthropoda; class Insecta; order Coleoptera; family Carabidae; genus Dromius; species Dromius quadrimaculatus. Next base: position 45,704,830 of record OZ022326.1, on the reverse strand, counting down.
ACATTAATGACAATCTCATAAACATATATATGTAATATATATATATATATATATATATATATATATATATATATATATATATATATATATATATATATATATAAATATATATATATATATACATATATATATATATTTATATATATATATATATATATATATATATATATATATATATATATATATATATATATATATATATATATATATATATATAAGTTTTATGCGAAAGTGAATTATGTTAGATTGACAGCGCACTTTGAAAAGTTACAGCCGAAACACTTCTGCTCTACGATTTATAATGAGTTTATAATTCAATAGCATTTATAGAAGCATACTGAATCGCAATTAATTTACATTTCATCATTTATCAAGGTTATTAAACTATAGTGTTTTTAGTTTATTTTCTATTGTAATTTTTAAGCAGTTGTATTATTCCATGGTACGACATATATTTATATATCGAAGTGATAAATCGGTCTTCTATTATAATAGATTTCTTTTATTGTGTTCATTATTGCATCAAAGCAAATAATTTGATTTCTGTTAAAATTCTGCTACCTTCTCTGAATATTGAAATATAATAATATTACATTCCTCAACAAATATATTTGATGCAATATGCAGCATAAAATAAGTAATTAATATGTTGTTAATTACAGTAATCAGATAGCAATGTTTATTGTTATGTTCCGTATTTCAAAGCAGTTTCAAAATAAAATGAATATTTTAACAATATAATATTTTCGATATGATAATTTATAAAATAGATATGCTTGATTGAATTTTATTTTTCATTGCTACTGGTATTGTAATTATAATATAATAAACTGAATATTGCTTGAAAGTTCAATAGATTTTATATAAAACAGATTAATTTCAAATTTTGGAAAGCCCTAGTCTCATCTACTACGCCATCTAGTAACACTCGGAGAAATTGCGTGTGACCTTGTAAAGATTTGAAAATTCGTGTTTTGAGCAAAGCGGGAATGTAAATGGCAGGTTTTGCGTAAGTTTATGATCCGCCATTCTAGAGAAATGCATAAGGCAAGTTTTGAGCATTTGAGGGATGAAAAAAACTGTGTTGGAAGAGGACAGTATTTGAATTTTAGAGGATTTCATACGTTCCCCAAATTTTGATGGACTTTAAAATATTTGACGGTAGCAGAAGGCTCTGGAATGTGCAACTGTGACGGAGTTCTGAGAGATAATTCGTCACACAACTTATTAAAAGAATAGTCGATTGTGCTTTCTTTTTTCATTTGAAGCAATATTTTTGCTTACAATAAAGAAAATATTAAAGAGCAAAAGTTTTGGTTATGCAAAAATATTGTATGTATTACGGGCGAAATATTTCTGGCCCTCATGGCATTTGAAACCCTCCGCTTCTTGTCGGGCTTCAAACTTTGCTCCTCGGGCCAGAATCTATATTATTTCGCCCTTATTACATAATAGTATATTATATAACGAGGGACTTAAGTGCTTGATTTAATCCTGAGGGTGGAGTTTATTGCACGAGACGGAGTCGAGGGCAATATTCACCTGAGGGATTAAAGGCACTTAAGTCATGTGTCATCCACGCTATTTGTCGCACTACCGTATTGTATTGAATCACAATAGTCTAAAAGTAGATTAATTGATCTTACAATTTTGACAACAACAAACTTGATTCAAAAATGTTGACTAAATTCACCATAGTAACAAGGCTGGCTACAACAGTTGTTAAATAAATAAACTTGCTGTCAAAACGATGATTCAGAAATTTGATATTGATACGGTTGCGGCAGAGGTAACTGTAAAATTATTTGCCCAAAAATCTATAAAATTTGCGAACAACAGTACGATGCATATGCGAAATTGTGTCAATTGCGATAATGCTAATATAAATCATCAATAATAAAGATTTGAATCATAATGAAAAAATTCAATTTGACATTTAGGTAAGTACTTTGATTATTCAGTTGTCATAGAAAAATTTGTTTATTTTACTTTAGTCCCTTGAGATTATTGATCATTTTAGATCCCTAGTGACTAAACTCAAACTTCTGTCCCTAAATTAAGGGATTAAATTCGTCTTTTACTCCCGGGAGTGCGAAAATAACTATTAATTATTTAAATCACAACACATCAAGTAACAATGACTGACCGTCGACCAAAATATGACATTGCATTTTGGTCATACTGAAATCATAATGTGACCGTCATATTTACACGTCTTATGACGTTTAACTGGCGTCACACGTCAAGTCAAATTGTGGTCATAAATTGACATCAAGAAATAACGTCATATAATGTTGAACTAACGTTTTAATTTCATGTTATGTTTTAGCGTTCTAGGAAATCATACTAATTCTTTATAAAATTCAGTCATATTTTTTTAGTCAGTGTAGGTACTTCTCAAGTAACTATGATTGAAAATCAACGTTGTATATTGGTTGCATGAACGTCGTACCTTGACGTCATTTTGTTACCTCAAATATATGCAGAATCGACGTTTTTATATACGTACATTATTCTTATAATTTGAATGTTATATTTTAACATTATATCCAAGTTCTATTGAAGTCATACTTTGACATAATTTTTAACGTTATGCGACATACAATTCATGTTTAAACATCCGTTTATTAAAAATGTGATTTAACCGTCACGTGTATCAAAATTATAATTCATTTTGAAAGTTATTAATAAATAGACAAAAAAAAAGTAGGAAAAAACTTTCTTGCTATTTTTAACCTATTCAAATGTTGATAAGTTGATTGTTTTTGAATTTTTATTCGAAATAACCTTCCTATTTTTTTGTTGAACATATAATTTTTCTTGATTATTAAATAATTTTCCAGAGATTATAGGAAAATTATTAATTTCAGTTTTCCAAATTTTTATTAACAAAAATAAAATAAATTATTGAAAAATTCAGAAATTTCATAAATTTTTTTGTATGAACTTTGACTAATGTACAATAAAGCTATTTAAAAATTATTTTATTTTCAATACGACTTGTTCAAATAAGTGTTATGGACAAATGCATTGTTCATGAATTTTTAGGATTTTCTTTTTTGAAAACTTTGGTGCTCAAAATCATCCTTATTACTGTCAAGCAGTGGAAAGAAACAGAAAGCGTTCACTAAACGTTTTGTTATTTTCATTTTTACTATTTCCAATTTTATACTCTTCGCTGAATTATGGACGAATATGAAAAGTGACATTAAATTTTTTCACAAGCTCTGCTTGTTTACCGTAGGTAGCACGAAAATAAGAGAATAAAATTTTGATCATTCCACTTTCCTGAAATTATGTTTATCTACAAATTTTAGTTCACCGAACGTAACCCAAACAAAATATTTTTGAGGGATGAGCCACATTGTAAACTGATTCCATCTTTTCTATGCTAAGCAAGTACCTTTACATTTTTCTTGTTTCGTGTTTGACGAAGTGATATAGGTACTATTTTTCTATTGTGACAAATCAAAGTGTGTTAGTTCTGTAGTAATGTTCTGTAATTATTTTTGATAATACATTATTTATTTGCAGAATGCCATGTGATTGTAATTATTGATATAATATAAATTTATTCAGCATTTTCAGTATACATAATATTTACAAAAATTTTATTTCCTGCTCATGAGCGACTTTACCGAGAGACTGTCGAATGCTCCATATGGTAATATCATCGCAATCCTAAGGATGTGCTGATGATTTAGCATGAGGGAGCTACTATCAGCCTCTCGGGTTTCGCTCATGGCTAGGAAATCAATTGCTTTATTTTATCTTATTTGTGTGCCGCCCCTGGTCTTTGGACCTTATCGACTACAGTGATTTAATCTTAACATAAAATCAGAATAATGAATGAAGATTCCATGATACATTTTGATACTAAAACTAATTATATGATTTGACTATATACATATGGGAAAAAATATACAAAAAACCCACTTAAACTTACGATTGTAATTATTGGCAACTCGAAGATAGCAGTTGTTTCTAGTTCTTGGATCTCTCGGTCCAGTCATTAAGTACTAGGAAGATGGCTTTGTCATCAGAAGAATGTTCCAATAAGACTTGGGAAGATAGTGTAAAATTCGCAAAAAGCGACGGATGAATTCGATGTGTGTCAAGTAGAAATTATGAAATCATTCTGTTTGTACTAAATTGAAATGAATAGTTTGCCTTTGCAATTATTCATATATATTTTTCTAATCGTAAATATTTTCTTATATATAAAACCTTTTTTATGTACAATTCTAAATTTTTTTTTTGATTCTGTTCAGTACATTTTTCGTTTCTTTACTAATGTAAATATTTATGTTTAACTGTGATAACAATTATATTGTTAGTTTTGTTAATTCCTATTTTATATGTTAGTTTATACCGATAAATAATGAAACTTACATTTTGTTCGATTTTTTTTTTTCATTTACCAGTTAAATTTATTTTTGACATTAAAATTATGTAGTAAAGTGACATTGTGGAATTTTATTAACAATTATTATTTTAATTGTCATATAACATTGTTTTAAAACGTCACGTTTGACGTCATTAGAAAATTTTAATTCTACATCAGCATAATGATCTATTTGACGTAACAAAAAGAAGTCAGTAAGCTACTCGCTGAGACGTTTTGAGGACCGTCAATCGACCAGGTCTATGCGTCAATACAACGTTGAATCCTGGTCATTTATGTTACTTGGGTGCAGACAAAATATATGTGCAAATATTAGGTTTTGAGATAAAATATAAAGTTACTCTATGCATAAAGTGTGATCCAATTGTAGTAAATAAATCCGCAGTTGTTAAATTCATTCAAAATTTGTGTTAAAAACGCTATCAATCAATGACTTTGAATGATCTATTTTTGTAGAATGCTCTCTCCATTACTTCTTACAGTATTGCAATACATAAAATATCTTAAAAACTCTTAATAAAATAAAATAATTCCATGCCTAAAGTTTGATCCAACTCTGTAGTTATTATGTTAATTGGTAGTTTGAGCTGAAATGCCATAAGTCAATTACTTTAGAGTGTCTATTCTCAAGGAATGTTCTAATTTTTCTTTTAATTTTTTCAATTGTACGTCATACTTCGTGTTGAAATTAATTCTCGCAGTATTTAAACCTCATTCTGAAGAAAAGTAGAAAAACATTTGCTACAAATGTTCAAAAGAATGGCAAGTTATTCTATTTAAAGCATGAAAATCAGTATCCATATTCTCAAAAGAGTTCATACTAACCAACAATTTTGAAATAGTGAGTTTTCTTCATATTTAGGTCTCTCAAATTCAATCTTAAATCACTTATGATGATAAATAGGCAGTGAATAGGAGCTAGAATCATTTATAACCAAATTGAAAAAAAAATTAGGACGAAAATCACTAATTCAAACCTGTAGACTAGTTCAAATTGTTTTGAAATGTGTTATTGTGGAAATAAATGAAATTGAGAAGAATGGCTGCATTCAGCCGATGAAATACGATCAGTAATAGTTTTTGAATGATTAGTAATCGGTGACGTAATGATGAGTAGTTCTGCTGAATGCACTTTCTCATAGCGAGTATATGGCATAGAGCTTATTTTTATAATTTGTTTTTGTTTGATTAATTTTGTTTTACGAATAGAAAAAAATTTTACTGAACAAATAGAAGATAATATGATTTATCAATAATTGAAAGAGAAAAAATGTTGCTGTAATCGGCACTTGGAGGAACACATCTAATAAATTTGAAGAATGAATTATTTCTTTCACTCTATGAAAGAATAAAGTACTAATTTTTAATATTCATATATAATATCATAAGTGGTTAAATTTTACCAGAAAAATTTTTAGATTGTTACAAGAGCTTGTTGCTTAGCAATTTATTGAGTGATTTTTAATCAATATCACGAAATAAATTGGTAGCAAGCTCTCGTAACAATCTAAAAATTGTGCCAGGTTAAATTTAATCACGAATGGTATTCGGAAGATTATTTTTTCCCATCCAAATTCATCAATATATTCCAGAGGCTCGACTCTGAATCTGCTCATTTTCACTCAATCTGTCTGTCAATTTGACAGATGCTGAATCAACGCGGCTGAATATTTTTTGTTTTGTATATAGAACCAGCAGACAAAATTTCCAAAAAATTTCCACTTGAAAACCGTGTAGGTTGTACCACGTGACGTCGAATGGTGCAACTCTATTGGTCGAAATTTGGATGGTAAAAATAATCATTAATATGTATAACTTATCCCTTAACTCCGCTAGAAATTGAAAACCAAGAGCAAAAAATTGGAGACGAAAATTATTTTAATCAATAGTTGATTTCTGAGTTTAAAATATTCCGTTTTTTTGCCAAAAAATACTATAAATAGTGTTTTTACAATCATAAAAAGAGTCAATAGTCGCACAAGATTTTGAAAATAACTGCCGATGTGACTAATCGTAATCACAAATCGCTTTCTCAATGCGATGGAAAATATGGCGTCCGATTACTAATCGATGAGTACTCATCGAACTTCTCGTAGCGCATTCAGCAGATGATCAGTCATCGATTACTAATCGATGTGCTCTGCTGAATGCAGCCAATGATAGATTCGAAGTATTTTTATGAGATAAATTACTGAATTTTTCGAATATAATTTGAGCTAAAGTCACGTTTACTATTGTCTTCACTTCATTTGAACATAAATGCATCTTACTGTTTCAACTGAGTTAGTTTTACAGTACTTAAAATATTTTCTTTACAAATATTTTATTTTTTTCTTTCATTCTACATCCTTTATAACGACTTTAAAATCTTTTAGCACTTTCAAGAAACATGAACACGATGTAAGTATAAGCCCACTTTTTCGACTGCCTGAATTCCAAAGTGTTGTAGTAATAAATGGCAAATAAAACAAGAGGTTAAGTATTTAATGTGCAAGAGTCATTGTCACCTTACGAGCAGCTGGCAAAGACTGACTGACCGGAAGTGTTCAGTCAGTTCTTCTCATCTATGTAGATGGCGCCACTTCGTAATCCCACAACATCCCTTTCCTTTTATTGAGCATCAAAATAATTAAATCTACAAACATGAATTCAGAACATTACAAACTTAAATTATTTTTGAACAAAACATTCACCAAAGTATTTTGGGTTTGGTTTGTGATCGGGCTGCGGTCTGACACCGGCATGACCAGGAACCTCATATATTCCTGAGCTTTCGGGTACAGTTTCCTGTACAATGACATTATTTTCATTTTAATCATTAATAGTATTATTTACAATCGATGGACTATTTGTATGCTGACTATTTTCCTCACGCCGATAACTTACAACCAGCTGATCCTGACCGAAGTGATCAGTTGCAGGTTGACTATTTCTACTTATGTGGATCCCATCGTCGATATGGATTGGCGATCTGTCGAGCTCTACGACATTTTTGTTTCGTAGGGTGCAGGAACAAGATGCCAGCTGTTTCGGCATATTGTTCTACCATTCCCTAACTTCGGAATATATTAATTTGGTTTATTCTCTTTTTCCACAACTTGCGCGTAGACACGTCTGTCTATCACCCACACTATATCCCCTGTCAAGAACTCTGACAGTCGCTTTGCCCGATGCCTCTTATTATAGTTACTTTCCCGTTTATTTTTCTTAATCTCTTCTTTCTTGAAAAGAGGCTCATGTTCCTTGAATGTACCTGATTTTTCTAGTAGAATTGGAACAAAACTACGAATTTTTCTAGAGAACATCATTTCAGCAGGAGAATAACCTGTATCAAGAGGTGTCGAGCGATAGGCTAACAGTCTTTTAAAAATATCTGAACATTTTTCAATAAGATTTTAGGCAGTTTTTACTGCGGCTTCTACTGCACCATCACTTTACGAGTATTTTGCAGAATTCTCAACATGCTTAAAATCATACTATCGGGGAAACTGTTTAAATTCGGTTCGAAACTGAGAGCCCGGATCTGTTCTGAAAATTTCGGGATCCCATACTTGGCGCATGCTTTTTTGCCTTTGTCAATTACAGTTTTTTCTGTCAAATTTTTGAAAGAACAAATTCCGAAGAAACGTGAGTAATAATCAACAATAATGAGATACCATTTCTTAACTTTTGAAAGATCCGCTCCGACTTTTTGCCATGGGCGGTCTGGAAACTGTTCTTTAGTAAAATGTTCTCGAATATTTTTTCTCTCTTTAATACATTTTGGGCAAAATTCTACCAGATTGCGAAGCTGTATGCTTGTGTCTGGCCACCAAACAGTTTGTGTAGCTGAGTCGAGACATCGACCAATGCATAAATGCCCTTTATGTAATTTAGACAATATTTCCAAATATAAACTGGATGGTACCACAATTCTTGAGTTGTACAGTACTAGATTATCGCAAAAGGGTATACTATCTTTTAATTGATAATATTGTAATAGTCCATCATCGAGTTTGTTTTTATCCGGCCATTTGCCCAGACAAAATTGTTTCAATCTATCACATACAAAATCATTTTCTTGTGCAGTTCTCAACCGGTTTAAAAGGTTCTCTCCGATTGGACGATTACCATTCACATAATGTATATAGTTTCGAACTTCTTCGGGAGGTTCATCATTGAAATTAGAGTCTATTCATCAAGTGGATTTCGGGATAAACAATCAGCTGAAACCAATAATTTTCTTGGTACATACTCTACTTTGTAATTATAGCGCATCAAACTTAACCTTATTCTCTGTAATCGTGGGGTTAGATCATCCAAAGGCTTAGTTTGAAGCATCTGTACCAGCGGTTTATGATCTGTTTCGAGCTTCACGTCAATGCCTGTGATGATATCTCGAAAATTATCCATCGCGAAAGCTAAAGCAAGTGCTTCTTTCTCAATTTGACTATATATTTTTCTCGTTTCGGATAATGTGGTTGACTCGTATCCAACTATCTCGCGTTCTTTTTTATTATTCATTTGTATAACGGCTGTTCCCAAGCCGTAGCCCCAAGCATCTGCTTGAATTACAATTCATTTTGTGAAATCGATGTACGCGAGAGTAGGTGCATCTGACAGTGGTTGCTTTAGCTTTCGAAACGCCCTTTCTTGCGGTTCAAGCCATACAAAATGTGCATTCTTTTTTAATAAAGAATTCAATGGTTCTAGAGTCTCTGATTCTCTTGGTATAAATTTACTAACTGTGACGCACACTCTACTTCACGTGGCGTCTTTTAGGAGTTGCTTAACGGTCGGTATGCTCGGGCGCCAATGGCGATGGTGCCGGATAGCTAGCGGGAAGGGGAAAATTTGTTGCTGAGAATAAAGATGAACGTATAGGGGAAACAAACAGTTTTATTAAAGCACAGATAAATGGGGAAAAGGTACATAAAATGGCGGAAACAAATAGTAACGATTCTACTTGCACAATACGACGGACACGGCTTCAAACTAACACACGAAGTCGAAAATATGATGCGTCGGATGTTGGTCGTCGTCGTCAGCAGTTGTCGTAGCCCTTCGCGGCAGCGGCTATGACGTGGTGAACGGACTGTAGCCCTACGGCAGAGACTACAGTTGCGGAAGGTGGATGCCGTAACTCTATGGCAGAGACTACGGCTAGGTGCAGGAGGCTGTAACCCTACGGCAGAGACTACAGTCGTGGTGGATGGTGACTCTGACGCAGGAGCCACGACGGACGTCGTCTCAACGGTTCTGAAACAGGAACCACTCGACAGTGGAGGTTAAGTAACCCTGTCGACAGGACGTTACTTACGGTAAATACTGATGATTCTGTAGCAGGAGTCACGACGGATGCAGATTTCAGCCTGTATTTATACCCAGATTCTAATTAAACGATACTGAGCCGGTTTAATTATGAACAGAGGATGTTACTCAGATTTTAGTAACATCCAAAAAATATGAATAAATAAAATAATGACTTTCCGTGTGTTACTTCTTTGCCAAATACATATTACAACATTTTGTAGTCCTTATTTTATTTAAACTCAAAATAAAACTTTATTACTAATTTCCTATCTGACCGCCAGATGGCTCTGGGGGTCGTACAATCAGAATTAATGGTTAATTAGCAATCAGTCAAACAAAAGCTCATGTATACAATTTACAATTTATCATCTAACTATAGTTTATTCTTATATAAAAGGTAAGTTTTATTCACTGCTTACTGTGCACTACAACTTAGATCTAATTTATTTATTTCAGACAGTGATGTACAAATATTCAAATAGTAACCTATTTTTAAATACGAGAATAGGAGTTCTAAATAACCTCTAACTAGGTTTTACATCAATACGGAGAATTCCTATACAAACTGTGAGTTGCCAATTACTACCTAAATATTGTATTTAACGGTTTCATATATTTCAGGAGAATAAATTAGATCAACGGCAAAGTTGACTTGCATCGGATAATAAAACAGTTCGAAGCGGTTTCGGTGAATTGGAATTAATATAGCTGAAGGCTATCAACTGGAACAGTAAAATTGTGACTAAGTTAGGTTGTCTTAAATCATTTTATCAGACGGTTACTAACAGCAGTTTTTCAGATTCTAAAATGGGAGTACTTCGTCACATAACATAATTTACTGACCACTTGGTGAAATAATCAGGTGAGCAGTTTACCCCGAATGGTAGCCGCGTGTACATATACCTCTCAAATGGGGTTATGATTGTAGTAAGTGGTTGACTTTCTTTATCTAGTTTAATTTGATGGAAGCCAGTTTTTGCGACCAATTTAGTGAATACTTTTGAACCTGTAAAGCTTGCTAGTAAGACTTCGACTTTCGGCATTGGATAGTGCAATCTTTTAACACTTTGGTTTAATTTGACAAAATCGTCTCATATTCGAATTTGATCAGAATAACTTCTTGGCACAATTACAATAGGACTACACCATTCCGTTGGACAGTCTACAGGTACTGAAAATCTCTCTTTTACTAATTTGTTAATTTCTTTTTTTTAACCTTTCTAACAATGTAATTGGTACAATTCGCTGGACGGTTTGAAAAACGGATGTACATCATCTTTCAAATGAAGTTTCAATTCCGTTTTAAAAGCGCCCAGACCTTGAAACATTTTAGGAAATTCTTTCAAAGGAATGGTGTCTTCATGTACATGTGCAGGCGATTTTTTTTTAATACCCATCTTTTTCCCTTCGCATATAATTGAGTTTACTTCTTTAATTGATTTTCATTTTATAACTTCTGGCTTACTTAATAATTTCTGTGTAAAATTATTCATTTCATAAATTTTTGTACTTATTTTCCTATTACCTAACCTAAATTTTAGCTTTAGAGTTCCTTTGACTGATAACTTCTTATTGCCTGGACCGTATATAACTTTGTTTGTTTTCTTTATTTTTCTCCTCCATTCAACCGGGATGTCATCTGCTGGTAAGCTGGTTACATCAGCACCTGTGTCAATAACAAAATTCATACCGTCTGCGAATTCTTTGATGAATATTTTGCATTTGAAATCATCCTTTTTTGAATTTTCTCGTACTATGTTTCCGCGCACTACCGCTGAATACAACGGAACACTACCACTATCACTGCTGCTGTTTTCTCCTTCACTTTTCGTGCTGGTGCCAACACATCAAACGTTCTTCGTGCAACACATCCTATGCCAATGACCTTTCAAGTTGCATCTTCTACACTGCGAGTCGATGGCGGGGCATCTCTCAGAGTCTTGATGGTTTTTGTTACCACATCTTCCACAAACATTTTCGTGTGACTGATTTTGTTTATTTTTAAACTTCTTTCCTCTATTTTGGAATTTTCTTTGGCCTCTTTTAACTTCCATTGTCTCGTCCATATTCTTTCTAAGTGTTTTTATATTCTTTCATCTGAGTTTCAGCTTGCCCAGTGACTTCTAAAGCTTTTTCTAATGTCAAGTCCGTCATCAATTGTAGACGCTCGGACGTTCGATTGTCCCGAGTGCCGATTACAATTCTATCAGGAATTAATTCATCTTCAAGGTCTTTATATTCGTACTCTCCAGCTAATGCGTGTAGAGCTGTAACAAATGTGTCAATACTTCCTCCCTCTTCTTGAGACCTTGAGTTGAATCTAGCACGTTGAAAGATTGTATTTTTCTTAGGTGCAAAATACGATATGAATTTATCTGTTACCTGTTTGAACGTGATGTTTTCAGGCATACTTGGTAAAATTTGTGTCAAAATATTCTCTGATTTTCCACCCATCGCGTACACTAACAAATCTATCTTCTCATTGTTAGGTTTTTCTTTGAAGTTTGCTTTTTTAATGTTTCTCTCGAATCTTTTCAACCAGTTTGGCCATGCTTCTGGTTTTGTGAAATCAAATTCTCCTGGAATTTGTATACTTGACACCGCGGATACTGATGCTACCGACGGTGCTGCTGTTTGAAGCTCTCCTTCACACACACACACTTTTCTTTATGGTAGGTATATACTCATTATCAAGTATTTGAGAGATAGGTATCATCAACTAGAATTAAATAAAGATTCAAGAAACATAACAACATTTTAAACACATTTAGGTCTTAACAGATATAAACGATTGAGTTTTGGTATCAATTCAGCCGCAGAAGTATTCCAAGAAAATATTTGGCAAGATATATCTGGAGTAGAAGGAGCAATGAATATCAGTGATAATATTCTTGTTTTTAGAAAAAATCAAGAAGAGCATGAAAAATCGCTAGCACAAATACTACAAACACTACAAAACAATGGGTTAACACTAAATCCAGAGATATGCAAATTCAATCTACAAGAAGTAACCTTCTTTGGATATAAATTTTCAAAAAATAGCGTTTCTCTAGATGAAAAGAAAATAGAAGACTTCAAAAAAATCAAAATACCAACAAGCGTATCAGAAACTAGAAGTCTTCTAGGAGTAATAAATTATTCAAGCAGAGTCATACCAAATCTAGCAACACATAAAAACCAATCAGAGATTTAATAACAAAGAAAGAAGAATCTAAGTTTAAATGGGAGAAGAAGCAACTGGAAGCTCTAGAAAAGGTAAAAGCAATGCTGATACAAAACACAACTAATACCTATTTCGATCAAAAGCGAAAAATAGAAGTAATTGTAGATGCCGGTCCTGAAGGCATTGGAGCTTTATTAGCACAACAAACAAAAACGTCAGAAAGAATAATTGCTTGTGCGAGCAGAACATTAAATGCTACAGAACGCAAATATTCTCAAATTGATAAAGGACTATTAGCAATAACTTGGGCCGTAGAACATTTTATATTATATCTATTTGGAGCTTTATTCACAATTGAGACAGATCACAAACCTATCCTAAGCATTACGCTTACAAAGTTATGATTACAAAGTAGAACACTGTCCTGGAATCACAAACCCAACTGATTTCTTTTCGCGACACCCTTTCAAATCAGATGATGGAGAGAGAAAAAAATGAAGTAGAAGAATATGTTAGCTTCGTAATCGACAAGACGATACCAATTGCTCCAACAAGAGAAGAAATAGCTGATGAAACAGCCAAAGATGAAGTGTTACAAAAACTTATAAAAGCTTTACAGAGTAATGATGAGAATAAATGGAGAGATCCTGAACTGAAATCTTATTATCAAATAAGAGATGAAATATGTATATCCAAAGATGAAATCATAACAAAAGGTACAAAGATAATATTACCAAGACAGCTTCAAAAAAGAACAATCACATTAGCACACAGAGGACATCAAGGAATAGTAAAAATAAAACAGTTACTAAGAACAAAAGTTTGGTTTCCCACATTGGACAAACAAGTTTAAGAATTCACAAAAAAATGTATTGCGTGCCTAGCAACAACTGATACTAAAAATAGAACGTCAATAAGTTCAACAAACCTGACAAATTTGAATCAAGGGAACAACGCTACTGTAATAACCTCTCTGAAATTACAAACTATAACTAAAAAACTTGATATGTTTAGATTAATGAGCATTCCAAAATACCTGAAAACTGATAATGGACCACCATTCAACAGTCCAGATTTTTCTAAATTTTTATTAGAAAGAGGATGTAAACATAGAAAAATGACACCATATTGACCAGAAGCCAATGAGAATGCATAAAAATTTATTAAGAATTCAAAGAAACAAGTAAAAGCGTCCATAATTGAAGGAAGGAATTGAAAACAAGAAGTCAACGAATTTCTAATGAATTATAGAGCAACACCTCACATGACAATAGGTAAAACTCCTGCAGAAATAATTTTTCTAAACACATTCCGCATTGAAATTCCTGGAAATGAGAGTTATGAAAAAGATAGAGAAACAATAATTAGAGATGAACAACAAAAGAAAAAAATCCAGTTATATGCAAATCAACGGCGACACATCAATCCTCACTATCTATCCATAAATGACCAAGTCCTAGTTAAACAAGCTCAACGAGATAAATATACTCCACCTTTCAATCCTGATCCATATACTGTCACTAAAGTCAATGGAAATCAAATCACAGCAAGCAATGGAAGACATTCCATTACAAGAAATTCATCGTTCTTAAAGAAAATTCCTGATAACATTTCGACAACTTTAAACAATAATTTTAATATACTCATGGATGAAAACGCATTTAACTCCACACCAGATGCAAATTTAAATGATAATCAAGATCAAGATATATCCAAGACGAATTCCAAAACTGTTACTCTTCGTAGATCAGCAAGAACTACTAAATTGCCTTAACATCTTGAAGACTATGAATTAAGTCCAGGAGGAATGTATTATTCAAACTTGGTTCGATATATAACCACTAGAGGGAAATAGAAGAATGACAGGAAGTGAACAGAATGACAAGAGCGCGTGGCTAGTAGCCAAGAAAACAATGAAAATGTAAAGAATAGTGAATAGTTATTTTGTAATTAAGTTGATTATCAACAGTTCAACAAATTTATATTATTTGTATTGCATGAAAACACTACAATTATTATTCATTTGAATTCGCTATTTGTTCAATAATTTATTGTAATTGTGATCCTAGTAAGCATTGACCAACAATCTAAGTGGTGTTCAATTGTCGGACATGTCAGTGCCAATCTATGATTACTAGATGTTCGGTTGTCAGACATTTGAATGCTGGTTCATTGTTGTTCAACTGTTGGCTCATTTTTGGAGTAGGGTATATAAGGTGCGTGAGCTAGCGAGAGAGGAATCATTCAATAAGAGTAACTGTGAGCGGTTTTGTTTTTGTGAGAGTTTGTAAGATAAGTATTTGCACTGTAACCTGTGATAGTAAATTATTCACAATAAAATGTATGACAATATTAAAGATTTTAACTTAAAATCTAGCCATTTCGAGGGTCATACGTATCAAACAAACGCCTTGAAGATTGAAATTCCGTAGGTTTTTGAAATCTCTTGAGTCACGGTGATTTTTCTATGCATATTTTAGTTCTAGAATTCCCTTCTCAGTATACTAAGCCCAACCAACAAAAAATTTAAAAAAAAATTGTTTCAGATTTTTTTGTATATTTTATGTATTTGAATCGTTTTCTACATCAGAGTGAACAGGTCGTCAAGACAAAAAATCTGTACCTCCCTGATTATCAATTTCATGGCCAGTTTCATCGCTGTTTTATTTATTTAGAGTGCCGCAACAATTAATTGCATATTTCAAAGTGCCAGCTATCATTGTTGAAGAGACCGCTATCCTCGTCAAAGTGACAGCTGTCATTGTTGAAGGACAGATGGCGGTTATATTTAAGCTTTTTCCACGAAATAAGTATTTTTATAAATGAAGAGTCCTTTTCCAGACTTTTGGGGTTTTTTGATTGATTGGAACATACAGTTTTGACATTTAATCGCCGGAAGTGTAATTCAAAGATGGTAGCGTATATTCCACTGATTATTTATTTTATATTTCTATTAAGTTTAGTCGGATGCGTATTATGGTTAGTAATGTAATCGGATGTGTATGACTAGTAAAACAAGGACTTTGATCAATACGTGATTTATTGTAACCCGAAATTACACATGTACACTTCAAAAGCTTAGACAACAGCACAACAGACTGCCCCCTTAAGATTCGGAATGAATCGCTCATATATATATATCTCTTACCTAATATTCTAATTGTTTAATATATATTAATATAATTATGTTATGTAATATTGCTGGCCTTTACGAAATGATGATACAAATGAGGTATGGTCTGCAGTAGGGTCCGCATAAGCTTATCTCCCCGAGAGCCTTAAATTGATATCGAACTAAACATCATTTAAATGATTTGTGAAAGAAACAATTGACAATCGTTAAATATCCACTTTGACACTTTCACTAGAATTATCTCCACGAGATCTTGAATTAGTTACCAAACAGGACAGAATCAAATTCCTCACTTAAAAAAAAAAAAAAAATGGACGGGCGTTTGTATATGATGTCTTAAATATGAGTGATAATAATTCCAACTCCACATTATGATTCTCATTATTTCTTTGGTTCAGAAAAACGTAACGAATCTTATAATAAATCAAATTCTGATAATAACAAATGAACCGCACATAATTTTGAAGAATGTTTCGTGTGAAGGTTGTGCCAAATCATTCAAGGATTAGTTTTATTTAATCAATACTAGCTGACCCGGCGTACTTCGTAGCGCCACAGAATTAATAATTCAGATTGCAAGGTACTTGAGCCCACCTTTTATATCAGGACCTCATAGCCCGGAAATGATAAGGACATGTCAAACTGTGAAACGATCTTCTTTTGTAGGAAATCAATCAAAATAAAAGATTTTTTTATTTAGCCGAGACTGTGCTGTTCCACTGAATGTCTTTTGAGTTTATACTACTTTTTCGTTGTTAATTTATCAAAGATTATATATTAAGTATATGAATTTCACATGACATGCTTATTCAAGTGATTATATGAAAGTAATTATTATATTGGACATAACTTGTCTATTTGAATATGAAGCTAACAAAAATGTAACAATGAAATGAATATGCATGTGCTGGAGATAATCAAAAATTACCAAACCCGCTTCGTTCATATGGCGGTTTACTGTTAAGCGACGTCGCTTCGTTCGCACGACTGCTTACCTTAAACTGAGTTTGCAACGCTCGCACGGCGTCCTTACGTTAACCGAGCACGCTTCGCTCGCACGGCATCTTACCGTCAACCAATCTTGTTCCGCTCGCACGACGTTCTACAGCTGACCGATAGCTTATAGTCACCCGAGCTCGTTTCACTCGCAGGGCAGCTTGCCCTTAACTTAGTTCTTTTCGGTCGCACAGCAGCTTGGCTTTGACCGAGCTTGCTTCGCTCACATGACAGCTTACAGTAATCCGAGCACGTTTTGCTCGCACAGCGGTCTACTGTTGGCAGAGCACGATTTGACCATACGGTGGTTTACCGTTGATCAAGCTTGCTTCGCTGGCACCGTAGTTTACTGTTAAGGATGTATGAGCGAGGGCGTGGGATAATAGTGAATTTTGATAGGTGAGGATAGGCTTCAACGCTTGCGGGATGAAGTGGAGAAATTATTAACGTGATCTGTATTTACTTGGCAATGCAGCAAAAAGTCACGTGTTTGCTACCTTGCTATAGCAGTATTGAGTCATTATCAATATACATTTTTGCCACCAAAGCAGAAAAATTCATTGAAAAAAGAGAACTTATCTATATATAGATTTTTTGTGCCACGAACCGTCTCGTACGTCTCCAGAACACTCTATCAAAGTTTCACCACAATCTGATCATTGGTTTCGGAACAAACATACAGACATTGATTTTTATTCATATAGATTTTATGATAAATACTACCGTTCATAAAATAAACACAAAAAACAATAAAATATAAAATTTGAGACGAAAATTCGTACGAGCTCTCCAGTTATCGTGCTTCCAGACAGACCGACAAATAGTTTTTTTTTTAAATTATGTTTATCGAGTTCAGTAGGGTCTAAAATGTGAAGATTCATCAAAATCTCGAACTGTCAAAAAATCACGATTATAATACTTCCCCTATTATATCATAGGTCGAGAAAGTGAAAATTGACTGTGATTAGCAACAAAAAATAGCTTCTTTGAACAACTTTTTACAGTCTGCCATTTTTTCGAACAAAAGACAAGTATAGAGAATCGATTGGAAGCTTATTCACAGATGGTCTAAATGAATCCAAGAGTAAAGTATATTCAGGTAAAATTGTAAATTTATTGCGTAACTCGAAACAATTTTTACAATAATACTCTAGTCGATTTTGGAAACTTACTTTACGTTTGAAAAAATGGCGGTTGTTTAGTAATTAGACCATGTTTATAGGTTCACTGGGAGTATCCACTCCACATTTATGGTGCCAAATTATTCAAGGATCAATTTTAGTTATTATATATTTTATGATAAATACTGCCGTTAATAATAAACTGGTTGAAAAAAGCTTATTCACGAAATTATACCTAGTTTTCTAATGAAAAAAACTTGAATATAGAATTTGAACTCTTTTTAAATTATGTTTTTTTGGGTAAGTATGATGGATATTCCGTTGTTTTATTTTTTTTTTAGCCAAAAACAGAAGAATTGTAGCTTATCCGGAGTCACATTTTCATGATTTGACTCAACTCCTTCCTCTGGTACTTTACTGAGCACTTCAAAAAAATATTTTCCTGTGAATAATTTAGCAGATACTGTTTTTTGTCCATCCAAATTAATTGCAAGGCTTGCCAATTGTTGGTTTTAGTGAAAGCCCCTTCGTCTTTATGAATCCATACACGACTTTTTTGGTACGTCCAAAAAGGATATATAAGCTTTGTAACCCGCCATTATTTAAAAGATTTATCGTTTCGTGGGAAATTCTTGCACGCTCTGCTTTTTGAAAATCAGGTAGCTGGTGTGGTACAAATCGACTGCCAATTCTTCAAATGCAAGTGAACGTATATGATTCTTCAATGGTTGAGGAACTTATATTAAGTTGATGCTCTTCTCAAAAAATATCATTTTTAAGTTGTTGCAGTTTTTAGTTTATTTGGAGCTTGTTGAGTTCCACAATAATTTATGTACTGATAATGTAAAAGTAAAAGGTTCCGTTGTAGTCGTATATATTAAAGACTCAAACATACACAGGAATAAAACAGTGACGATTTTTAATTATGGTGATTATTAATTTTTTTATGAATTTAAGACCAAAGAATGTGAAAATGACGAAGTTCTTTTTATTTTATAATTCTGAAAAATATACACGTAATCCAATTGGTATCAATACATTTGGATGAATTATTGGACTTATTGCCAAGTATCTGGAGATTCCTAACTGGTCACCCTTTTCGGAGAACAGCCGCTATAATTCTAGCAGATAGTAGTGCTGATATCATAATTTCAAAAAGACATGGTGATTGAAAAGTAATTCAGTTGCTGAAGGTTATATTCTGTTATTTCTACAAGTTAATTTTCTATGTCGGGTATTACAATAAATTTTAGACATTTATTTATTCCGTTGTCATGACGATTTTGACACTAATGTGCCATAATGTACGTTTTTTTGTGTTCAAATTCTTTTCATCAGCCAAGGCACTTGTTTATCAAAAACTTAATTTCAACTTTCCTTACACTCATACGCAACTAAATCTTTTATTGAATGTTTTGAAATATTACCTACGTAATTTTTGCACAAAGTAAATAATAAATCATTTCTCAACCTTAGCGCATAATATACTATTATCATAAAGGTATTTACATCTATTTGTACTGATATAAATGTAATAAGTTTCATCGCACTATCCGCTAAACGTTTTGATCATTGAAATAGTTATTTAAGTATCAAGTAAGTACAATTCACCGATTGAGAATAATAGTTTGGGAGGCCGAGCCTTGGCGAGGTTTCCAAATATTTTACGAAATCGGTACAGTACTTATTGACCGTGATGCTTACAAAACTTTTGCACGATTGGAAGATCCAAAATATGGATCTGATTCCTTTTTTTTAAACTTCCACGCTTAAAACAACAAGATCGTAAACAGATAACATCAAAATGAATGATTTTACAAAAATTATATCTTGAAATGAAATTGTTACTTCATACCAGAGAAAAATCCACCAAAATAGTTACTGAATTTGATGAAAAAAGTAATAATTATATAATTACTGCTAGGGGAAAAGAAAATCTAGAGGAAACAATAACTTTTCTGCCAAATGATACAGGGTGGAGTCCAAATGCCAGATTTATCGTGTTCAGTAATCAAAACTTGAGTTCAACAAATATTTCTGCTATTGCGGAAATAATGTGGATCAGAAAAATTATTAATCTATAATAATTTTTCAATTAGTCTAGAACCTGCAGATGTGAATATCTTTACATGGTTTCCTTATGAGAACGACAATTATGCGAACGATTTTTCCACTATTAGACTAACAAATAGATGCAGTGGTGGAGATTTGAAAATTTTGCTGGTATCTTTCCAAATAAAGTTCCTAATAATTCACATGTATGTCCAGTCAAAATCAGAACTGTGATATGGACACCTTTTGTCATCAAACCAGCACAATTTGGATTTTACTGATGGATTGAAAATAAAACTAATCAAACTAATCGCAGAAAAAATTAATTTTCTCACCAATTATTCCGTTTCTGCAAATATCGAAGATTGGGGAGCTATACTTAGCGGCTACGGCAGAGGTATAAATGAAAAAGGCAGAGGTATTAATAAAAAATTGTTTAGGTATAGTATAATCTCATGCAATTTTGTATCTTTTAGGAATATTTCAAGACGTATTGGAAAAAAACTACGACATTGGCATATCTTCAATAGCAACTACCGAGAATCGCTTAGTATATTTTAGGCTCAGTCTGTCTTATTTTATCGAATCTCTAATATGGTGTGTACCTAAAGCAAAACGAAGACCAGAATGGATGAACCTTTTCAGCATTTTTACATTCCAAAACTGGGTATTAGTTTTGGGTACTCACATTATTGTCTCTTTTTCTACGTGGATATTAGGCAATTGGCATCCAAAAGAAATAGCTCATTTTTATTCAGTCGCCAATTGTGTTCTCTATAGTTTTTCTATGTTGATTTCAATTCCGGTACACACCAAGCCTCGAAGTAATCATCCAAGAATAATGTTCATAGTGTGGGTTATATTTTGTCTAAATTTGACAGCTCTGTATCGAAGCGTTCTGGTAAAGTTTTTACTCAGTCCAATTTATGAAGAGCAAATCAAAACTTCAGATGAAATGATAGAAAATAAGTTGAGCATCTTTTATTTACCTAGTCATGGTTTATTTTATCCACCAAACGGTGATAAATACCAAAAGAAACTTTACATGAAGGTTTAGGATGCACTTATGCTGATGAATGTCTGGAACATATTGCAGTATACAGCAATGCAAGTTCTGCGGTTCCTAGATCATATTTGCAATATAAAGAAAATTCCTACATGGACCCTGATGGACAACCGTTACTTTATTGGTTTAAAAAAGATTTTATTTATTTTCTAATTCATCCATTCTTTCGTAGAGATTTTCCTCAATGGACAAAAGTGATTATTTTAAAACACAAATAATACAGACTGAATTTTTATTTCGACGGGAAAGAGAACTCACGAATATATTTACCAAGTCATTACAATCTTCAGCAGGGCAAAGAAGAGAAAAAAAAATATCTTTAAGTGCTCTAAAGGCGGCGTTCGTAATTCATATGGTCGGAATTTTGCAGAGCCGGAACTAGGGCGTGACGAAGGTGGCCCCTGCCACGGGCGCCGACTCCTAGGGGGTGCAAATTTCTAAGAGTCGCATTAAGCAAATCATTCAAATTCAAGTTTAAAAAATGTTTTATGACGGGATTTGGGTCAGAAAGCTTATACCTTTATACTACCTGCTACCCATCTCATCTTAAAGTCAACTATAAAATTTTATTTGGTTTTATATTGGTTATTGGAGATGTACACTGGCTCTATCAGCAAATAGTCTAGCTTCTGCATTTCGTGCATTGTGTCAGGAATGCCGAGCCACAAGAAGAATATATTTTCAACTTTTAACTTTCCATCTATTGTTCAGAATTAATTTTTTTCTGGTTTTAAACCCTTTTAAACCCAAAAGATATAGTTTTAAAAAAAAATCAGTCTGTCTGTCGG
Source organism: Dromius quadrimaculatus (assembly GCA_963989225.1). Lineage (NCBI taxonomy): Eukaryota > Metazoa > Arthropoda > Insecta > Coleoptera > Carabidae > Dromius > Dromius quadrimaculatus. Next base: position 45,682,814 of record OZ022326.1, on the reverse strand, counting down.
TTCGACTGTGTGGAAGCCCTATTACTTGAGAGCGCGTACGAAGTTTATCTCAAAAGCTAGGTTCAAGTTCGTGGATGAGCTTTTTCAGTCTGTGGTACCAAAACTTTATTGACGGAACTTTTTGTTTTTTTTTTGCGTTCATTTTAAAAACGGTATTTATCAAAGAATATAAATTGACCAGAATTGATCCTTGGATAATTTGGCACAACATTTATCCTAAATATTTTTCGCAATTATCAGCAGTGCATTTGTCAATATAAATTTTTGAATTTTTATAAGATTCGTTATCATTTTCTGAAGCAAAGAAATTATGAGAATCATAATATGAAATTGGGATTATTATCACTCATATTCTGGACATCACATGCAAACGCTCGTCAATTGTTCATTTAAATTAAGTAATTTAGCTCAATCGTGTTTGGTATCAAATTGAAGCTCTTGCAAAGATATGTAATTGTAGTGGAAGTGTCAAAGAGAATATTTAAACGATTATCAATTGTTTTTTCCACAAATTATTAAAATGATATTCAGTTTGGTATCAATTCAAAGCTCTCGGGAAGCTAAAATTAGTAGATATTAAGAATGTAGGGACAAATGTCTCCTACTTTTCAGTTGCCATACACACAGACATATCCGGCTGTACACACTTATACATGCACACACTTACATCAAATATATTATTAAAGTTATTGTAAATATTGTATATATCTTGTAAAATAATATTCTTCTATCCCTCTTTGTCATCCTTACTATTTCTATCTTTGTCCCACTTTCACAGTTCTTGTTCTGCAGCATGTTAAGACTCTTGACTTCATTTCATCCGTTTTGGAAACCTAAATCTGCAAAAACTACGGTCATATCCTAGTCACACCCCCACTTCACACATGCTTCCCTTTTAAAACATCTGTACATACTAGTGTCCGGCTATTCCTCTCTGCTCTCTCGTCTGAGAACATTCTCCGAGTAATAAATAGTTCAAGACAAATACGCGCGCTTTCTCATTGACATCACCCGAATCACCCACAAGAATGGATATTAATTAGTGGAATTCACGTTACCATCTTTGAATTACACTTTCGGCGCTCAGAAGTTAAAACTGTATGTTCCAATGAACTGAAGACTCCGAAAATCTAGAAAAGGACTATTTATTTTCAAAAATACTTATTTTATGTAGGACTAAAATATAACTGCCATCTGTCACTTTAACATTGACAGTTATCCTTTTGACGATGACAGCTGTTACTTTGACAATGACAGATGTCACTTTGACAATGACAGATGTCACTTTGACAATGACAGCTGCCACTTTGAAATATGCAATTAATTTATGCGACACTCTAAATTTCTGAAACAGTGATGAAACTGGCCGGGAAATTTTTAGTCAAGGAAGTAATTGTGGTCACAGCAGATTTTCTTGCATGATGACATCGATTTTTGATTCATATATAGATATTAAGATGTTAGCAATATTTAATGCACCTGATTGATTATAATTTGGTTTTTATTAGGTCACCACTTGGTTTGAAGAATATAATAATAATAATAGTACCTAATTCATTCATTCAATAAAAATGATCGTAATTTTAGGGCGTTTGCCATGAAGTTGTATGAATTATATGCTTGTTTTTCATCAAAAATGTTGAAACATTGATAGAATGTTTCTTCTTCTATATTCAACCAATGTTTTCTCAAGTTATCATACATTGGACAGTAGCATAGAATGTGTTTTATATCTTCTAATTCTTGCAAATTACACAGCGAGCATAATTCGTTTGGATTAAATTTATATACAATATTATTAATAACTATTCTCACCATAATTTTGTTACAAGCTCTAATCTGAGCTACAGCTCTGCAAATATTAATATTTAAGGTAAGGTGAGGTTGTGGTTTATTGTTTATTTACAATTTCTTGAAGATTACGCAGTAACTTCCACTATTAGCTTTACTCAAATCAGACTCTCTAATTTTCTTTTCGTACTCGCTGGCTATAAGACCAATACTACTTTTTAGTAGTGTTGCATCTTCTGTGTCAAGAATGTCATTATATCCAATATTTGTGAACTGTAACTTAATTTGCGAAACCCAGTTATATTTCATTTTGTTACTAGATTGCTTATCTAATTTGCTCAATCTTCTGAAACACATTTTTGGATATCTGTCTTCTGGCATGTTCCATAATTTTATAACCCAATCGATTACAAGTTTCAGTACTTCAATTGCGATCTCTGTAATTCCTGTCTCAAGGCGGACGACATAGTTTGGCGTGCTTTTAGGTAAGAATAACAGTCTTTTAAAAAATGTTAGTTGGGCTCTTTCAATTTCTTACATATATCCTACACCCCAAATTTGTGAACCGTATAAAAGAGTACTAGCTACTATAGATTCTAATAATAAATTCAGTTTTGCTCTTCCAATCACTGGATTTGATGGCTGCCAAGGTAATTAAGATGAAACATCACCCGGAAATACTAGCTGTCTCTGTCTAGTCTAATCTTGTTTTGGAGTAAGTTAGGCTTATGGAAGGTCAGTGATTACGGCGGGATACACAAGAATTCAAATTTGACATTTCAGAAGAAAAACATTTTATAGAGAAATTTACTAAAATTAATGCTTGCATACAAAATATTTTTTCGAAAGCATAAGTTTTAATAGAATTATTTATAATGAGAATATGAAATTATGATATAAAAATGTCCCAAAATTCACGCAAGAACTAATTTTGATAGCAACATGTTCAAATAAAAAATTATGAGTTTTTTATTGAATCATAAAGTATAAAGTAAAGTAAAGGGTTATCTAATTTTGATAGAAAACTGGTTTTAAATTGGAAATTGTGATTTTTTTATTGAACCGTAAAGTATACAGTACAAGGATTATGTATGAAATATTATATGGAGCAAATGATCTCCACGACTTTGTTGGCACATACAGGCTCTTGATTATCATGTCGCGATAGCGAGCACGATTAAATGTTTTTGCCCGATCAGCTATTTCTTCGTAGAAAAATGGCTCGATGATGCCTCTTACCCAAAATTTGCACCAAACAGTGACACGTTGTGAATGCATTTTTTTCTCAACAATCACTCGTGGATTTTCTGGATCCCAAATGCGACAATTTTCACTACAGTTGATTTCAGTTGAAAACGGCCCAAAGGCGTAAATGCGAGCACAATTCATTCACAGTAAATGCAGGATATTAAACAAGCTGTCTAAAAATGAATTGAAGAAATAAAAGCAACAAATATATTCACATATTACCTGAATAAATACAAATTGGAATCTTCGAGCTGCACAAATCTATTCATGATAATTGATGAACGACTGACAAATGATATTTTAGAACAATCGTGAATAATGATAGAACATTGTTATTATGAACAATATTATGATTCTACCATCCATACATTTTTCATTTTATATATTGTGAACTTTGTAAAATCATTACAGTTTGGTTGACCATATGTTTTTACTCTCAACTTACTTGGCTCGCCTTAAAGGCATATTTCTAAGAGGCATACTTCTTGCTTTTTGTGAGTCTACTATTTCTGGAGCAACTTCTGTATCATAAAATTTTCTCAATTTTGGAATCATTGCTCCTACAAAATCTTCATCCTTTTTAATTGTCTCCACATTTATACCTTTCGTTGTCCATATAACAAAATCACATTCTCTTCTCTTAGTTATGAACATTTTACCTTATATTTGATGATAGTAATTGTGTTTTTTTTTCTAGATGCAATTGACCATCTTGTAATACTGAAAAAAAAATTTTAATTTTTAAACTAGCTTCTTCAGGTGATAAATGTCTTGCTGCAAATGGACATTTTACTCCAATTAGCTTTTCTCTTCCAACTAAACTGTCAGGAGCTGCAGTCAAAAAACCTAAATTATCTTCCAAACAGACAAACAAACCACAATGTGCAACTGTAACACCTATTACATTTTCATAGTTGTGTATTGCTATTTGCTCATGATTCTTACCCTATTTCGTAGCACTAGTAGATAGATTTCGAACATATAGTATGTTTTCTACTAAGGGTCCGGCAGGCAGTTTTCGCTTACAGACTAGACCAAAATTTGAAGCTGTTAGTCTATGCTTTCTTTGAAGTATTTACCCTTGATGTATCCACTAAGAAATTAATACATGTAATTTATTTCAAGGTGAATATCTCGGGCCTTAGAGCAATGCAGATTCGGATCAAGTATTATTATTTGTAGAATGACAGATCCCAATAATAATTGATGGACATAAATAACATATTTTGTCGCTCTATACAACTTGGGAAATATGATATTGACAACTTGAAGTTATCATCTTTAAACTTCCAGCTAGAGTAATATTCAGAAATCTGAAGGAGATAAGTTTTACAAAATTAGATTTGAAGATTGATTTTCAATGTATTTCTGCAATGAACTTACTGTAACATTGTAAGTCATATTTGTCAAATATCCTGAAATCCGAACCATTCTTCCTACTAGTATGACAAGATCGGTAAACCAACAGTTTAAATCAATTTTTCCGGTTCTTGAAAGATTGATATTTAAATATGTGAAGCCGAATACAGTACCAAAATATCATATACATAGATAACATTTCATCAAACACAGCCAGAAGCAGAAATTCAAAATGGTTTTTGTAACTAAAATCAGCCATAGGCTATTTATCCTCTTATAAATAAAAACATGATAAAATCAATCTAGGTAGGTTAACAAGCTTTGACATTTGTCATGTAATAAATACAAAACTTGGATACTAGATAGCGCCACAGAACAAATCAACTAGTAAAGATTCACATTCAAACTACTAAGAGAAGTAGAAAAGAAATTGAAAAATATTCTTCTAAATTATTATTTTGAAATATACAGCCGCTGAAACTCCAGGAAATATCGTAAAATATTGCTCATAATTTTTAGATATGATAAATATATTTCTTTTTGTTTATTTGACGGTTCTTCATAACAAAATCTATGATTTGAACAAAAAAAATTGATTTCTCGAAAAGGAATCTCACGACTCTCAAAAAAATATATTATCTCCAAGAAATATTTGGCCATGACATATAGTTACTTTTGTCAAAATTAAACTTGCAGAGAATAAAAAAGTGTAAATGGACATTAGAGGAATACCCAAAATATTTTGAGCCCAAAATCCAGTGACCGATGTCAAAAAAACTTAATTATCCAATTATATATACTTTTTGGAAACAAGACTTTAATTTTTCTCAAACTTTCAATATAAATATTATACTTTTAGAAGTGCGCAGAAAGAGTTATAAACGGAATATTATTCAATAAAAATCAATAATTTTTGCACAGCACTCTGAAGAATAATAACATCTATAAGTCTACCAAATTTTGTTCCAAAAAACTGGATAATCTTTGAGAAATTAATATTTTTAGCACCAATTATTTCTTTTCTCGAAATTATCAAGTTCAATTTTCATAAGAATTTTTATATGATAACTGCAAGTATGGCGCCTAGTATATATATTTTTTCCAGATAAGTAGCTATCAAAATCTCTGAGATATAGGACTTGCATGCTAATTTAATACGTTAGCACTAATTTTATACCGATTTATTGCAGACATAATGAAACTTTGACAAATTATCCAATTTTCAATATACACGCCACTAAGAACTTTGTTAATTTATTATAAGAAAGTATTTATCAAACATATTGCTACAAGATTCATCAGTTCAAATTTCGCGCTAAAATAGTTCTTCTGGGTGATGTTTCACCTTAAGACAGAGCCTGTGGCTTTATTAGTCTTAGCTATTGCATTTTTTGCGGCATCTAAGAATGAAGAATAACTTGAGAAGAGAATACCCAAGTGAGTGTATGTATTATTTATTTTAATTTTCGTACCGTTATACTAAAAAGCTGTGAAATCGAATAACTTCAGATTTTGATTCGTTTACAGTTAAAATTTTTGATGTGCAATAATTCTGTAAAATATTTAGTTTTTGTTAGACATGAACTGGAGAATCAGCAAATATTATAAGGTCATCTGCACATAGTTACATTAAAATGTCGTTATGGTTATCGATGTTCAACCTCGCTGCTCCATTGTCTCAGAAAAATGTTTCAATGTCATGCAAATATAAACTAAATAAGAGTGGACTAAAAATTTCCCCTTGCAAAACTCCCTCATGAATTCTGATTTCATCTGTATATGAGTTATCTCCTAACCTTATTCTCATAAAAGATCTTTCATACAGTTGACTTGGAATTTTTATTATTTTTCCACTCAATTCATATAGTTCATTCCAAAGTAATGCATGAGGTGCAGAGTCGAAGGCTCTTTTAAAATCTATGAAAATAGCATAAACACATTAATTGGATTTGGACTGCAGCATTTAAAATGAAAATGTTATCAATGCAAGAGCGATCCTTGCGAAATCCTGATTGACATTCTGGAATTTTCTTTGTTTGATCAGTCCAGAGCACAAATCTGTAATATATTATTTGAGTGAATATTTTTAGTATGTTGTTGACTAGTGCAATTCCTCTGTAATTAATCAAGTCATTCTTGTCGCCTTTTTTATGGATCATTATCATCTTTATTTGACTCCAGCGAATAGTAACTAACTCAATTTGCAATATTTTATTAAAGAGGTATAAAATGTACAAGACCCAGTTATTTGGTAGATTTTTATAAAATTCACTACTGACTAAATCAGATCCTGGCGCTTTTCCTACTTTAAGTTTATTTAAGGATGCATATATTTCTTCAATTATATCATCATCGAGAATAGGGTGTGTATTATCAAAAGATAATCTATTATAGACAATGTAGTTTCGAGGTTAGTTATTATAGTAATTTTCCCAACAGTATTTTTCTAAAACATTTTTCTGTCAGATTTGGCTCTGTAGGCATCAATAGTTTACCAAAACACGGTGGCATTATTTGTATTCTCCCATTTTTGTAATATAGATAGTTGAGATTCATTTTTCTTTCTCTTCGTTAGGGACCTGTGTTCATTTTTAGAATTTGAATATGCATTCTTATTGCTAGCTTCAAAGTTAGATATTTTACATTTTTTATGATTATCCCTCAACTATAAAGCGCAATTTTCACATTCAGAATCAAACCAAGGTGCCTCGAAATATTATGCGGAGGATTTTCATAAGCACTTTTCTTATACATACCTAAAATATTCGCTACATATAAAACAGAGTCTAATAAGTTTTCGTTAATGTCATCCATTGAGTTATTACTTACTGTAAATCCGATATTGGGCGAAAACTCAATTAGATCCGAGTAATTTTGTAAAAAATCATTGTTCCAGTTCACATATTGTTTTTCTACCCTCGAAGTTATTCGGACTTGTTTTTGCAAAGTGACGTGAAGGGACAGTGACAATGGAAAATAGAAGGAATTACTCACACATGAATTCACTACCATGTCACTAACAATTGCACTTGTATACAGATCCCACCATACCAAGTCTATGACACTTTGGTCTAGAACGCTGCAGAAGGTGTATTGAGCAGGAGAATCACTTTTTGTTCTTCCATTGAGTGCTATGAATCCATTTTCTTCCATTAAATTCGTCAGCTCTTGCCCTTTTTTGTAGTTATAGTATCAAGTGTTCCTCGTTTCAGTTTAAATTGGTGTCAAACGGTATATTATCTTTTTTAACAATGTTGGAAAAGTTGGAAATTTCGTGAGACACTAGACCAATTAACTTTTCCTGCTTAGTTTTTATTACCTAGTGCTTCTATGATGTTGGCTCATTTCTCATGTTCAAGATGATTCTTTTCATTATATTTCCTCTCTTTTTTTTCAGTACAGCCTACTGTACTATCTTTATTTTTTTCAGCAGCTTCATATTACTAGTTGCATTTAGTTTCCACACAATTTTTAAAATTTTTTATTTTCATTGTTTTGACGACTGAAATAAGTTCCATTTCTAATTTATTCTTTCAAAATATTATATTTGTCATGAATAACCCGTTTAGGAGCATTATTTTATACAACGAAATGAATGATGGTAATTTATATTTCTGTAGTTATAAATTGCTATTTTAGTTTATCAAAACTTCAGAATAAATTATTATTCCGCTCATAGAACAAATGTGCCAATTAGGTGTGTGCAGTAATAATGTTTAATGTAGATATTATCAACTCGATTTTACATTTTGATCTTAATCATTCAGTAATAACCGAAACAGGGTTAATAGTTATTTGTTTTATTAATACAAAAAATGCATGATTTTGGGACGAGTAAAAAATATTTTTGGACCCAGAGCAGAATTTACGAGTACTTATGGAAGGAATAAAATATATCGAATTAAAGATGTAAGGAATAACCTTCGGAAGTCAAGCAAATAATTAACTTGGAAATTGTAAAAACATTTGCTCATTTGCTGTGGTAAAACACTTTGAAATTTTTATAGAATGAGAACTTTGAAATTTAGTATGACCTTTTCGAATATACCGGACGAATTTAATAAATTCTGGTCCGATTCGATTTAAAATCGATATTTCAAAGTATTTTGATAAGAATTTCATTATTGGCCATAAAAAATCAATAACCGTAGATTTATGATACAATTATTATTGAAGATGCTTTTACGAGTGCGAGTTATGAGAATTGTCACCATCCATTCCAGTGTACTTCAATCAATATTTTTCTGTCCGTGAATATTAATTTTCATTTTTATAATGAAAGCATACATTCTGCATCAAACTAATGAAAAAAAGTGATATAGAAATTTCAATTTCAATTTGGAATGTAGTAATATTTTCTCTAGCACATAGCACATATATTATCCAGTAATTCAATTTTTGAAATGGAATTTCATATAAAGGATAGAAATTGTCATAATTCATATCCCAATCAAAATATAATGTAACAATCTGCTTTCAAATTGTTTTATATAATCAAAAATATGTTCAGTTGAATAATAATAAATATATGGCTGAAAATTTTATACAGTATTGGAATCTGTATTCGATAAATAATTTAGTGAAATTAAATTTGCATACAGTTTCCACCTCACATCTCGTTTGATCTGTATTTAGGTACGTTTAACATAATAATTGCCGTAGTTTTCAATCAGGTAATAGATATTTTAATAATGCCCAACAAATATACGGAAATATTTCCTGTGTTCCATAATGAAAGACTATTTTTATACATAATATAGGAGAACTGTCTGAAAAGTATCCGATTTTGAGTTGCTGCAGGAGTATTTTCATTTCAAACACATCATATACTCATCTATAAGCCACAAATTTTTGCAATAAGGTTCGAAAAAAATATCATGTTATGTTTACATTTTACAAAGATGAATTTAAGCAAATTCAACTGGCTTGTAGATTGAAATTAGCATAAAGGAAAAGTTGTTGCGGTATAAGTTCTGCGTTTATTGGGAATTAATCTCTTGGTGCAGTTATATATATATATAGTGGCTTAACACTCCCTGAGGAGTTGCGCCGCTTCTAACGAAGCTTTCTAGATAATTTTTTTCTGGAGAGGTTCGCTCTTCATTTCAACTTTAAATATTCTTGGCTATGTTGCTTCATATTTCCCTGTTTTCTGTTTTTTATTTCCAATCTCTAATTCCCGTTAATCTTAAGTCTCATTCTACTTCTCTTATCCACGTTGATTTTAGCCTTTCCTTCCTTCTTTTGTTTCTTGGGCTTCACTGTATTATTGACTTGATTATATCTTGCTCGCTGGCTCACTATACATGCCCAAGCCATCTTATCCTTTGTTGTTTTATTATTTTTACTAATTTCATCACTGTCTCTTTAATCACGAACTTTGACATCATTAGCAAAGTGAGCGTCAAGGAAAAAAGTTAATACAACAAAACTGAAATATTATAAATCAATTATAGTCATATCATTTAGCAACTGTTAGAAGCATGTCAAATGTAATGCCAACTTCTGCCCATTTCAAATGCTTTTATCAACTCCAGGTTGTCGATCCACCTAAACATGTTGATAACAGTATATCATGTACCATGTTGTACAAATGTCTTTCCAGTCACGAATTTTTTAATAATGAGCGATCTAAGTACTTGATACGATTGATAATTTTATAGCAAAAAAACATTCAAATGCAGAGCGACTCTCAATAACAACAACTTTTATGCAGGCAATCTGATTTTATGAACGTAGATGATTAAAAGGAGAAAAATCTGGCGCACTGCTGATAGAAGGTTGCTACAGGTATATGGCATCTACTTACTCTTTTCAGTCTTCTAAATAAATGTCAGTTGAATGACATTTCGTTCGTTACTTTCCTGCGCTAATCACAAGTCATTTCCTAAATTTCTAATCGCAAACTATTATTTTATATTTGATATTCTATTTGAGTCGTAAGACAATAGATAAATATGTTGTAAACAAAAAAAAGGAATATATTGAGTAGGTTGTCTACTACAAAATTGTAAAAAATTTTCATTTATTGCTCCTTCTGAGCACCGGATTATTGTATTCGAAAATGAATTTTTGATATGAAACTCATAAGCTTTCCAATGGAACAACAAAATTAATACGTTGTCGAATATTCTGAAGATATATATTTACGTGGCAGCTTACTTGTTTATTTTTTTTTTCAATTTGAAACATATACATCTGTTTTAATGAATATGTTTTGCATCCACAATCGATTCTGAGCATGTTTGAAGCAACTTCCCAATCTTTTGTAACCATATACGAATCTTCTTAACCAAATAATACATCAATATATAAATCGTGCTTTAGAACCTCGCATTATGTTATAGCTAATAAAAAGATTTTGTACTTTCGATCTTTCCTGTGGAAACTTGACACAGTTATAGACATTACTACTTATATGATCTGACTTGCACAATTTATTATTCAAACATGTATGTCAGTGATAAAACCAGAATAAGAAAATTAAATCCAAATTAAGCAATGCAAATTAAATCATATATCATATAAGTATTGACAAATTTGCCAAACCAGAATCATCTCTAAGTATAATATTAGCTTTGTCGATATTTGACATGAAATATAGCTTCATCAATCTATAATTCATCTTCATTCCGTCATGCATGTCATTTATTGAGGTTAATAGCATATATTTAAAATTCAAACCAGCGACAAATGACGTACTATTTTTATCTACACCTGCCATGCCTCGATAAAAAGCAAAGTTATGACTATCTGTTGATTTTTTCAGCATTATTTCTGTGAAAGCCAAATCGTTTGCTGATCGAGAAATAAGATATACTTTGAAGGCTCAAGGACAAGGTGCTGGAACATTCAATATCGGACCAACTTCGGGAATCGTGAAACTGGCGAAAAAGTTGGACTTTGAAGATCTGAGACAGCCGCATGTTTATTCGCTGATTGTGACCGCCACTGAAGATTCTGGGGGATTTTCTACATCTGTTGAGGTATAATTATAATTATTTTTAGTGCACATAGGTAGATTGATTGATATTTTCCTAAGCCGTGAGATGCGGCTGCCAGTTGTTAAGCCACGGGTACTCTTAGTTTTCGTGAAGTGTATCTATAATCTAGTAAAATTCATATCAACTTTTTGTTCGAAGATGGGATCGTTCCCACAATATTTGTATTTCAAAACCAGCATATTTGCATCAGAGTTATTCGCCGGTCAACTTTCCGTCGTCGTATCTGCCGTTTCTGTGGACACCAAATGGCGATTGGTTATTATTCAGAACGCTTTGCTGACGATCTACTGTCCATATTAACGTTAGAGTCTGTGGAGGACATTTTTCTGAATACCGTGTCTTACACTTTACCACAACTGTATTTCATAGTAATGTCTCGAATTGACTGTTTTTTAGATAAATGCATCGAATAATGGAATATTGTAATTTGAGAATAATGTAAATCATTCTTATAAGACTGCATTTAATTCAACAACTGTTCTTCATGATCATTTCCTGGTAATAATACTTAGCTTCAGTGTATAAATTAATTCTATTTAATGGCGTGAAACTACAAGAGATATTCTTGAACCACGGAAGTAGATCTAAAACTAACGTTTGCTGTTGAATACCGTACAATATATTTCCGTTTAACTGAATGAACGCACATTATAATGTTATGGGAATTGTCGTACATTTAATTATTGTATTTCATGTGAAACACAAACTGACGTAATTCTATTTATGGTGCGTTCGGCTATATGATTCCAATGGAGTTAGAGTGGAGCATAGAGCGTTGTCACGTGACCAAAGAGTTTGAGGAGTAAACTTGTGAGCGTTCGGTTCGTAGAGGAGTGAAGTGAAATGTCAGTTGACTGTTTTAAGGTTAGTAATAAATTATTATTTTTCTTCATATATTATAAATTCATATAATAATGTAATTTGTAGGTTGAAGTCTATTTTCATGGTAGCTTTCCTACGATTTTTTTAGTATAGATATGGCTTATATGAATTTAATCGTTCGAGTAATCACAGAACGGGGCAAAAAATATGTTTTTTGATGATTCTTCAGGCGAAGAAACAGAGAGTATTGTAGAAAAAGTTGGAAACTTTGCAGAAAATACAGTTCCTAGCATGTCTGGTAAGCAGTTCCAGCAACACTTTAAAATGTGTCCTGATACATTTGAAGATCTGTTGAGAAAATTATACACAGTTTCATTAGAACATAGTGGCTTTCCTAAAACGGAATTGGGAAAGGAGTTAATGATAACTGTTTGGTACTTGGGCAACCTAGAGAGTTTTCGGTTAGAAAATACCTCGATATTTATTAGATAAGTAACTTATTCCTATGAAATATTTACAGCACACTAGCTAATCGTTTTGGAGTAGCAAAATCTACATGCTGGGACATATTAAGAAGAACATGTGAATTATTACTTAAAGTTAATGTGATGTATTTGTCAAATAAATAATATTAAAATATAGATTAAATTGAACGCACTAGCAAGTGCTGCCACCAGTCATAATTGTTGGTAACAAGAGTGGAGATTATTGTATCATATATCATGTAATGGCGGCGAAGAAGAACAAACCTGTATAGAATTATATTTAATTTTGTAAAACCTAAAGATATTATAATAAATGATATTATAAGAAGAAGTATGGATTATTTATAAAGTGACCCAGCAAAATATCAAGTGAAAATATATTACATTTTGGCGACGAGGAAAAAATTAGAGTACCACGTGGTTCAAAAAAGAAAGGTTTATGTGAAAAGCTAGTGTATAAATTGCAGAGAAAAGAAAATGGCTACAAAAGTGAATGTGATATATGGCAATATCGAGCAATTCTCAGAAGATGACCAATGGTCATTATGGGTCGAGCGACTCAAACATTATTTCGATGCCAATGACATAACAGATACAAAGAAAAAATTTTCGATTTTATTAACAATGATCGGCAAGTCAGGATATGAGTTAATTGGGAACTTATGTCAACCTGCTAAACCTAAAGAGAAGAGTCACGATCAAATTGTAAAGTTAATGCGAGATCATCTCCAACCGGCACCATGTGAAATTACAGAACGGTATAATTTCAAAAAAATGTATGCAAAGTGAAAATGAAGATATAAAAGCCTTCTGTGCAAAATTGAAAAAGTTATCAATGCATTGCAACTTTGGACCAGAATTGAATAAAAACCTTCGTGATCAATTTGTCTGCGGAGTAAGATCTAATTCTACAAGAGAAAGGCTCCTGAGAGCAGGCGCAGACTTGACGTTTGATAAAGCAGCTGAAATTGCTATTTCAATGGAAACGGCTTCCAGGGATGCGGCAGGTATGAAAGCAACTTCATCAACCGGCTCAAATTCTTTGAATTACGTTCGAAATAAGGAAAGGAACACTCGTGAAACCATGCAATCCATGCATAAACAAGAAGGTCATCCCAAAAACCGGAACTCAACGGTGAAAACAGCGTGTTATTGCTGCGGGAGAAATAACCATGTAAAATCGCAATGTAAATATCGTGAGTATTCTTGTCGAATATGCAATGTTTAAGGTCATTTGGTCTATGTTTGCACGAAAAATAAAGACAAAGCAAATCAAAATGATTATAGTAAAAAGTATGATAGCAAAAGTGTTAGAATAAATAGGGAGAAAAAAGATCAAAAATAAAATTATTTTGATGAATGTTTTGATTCAGAAAATCATTGCAATTTTGAAGATGATTTGAATTATTTCGTAGATTCTGAATTAGATAAAAAATTATTCTTGCAATCAAAAGTTGAAAATGAAATCATTAAATTTGAAATGGATACTGGTTCACCTATATCTGCAATTTCCTGTGAGTTTTATGAGAAAAAATTCAAAGATTTCAAATTACGTGCTACTGACAGGAAATTTAAGAGCTATATGAATCAGCCTATGGTTCCAATAGGAAAAATTGATGTAAATGTTAACTTCAAAGGAAAAATATACAGACTTGATTTAATGATTATGCCGAATGGATCGAATCCAATAATTGGTAGAAAATGACTTGGAGTTTTTGGAATATTAAAAGAAAATGAAATGAATAACGAATTACTGATAAATAAAATTGATGAACAAAGCTTAATTTCTAAATATGGTACTGTTTTTACTAACAAATAAGGGACATATAAAATAAAGAAAATGGAAATACATTTGAATGAGGATGCGAAACCTATTTTTAAAAAAGCCACCCCAATACCATATGCGATGCGGCCTAAAGTAGATATTGAACTCGATAGATTAGTAAATGAAGGAATTTTAACTCCTGTTGAAAGTGATGAGTGGGTTACTCCAATCGTAATTGCACATAAGAAAAACGGTCAAATTCGTTTATGTGGAAACTATAAAGTTACTGTAAACAAATACATAAAAGTTGACAGGCATCCAATTCCACGTATACATGATATGTTTGCTCAAATGAAAGGATGTGCGATTCAAACAAAACTTGATTTTTCGCAAGCATATCATCAAATTGAGCCAACAGATAAATCAAGAGAATTATTAACAATAAATGCTCATCGCGGGTTATTTCAATAAAAACGTGTTCCATTTGGACCTTCTTCAGTACCGGGTTGGTTCCAACGGGAAATGGAAAAATTATTTGGTGACATTGAAGGGGTAAATGTATTTTTTGATGACGTTCGCGTTAGCGGTAAGGATGAAAGGGAACATGATGCTCGTTTAATAACTGTTTTGGATAGAATAAAAAGCGCTGGGTTAACCCTATGTTGGGAAAAATGCGAATTCAGTAAAACGCGATTAAAATTTTTATGATTTGAAATTGATTCAAAAGGTATTCATGTATCCGAAGAAAAAATTAAAGCTATTACAGAAATGGCGCAACCTACTAATGTAAAAGAACTGCAATCATTCCTAGGAATGATTAATCAATATTCAAAGTTTATAAAGGGTTATGCTAGGATAATGAATCCCTTGTATGAGCTACTTAAAAAACATGTAAAGTGGAACTGGTCAGATGCTTGTGAAGATGCTTTTAGAAATGCAAAAAAATGTTTAAAATCGTATGATGTTTTAATGTATGATGATACACAATTTCCTGTAAAATTGACTTGCGATGCCTCGCCTACGGGTATAGGCGCAGTTATTTCACATGTACTAAAAAATAAATCTGAAAAACCAATTGCTAATGCTTCAAGGGTTTTAAGCCCTGCCGAAAAGAATTATTCACAAATTGATAAAGAGGCACTCTCATTAATTTATGGTGTGAAATATTTTCACCAATACTTATTTGGTAGAAAGTTCATTTTAGAAACAGACCACAAACCGCTAATATACATCTTTGGCGATAGAAAGGGTATCCCTCAGATGTCTGCGAGCCGAGTTCAAAGATGGGCTGTAATATTAATGAATTATGATTACGAAATAAAACATGTTAAAGGCGCTCAAAACTGTAGTGCAGATTGTTTATCTAGATTAATCCCAAAAAATTTGAAGCGCGAAAATGTTGCGAATTTTGAAGAATTTAATTATTTAAATAACTTTGGATGGAAACAGATTAATCGACTTTTGTATAATAAATTAACTCAAAATACTAAACACTTTTTTCGAGCATAAAGAAATACACAAATACACTCGAGAAGTCAAGAGCAGGAATGAAAGGTCCCTGATAGACTATATAATCACTAATAAGTCACAGAAGAAGAACGTAAACGATGTAAAAGTTAAGAGAGGTAATGAAATTGGAAGTGATCACTTTCTATTGGTAGCAAAAATCAAAACTGAAGAAATAGTTGAACGAGGACAAAATATAAATAGAAGCGAAACAAGGATAGAGAAACTCAGAGTAGATAGACTAAAAAATACAGAAATAAGAGAGATATACCAAGATGTAATAACTAAATTGATACAGAGTTCACAATTGCCAACGACGGACAACGTAGAAGAATTTTGGGCTGTTTTTAAATACATAATAAATGAAGCAACAAAACAAGCTTGCGGCATAATTAAAAACACAAAAAACAACAGACAAACACACTGGTGGAATGAAAAAGTTAAAGAAGAAGTAAAGAAGAAGAAACAGAAATGGGAAATCTACCTACCAACAAAGAAGGGAGAAGATTATGAAAGTTATAAGAAACAAAGAATAAAAGTAAAACAAGTCATTAAACAAGCCAAGACAAAAGCGTGGGAAGAATTCGGGAACACCTTAGAAGAAAATTTTAAGGAAAATCAAAAACTATTTTATAGAACACTCAAAACATGTGAAACAAAGAAACAAATACAATTGAAACAAGTAAAAGACAAACAGGGAAATATAATAAGAGAAGAAAAGCAAATAATGGAAAGGTGGAAAGAACATTTCAAGGAACTATTAAAGGAAGATCAGAATACGAATAATAGAGTACACCAAAGATGGACTAATAGTATTACAAGCAGCACAGAAGATATTAGCATGGAGGAAGTGAAAACAGTACTTAAAAAACTAAGAAATGGTAAAGCACCGGGACACAACATGATGAAAGCAGGACAACTGAAGTACATGGGGGAAGAAGGAGAACAAATGTTACTAAATATGCTGAATAAAGTATGGAAAACAAAAGAAATTCCGAATGATTGGGAAAAAGCAGTTATATTTCCCATACATAAGAAAGGAGATACTAGAAATTGTAATAATTATAGGGGAATATCCCTTCTTTGTGCAATGGCAAAAATTTATGAAGCAATATTGGAAAATAAACTTAGACAAGAAATAGAATCAAAACTAGAGACAACACAAAGTGGCTTCAGGAAGGGACATTCAACGCACGACCACATTTTTACTATTAAGACACTTATGGAAAAAACATTACAACAAGATGGTAAACTTTTCATCACATTTGTCGATCTAGAAAAAGCGTTCGATAAGGTACCAAGAAATCAGTTGTGGGAGATACTAAGGGATAGAGAGGTAGATGACGACCTGATTGATGCAATCAAAAGTATATACCAGAACACAACAAATTATGTAAGAACCGGTAGCAAAACCTCGGAAGAATTTATCACTACACAGGGACTAAGACAAGGAGGAGCCTTAAGCCCTTTACTGTTTATTATATTTCTAGATACCATCCAAAAAAGAGTTAAAAACGAAATAAAAAAAGTAGAAATTGGATATTACAATCTAGCAGTCACATCAGTATCAGAGTGTGTTTTTGCAGATGACTTGGCAATAATGGCAAATAATGAGAACAACATGCAGCATAATTTGAATGTCTGGGACAACGAACTGAAAAAGCACAAAATGAAAATAAATGCAGAAAAAACTAAGTTAATGGTAATATCAAAGGAAGATACGAAAACTAATATAACAATTGATGGAAAGGAAATAGAACAAGTTAAGGAATTTACATACTTGGGAGTGACACTAGAAAATAGAGGAGGTATGGAGCAAGAAATAAACAGAAGAATCCTTTCAGCAAATAGAAGATATTTTTCAGTAAACAAAATGATTCTGAGCAATAAACAAATATCAAAGGGAACCAAAATGACACTATATAAAGCAATATATAGACCAACGCTGATATATGGGAGCGAATCATGGACGTTAAACCAGAGAAATAAAAGCAAAATCCAAGCAGCAGAAATGAGGTTCTTAAGAAGAGTAGAGGGTATCAGCAGAATGGATAAGGTTAGGAATGAACAGATAAGAAGAAATCTAGATGTCGAAAGCATTCAAAGGACAATCGAAAAGAAACAACTAGGATGGTACGGACATTTGATAAGAATGTCGGATACAATACAAACAAAAAAGTATGGAGCACCAGAATAACCAAGAAGCGCAAAAGAGGGAGACCAGCCAAAACATGGCAAGACACAATAGAAGAAATTTTAGCAAAAAATAACATTAGCTGTAAAGAAGCAAAACGAGTAGCACAGAATAGAAAACTTTGGAAGGATTTAATAAGCAATTTGAAATAAATCAAACCGAACCATCCCGACACCCGAAAGGGTAATAGCGGATGTAAAACGATAATAATAATAAATAACTTTGAAGAGAATATTCATGTAATTAGTAGAAAACAAGTTGAATTAGAAATCGAAAAAGACGAAATTTTAAAAACAGTGCGTAATTATGTAATGAATGGTTGACCAAATAAAGTTGATAATAAATTAAACGCTTATAACGATAGAAAAAATGAGATAACCGTTGAAAATAATTGTTTACTGTGGGGTCATAGGTTAATTGTTCCAAATTCGTTAAGACAAATTCTACTTAACGATTTGCACGAAACTCATATGGGTATCGTAAGAATGAAAGCACTCGCACGTTCATATATTTGGTGGCCAAAAATTGACCAAGATATCGATGATTAGACGAAAAGATGCGAAATTTGTTTAAAAAACGCGAATAACCCTCCCAAATCTGTATTGCACGTTTGGGATTGGCCTGAAAAACCAGGTGAAAGAATTCATGTAGACTTTCTCGGTCCTATACAAAGTACAATGTATATATCAATAATAGATTCTTTTTCTAAATGGGTTGATATAAGAGAAATGAAAAATATTACAAGTACCACCACTATTGATGTTTTACGTGACTATATTTGTACATGGGGTATTCCCAAAAATATGGTATCTGATAATGGTCCAGCTTTTCGATCGGAAGAATTCGATTATTTTACTCGTAATCACGGTATTAATCATATTAAGACTCCGCCTTATCATCCTGCATCAAACGGTGCTGCCGAAAATTCAGTTAAAATATTTAAAAGTAAATTTAAATTATTGTAAGAGCAAGGATTGTCCAAAAAAGATGCTTTAGTCAAATATCTGTTTCACATAAGGTCTACACCTCATTGTACTACAGGTATAACTCCGGCTGAGTTACAGATCGGACGTAAATTTAGAACTCGTTGAGATATTTTAACTGATGATGCTCGAAATCAAGTAATTAAAAAACAAAATGATCAACAAAAATATTTCAAAGGAAATAGACAAATTGAATTTAAAGAAAATCAAGTAGTAATGGCAAAAGATTATAGTCAGAATAACTGGAAAAAATCAGTAATAACAAATAAATTAAGCCCAGTTTCTTATACTGTTGAAACAGTTGATAATATACAATGGAAGAGACATGTTGATCAACTCCGCCCTTGTAATTTAGATTTTAATATTAAAAATTCAAGTGATGATTTTATAAATTATCCACAAATCAATAAGAATAGAGAAAGTGACTATTTAAAAAAGGGGGAGGAAGGTATCATGACCAATGATCAAGAAGTTGATTCCAAAATAGATCAAAAAGAAAATCAATGTAATGAACTGAGTAACAAAAATGTAACAAATAAAACTATTGTAAATGATTCGTGTATTGATGTTAAAGAAAATAATAATGTCAAAATGAGTCCAAGTGAACCAGAGCAGACAAACATTGTATTACGTCGATCATCACGTACTCCTAAACCTAGACAAATTTCAGATTTGTAATGTCCATTGTTAAGGGGGAGGAATGTGATGTATTTGTCAAATGAATAATATTAAAATATAGATTAAATTGAACGCACTAGCAAGTGCTGCCACCAGTCATGATTGTTGGTAACAAGAGTGGAGATTATTGTATCATGTATCATGTAATGGCGGCGAAGAAGAACAAACCTGTATAGAATTATATTTAATTTTGTAAAACCTAAAGATATTATAATAAATGATATTATAAGTAGGAGTATGGATTATTTATAAAGTGACCCAGATAAATATTAACATAGAACATATGAAGTAATATATTGGCCTTCAGCTGAAAGGCAAGAAGCAATTTGTCACCACTTTGCAGGAAATGACTTTCCAGGTAAAAATAATTTATCTAGTAAATAAAATAGAGTTCAAGTTCATATTCTGTACCCACTTATCCTGAAATAAATCGACGTTTTGGCAGAATCATTGATTCTTATTGAAGAGAGAAGTACAAAATTCTAGCTTAACATTTTTCTTTGGGAATTCTGAAAGTTTTTTCAGCTTTATATAGTATTTGCAGTTTTTAATTTTATATTGTCTATAATTTTAGGTATAGTTGGGTGTATTGATGGTACACATATAAGAATTGTAGCTCCTAAAAAATATCATACATCATATATCAACCGAAAAAGCTACCATTCTGTATTGCTTCAAGGGGTATGTGATCACAGATTATTATTTACTGATGTTTATGCAGGAGAGGCAGGATCTATACATGATGTTACTTTGTACAGAAGATCTGATCTTCAAACAAATATTCAAATCGTCGAAAAAATTTAATTACGTACTTAATAAATCAAGAGTCAAGATTGAAAATGCGTTTGGGGATAAAAGGAAGATTTCGAAAATTAAAATTTATAGAAACTGTTAGGCTAGATCTTATCGCTCTCTTGATAGTTTCTGCATGCATATTACATAACATATGTTTATTGAATGGAGATTTGCTGGGAGGAATTATTAATGTAGGAGATGAATTCCAAGAAATTGTAAATAATAATCTTAATGATTTACTCGATATCAATGAAGAACAAGAACGATATGCAGCTAATAATAAGAGAAATAATATTATGAATAATTTACCTATAATTAAAATGTAATCATTTTTATTTATTACAAAGATATGAAACAGAATTGTATCATGTATATTAATAAAATATTTCGAAGAAACTAATTTAAATTTCTGATATTATGATGAAAATATTCCCATTTGGTAAATTTTGTTTATCAAAAAATGCAAAAAAAAAAGTCAATACTGGATGTGTTCAATCTATACGATATAAATTATTAGTGTGTGATGTGTAGAAGTTCAATTGTTTCACATTTAGTACATTCGAAAGATCGGTAATCTGTAACGGTACATTCATTATTTTAATTTATATTATACTTGAAACATTAATGTAATAAATACCTCGTTTCAAATGTCGATATTGTCGATTTTTGGACTTCACTTAATAATGATAAATGTTAAAAAAAAAAAAACATCCATGAATATTACCATTAAAATAAAAT
The DNA here is from genome assembly GCA_963989225.1 of Dromius quadrimaculatus. Classification (NCBI taxonomy): domain Eukaryota; kingdom Metazoa; phylum Arthropoda; class Insecta; order Coleoptera; family Carabidae; genus Dromius; species Dromius quadrimaculatus. The sequence goes on along the minus strand of OZ022326.1, from coordinate 45,661,446 downwards.
TCTATTTCTTCCAGAACTTTTCAGTAGTATTAATTTTTGTTAGGTTGAATCGCTTTGATCATTTCTTTAAAGAGATCATTGAATCGATCTAATCTTCTTATTTTTTCTTGATGCCTCTTGTTCACCTCACTTTCGCGCTGTTTTCGTTTTCTTTGGAATGAGCTCTGGAATGAATTTTCACTAGTATCTTCTGATTCTCACAACTTTTTTTCTTAAGACCTGCTAAACTACTGCACGTAGCTTCAGGAACAATTTCAGGTTTTTTGTACATAAATTTATGAATTAGATCATAATATTCCCAATATCGTCTGTTTTTGCCGGATGTATTATTATGCAGAAGTATACTTTTATATGTTCATTTCAAGGCCTTCCATTTTGTTTCCACTTGTTTCGCATTGATCTCTTTGTGAAATGCTGAACTACACTGTTGTGCTATTTTAGCCCATACATTTTTTTTTAAACCATTTTCGAATTCATTTTGCGTATTCTCAACAGTATTTATTAAAAATATTGTTTATTCTTTAGTCCAAATCTTCTTTTCTATATCTCCCTCTTCGATGTGTTGAATCGACTCTCCTACATCTGGTACAAAAATACCCAACACGGATTTGACGTCCTCCGTTAATGGCACCCACATTACTTCTTGAGCTAAATTTCAATAAATATATGTAAGTATAAATTATTTGAAAAGAAGCAGATGTGAGAACTTACTTTGTTTATTTTCCAGCAAAATATTGTTATTGGAAATGAGTGGCCTGTCTTCGTTATATATGATTGTATGAGTCTCAAGACACAATTTCTCAATATTTATGCAATTAGCCATTCTAAAATACAATATGAATACTTTTGACAGTAACAAAAACAAGAGCACGTAACCTTACTGTTCTTAATACTCGAAAAATATCGCAATACGCATGCGCGCACTTTTGGTTGTAAACGAAATGATGGTGTAAATGGAGTTTACTCTTTTAACTCCATTTTACGAAGTCAAACGACCAAGGAGTGAGATCTGTTTACTCCAAGGTACCTACCCGAACGACAACAGGATCATTTAGAGTCAAAAGAGTGAAAAGAGCTGAATAGCCGAACGCACCATTACAGTTGACGATTCGAGTGACGGATGTAAACGATAATGCATCCAAATTTGAATTATCTGATTATCAAGCGCACAACGTTGATGAGGACATTCCTTTGGGCACTAGCATACTAAAAGTAAAGGCCATGGACAGCGATAGCGGGGCTAATGCAGAAATTGAGTATTCGGTCTCTGATGATCATTTTAGCGTGGACTCCAGCGGAATTATAACAAACAATAAACAAATAGATGCTGATAACAATAATGCTTATTATGAATTTCATGTCACTGCAAAAGATAAGGGTGAACCATCAAAAAGTGGACAAGCAACTGTCCGAATCTATACTAAAAACAAGAACGACGAAGAACCAAAATTTTCGCAGCAAGTTTACACTCCAAACGTGGATGAAAACGCCGGCCCGAACACTTTGGTTACCACTGTAGTTGCTAGTGACAAGGACGGTGATAATGTCAGGTTTGGCTTCGTCGGAGGGGGTACAAGTTCCGGACAGTTCGTAATTGAAGAAATAACTGGAGTAATTCGATTGCATGGCAAATCAATCTCACTAGATCGAGATAATTACGAATTAAACGTAACTGCCATGGATGATGGAGCTTGCTGTGTGAACGGAGACACCACAATCCATACGAGCACTGCAGTAGTTGTAGTTTGCATAACTGATGTGAACGATAAGAAACCCATGTTCAAGAATTGTGGCACTTACTACTCGAAAGTGGAGGAAGGCGCTCCAAACGGTTCACCGGTTATTAAAGTCCAAGCTACGGATGAAGATAAGGGCGTGAATGGTCATACAAGCTTTTGTTGTTTTCAATCGGAAACTTTCTCACACGCATCGAAGCAATAATTTAAACATTCTCCCCAATATTAGTGTTCCAATTTATAAATCTATAAGTCTTATAAATTCAACAAATTGATATTTATCAACAAGTTGATGCATTTCAATCAGTTTCTCATAGATTTATAGATCTGTCAGACTTATGGATTTGCATAGAATTACAACATGTTGTTTCCAAAATTGAGCTTCCATTCAACCGTTTACCTGAATCTCTTCCAAAAAGATTGCGAATCGTTTAAATTTATTGTGAAAATCTTGGTTGTTCTTGCTGCGACCATTTTACGATTGATCTAATGATTCATCTGAACAAATAATGAGCCTCGTTAATATTGCTTGATGTATTTCACATTTTGACACAAGATTGTTGAACCCTAATCGAAGAATTTGAATCTGTTTCGATATTTACTTCTGTACGTACTCTTTTTCGTTTCATAGTATGAGCTACATTAAACAACGTGAACAAGGTGCGGAATCGATCTATCATTCACCGAGTTACTAGTATTTGTTTTGTTTTGGTATTAAATTTGGCATAGTTAAATGACAAACATTTGTGAACAAAAATAATCCCTGACTTTGGATACATGACAGCCAGAGCTTGTTACGATCAGAAGTTCAATCGCAGCAAGTGGTTGACAACTTCTCGGATACTGCGGACTATTAAATTCGTAATTCAAAATTTCGTGGACCATGAACTAAGTGACAGTAATATATAGGTATCAAAATCTAGTGCGACATTTGCTGCTTCTCGTTTAAAATTATTTAATCAATCCTTGGTTCCAATGATTTCACCGCAATACGTGAAAAAGCTTCTATTTTAAGCCGAGAGCAATATTTTATTCCAGTAGCTTTTGCAGTTGAGAAAATTGAGAATTTAGATTATATCCAAATTTCTTAGCAGATCATCAAAATTATGCCGCGGACCACTGGTTGCCGACCGCTCTTCTCTGCTGGCAATAAAGCATATATATCGCTTTCAAAATATTTTTTTGCACAATTGGGCGTTTTCATGTGTTTACCGGCCCTCTATTTGAGGTGGTACGTCGATTTCACCAGCAGACTGTGTTTACTATGGTTATGCTGACTTATCGCCCATGGACAAAGACGGTAAGTAAAAAATTGTGAATTTTTACAAAAAAAAAATTCATATATTTATCTTTATTTGTGATTCAATATTCAAAATAGAATGTCAAACTTGACAGCTCAGAGCTGACAGCGAATAGACCATAATCAGTAGTAATTTAATCTAAAGAAGAAAATTTGGACCCATATTTTGGATCTTGGCAATCGTGCAAAAAATTTTGTGAGCATTACGGTCAATAAGTACAGTACCGATTTCGTATAATATTTGGAAACCTCGCCAAGGTTCGGCCTTCAAACTATTATTCTCAATCGGTAAACTGTACTTACTGACCTTAATACTTGAATAAATATAATTCACAAAACCAATTTCTATTCTCTTAGCCACATCCTTTCCAGTATTACAATTTTAATCAAATTTTATCTGGCTATCCAAACATTTAAGAAAAGAATGGAAGAAGCGTAGTCAAGATCAACTCCGTAGATTATACATGAAAACGTCGGGTTGAATCATAACAAGTGTTTCGTATCAATATGTAATTTTATATGGTTACAGATGCTGTCGTAGGTCTCGCATTTGCTCGGCACTAGAGTCTGTAGGTTTTTCAAATTCTTTTTGGTGCGAGCTTTTCTCTGATTTGCATTTTCTATAATTCCGCGCATATTCACGAATCATATCATCTTGATTTTTTCTGCAATTTTCAATTTAATACCGATTCTTACATATTTTACATAGATTTATAATTTTACACAACGCTAATTCACAACGATCACAAGCAGGTGCCTATATCCGTCCGATGACGTCACAGGCAAAACAAGTACTACACAACAAATACGTACATGCTGTATGCATTATGACCTCAACCGTTGTTATTGCAATATCAGTCTCGTAGTTATTAGCGATTGGGATCTAACGGTATTTTTTAACGCAAGAAAGTTTGACCGGTTATTTCGAGCGAATTGTATGTCACAAGCGTTTCTAAAAAATATATATTTGGATGAAATTTGAGGTGAAAGATTGCGTGAACATCCAGGCTCAGTTGCATAAAGTATCGTTAACATCTTAACCCAATTTCCGAATGACTTTTCTTCAAAAAGGAAAACTGATTCAATTCTAAGTTGTATAATTTTTATGAAATCATTTATGAAAATATCAGTATTCGCATCAAAATGTCAGAAAGTAAAATAAGGCACACGTAATCAAATATTTGACAATGTGCTGAATTCAGCTCTCTTTGTTTGCTTAATAATATTCACTTATTACTATGAAGATGTCCTCTTCCTTTTTTGTACTCATTTATTCAAACATACTTCCTCTTTATGGTATTTTATTAAATCTTTACCTACTGGACCCCAGTATTAAAATAGATTGTTGCTTTGATGCGGCGGAAAGAATAAAATGTGTTTGTATGAATAAGATTATAAACGTGAATGAAGCAAAAGAGATGTGTTTGTCAGAAGAATGATTCCTGGTTTTATTCTTAATGAGGTGCCAACCTGATTTTAAGAAGGCAGTATTCAGTAAATATATTTTTCTGCATCCGAGTTGGGCATTCTACCTGAGATAATCCTTTACAACCGAAAGGGTAGGCGTAATAAGCTCTTCTAGTTGGGCATTTCTCCACCTGTATTTTTCTGTATATAAGAAGTGAGTTCGAACTGCTTTTATTTGTATTCCATCAAATTTCAATAATCATACGAAACTTTAAAGTTATGATACTATTAATTCCTTTCAAACACCAAACGAATCAGCTTGGATGGTTTTTCGGTGAGGTCGGTGACTGCTTTTCTTTCGACAATATTACTTAGCGCCTGCCATTCAATGTTTAATTCTTCTTCATGATTATGAACCAAGTCACTGTTTATTATTTTAAACTCGCGATTTGTATATACTTTAGCGGTACATCGATAATTTTTATTTGTACAACACCATTTCATTCTGTCGTTTGTTGTCGAAGATACGCAAAATTTAAAATTGTCAATAATTAGCAATTCCTTTCCCTTTTCACCAACTATGCGATTTATTTCCATGATCACTGAATATTGAATAACTGAAACGCAAATATTATATTTTCTTGACTTTCATTTGTTGATGAAAGCAAAGCTACCAATTTGAATGCAATTTTTTCTAGAACTTTTTAACTCTTGAAGTTATACATACAAATAGGGAAATGACCAAAGAGTACATAGTATTAGGAGTAGGCGAATGTTATGGAGAATGTAAAATGTATAAATATTTTGCAAACATTATAATCATACAGATATGGAGGCGGATAGGTACTTGACACAGGTAATTCCGATATCTGCATTGTAAGGGATTAAAATGCCCAACTGGAATACTCAGATTAAGGTACCCTTTACCGAATGCCCAACTAGACTGCAGCGATATACTTTACAAATGCTGCAATCTTGTGAGCATTTATAAATTATCAATTGAATACAAATGTTTGAAGTAAATTACATTCGAGTGAAAGGCTAATTTTTTTATAATAAATAAGTTTGAAGCCCAAAGTTTTAGGAGGAGCACTTTAATAGCTTCACACAAAATCACTTTGAAATCAAAAATACAGATGTGTTCATAAAAATAGAAACTTCTCCTCTAAAATGACATCAAGTCTTCTGATTTAGTAAAATTTGAATCACTAAACTGGACGAATTCATGAATGATAATAATTGATGAAAGATCAACAATTAACGCAACTCAAAAAAAAACAAGTATGATTTTTTTGCTAAGGTTAGCATTTCGGCTATTCAAAAATCTTGTATCGTAGCCTTTATATCAGACCACGGATTGTTCCTAATGTGAATAGACTAGTTTTATATAACGTAATTAATGCCGGCGATTCCCAACTCGGCACATTTACAGGTAGTCTCTGCTAATGACTCCCCAACTCGGCACATACGAGTATCTCAGGTACCTGCAGTGATACCCAACTCGGCACACTTGCAGGTAGTCTCTGTTTTTGATTAGAACAAAATCAATTTTATAGTTTCGTTTTATAATCATACAAAATTTGACACACAATAATACAAAATCAAAAAATAAGTAGGTTGCATCATACAATCAAAATAATAATTTCAGCGTGATCGTGGATTAACCTTTCTGTCGTTATTACTCGATCTCTGGACTCGCTCATAATATGGAAAAATGCTTTGCACTTTCGATTAACACACCGCTACTTCACTTCACCAGATGAAAATTTTCGATTTGATTTACTGAATTTATGCTGCTCTACAATCAGTAGTGTTTTTCCAAGTTGGCTAGTTATCTCGCAAATTGATTCCTTTCATGTTGTTGATTGAAATTTTAGATTGATAATAGATAGCTACTAAACAAAACATTTTAATTTATATTTTCTTAGGTGTTGAGCCGATAATAGGGATGGGTTTTTCTGCTAACACATGTTTAAGATGTGCCGAGCTGGTCATAAGGATCATCACCAACCCTTGACTGATGTCCCATCGGGAGATTAAATGTGCCGAGTTGGGGTGTGCCCCATGTATGACTATTTTGAACGATTGTCACAGTATGAAAGTGAAACGTGGCTTTTAATCTTGTTTAATGGTGTTAAATAAAGCGTTCATTGTTAAATAGGACCTTAATTGATGGTATCAGACCTTAATTAGGTCTCAGTATGAAAAAAATAATCAATCAAAATATCAAAATTCAATAAGCACCAATAAATAGCACAAAATTTCATAATCTATATCGAAGCACCACAAAGCTAGCACAAGCTCTACAATTCAATCTAACACTAACTATTCATTAAACTTTTTTTCATTAATTCTATAGTCTATTTCTGTTCAAGGGCTCTTATGGGACTCTGATTCAAACCTTTTGATTGACTGAAATACAAACACGATTCACTCACAGTAAATTCTCGATTTATGACCGGTTTTATAAAAGACCAAGAAAATTTACTCTCAAAATAAATTTATTTTACTTATGGCCGGTTTTATAAAAGACCAAGTAAATTTACTTCAGGGAGTACCGGGAGAGATCACTTAAATGAAGGAATTTGGCGCTTAGCTACTGCCATCTAACGAGAGCGGCCGCACCTATTTTTTAATCTAATTTGAATCTTGAATCTTAGTTACCATTGAAAAAATTTGAACAAATGTCGATGTAAGTGGATAAGATTGTTTGTCAATATCAATTTATAATTTTTCCAATTTCCAGTTGTGTTTGTGTATTGATTTTGATAGTTAAGCGCTACAAAAAGTTACTAAGAAGCAAGTACCGCAAGTCAATTGTAAGTTTGTCTTCTATTTTTCTGTTCGCATGTTATAAAATATAATTATTCTAGGCGCACATCTGCTGGTTCTATTCCGCGACCTGCAGTTTTTATATCAGTACAAATACAATTATACATGACTTAGTTCGAGCACAATGATAAATATTGGGCTGAGTTATTTTCTGGACTTCACAAATACCTGGAGTTTCAAACAATAAATGAATAAGAAGCATTTGGGATGCATGAGCATTTGCTAGCTGCAATAATAACGTGGTGCTAGAACTGAAAATGAATATTTGTTACGGAAGATCCGCCAATTTCTCTATATCATATGAAATCAAGAAAAAGTAATACTCTTCAGTCTTGACGTTACTTTGAATTCAGGCAGTCGAAGAAAGTTCAATAGGTTCATACTCACATTGTGTCCACGCTTCTCGAAAGTGCTTAATGATTTTTTATTTTTATTTTTATTGCGAAGTTCAGAGATATTTCGGCGCTTGGCCACTAATACCTCGGTACATTAGTTTTACATAGAAATTGGTAATAATTGGTACATTATATAATATTATAAGTATTTGAATGCTTACACTAGTTGTATCTGTATGGCGGGTTTATATTTGATTATAGATATTAGTTTGTTTAAGAAAGTTCATCAAGTTTTCAATATTTTTATCATTGTTTGATAATGCGTCTTTGAGTGTTGGTGGTATTTTATGTGCTTGTCTTTCGATAGAGTATCTGTTGCAGTTTATGATGATGTGTTCAACTGTGTTTGGTGTGTTGCACGTGTCACACATTTCTGGGGTAGTCTTTGATAGTAGATAGCTGTGTGTTAAGCGGGTGTGTCCGATTCTGAGCCTTGTAAGGACTGTTTGGGCTTTTCTTTCCTTGGGTGTTGGCCATTTGGTGACTTCTTCTTTTATGTTCCTAAGCTTGTTGTTCTCGGTTTTCTTCCATTCATCTTGCCAGGTTTGTATTAGTTTAATTTTTATTGAGTTTTGGATGTCTTTGAGTTTTATCCACCATTTACTGCCATTTTTGCAGCTTGATCTGCTTCCTCGTTTTCTGGAATTCCAGTGTGAGATGGAATCCAGAGTATGGTCACTTCTTTATCTTGGTTATTAATGGCTTCGTGTATGTTGTCTTGAATCTCCTGGATGGTTTTATTTTTGGAGTATGGATCTGTTATATTCTGAGTGACACTTAATGAATCTGTGCATATAACAGATTTGTTTTGATTTAGTTGTTTGAGCAGTTTTGTAGTTTCTTTCAGGCTGAAACTTTCTGCTGTATATACGCTGCTTGGTTGTGGCAGATGGAATTTTAGCGTTTGATCTCCTGTGACAATACTGGCGCCAGTTTTGTTATTGATCTTGGATCCGTCGGTATAGAAGAAGCTACACTTCTGCAGATCTTCTTTGATGGCTGAGAAATAGTTGCGGTAGAGCTCTGGGAGGGTATCGTGTTTGGTGTATTTTGTGAGAGTTAGGATGATTTTGGGATGTTTTATTGTCCATGGTGGGTATATGTTGTAGGATTTCTCTTCTATGTTAGGGAATGGCATCTGAAGTTCTTGGAGATATGACAGGATATTTTTTTGTAGAGGAGTGTCGTTTTTTATTTTTGTTTTTATTTCAAATATTTTGTCAAAAGCTAGATTGTACGGGTTGCTAGATAATGATTTTTCAGTCGTCATATAGGAGGTAGAATAAAGAAAAAATTGGATATTTGTGAAGAAAAAATATTAAATACTGTAAAAATGACTTTGCTGGGACAGTAAGATGCATTTAAGTTCAAATGAAGTAAAGACAATGGAAAACGTCACTTTAGCTCCAACTATATCCGAAAAACTGAGAAATTATTTTATAAAAATACTTCGAATCTATCAATCTTTTTAATTTCATTTATTTCCTCGATTAATCACATCTCAAAACAATTTAAACTGGCTACAGTCTTGAATCAGTGATTTTCGTCCAATTTTTTTTTTAATTTTGTTATAACTCATTCTAGTCTCTATCTACTGCCTAATTATCACCATAAGTGATTCAAGATTGAATTTAAGAGACCTCAATTAGAAGAAAACTCACTAATCCAAAATTGTGGGTTAGTATGAGTTCTTTCGAGAATACGGCTACTGATTTTTATGCTCTAATAAAATAACTTCAGATTTTTTTGAACATTTGTATCCAATGTCTTCCTACTTTTTTTCACAATAGAATTTAAATACTGTGGAAAGTAATTTCAACATGAAGTATGACCTACAATTGGAAGAATTGGGGAAAAGTTAGAACATTTCTTGAAAATAGAGACAATCTAAAGTAATTTTAGCTCAAATTACCAATTTACATGACTATATAGTTGAATCAAACTTCAGGCATATGAAATTACTTTATTTAATTTAGAGTTTGTAAGATATTGAATGTATTGCAATACTGTAAAAGGTATGATCCACAGTTGGAGAAGACATTTTACAAAAATAGATTATTCAAATTCATTGATTGATAGCGTTTTTAACACAAATTTTGAATTAATTTAACAACTGCGGATTTATTTACTACAATTGGATCACACTTTATGCATAAAGTAACTTTATATTGTATCTCAAAATCTGATATTTGCACAAATATTTTGTTGTTAACATTGATTCACATGTACAAACATTTATAAAACACGTATTTTTGAAAAATTTCTCTGACTTTTCTATGTATAGTACATAACTACAAAAAACTAATTTAGATCTGAAACCATGGTTACACAGCTATCAGAGACCTCGATGGCAGCGGCCGCAGCTATGTTCATGCGCATAATTTTTAACATTGACTGATCACTCCCGGTACTCCCTGATTTACTCTCAAAATAAATTTATTCTACTCAACAAATTCTAATTTTTTTGAATTTCTTTATGACAACAGAATCATTGCTATCAAAAAATCGACTGTCATTTAACAGAGTGAATTTTATCTACTCTGGATGTAAATTACTCTGCCCTTTAAAAAAATCGGGCATTAACAAATTCTAATCGTTTTGAATTTCTTCATGACAACAGAATCATTGCTGTCAAAAAATCGACTGTCATTTAGCGCAGTAAATTTCATTTACTCTGTAAGTAAATTACTCTACACTTTATAAAACCAGGTATCAAAATTCTAAAAATGAATTTGAAAAATAAAAGCAACAAATGCATTAACATATTAGGTTCGTGGATACAAATTCAAATCTTCGAACTGCTCAAATTAATTTGAGATGATTGATGTACGACTGACTGCTGTCAGAACGATTTTTGTGCTACTGTAAAATTGTTCCGCATTTATACCAATTAAGGCTTAAACCGTAGATCCATAGGAGTCTTTGGACCGTTCTTGATTGAAATAGACTAAAGGTATATGGAGAAATTAGCAGAATTTGGAATTTCTATATTCACATGAATTTAATCCTTTGCCTGTTAATGAAGTCGGAAATTTGGGCTCAGTGCTGTAATTACAATTTTCTAGTAAATATGAGTCAGATGTAATTAGATTCGGAATTGCAAAATGCAAATGTTATTTTTCCCTAAATTCACATAACTTGCACTTGAAATTCACAAAACTTGAATTAATGGAGGTTTTTAAAGAAACTATTCTTATTCTCTGCTAATATCTTAGGAGATATATTCGATATTAAATGAAAGATGAAAGAGATACGCAAAATGGGAAGAAGAGGAAATCTCGCAGAAAATGGAAGGCTCCGTGATTCTACCTAATTTATTTGAATATTATTTTAAATGCTGAATCTACTATAATGAGCCTAGCACTAACATTCAACCTGAGAATTTCTATCTGAATACGCCTCTTTTGCCTCGTCCACATTCATAGTTTTATTCATTTGAGATTATAAAATATTATTTTTTTATTACGCAAGTTAATTCAATACATGAAGGGCGTAACAGACCACCCGATTCTAATATTCCTCCACTTTCCGCTACAGGCTGCCCAGTTTTCTTATTAGAGTAAGAGAGCTAATTAATCAATAATTGAAGTAGAGGCAATATGATTGACTTTCTATCTCTAATAAGAAATCCTGGGCGTTCTAGTGCAGAAAATAAGATGAAAATTAGGACCAGGATGGTTTGTTACACCCTGTATAAGTATGAATCCTGACCAATCGGGTGTTCAACAGATGCTCACGAAATAATTGCTGATTGAAAATAGGAAGAATTTAGATATATTTTTTGGTTCAGCTTTTTACGGTGCTGTACACTTCTTGAAGTTGTATATGAAAAATTGTACGCTTTCTGTGCGTCAGTGTATGTCAAATAATATTCTGTGTTATAGAAATATGTTGAGAACGTGAAGCAGGACGCCAGTATTGGAACGAATATCCTCCGAGTATCTGCCTCAGACGAGGATGTAGACAATAACGGTGCCATAGTATATAGTCTCACGGCTCCAAATTCTTTGGATCTTGGGTACTTCGAAATTCAGCCTGAGTCAGGATGGATCGTGTTGAAGAAGCCGCTTGATGTAAGTGTTGATAGCGACTTGCCGTTAGCGGGCGTCGCGCGTCTAATTGGATGCATGTTTATGTGTGGATGCATTAGGGTACATGTGTGCGAGAGTGCGAGTCCAGTTTCAGGCATCGCCGACTGTCCCGTGGCCGAGGGCACGACTAGGTACGACTGGAATAGCTGCTTATTTCTTCATTTCCAGCGCACATTTGTTTAAGTTGCTCTGATCTGGTTTTCTAAGCAGATCAATTGCACTGACCTCTTTACTTATATTGTTAACTCTAAGTTTGTTTGTACGGCACACCTTGCATAACATACTCTTGTACATTTGTGATTACGATTTTTTCATTGTCATTTCAATGTTTGTTTAGTTAAAACATGTACCAAGACCAGACTTTTCGACTCACACGCCTCACTTCCACGGTTCGACCGGTACAGAAGTAACAACTATAATTTTTTTCTACTCGAAGCGAGTACACAAGGTTTTTTTCAAAGTAACGATGCAGTACAAGCTCTCAGTACATGTTTTACTGCTAAACAATGTTTTGAAGTAGCAAGGAGCGTTATTTTTGAACATACAAAATGTCCTCGTTCTGCCAGGTGCTGCATCCAGTTTTTGAGTCCCGCCTAGCAGAGGATTGGCCCGTTGTTTTATACTTGGCATATTTTGGAATAGTTTTTGACAGATATTTTCATACCACTGTCCTGATAGCATTTTGACTCGTGATGATTGTATTTTTGGATGATTCTTTCAGGAGTTACGTACGATTTGTTTAACTGAGAGTAATATTGTGCTGTCTTGCACTTTGGTCACGGGGCGCCACGAGAGGCCGCTTTTTGAAACCCGGGGTGGGCAATCGGCTCTCTCTCGGCGTCGAGACATTGTGACATTTTTGAATCTGTGTATGGGGCGGCGTACGGCGCAACCGGATAACGGTTCCTCGATTTACTGAACCGAGTTATTGCAAACGTCCACCGGTTTTTGAAGGCCGTTTAACTACCTTTCTAAAACGAAGACGTGACTTTTTGCACATCCTTGCTCCCCCCCAATCAAATATTTTTGAAATTTTTGCATGACATGCCTGCTTCAACGGTTTCTTTGAAGTGTTATGTACTATATTTTGTTTGGATAGTTGCACATTTCTGTTCTTCGGCGTTGCCACCGGCCACGACATCAGGGAAGTTTCCGAGTAAGTAGGTGTGACTCCGAGCCGCAGCTGCCTCAGGTTGCAGCTGCTTGAAGCGATTCTGCATCGCCGCAAGTACTTGCAACCGACGCTGGATGTGATTTTACTGTTACAGTTGGTGCTAGTTGCTTCCTAGCACTTGGTCGCTGTTGTGCCAGAAAATATATGCTGCGTAGTCACCGTTAGCTGACGAAACTTGATGATTAGCTTCATTGTAGTACCAAAAGTGTGACCACACTCTTGTCGTCATGCTGTGGTATCTATCTTCAATTTGAATTTGATATATCATCATAAATAAGCGTTTTAGTAAAACATTCAAAACGGTTGTGTGATTGATTTTGTTCTTATAGTCTGTTGTATATAAACGTTTGATTTCTTCGAGTTGAAGCAGTTCTGTTGGTTACACTTAGTGGTGTATGATTTATTGTCATTTACTTATTATGACGTTATTTATTATGATTTATTATGATTAATTATGTGTTTCATTATTATTATGTGTTTATTTAATTATAATTTTGTGTCCCTTGGATCCCATGACCTGGCCGTGTCCCGTGCTTGTGCCACTAAAGAGACAGGTATCGTCTGCGCGTGCGGGCGTCGGACAGGGGCGAGTCGCCCTCCTATGTGGACGTGGACGTTGATTTAGACGTCGTAGACAGGAACAATAAGCCACCTCTGTGAGACATGAGTGTGTACGGCCCCATTCACATCAAAGAAAATGTCACAGTGAGTACTGTAGTGACTGCTGTGAAAGCAAGGTTGGTATCCTCTACAACGGAACAGGTGGCGGTGCGCCGGGCCTCGCGGGGTGGGCGACATCGCGGGGGGGGGGGCGCGGGGAAGCGGCCCGGCCCGCCGCTCCATCCACCCACGTCGCTCTCAGTTATATCTACAATTATTTAGTTCATAAGTCGTCTCCGCTACGAACCACGGCCCTGCTACTGCTACGTAGACAGACAGCGAACAAACAAAGTCCTAATCTTAACTCTCTCACTGTAACTCTTTATTCTGAATCTAGTCCACCTAATAACCGTCGACTAACAGACGTCATTGTGTGTTCCATTGATTCGTTGTCCATACATAGCGAGAAACGTACAAACTGGAGGCCATGGTTCAAGACAAAGGGTTTCCAGCTTTGTCACGATCCGTAGAGGTACAAATAAATGTCGTGGATCGCGCGAACAACCCGCCTGTCTGGGATCACGTGGTCTACGGACCCATCTACATTAGAAAGAACCTCCCGGTCGGGGCTAAAGTCGTGTCGATCAAGGCCAGGTCTGTGCCGACATCAGTGTGTTTGCTCCGGGCGGCGCAGCACGCCGCTGCACGGCACAGTGAACTGTTTGTGCACGCTTTCATATTATATCAAATCCAAAAGAAATCTTATCAGTCAAAAGAACAGCCTCCATCCTATTCCCCACACAATATTACCAGTAACTAGTCCAATGCACGTCATCCCATCCCGACCTGAACCTTTTGGTAACAAGCAACACGCAATGGTAGTTAAAGTGTTGTTTCCTTGACCACAAGCCAACTGATCAACACAAATAGTTCAAGATCCCAGGCCCGCTAAAAGTAACTTATTTTCTCAGAAACAAAATGTCAGTATGTACTTCAATCGTATGCATACTTGCTTGCTTGGGCCGATGGCCAATTCACATATACTAGATGTTAGAGGTACGTTAAAACATTACTCACTTTTCTTGAAGTCTGAGTGCTGATTTTTATGTATGTTTTACAGAATATTGTTAAAAATTAGTAACCTATACTGCCAGACACTTCTTATTGGCAGAAATCTCTGCCAGACGCTTTACAGTTCGCAAAAAATAACTTAATTTTATACATAAAAATCAGCACTCAGATTTCAAGAAAATTGAGTAAAGTTTTAATGTATCTTCAGCACCTGGTATATGTAAATTGGCCGTCAGCTCAAGCTAGCAAGTATGCATACGATCAAAGTACATATTAACACTACTCTTTCACACATTTTGTTTCTCTGGAAATGAGTAACGTCTGGCAGGCCTCGGATCTTGCTTTAAAACACCAGAGGCTGAATGTTGTTGCGGTCTTGCACCACTAAACACCACGCAAATCATCAAAAATCACTTGAGCTTGAGGCATTGAGCATTATGGAATCATGGGCTATATAACTTCAGGCCTGTAAACAACATTCAGCAAGCTGTCATGTATGCGTTCAGTTCAGTATCATCATTATCATCATCATTACCATTATTATTATATTAGTTTCATATCTCTCTTGTCTATTACCAAGTACTACTGTATGCAGTTAGTCCACTATAGTAAAGTATTATTTGGTCGGTACGTACACTTTCAGTTTTACATGTGAAGGAAAGGGAATGGGATTGCTAGCGCCATTAAAGGCAAAATAATTATCACCTAGCTAAGAAAGCAACTGCAGCGGTATGTGGAATCATGAACACGAGCAAGAGATGCTACTAATTTGCAGGCAACGTGGTTAATGGGTGGGAATCGAGCACAGAACAAGGTGACGTCACCATCAACTGAACCAAGATATTGTTCAAGATCTAAATATCGTTAAAATTAGTTAATTCGAGTAAATACTGCTCGTTCCATTCGCGATTGTTTTATATAATTCTTGATTGGGTTTGGTGACAAATCTTGATCATCGGTGGCGGGAAAGTGCAGCGCCCTCTATAAGTTTGCCCGCATCTCCGTTGCGTTCGTCTCGTTCTATGCGAATTTTTGTTTTTTGTTGCATGAATACGTGGTTCGTCTTAGCAGGTACTGTAGAGTTCTATTTCTATTTCAGCTGGAGGAGGACAAACTTCTAGACGGCTCTCAATATTTTTTTAATAAATCCGCGAATTTTAAAATTCCAAGCGCAAATTTTTGGTGGATTGCATGTGCATCTTTGAAAATTAAATTTTTTGTGCTGTAAGTCATTCTGACTTGCATGTGGCTGACAATTTTTTAGCCAGAGTTTTTGTCATTTTTGTGCAGTAAAGATTTTTGCTTTTTGAAAGAAATCGATGTTTTTGAAAGTAGCTGTATCTATTAGTGAGATGGGCGCGGTAGGCATTCTTGATAAATAACAAGCGTGTATTCATTAGCTCGGGGATCGAAGGTAATCCGACAGTGTTCTATCGTCTGATGCCGGGATCCACAGCTCAAACGTACAAGTTCCACACATTCTATCTTCAGCAGCGCGCCGACAACGGCTTCACGTAGGCTGATATCAAAGGTAATCATCCCTTGGATTACGAAAGTATCAAAGAGTACAATCTCACAATTCGAGTTGAGGTAAGACTTCTTGCGATCAAACTATTATAGATTCCTCATTGAACTGATGCTATTACGAATAACTAATTTTGAATTCCTTTCCAGCTCTTCTGTTATCTAGAAAATTTAATCTTACAATATTACTTGATGTAAATATAACATGAGTTGAATGAGAAAACTATATTTCGAATTTAAAACTGTCTTATATACTATAATGAATATATATTTTCTTTTTCAAAGTAAATGGACTCTTCTTAAAGAGTCAAAAATATTATAGAAAGAATATTAAAGCTGAAAAGCATACTGAATGAACTAACAATTTGATCTGATTATATTATAATAATTATTTATATATCTTGATTCTCCTCACTTGACTGTCTAATCAATATAGTATGAAATTGATGAATATAAAAATGATAGATTAATAGAGAAACAGTATATCTTTGAGTCTCTTTGAAACTATATTTTCAAACAAGAAAACATGAACAACACTGACGTAATTGATCATATCTCCCTAATTAAAAGAACATTAAAGATAATGAGAAATTATAAGAGAATCGAAGAAAAAATCTTCAGATTACACTCAAATTCGTTTATCCTTACTTGATGTAAAAGCATTTTTGCAGATTGAGATAATAAATGGATGAATTATAGCATTTTTGTTAATGAAATCAAATTGACAATAATGTGATTGTATGAAATTGAATGTTAATATGATGTTCAGTCAAACTGTTTAAATATGATGCCATTGATGCCCTATATATCTAAACCAAACTCAGACCGTAGTTTGAAAATAAAAAATTGAACATGTGGTTATGAATTTTACACCTTTATCTCTATCCTATGAAGCGAATTGAGGCGATTTCTAGGTATGTATGTATGAATTACCAACTAGGTTTGTTTTCATTACAGACTGTAGAATTCAGTATTTATTTGAGGAAACTATGAAAAAAAAATATCAGGCATGAATAAACATCTTTTCATCAAAATACTAGCCAATATGCCACATTTATAATGATATTCTATTATGTTTCATTGGGAGAAATTTTGTATGAAATTGATAAGAAGCACAATGTTTCAACATCAAAGTGCTTCCTTTTTTCAAGTGAAATAAAAAAGTCAGCGCTGCTGAAACATTGTGTTTCTGATTATTTTTTTATACAGAACTTCTTCCAATGAAACATATTTCTCAGAAATAAGTTCCAAAAAGTTTTTTGTAGATTAAATTAGTACTCAAGATTGTATAAAGCTTTGTTAGGTTGATAACGGCAATCTAACATTTTTTAATTGAATAAACTGTATGTGTATATATTTTTATGATAAAAAGATTTGAGAGCTTCCGAAAATGGAGTGGAATCTATAAAAACCACTTTGAAAAAGTGAAAAATCTTGGTTCTGTGCTCGATATTAAAAGATTGGGGAGTTGGAATTCTAATATAAATGAATTAGGGAAATCAAACCTCGAAATTCTGTGCTGGAATCTGCGGGATTTGGCAAAGAAAAAAAATAACAACGGAGTGTACTCTTTAAAATAGACAACACTGTTGTCTTGAGGAAAGTTTTAGGGCAAAATATAAACAGTAAACTATTTCAATGTAAAATATTCGAATACATTTTTTTGACATACGTATTTCCTGTAATTTGTATCTAAAGATTGTTTTCTGAAGTATTTGGAATGATTTTATTCCAAACTCAACTCTCCTATTCCAGCCAAAAAAGAGCTTGTGATATAAGCCATTGTTTCTGAGCAAATAAATACACTCCGCTGTGTGTTATTTTTTCGGGCATAGACCGTTTGAGCACGGAGGTCAAATTTTCAATCCGTATAGCAAGGTCTTTCGTAATCCCTATGTACCACTTGAGCAAGGCGGAAGCTTAACAGATTATTGGATAAACCATAAACAAAGATAGTAAGCAAGTTGTAAAATCTTTAATGTACAATGCAGATAGCCGAAATGAACTAATCACGTTAGAATAATGAGAAAAAACACCCAAATTAGACTATTTTTGCGAATGAATAATGTAGGAGTAAGTATATAAATTGACACCAAAATATAACATTCTCATTAATATTCATTCATTATTATTATTTACTAATACATATTTATATGACCAACATTAAATCTTTGAAAACAAAGAATATAATAATAATTTGATAAAATTATACAGAAAAAGGAATATAACAAGAAATGATTTTGTAAAAGCTATTAGTTATGATTTTTCGGAAAAGTTTTCAATTTAATTTAATATAGTAAAATGTAAATATGTATATATGACGAGTTTTCAACAAAATGAATAATGCTGTAAGAAATTGTGAATATGTTATATTTTTTCTACCTATATAGTTTTTATCAGTCATTATTTGTTTATGATAAAATAGAATGAATTGTTATCCAAGTTCGTTTGTTATATTAACTTACAATTTTTGGCATTTAGAGAAGATACATCCATTTGGGATTAAAAGATTGAAGTAATAAACTTGGCTCAAACGGTATATAGGGATTAAGAGAAAAATGTTCAAATGGTACATTCCCATTTTATTCTGTATCGAAATTTTGAAAGTCGCTTTACAGAATTTTGAGATTTGATTTCATTAATTTATTCATATTTCAATATCTGGCACAGAATCGATTTTTCCACTTTTCAAAAGGGTTTGTAGAGATTTCACTCATTTTTACAAAGGCCTTCAATCTTTTTATCATACAGAATATATATGCAGTTTATTTGAGCAATGTTTGATATTTTATATTCTCCAATAAATAAATAATGTGGATTGATTGTTCCATTGCCGTTATCACTCAAACTTCCCTTGGTTTCATCTAGTTTTGTGCAATCTTAAGCTATTTTATTCTATTGAAACTAGCAATGATTGTCAAATTCTTCATGATTTAGATATAATTTCTAAATGGTGCATATTGAACAATTTACATCTGAATTTGAATAAGTGTCATGTTCTTTCATACACACGTAAAACTTCACATTTTCTGTATGACTATACAATAAATCAGACTAAGCTTTCGCGCTGTGGTACCATAAATGATTTAGGAGTTACATTCGATGCAAAACTGACACTCATCAACCACATTAATACAATCTACAAATCAGCTATTCGAATGTTAGGCTTCGTGATTCGCAGAACTCGTTCTTTTACAGATATTTCAACAATTTGCTCCCTCTATTATTGTTTCGTTCGATCTAAATTGGAATATTGTTGCACCATATGGAATCCAATATATATGGTACATCAGGACCGTATAGAGAGTATGCAAAAAAAATTCCTTAGGCTCCTTTAATTATAATTCTCTTCTTGAGTTATATGGTTTTGGAAGCCTTTTTAAGCGCCGTGAGTCTAAATCTATTTCTCATCTCTGTAAATTGATTCAAGGATATATTGATGATCCCAACTGCCTCAATCTACTATCCTTTCATACTCCGTTTATATCTACTCGTAATATTCGTACCTTTTACCTACCACCTTCGCGTACAAATGTTTTTATGGTATCTCCAATTTATAGAATGTATTCAACTTATGATCTAAAATTTGGAAATATTGGTGTTTTCTTTGTGAATCCTAGAGTATTGAACAAATAGTAATTTTTTGCACGATTGGGCGTTTTCATGTGTTTACCGGCCCTCTATTTGAGGTGGTATGTTGATTTTACCAGCAAACTGTGTTTACTATGGTTATGCTGACTAACCGCCCATGGGCAAAGGCGGTAAGTAAAAAATTATGAATTTTCACAAAAAATACTCATTTTTTCAACTTTATTTGTAATTGTTTATTCACAAGAAAATGTCAAACTTGACAGTTGACAGCGAATAAACAATCGTTAAGGCTGGTTTATAATGGATGTAACCGGTGATTTATTCTGTAGTCTTTAAAATTAAACTATACGCATTTTCACGTTTACGTTCATAATGACATGAAATATGATGTTTACTTATGCTGTAACCGTAAAGTTCACCAACTTTTAAGTTTACCATCATACAGCTTATTCCAAACCAATAGCGAGCGAGTATTGTATCACGTGTATGCGTTGCATTTATTTTTGTATTTCAGTAGACATATTTGACACTGACATTTCATCTTCACATCACGAAGTTTGTACTGCTGTTTGAAATGAGTGATTTTGATATAAAGTTAATTTGACTTGTAAAAAAATTCCCGCATACTTATATATGACAAATGTAGCGTGGACTATGGAAATAAATTATGTAATGAGAATTCATGGAAATACATAGCTCATGGATCAAAAATATCAAGTAAGAAATGACATGGAATGAAAATACATTTCATGATAACTCCTTCTCTACAATAATTGTCGTTTATTTCAACAGAATTATTGAAAACATGACAGAATTGTTTCACTGTCAATCGATTTTGGAAATCATTCTCTAGATCTATTTCTGACAAGGTTAAGATACATGATCTTGAATTTTTGACGTTTGATTATGAACCAGGCTGTTGAAAAGGACATCATACATCCTGCATCATAAGTTAACAGATTAAGTTTACATCCATTATAAACAAGCCCTTATAGACCGCGGTACAGAACCCCTTTCCCCAGATTATTAACACTCTCTCGAAACTTTGTGAGTGGCTTCATTCTGATGAGTCCGACAACTTTTTTATCTACGAAAATTCTTGAAACTGCTGCGTTTTCGGCCGAACAGCCGACAAAGACGTCGATTCTATGATTTATTCCTGACCACCAACATCACTTTTTTTCATAGTTTGATTGTAAGATAATAAAAAGAGAAACATGAACAACATTTTGTCCGACAAAACTTTTGCGGCGTTCGACGTAACCCCCAACTTCAACATGTCAAAATTACAAGTTTTGTTAGATATTTAACATCCTATCGAATCTCTCGGTATTGATAGATAAACATTAATGGAGCTGGGTGGAGATATTGTCCGACAAAATTTCTGCTGCATATTTTCGGTCCGACACTCTGGAAATGTCAATTCTACGAGATTGGTTTGCTGATTAACACTCATTTATTTTGAATGTTTTTCTCTTTGGAGTGATGTACCGAATACATTGGTATTATTGTCCGACAAAATATCTGCTGCATATCCATGAAAAATTCAAAAGAAGTATTTCGCAAATTATCACTTATGGTATGTTGAAACTGAGATCTAAAGATGGGTATTGTAATATTCTCCAGTGTAATATCATAAAAGGTAGAATAATCTTATTCTACCTGATAATAGTCTCTATTCTCTGCTGCTTGTGCAACGAAGATTTTATTTGAACCAATATAGTACAAGCAATGGATGGAGTCAAAAATTCACCCTGAACTTCAAGACATTTCTGACCTGTTGTAGCTGTTGTGAATCTGCATAATTTTGTTTTTTGCATGATTTTCCAGCACGGAAATTTTCACCAAATCTGAAAAATCCTGGAGCTCTACTCTTGAATTAAGAATTCCGCGCATGACAAGTGGAAATCACAGATTTGGAACTGTTCTCACTCCCTAATTTCGAATGCTCCATGAAATTTTGATTTGGTGCTGCAGTGCTTGACACTTATTCAATATGATTTTGTTTTGTTTTCATTTTGAAATTTCATCGGATCACATTTCAAAACGAAACTACAAATCTTGAATAAGACGAAGCTATGGAGTGTTTCCTTTGTAATTTACTCTTCGCCAATCCTAAATTTCGACCTAAGAAGGAGGAAATGAAAAATTTTCTGCCAGAAATCTTGTGTTTGTGTAAACAATTTTTGAAAGCTCGAAAATTGCACAAGCACAAATACCATGATGCAATACCACCCAACGATGCAGGAGATGATGTTATAGGATATCATTCTACATGTTACAAGGATTTTGTGGTGAAAAAAAAATATTTGTCCGAAAGGTAAGTGAAATAAACAGTAAAAATTGAAAGAAGATCATGGAAATAATTAGTTTCCACGTGACAAGTATGAGGATTGTTGCTACATTCTTGTGATATTAATTTTCCGAAGCAGTATTCATAAATTCACAATACTTATGCTAAGTATTAGAGTTTAAATGTCAGTATGCAATTAGATCGTTCGTACAGAACCGGAAATGTGTAGAATATCTTGCGCGCGAACATAATGTCAACAAACATAGACAAATAATCTTTGTTGTTCATAATAAAACGTAATGCTCCAAAGCTATTTGGAGCTCAGAAAGCAGTGCAATTTTTGAATTGAAAAAGCTCCAATAATTTCAGTGGAATATTCATATATTCATTCACAACGTACAATAATTATTCGATTAGATACTTATACATCTTCATGCATACGTTTCTTTTTTAGATTTTCCTCTGATTAATAGGCAAGAGGTTTTGTAATTTTAAAAAATAATCTTTTACTTTCAGCTTTGATACAGTCTTGGCATCACCGGCAACAAAGTCTGCTAAAACAGTGAATTCTTCAGCTTCTCAAAGTTCAAATTTGGATTCCCAAATGAACTCACCAGCATCCACGCCACGGTTATTATTTTGTTATAATTCTATTTTTTACCTCTGATTCCGTGCACATCAATTGAAAAGTTGAAAGAAGACGGAAATTACTCTAACACAAATTGAAATCATCATAAATTATTCGTACATACACGTATTCATCAATTTTATACTGTGTAAAACATCTTACCGTCTTTTTTCAACATTTCATTTATAATGCCCAATAATCGTGCATTGAATAAGAAAACCGGGAAAGAGCTCTTATATTGTCATATCATAATTCACAGATTTATGCCTGAAGATTCATTAGGAAACGATATAAACGAAAATGAAGATGATGAAAATGATGATAGTGATCCGATTGTCGAAAGTTTCACCGATGATGATAATGCCAAGAAGTGCTTCTAATGTCAGAAAAAAACCATTACGCGTAAAAGGCGTAAAATCTTTTGTCGCCAAATTAAAAACAAAGTCGCATTTCTTCAAAATGCAAGAAAATATGCGACAGAAATTAATGATTTAGACATGTTGAAAAAAATTGACGAGGAAATTTGCACAACAGATGAATACCTCACTTATCATGCCCGTTGTAATTTAGATTATTATTCGAGGTACAGGAATAATCAGAATAAACCATCGACCGATGATTGGCAAATCAAACGAGATTTTAATAAAATTGCCCGTGATAAATTAATCATGTATATCAAGGAGGAAGTCGTGAGATATTTGCGAATTTTATCTTTGGCTCATTTGAAAAATTGGTATGTTGTATTTCAAAAGAATTATATGCGATTGAAAATATAGAGTGCAATAACATGTTTGATACATCAAAAATCAAGGAATATATACAAAATAACTTGGAACAAGAGATACAATTTGTAACTCTTGCAAGAAAAATTTACATAATGTCAGTAAATGTAGATATTGAAAGTGTAGACGATGAAGAGATTAGAATTATTATATTTGAGCAAGAAGCTGAAGATTTTGCTCTGAAATATAGAGCCCATATTTTGAGAATCAAAAAACATTCGATCCAGAAGAATTTGAAAGTTTGAGATATACCAAGCAACGTCGACCCGAATTTTTGCAGCACAATATAGGAGTCGCAGAGACTCCAGAAAAACTTAATCTTTTCAAACAAACTAATTTTGCTTGGTTACTATCTCACAAATTGAGATTTGAGAGCGTGCCTATGTGGGTTGGATATAACGCTAGAATATTTGTAGATGAAAGCAGAATTCAAAAAATCGAATATTCAACTCAAATCAACAATTCTCTGACTGATCCCGCGGTAGTGAAAGAGACAATGCGGAGGAGCTTACAAATTGCTGCTGAATGTGGCAAAACCTACATTAATGTTACTTATGATTTAGCAATGGCCAAAATAGCTTTGAGAATACAGTCCGCTGAGCATGAATTTCAAACTTTATTCATTCATTTCGGACAGTTCCATATATATTTATGTCCTTTTATAAAGCTATCGGGAAATTTATAGCTGGATCTGGATTGATCAATTTGCCAGTAGATGGCGGTATTTTAGCTAGAGGCTCAGTGAACTCATTTCTTACTGGAAAGCATTTCAATCGCTGCAAGAGAATTCATTCTTTGCTTTCTCTGGCGTTGAAAATCTTACATCTCGAAAGGTTTTTTGTATCTAATGAATATAATGAGGATAATATTTAACAGTATCTATCATATTTCAACAACAAAACTGATGTTAATTCAGAAACTATAGACCAGAAAGTTAAACGAATGTTTAAGTGTTATGAAAAGTATGAGGTTGATACCCTAGAAGGAAGACATGGCAAAACACCCCAAATATATTTTTCTTATACGTTAAATTGATGGAGTACTACTTTATGTTGGACTACAGTATTCGTACAGCAGATTTTGATATGTTCATGTATGTCTTACCCAAAATTACAGCTATTTTCTTCACAATGAACCATCAAAATTATGCCAGATATTTAACAATATACCATGACAAGCTACTTAAGATTGAAAATACTCACCCTGAATTGCTGGAAGATTACAAGAGCTGTTTTCTAGGTGTGCGAAGATCTTCCAAGCCTTTTTCTCGCATTCCGATAGATTTGACTTTAGAACAGACTTTTAACGCAGATGCCGCTTCGAGAGCATCTGGAATCATTAACATGACAAATTCTTTTTCTGCTCGCCAAAAATGGTCAGTTACACATTCTCTGCGGATCAGCGTTACTTCCAAATTAATGGATTTTTTGAATATGCGTACAAAAGATGACATCGCTAAAGAGTTGAAGGAAGCAACCATCATTCACTCTAATAAAAATTTAGATTTGCTATTGGATTTGATCAAACAATGTACAAATCCATTTTCACCCAATTTATCAGAGAACCATCTATATAACATTTCATCAGGGCAGTCTGTGGATAACGCGATTTATGTATTTTTATCTCAAGTTGAAAGTTTAGGTGATAAACAGCGTAGATATTTTATTTCACATAATATCGCACGACCAGATACATTTGATGAGGCTATTTCGAGAAATAAGGTAGTCAATTTCGAGTACAACAAAATAAAAAAAGTTGAAATAGGTGGAACAGTGAGAGAGATAAAAACTCAAAGGGATATTTTTGGACGTCTATTATACGCATCATTATCAAATAACATAGATATTGAGAAAGCTTTGAGTTATCCTCTAGCGCCTATTCCTTTTTCACTTTTCCATAACGATGGAGAAATATGTAAGACAGCAAAGTCTGTAATCCTTGGCGAACTCTTATTACATCAAACTGAAATCATACATCCTCCAGTTTCCGACATTTCTATATTTGATGGTTTTTACCTCCTACATACATTAAAAAATGTTCCCGACAGTTACGGCAAGATATCTAAATATATATTTAAGATGTTAGTGTATGATAGACGAGAAGTACATATCATCTTCGACAAATACAACGTTCCTAGTATAAAAGATTACGAGCACCGTCTGAGAGGAGAAGAGGATACTCGTCATGATATACGCAGAGAAAACAAACGTCCTGCAAATTTCAACAATTTATTACGCAGTCGCAGTTTCAAAGAAGAATTCGTTCGATTTTTAATAGAACATTGGACAAGTGAAGAGTTTGTTCAACTTTGCGATGGGAAGCTTGTAAAACTTAATTTCGACAGTTGCTATGTATACGAAGTGATAAATAATGAAATGAAACGTACAATTGACTATAATTTATCGTGCATTCACGAAGAAGCTGACACGAAGATTATCTACCACATTTGTCAGCTGAATCGTGATTACCGCGTGCAAATACATTGTACTGATTCGGACATTCCTTTAATCATGCTGGCAAACATGAGATACCTCAAATCAAACATTGAAATTATCATTGATTTGAGTACAGCTAAGAAAAAATTACTTCTGAATATTAACGATATCTATGAGAAGCTTGGAGACCATCTATCAAGAGCACTCGCAGTATGCCATATTTTTACAGGAAATGACTATAACCCTGCATTTTTCGGCAAAGGAAAAAGAAACCATTCAGTATTCTGAAAAAAAATATTAAATTCCAACAGGCATTTATAAAATTGATAGAAATGTTACCGTTCCAAGTTGAAGTAGGCAGTGAGATTTTTGAAGTCGTTGAAGAGTACATATGCCGGATCTATGCCCTTAAAACAAAGGATGATGTTACAAAAGGACGTCTCGAATTGTTCGAAAAATGCTATAAAAATAAAAGTCAAGATGAAGAAGTTATAAAAAAAAAATAATGGGCTACGATGGTGCAAGTCTACCACCGTCAAAGCAAGAATTACTCCAACAAATTAAAAGGACCCTATATATAAGTAATGTGTGGTGTAATGCACACATGCGAAGCCCGACAGACAATAAACCTGAAGATTGCGGCTGGACCATAATAGACGGTAAATATGAATACTACTGGTTCGATGGTGCTCAAAGTCCATCTTTTCAAGATATATCATCTGATATTCAAGGTATCGTCTCATTATTTCACTTACAGGACGACCACATAAAGTACGGACTACCAATGACAATGAAACTTGCAGATATGTTTTAAATATGAATGGGATGTTATGCGTGAGTTGAAACTTATGTTTTATAGTGGGAGATAATGAGAAATTTGGATTTCAAATATATGTATATGTATAACTGTAATTAAATGGAGTAAGTAATTTTCAAACATATTTATGATCCTTATGATGAGTAATTCTGAAGCAATGCATTATTTTGCAATATCTCATGCTTCAGTAAAAAATATTATATGAGTCAAAAGCCAAGAATACGCTTATGAGCTGTTGAAGTAGGTGAAAATTGCATTAGAAGCATCTGGTTCATATATCAGCTTCTAAGGCCGATTCCAGTAAAAAAAAATACGCATTCCATCTTTTTCATATTTGAAGCATATCGGCAAGTGTCATCGGGATAGTTGATCTGGACCTCGTGTGGTCTCGTGATTAGTTTATAAATATGCTTCAATATTAAAAAATTGTATTACAGTCTCAGATAACAATAAGGACGAAGATCACAGCAGCAGTACTGACGATGAGTATGACTTTTATGCAAATAGTGCAGACTCATCAACGGATGATGATATTGAATAATTGAATATTTGCCTTATTAAAAATGTTCTTCTAAATCATATATTCTTTTATAAATGTAAATTAATAAATTTATACTCAAATTTTCCCATTACTCTCAAAAATTCTCAAAGAGATATCAATATTTTCGAATCGTGAGGAAATATCACTTCTACTATAGGTATTCCAATGTTGAAACAATTTTGCCCAAGAAATATTCTTATGTTTCTTGTTTGACATCTTTCACCAATTTTTCTGAGAGATTCGATAGGATGTTAATTATCCAACAAAACTTGTAGTTTTGACATGTTCAAGATGGGGGTTACGCTGAACGCCGCAATATTTTTGTTGGACTAAATGTTGTTTGTGTTTCTCCTTTTATTATCTTTCAATCAAACTATGAAAAAAAGTGATGTTGGTGGTCAGGAATAAATCATAGAATCGACGTCTTTTTCGGATGTTCGGCCGAAAACGCAGCAGTTTCAAAAATTTTCGCAGATAAAAAAATTGTCGGACTCATCAAAATGAAGCCACTAACAAAGTTCCAAAAGAGTGTTAATAATCTGGAGAAAGGGGTTCTGTACCGCGGTCTATTAGTAGTAATTCAATTTGAAAGCATCACGGTCAATAAGTACAGTACCGATTTCGTATAATAATAATAAAAATAATTATCATTATTATTATTTAATACTCAACCGACAGGCACATGCCCAATTATAGGATGGGAAGACAAAATAAGAAAACATCAGAACATGTCTATACATTTCTTTATACTATTGACATCAGACTGAAATATGTCAACTTGGAGTTCAATTACTCTGAATGATTTATACATGAAGTATAGTGGTGATTTAAGTAGAATATTAGACTTTGCAGTCACTGTATGGAATGTTGTAGTGCATCTAGATGACATTCTAGGAATACGAAAATCAATTTTATTCAATAATTCAGGGCAGTCTGAAAGATTATTGATAATTCTGAAAATTGTTATACAAGCATTCATACTACGACGTTGATGCAAGAAGTGTAAATCAAATTTCTTTAATAATATATTTTGGGGTATTCCTCTAGCAGGATGAACCCCTTCTAAAATAAAGGTAGCTGATTTCATGAAACGCCTCTGAACTTTTTCAATCGACTCACACGCACTGACAGATGTGGGGTCCCAGATGACAGATTCGTATTCTACATGTGGTCTTACTAGCGAAATAAATTAAAGTCTTAAGATATGGAGAGTATTACACATTTCATTGTTTCTAACTAGAAATCCCAGAGTCCTAAATGCGGTTGAAATTTTGGAATCGATATGCGGAACAAATGTTAATTTGGGGTCAAATAGAATCCCAAGATCAATGATAGTGTCAGGCCTATTCAGGGGAGTATTATTAATCTGATAGTTGAATCTAAGTGGAGATAGCTTCTTTGTATAGGTCATAATGTCACATTTTCCTATATTCAATGGTAATCGATTATTGCAACACCAAACATAGATCTTATTCAGATTATCTTGGAGAATTGCACAGTCATTGATAGATGAAATATTACAAAATAACTTTAAATCATCGGCATAAAGAAGATGTTCAATAGAAATGTCTGTCATAATATCGTCGATGAACAAGACGAAAAGCAACGGTCCTAAAACGGATCCTTGAGGTACTCCAGATAGTTGCATGAAAGATGCCGACTTGAAACCATTAATGCTTACAAATTGGAATCTATTCCGTAAGTATGATGCGATAAGTTGAATAAGTGCAGACGATAGGCCGAATGTTTCCAGTTTATCAAGTAGCAAGGCGTGATCTAGCTTATCAAATGCCTTGCTAAAGTTTGTATATATTACATCTACTTGCCCGTGTTGATCTAGAGTTTCAGATATATATTGGGTCTTACACATAAGGTTGGTGATAGTCCTTTCATGAAACCGTGCTGGTTGATTGAGATCATGCCAGATATGTGACTATAGATCCTTTCGTGAATTATTGTTTCAAAAATCTTACAGAAATTCGAGATAATTGCCACAGGTCTATAATTATAAATATCATTCTTATCACCTTTTTTAAAAATTGGATTCACCCGTGCAATCTTCCAGACCTCGGGAAATGTTGATGTGCGAAGAATTGAATTGAATATTTTTGTTAAAGGTGGAGCAAAAATCAGGAAGCAATCTCTCAAAATGAAAGCTGGTACCAGATCAGGACCCATGGTCATATTTGGTTTGAGTTTCTGTAAAGCCCAAATGACCTCATCTTCAGATACAAAATTCACATTTAAAGTTGGACGGTCCACTGAGCTACGAACTGTGTTGGTGTTTTGAGAAATGGTATTAAATGAAGAGGAGAATATTTGAGCTAATTTATCGACTATGACTTGAGGATCAGTAAGAGATTTACCGCCGCAACTCAATGCTGCCGGAATAGAGGTCGAGTTACGTTTATGATTAACAAAATTCCAGAAACTTTTAGGATCTAGAGTCAATTCCTGTTGAATTTTGGTACAATAGTTAACGTAGGCAGTACTCACTTCAGTTTTAATTTCTCTACGCAAATTAATATATGTAGCTTTATCGGTGCTGCTACCAGTTCTTTTCAGTTTTTTGAAAGCTTTATGTTTTATTCTAACTTTATTGATGATAGATCCTGTGTACCATGTTGGATATGATTTTGTACATTGCTTTTTGAGAGGTATATTGTGACTAAATATATTATTCAATTTTGCATAAAATTCATGAACAGCCAAATTGATGTCTGAAGAGTTCTCAAGAAAATCCCAGTTGTCATTCGGAAGATCATTGTAGAGAGCTGGATAGTTTGCCTTTCTGAAATTTAGTCCCTTGTTGCTGGTGCTCCTAAATTTGCTCAAATTATGATTTAAATCGATTTCAGTGTTTAAAGGAGGATGATAAGAATCTTCTTTCACGACAGGATGTAGAGCTCTTGTGATTGAACATTTTCTATTACTAATTACTAAATCTAAAATTTTCCGATCACAGTTACGAATAAAGTTGAATTGTCTAAGATCAAAGAACTGCAAGAAATTGGACAAGGAATTATAATATGAACAAAAAGTATTTATGTCGCTATGACAGCTTGAATAACTAGGAACATTGAAGTCGCCAAAAATGATAATGTCGGAATTGTCTAAAAAGATTGATGACATAAATGCGTCAAATAGAATATGATATTCATGTAGATTAGCGGAAGGAGGAATATAAATATTTATGATGTATACAGAATTATCATTGCAGATAATATTTATTAGTAAAATATCAATATTCGGTATTTCATTAAATTTTGTAGAATGAGACAAAATATCAATTTTACACACATTATAATGATTTTTTAGAGCGAGAAGAATACCGCCACCTCGTTTTTTACCTGTTCCAAAAAAATTACGATCTGATCGGAACACGATGAAATGATCAGAGTCGAAAAGTTCAGAATCATTAATACCATTGTGACACCAGGTTTCCGTAAGAGCAAATAAATCATACTGTGTAGTGATCATTGAATTTATGAAGAGGTCATTGCATTTCGAGCTCAATCCTCTCACATTTTGGTAGTAACAACATAAAATAAAATTTTTGTTACTGGATGAGGGTAAATTATTCTTAAATGCAACAGATGAGACAGAGGAGGTAACTAACTTTAATTGCTATATATCACCAAGGATATTTTTCTTAAATTTACTCAAAGTCTCTTTGTAGACATGACATTCTTTATCCAAAACAGCATGGTCAGTGCTTATATCCAATTTTTGACTATTCTTCAGTTGAGAACAATGTATACATTTGAGAATCGAAGCTTTGCATTCATCAAATTTATGGGATTCTGAGCATTTGGGACAAGTGGGGACGGACATGGTACATTTATTAGCCAGATGGTGAGAGCCACAACAGTTGAAACATCTACGTAGATCGATCGCGTCGTAAACTGAGCAATAATCGTAGCCTACAAATAGTTTACCCAAATCTAATGCTTTGTGATAGGTATTATGATCCACTTGTAATGTTGCTTGAAATACATGTTTCCTGTTGCGAAGTGGCTTCATAGTGATAAATTGACAAGTGCTCTTTTCCGTGAAACAAGACTTATTTTGTACTTTTAAGTAATTTGTTAGGGCCTAAGGTGATAGATTCTCAGATATACCAACAATTTTGAGTCTGGGGTTCAAAATTGGCAAAGCTTTGACATCATATTTGTCACTCATTTTATCATTGACTAGATTTTTCAATTTATTAGCGTTATCATCGTTTTCGCAATTGATCACAATGTTACCATTATGAGCATTTCTAACATTAGTTATTTTAATCTCAGCTTTAATTGGGTCAAGAGCGCGCAACATGTCTGATTTTGTAACACGAGCGTTTTGCGAGATGTCTAAAGGCTTTATAATAATGGGCGCTTTGAGGGGCTTGTTCATCGTTATGCTAGAATACAACTTGGAATTAGGATCACCGCCACAGTTGACATTAATGTTATTAGTTTTATCAGTCAATTTACTCTCCAATAATTTTCTGAAGTCCTCTTTGAAACAATTTAGCACGGTATCAATTTTGTCGAAAATGTTTTTTTGAAACGACTGTAGGATTGAATTCAAATTATCTTTGTCAGTCTGTTGGACTTGACTCGAAATAGATGTGCATAGTTCTGACATATTTCACATAAATTTATCGGACTCAGATTTATTAATGACGACACAGGAACGTCGACACGTATCGCAAAGGTAAAGAATATTGGGATATTTTTCATAAAATTTGAATTCAGAATCAACCATATTGAGACATGATGCATGAAACGATTTATTACATACTCCTCCACATTTTACAATCCCTTGATCAGATCTTCTAAAACGACATTTTGCGCATTCCGACATACTTAAATCTATTCATGAAATCCAGTGCGATCCATCACGACTTCAGGAGCTAAACAACAGATTACTGGAATTAATATTTGGAAACCTCGCCAAGGCTCAGCCTCCAAACTATTATTCTCAATCGGTAAACTGTACTTACTGACCTTAATACTTAAATAACTATTTTTATATAATTTTTTCGAGTAATTTTTAATATGTCTTGTATTCCGTTTTTTTTTTTTGGAGCTCTTTTGTTTTTTCCTGTCCTGTTGGAGTTTTTTTGTAGGACAGCGTACGTTAAATAAATAAACCAATTTGATCTACAACAAAGAAATATTGTTGTAAATGTAGCATATTAGGTAGTATTTTCGTGAGCAGATGTCTTTTTTATGCCCAACATTTTCTTCAAAAATTCTCTGTAATTATTACTTGATCCTACAGTATGTACTGAAAATATTTCAATTGAGAAAGGTTCAAGAGTTTTCATGGGACTATGATTTAGGTCTTCTGATTGGCCGAAATACAAACACGATTCATTCACAGTAAATGTAGAATATAAAATGGAAGTCTGGAAATAAATTCAAGAAATAAGAGCAACAAATGTATTCTCATATTACTTGAATAAATATAAATTTGAGTCCTCGAACTTCACAAATTTGTTCATGATCATTAGTAAACGACTTTTGTGCTAATGTAAAATTGGTTCAAACTTTCGCCAATCAAAAGGCTCAAATCGTAATGCCATAAGGACCCTCGGATCGTTCTCAACTAGAATTTACTATAGAAATCGCCTCAATTCGTTTGACCTTTGAGTATTTACTGTATTTGTCAGATAAAAATAACATTTTTCTGCACAATCTAGGCTTCATTCCAAACCCTCGGGCACGTGTTCCATCTCTGCCTATCGTTTTCCTTCTCGCTTACTTTTTTTTCTTCAAAATTTCATTCCGTAAGCATGGCAGAAGCGACAAAATTGGGTTAAAAAATGTTTTTCAATGCAAATTTAAAATTTAAATTTTAGTATCATTATGGTCTAATTATATATACTTGCCAAATCTCTTGAAAGCAGAAAAAACGAAATGAGGCACTGAAATCTACAACTATCCGACAGTCTATTAGCATATTTCCACTAGTTGAAACGCATTACGAATTAATTGCTCATGAATATAATTCACTAATCTATTGTTGAAATTCACGTAGATATGGCACATTTAATACAATCAACAGCAATGCTTACGAAATTTAACTGCCAAGAATTATAGTCACTTTCACTATGAAACTGGAAAAATCATCTGTTCTCTCATTGTGTCATTAACGGAGGCTTGGAAGGAATTTCTCAACATATTACAAATATGTTTCTTTACGGTAATATGAGCAGTGATTTTGTCTGAATGATACGTTCTATAGAGAGAATTTCTCAAAAAACATTGACGTTCAATTACATTTGTCCAATTTTTATGCGAATCTGATCTTTAACAGGAATGCTATCATTAATTTATTATCTTGATCTACAGATATAACATCAAATAAAGACTTTGAAAACAGAAATTAATTGTATTTTTGATTGGGAATCGGGTATCAAATTGCTTTGCTTACGATTGTATTGAAAAATATTTGATGTCTGGAGTTCTCCGCCATAAAAATTATTAATGAAATGTTTCCTCATGCAATGTAGCTCATTATCTTCAATATCAAATTTAATGATGTCTGAGGAAAGGACCATAACGCATAACATAAATTTTGTTCAATATCTCTTTTGTTTTAGAATAACGGTGCGCAACAACTGGCGTCCGAGGCAACCGTTTACATAATGTTAGAAGACGTGAATGATGAAATTCCGCTGTTTACGGAACGCGAACAAGAAACAGTGCTTGAGGGTGAACCCATCGGGACCAAAGTTACTCAAGTTAACGCGATCGACAAAGACGGCACCTTCCCTAATAATCAGGTGAGTTATTGTTTTATTGTTCATATCCTACACCATTTTTTCTCACTTTTCTTTTTATCAATCCTCAACAATTTGCCTTGAGAAAATATGTAAGGCGTAATGACGTGAAAACTTCCCCTAAGAGATTTTTTTTGAGGTCAAGTAGCTGAAACGTTTCTCGTGTGTGCAAATATTCATTAGCAATTTTTTATGTGGTATCCTAGTATTTTCGAAGCTTTCAAATACTTATTTGGTATTAAAGCCAGTGGTATGTTATCAGAAGAGATAAAAACAATTTTTGTAACATCTAATAAAAAAATAGAACTATTCTGTAAAGACTTGAATTTCGCAGAGAAGAACAACTATTAATAGTCAAATTTTATTCTGAATAGTTTCTGAAACTTTCAATTGATTGCTGTGGGAATGAAAATTGAGGGAAACTCGTGATCAGCAAGTAAATTTGTGAATATTTCACTGAACTCACAGTTTGTAGTCTCAAGTGAAATATTCACACATTACGAACCACCAGCACCCTGAAATTTGTTTAAGTCCTTCCAGAAGTAAAATGATAATATGAAGATTATTTACAGTTCAATCAAATTCGGAAATACGTTTAAGTGCTTCGTTACGTTTAGAGAACCCGAAAGTAAAGAAAAATCAAAGCATTTTACATGCGCTATTGTAAAAATAGTAAAGTTCAGTAAAATTCTTATTTTGTGAAAAGCCAGCTTTACTTTCTGGAGTTTCAGTGAAAGGAATGGAATACTGATTTATATTTGTGAACAAATGAATGCTTCGAAACAATGAGTAGTTTATTGTTTCGTTCCTGTTTACTTAATTGTTCACTGATCTAATTGTGATTGATTAAACAATTCTATGCAAATGAACAATTAGAAAACAATGTACATTTGTTGATTACAATTTGACTTGATCTAATTTCCAATTCTGATTTGTTTTGTTTCAAAGAAAGTCTATAGCTCAATTAAAAGTTCGTTCGTTTGTTCTCTTGCAAATTTATTCAATTTGTGTGAAACAAGAAAAGCTTCCTCAAAAAATAAATTGTTCTTTCGATTGACCGGTTCCATAGCGATAAATAATAATATTACTCTCATCAAATTTCGACGTTTCTCTTTCAAACGATCCCATTCGCCGGAAATGAACTTATGAGAAGAACACAATCAAAGAAAATAAACGTTGAAACGACCGCAGTCTCTATTCTCTCCACGATAATACCTCTATTGACGTAATGGTTTTCCTGGGTCGTAGATTTATTACTACGTGGTGGACTCACCACGGAACGAAGGGAAGGACTATTGCGAAATCAACCAACAATCTGGCGAGGTGTTCACCAAGGTGGTGCTCGATCGGGAAAAGCAGGGAGCCTACGGTTTGGAGGTTGAAGCGAGGGATGAAGCGCCATCTGCCCGGCCCAATTTCAACAACCAGCCTAATTCCGGTGAGTTGTTTTGCTGATTACTTATTTATTGTTAGTTTTTATGATTAAGGATTCTACGGGCGATATTAATGGAAGTGAATGAAAGCTTCTTGATTGATATATAGGTGCGGAAATTTTCACTCCTTGAATAATAGAACATTATTTCTCTTTTTTTCCGCGCAAATAAAATACTTCCAAGTAGTTGAATAACTGCTCAGAACCTTAGAACCAATTTAACAGATAGCTAGCGAACAGTAGGTTGCAGAGAAACCAATAAAATATTGAAACAGAATTTATATTTACAATAGGTATGTTTTATTCAATGCCTCCTCATTATATTGCTATAACTATAGTGAATTTGAATAAATTGAGATGCTTACTTTCCTAACAATAGAAAGACCACATGTTTGGCTCACGTTGTTCAGGTTGTCCTGCTAGTTTTGACAAAATAACGAATCCAGACCGAATGATTAGGATGAATTTTATTACAGTTTTTACTAAGTTCATACAAATAGTGGCAATAAAATTGAAATGCGATGATAATTGGAATTGTTAGCGATGAGCTGTTCAAATCCAGCAATGTGGGACATGTTACATAAAGTATCTCTATTTTTTTATCTTTTAGTTTAACTAGCTGTTACACGCGGTTCCACCCGCATATAGATAAACTTTTGAAATCGATGAAAACTATGTATAGATATAACAATGTACTTCAGATATTTCAGATTTCTTCAAATTTCATGTTGATCAATGCTTCATAAAAATAAAATAATTGACTACAGCACCTAGGCAAACCGTGGCTCTGTCTGCGGTAAACTCTTGGGATCTATGAGAATATAACTATTTATTGACTGCAGCCAGAGCAAACCACGGTCTTTGCCTGCGGTAGTCCTATGCTATAGAATTTTTTTGTTACACTATTCTAAGGTTAACTGATCCAATTGACTCTCTCATACAAATATAGGGATGCTTGCGGAAAATATGGCTTTCTACACAAATGTTTCGGATTGCTCTACTTGGTGATGAAATTTCAGAAAACTTCTAATTAGTGATTAACCATGGCATTATGGGAATGCAGTGTCAAAATTTCAGCCCGTCGGTCTCAGCGGTTCCATCTGTGTACTGTCTGTCAGATAATGAATCTAGAACTGCATAAAGACATGAAAAAACCTATTAAGATATTAATTAAAAGAAATATTTACACTGCAGCGCGAATTGTACTTTGATGGTTCTATGTCGTAAACTTTCACGCAAATGCCAACCACAACTATTCAAAGTTTTTACTCAATCGTATGAACGATGCGCAAACGAACAGTTATCCGATACGACTGGCGCGTCATCTTCTACATTAATATTGTAACAACGAAAACTCTCACGTAATAGTCAATAAGCACTGTACAAAATGTGCAAGGTTTCAACATAATTGTTGAAGGCATTTCGGAGATTAGACTGGTCAAACAAATAGACAGACAGACAGACAAAAATTCAATAAATGCGTGTTTGAGTTTTGATATCTTGTAAATAACCATATGAAATTGAGAAAAAGTCCTTATAGCTAAATCCCAGATAATCAATTCGATTTTATTTCTCTGTAAAGATTACGGCATTTACATTGTTAAGTCAAATATCAAATATCATTACTCTAACTGCAAAAACATGGAATTTTCTTATGAACCTGAAATCGTGTTTGGGCTACTATTAGTCCCTGCCGTAAAATACTTTCTCAACTAACCTTTGCTTCTCATAAACTACTCACCTACGAAGTTTCAGGATGATTCGTATTCTTCAATATTTCGTTGGTAGCCTCAATCCAACCCTGTTATAAAAATCATATTACAGTATTCATTTGACTTTTGAAGTAGACTAATGTAATTCAAGTCTCTGGCATCAGAAACAAAAAGACTGCCACAGATAATTTAATTTAATAACTATGATCCATCCCTTTCGAAAAACGATGTATAATATACAACTGTATATTTTCCTCACGTTGTCTATTTGAATATCCGATTTCATGCCTCCAACAGCAAAGATTCGAACTCTTCTAAAAACTTGCAATCGTCTTGTATACCTCCTTAATTCGGCCCTGTCGCAGAATCCATTCTTAAGTTACCTTTGCCTCCCACTAACTACTCACCTGCAAAATTTTAGCATAGTTTGTATTTTTTGATATCTCTTTGACAATCTTGATCCATCCCTGTTGTAGAAATCATGTCATAGATTTTATCATTTGCATTAAAATCATTGAAATTTTGAAGGATATAAATATACTCCAAATCCCTCATCAAGAACAGAATAACTCCCAGAGATAGTTTCATCCCTCTCTGGACCACCCTAATCCAACTCTGTCGAAAAAATAATATTGCTGTATTCATTTTTTCCACTTTGTCTACCTAACTCCTGAATTTCATGCCTCTACCAGCAAAACCATAGAATTCTCATATAAATCTTCCCTTAATTCAGCCCTGTTGCAGAATCATTTCTTAGCTGACGTCCACTCTCCACATACCACCCATTTGCCAAATAGCTAGATCGGTTTAGCAGTTTTTAAGATTTTGGGTTGAATCAGTGAGTGGTATTTCGCTTTTATAGAAATAGATTATATAATAGAGAATGAGAGCTTCCATTCGAAAAATTTGACTTTCTTAAAGCTTGTCAACTATATCTTTAGCGTGTAACCAAATAGTTCATCATATTATTGCTTCAAGTCTCCCTAAAAAAATGCTGCTTTTATATAATGATAATTCGAACTCGTCCCTGAGATACAGCGTTGTGAAGGTGTGCCAGATTTCAGACAAAAATCAAATAAATTGAATTATGCCAAATATGATTGATTAGCAGCAAAATGTTTTTATTGTCTCATATGTAACATTTTCCGCAGGTTTGAATGATAAAATACAAAATAGGGTATTCTATTTGAAATGTGGAACATGTGGCCATTTTCTGATAAAACCGGATATGCTATTAGTTTGAAGATATTTCAGTTGGAATGGGCATGTTGGAAAACCCATAGATATCAAATTTTGTAGAATTATATTAAATAGTATTTACAATATAGAAAATGTAAGCCCGTCGTGCTAAATTTGTTCATTGGAACTCAATCAAGTGTGTTTATTATATATTTATATATATTTTCCTAATTTTTTGGGTTTATTGGATCCCTTTACCACTTAGCGGACTGGAAAGTGATATAAATACCCATTGAATTTTTATTGGCACATTTTGTAGCATTTATAGGAGAACCAATAATGTTCTCTTTGCTATCTAATAAAATATGTATCATTTCAATTAATAATTCATTTTATATTTCGCTCTACACTGAATTTTATGAACTTTCAATATTAATTTAATTAGGTCATATTCACTCCATTGAACTAATAAATTTGCCGGTAATCACTATTGAATAAATAACAATTCAGGTTATATATTCACATCGAAAATTAATGATGACGGCAGCTCTGTATTTCAAGAATGGCGCATCTAATAGATATTACCTCAGTTTTATAATGTCCGTTCAATTATATTAACTGATTTTGATTAGACTCAATTAAACGGGAAAGCACTCATTTTCTATTGTTAGGATATCAAAAACAAATGACAGCGAGTATCCGTTGAAACAGTTCCACGTATAGCCGCTAGGCGATTCTCCCGCCAATTTCAATTTGAGCATTGAATTTATTAAGAGTCGTTCATTTTTAGTACAACATAAAAATTAAGTGGTAATATATTTTCTGCACGCGGTTTTTTTGATCACACCTATTAAGAAAATAGCCTCCATGAATTAATATTTCAAGAAGCTAATAAAAATAAATTCTAACGTGCGTCCATGATTCACCCTTTCCGCCGAAACTTTACGATACAATTCACGTGCGTTTACGATATTAGGTATGCCGAGAACTTTACGAAGTCAGTTCAACATTTAATTTTCTTTTGAAGAGCTGTTTTAACTTTATCAATATTTGAACAACGGAATAATTCTTCATATAAGCGGATTGTGATCAAAATTTTAAATGCGTAGGTGAAAATAACGAGAGGTATATTTCCGGTTTCTAGTGATTCTAAAAGCAATCAGAGTTTGTTTGAATAAGCGCCGCGTTACGGTAATAGCTCCAGCTTCGCTAAAGAGCGATAATAAAATGAAGGGCACATTTTTGAGTTATTTTCTTTATTGATGTGTATTTTGTTAGGTGTATTGGAATGTAGGTTGTATACAACTTCGAATTACTTTGCTTGCAATATAATGACTTGTAGATTGGAGTGTACTTCCTTCATTTAATCGTTCAATGAGTAAAACATTCGTCATTACTTCTATTGAAAATTCAAATGGGTTTTCTGTTTCGCATTCATGTGAATTTTTACGATCAACTGCTTTCAGATTTTTCTCACATCTGTTTTTCCTTTGCTCTCTCTTTGCATTGGTTAATACGACGTACATACTATAATTTGTTATTGATAGTATATTATTTTGTCTCTTCAGTCATGAGCTGTTACGAACGGAGTAAAAATTTTTTCTACTTCATTATTGAACTGATACTTACCGCAATTATTTTGAACAAATCTTGATAAATCGTAGCTTAGACCAAAATACATTGAACATTTTTCAGAGCATCCAAAAAATAAACCGTTCTATTTTTCGTTAAGTTCTAAGTTTCGTGTATTTCTGTATTCAAATCTTGGCTTGTCAAATTCACAAAATAAGTCTTCAAAACAAAAAAGTTTTTGGTATTGTGGATAACAAAATTGTTATAAAAAGTCAAACTAACTTCTGACATTTGTCTGATCCTGACGATTAAGGGAAGCGACAATCAAGTGTTCAGTTTATTCTAGCAAAAAATTTTGACCTCAATTACAATTACCGGCTGAACCTTAGTACATGAACGAACTTGGAACTTACTACGAATCTGACAGAGAATTCTCCATTAAAATTAATTTTACTATATTACTGTTTTTTAATGAATAGTTTTTTTTTGTCTTTTCGGCTTATTATTCTGTAATATCTTTTCGTAACGTTCAAATTAAATGAATACAATATAGAATCAATTCACCAAGTGCACTATAAATGTCTGCCACACCCGTACCGGGTAAAAGGCGTGATTGCTATTTATTTTTAATATTTACATATAAAATCTCTCTCAAGTTGTAAATGTTCTCTCAGTCTGAGTTCATAGAAAAATCATAGTGCGTGACTTATTTTATGGACTATCTAGACACGTTTTTCTCTGTACAATTGCTTTATACGTGATTAGGTGGCTTTTAGCTAGAAAGACGTTCATGAAATATGTGACAGTACTATTTTCTACTGTCTGGACTAGACTGTCTTTTAATGTACTGATTTCCACAACGCTTAATTACTTTTTCAATGGTTTTGTTGAACCGAGGCTTCGAGCAATCTGGAAACGACATGATGTTACCAGAGGCACGTTTAACACGAGCTGAAGTCGGATTTTATTGTTAATATTCAAAATTTGATATGAACCCATTATTTTGAATTGATTTATTCTGTCTCAATTTGCGTTCGTAGAAAAAATATAGCATGTCACTTGCCAACGTCTTAGATATTCGTATCTTGAAGCATTTGCTTTGTTCGTGTGGTTATAATCATCTGTAAAGAGACGCCCCTAAAACAGCTCATACAGATTTTTTTTTTAAAGATCACAATCAGTTTTCAGCACAAAAAAACTCATTTATGGTGTACCCTCCTAGTAAGTAACCACATTTCATAAGTGTTTTTGCAACATTAAAAAATGAATTGTATTCAAACGAGAATTTAATTTTAAACTGTCACCTGTTAGAGATAATAAATGGATCATCAATGCCAACAGAATATAATTAATTCATACTGACAGTGAATAAAAGCCCCTTACCTTATTTTTATTCTTAATTTGAAGTATACATTATGTCAAATACAGAGTGATCACTAATGATTGTCTGTCACGGGACTGGCAAAAGCTCCTATTATGATCAAAACTATCTTCATGGAATAAAGTTAGTATAAATTTATTTGTTTTAATAACTACGTTACCGACATTTCAAGAACACAGTGGCGTATATTTTGCATATTTTATGACGGATTTATCCATAATCTGATTCAAAAAACAAGGAAGTCAGTAAATAGCTGTATTATTAAATGATTATTGAAAATATATTATTATTCTACCAAATTATCAGGTCAGAATAGTGTTTTCAGAGGAACTGTCATCTGTTACTTACAGATCACTATTTCAAGCAGGTGGCAGAGAAAAATTTAGAGCAAGGCGACCAGTCTGTCATTTTTGATCACTCTGTATTATTCACACGTGAAATACAGAGTGATTAAAAGTGATTGTCCGTGCCGCCTTGTTCCGATTTTTTCTTTGCCTTCTGCTTGAGATAGTGATCTGTAAGTGACATATGACAGTTCCTCTGAAAATTTTATTCTCATTAATTATCATTAATTTTTTATAATCATTCAATAATACAGTCATTTAATGAATTTTTTTGTTTCTTAAATCAGATAATGGATGAATTTGTGTCATGAAGCTCAAAATCTATAACAAATATGCAAAATGCCCACATGAATATCACGTGAAACGCCACTGTGTCCTTTAAATGTCGGTAACGTATAGCTACAAAAATAAATAAATTCATACTAACTTTATTCCATGAAAATAGATTTGATCATATTGCGAACTTTTGCAAGTCACGTGACGGTCAGTCATTTTGGATCAGTCTGTATGTGATTAGCTACATCTATGGCCGGTTCTATAAAAGATCAAGTAAATTTACTTCTGAAGTAAATTAATTTTATTTAACAAATTCTTATCAGTGTGAGCTTCCTTATGACAACAGAATCATTGCTGTCAAATAATCGACTGTCATCTTACAGAGTAAATCTTGTTTACTTTGGAAGTAAGATGCTCTGGCCTTTATAAAACCGGGCATTAGAGAATAAAAAATCATCATGAACCAGAACAAAATTTACGAATCATAAATCGTAATTTCTAAATAGGTTGAATTTGAAATAAGGCCTTAAGCGATCCAATTATTCAATATGTTATTCATTCGAAAATAACTTAGGACGTTTCGAGAGTCCTACTGCCCTCATCATCAGCTAAACATGAGTATTACAAATTCCGTTTTTTAAAGCGTGTTTAGCTGATGATGAGAGCAGTAGGACTCTCGAAACGTCCTAAGCTATTTTCAAATAAAGAATATATTAA
This sequence comes from Dromius quadrimaculatus, assembly GCA_963989225.1. NCBI lineage: Eukaryota > Metazoa > Arthropoda > Insecta > Coleoptera > Carabidae > Dromius > Dromius quadrimaculatus. The sequence continues at coordinate 45,618,844 of OZ022326.1, read as the reverse complement.
ATAATTGGATTACTCAAGGCCTTATTTCAAATTTAACCTTTTACTGCACCGGATCCTCCAACAACTTTACAAATGAATTTCTAAATGGAAATTCCTGAATCAAATCCATTATAAACCTGCCCTTATAAGTACATCAAATTTAAGCAGTAATAGAACTCTTCGAAAGCAACAATATTTCTCGATATTTTTTTCCCAAAATTTCAATTTTTTAGCATTTTTTTTTCATTACTGCTTATACATTGCGGCGTTTCGTCTATCAGTGGAAATCAATTCAATAATAGGAATACTGATGATAGTGATCATTGAATACGTATTTATAAAAGTATAAGGGAAACATATTCATAGAGAAACTGAGCCAGTTTCATTCTCTTTGAATCTCTTCTTCCATTTGCGTTGTATTACAGTCGTCCAGCGTATCCTCATACAGAGTGATCAATAATGATTGTCTGTCACGTGACTGGCAAAAGTTCGCATTATGATCAAAACTATCTTCATGGAATAAAGTAAGTATAAATTTATTTATTTTGATAATTACGTTACCGACATTTCAAGAACACCATGATGTATATTTTGCATATTTTATGACAGATTTATCTATAATCTGATTCAAAAAACAAGGAAGTAGGTAAATAGCTGTATTATTGAATGTTTATTGAAAATTTATTATTATTCTACCAAATTATCAGGTTAGAATAGTGTTTTCAGAGGAACTGTCATCTGTCACTTGATGCTCACCATCTCAAGCAGGCGGAAAAAAAAAATCAGAACAAGGCGGCACGGACAATCATTTTTGATCACTCTGTATAAAAACCAATTTACTTGACAATGATACGAATAATCATGTCATAATCTCAACAAATGTCAAACATTCAGGCTCAACCAGCAATGGACAGTGATATATTTCTCAAAATTTTAGAGAATTTTTGCTGGATATCTAGAGCGTTTACAGGAAAAAGTTATGGAGTAAAATTGTTATCCTTGATGAGTTCTATTACAACACAAGCAAAAATATCATATGTCCGTTCAGCCCTGATCAAGAAGGTACGAGCCTTCAAATATCTAAAATATTATGTTTAAGAAATTGCTACAAACTTTTAACATAACAATTTTGGAGCATCAGAAGAAGAATCTTTCCATGTCATCTCCAATGGACTAATTTCTCAGCATTTTGATATGTTGTAATTTATGTGACTTGATGCCAAGTTTAATTACAACTAAGTTTGAACATTTTTGTGAAATTGAAAATATTCATGCGGCTTCAGTATCAATCATATTCACATGCGTTTCATACAGTGAGTAATAATCCGCCACATTCTGTCATTTGGAAAAAAACAAGATCTGTAATCTTATTCAGCGCTATTTTATTCTATCCCCAATAGTGCCAACGTTGTTAATTTTTTTTTTTGTCGGAATATCGCTTTCATGAAAGATAAGAATGCGGAGTAAAATTAATAGAGGTCAAATTAGTCAGGTATCTTCTTGAAATTATTGAATAAAAATTTGAGAACCATCGTTAACGTTAAGTCTTTTCATCAATTATAATAGATAATTACGAGTTAATTTTGACACGTTTTGAAAGCATTAAATCAATGCTGGTAGGTTTCTAGGCTAGTAATTAATAAATTGCTTTTTTTAATTTACCCCTCTCTTCCTAAAAAGTTTAATATTTCCATCGACAAAGTAGCTTTGCAACAAAATTCTCTTTGCATTAACCTCATCTTATTGCAATTCAGTGTAGCAGAGCTTATAGTGGTTCATTAATGTCTTCCACATCATTAGTTGCTGAGACATCGATGCAACGGGAACGCGTGCATCACTCTAAATTTAAAACACAGCTTCGTACAAACATGACTTATTACAAACACAGTTTCGTAAATTCAGCGAAAACTTAAATTAATGTCCTAGCTGAGCTTCGAACCTAAATTTAATAGTGATTTTTTGATTTTTAGCTGACAGATGGCGATAGTACTGAATTCGTCCAGATTTATACAGAGTGATCAATAATGATTGTCTGACAGGTGACAGGCAAAAGTTCGCATTATGATCAAAACTATCTTCATGAAATAAAGTTAGTATAAATTTATTTATTTTGAAAACTATGTTACCGACATTTCAAGAACACAATGGCGTATATTTTGCATATTTTATGACGGATTCATCCGTAATCTGATTCAATAAACAAAACCATAAGTAAATAGCTGTATTATTGACTAATTATTGAGAATTTATTATTATTCTACCAAACTATTAGGTTAGAATAGTGTTTTCAGAGGAACTGTCATCTGTCACTTGAATGTCACTATCTCAAGCAGGCGGCAAAGAAAAAATCAGAACAAAGCGGCACGGACAATCATTTTTGATAACTCTGTATATTATCGAATATAAGTACATATGCTTCACATCAGAGTTCAAAAAACGGCGGCAGTAGTAAAATTTCAACGGAAACAATTTTTACAATTGTTTTCTTGATAAAATACATCCCATAATTTTCTCTGGATAAGAATCCGTATATACTGGATATAATTGATACTTTTTCAAAAATAAATTAAAGCAACTCGATTGTGAAACAGTTGATTTTGAAATCACAGTCGTTTACGTATCCTGTAATAATTATTTTTAAAAAATGATCAATTGAATATTATTTATAGTCTAAGAGCTGGCTACAAAAAAAACCTTGTTATCGCTACATGGCTAATTCCTTTTGTAAAATAATCTTTTTGTATAATCAAGTTCGAATCGTCTTGTCTGCCAGCTCGAACTCGTGGCTTTTGGACATTTTGAACTTGATATTTTTATTCAAATTGCCAAGAAATTTTCTGTCAGTTTTGACGAGAACAATGCTATTCACAATATCGTTTCCTCAGTTACCAACTACTACTGCCGTCAAACTGATATTCACAAAAGAAATATATTCATGAAAAAATTCACTATACTTAACTGAAATTGGGACGATCGTAAAGGACGTGTAAAAATTCTCTAATGCACTCATGTGATCTTAGTCTAAGAGCTGGCTACATAAAAAGCTTGTCATCGCTACATAGCTGATTTCTATTATGAAAGAACTCTTTTGTGTAGACAAGTTCAAATCGTCTTGTCTGATAGCGGGATTCCGTAGCTTATAGTGGAGGTGACCGGTGAAATAAGTGAGATTATGATAATATTTTTTTTAAATAAAAATACATGTATTATAATTATGAAAATAGCTCCTATTTATTCATGAGAAACAAGATAAATTGTTGGCTGTCTGCTTGTGTCTGAAGTTCTGACAGTCAGCGCGAAATTGGAGTAAGATTTTAAATGAAAAAATCATCACATACATGCATGCCGATGTATTAAATGTTATATTTATATTTTAGGATAGCTATAAATGGCAAACATGAAAATCATGGCTAAAATCACGGTAGACAGATATTGAAGATGCGCTTGTGCTGGAACGTTTACACTCAAACACAGAACATTTTCTTTTTGAATGACTCCATTCTTTCCATGTTCACCAAATAAATATGATGTACAGAAGTGACGTTTGATAAGTTTGGCATGCTACATCATAGATGTGAAAATTTTCTTTTCTAAATGTCAGTTTGACGGCAGTATTCGTTGGTAACTGATAGAGCAAGATCCCAGGCCCGCCAGACGTTACTTATTTTCTGAGAAACAAAATGTGTGGAATAGAGTAGTGCTAGTATGCATTTTGATCATAAGCATATTCGCTAGTTTGTGCCGACGGCCAATTTACAGATACGGGGTGCTAGAGGTACGTTAAAACATTAGTAACTTTCCTTAAATTCTGAGTACTGATTTTTATGTATGTTCTAGAGAATATTGTTGAAAATCTATAATCAACACTGCCAGACACTTCCCATCGGCGGTAATTTTTGCTAGACCCTTTGAAGTTCGCAAAAAAATAACTTCATCTTACTTATAGTCTGAGTCCTAATTTTCATATATGATACTCAGGGAACAATTTGAACACTTTTTGTGAAGAGCCAGACCAATTGTAGGGGCCAAACATCCTCCAGACAAAATTAAAATATCGCGGTGAGTATGAGTGTGAGCGTAATAATTTGATGGTTTTATTACGCAATTTCATTGAACGTATGCTGCTAGTTTCCAACGCTTCATCCTAGAGATAATTACAATACGATGAAATATAAATTCAATAAAACTCCTAATGAAAATTTTCATCATTCGAAGGACGAAAGTCTGTCTATATATATATATATATATATATATATATATATATATATATATATATATATATATATATATATATATATATATATATATATATATATATATATATATATATATATATATATATATATATATATATATATATATATATATATATATATATATATATATATATATATATATATATATATATATATATATATATATATATATATATATATATATATATATATATATATATATATATATATATATATATATATAAAGTAAATTAATTTTTGAAAAAGTCTATATATATATATATATATATATATATATATATATATATATATATAAAAGTAAATTAATTTTTGAAAAAGTCTTGTACAGCGCAGGGATTCGAACCCGAGATCTCATGAATTCCGGTCATCCGTGATAACCGCTACACCACGCTAAGACAACTGAGTAAGTCTCCCAACACTGTACAAGATTCTTTGCATTTTTGTCAAGTTTGCTGTACGCTCCAAAGACGACACACTTTTGTGTCTTTGACAATGGAGGACAACGGCTGACATTCGTGAGTCATTAACTCTCATGTACATATTCTGAATGTAAATCTGGTTAAATTAGGCTTATTACGGATTCGTCAACTAGATTTACATTCAGTATATATATATATATATTTAAAGACTGTCAAACTAAAGTGCACTTCCGGCTCGGTGGATCTCAACAAAAATAGGATATGAGCATCTAGACGGTATAATCGTCCTAAATACTGAATTTTAACAATCTACGTTCAATGGTTCTTTTCCGGCTTAGTCGATTAGATTATAAAAGTGCCTAATACAAAATTTAAATATTCTACGACTGATTGTTTGGAATTTATGCGGAAAATGTCATATAGAGTGCACTTCCGGCTTAGCCGATTGTTACAAAAATAGAAGATGACCATTAAGATGCTACAGCAATTCAAATGCTAAATTCCAGTATCCTACGGCAGATCATTCTGCATTTATGCGGAAAATCGAAGAAAAGTCTCAAGTAAAGTGCACTTCCGTCTAGCCGATCGCAATCATAATGCATGATGTATAATAAGATGTTATAGAGGTTCTTTATCCAAAATTTCAATATGCTACGGCGGATAATTCTATATTTATGCAAAAAATTCAAAAAAAGTTTCAAGTAAAGTGCACTTCAAGTTCAAATACTGAATTTCAACATCCTACAGTCGATCATTCTGGATTTATTAGAGAAATTCGGAAAAAATTTCAAGTAAAGTGCACTTCCGGTACAGACGCTTGGAACCATAATGCAAGGTGCACAACTAGACCCTATACTAGTGTTAAATACAGAATTTCAACATTATATGTTCGAGATTTGCAAGTTACGTACGCACGCACGAACATACGTACCGACATCAAGCCAAAAATAGTCAAAATGGATTCAGGCATGCTCAAAACGGATGTATCCATCAAAATATCGATATGTGAACTTTGTCGGTTTCACAATACTTCCTTGAACTTTGTACAAGTAAGTAAAAACACAGTTAGATAACTCTGTCATCATTTTTCTTTCCAAACACTGCAAATAGTTCTTTTTTTACTTACACGCGTTGTAACTGAAATGACAGTTGTGCTGAACAGATTTAACAGAATACTATATGCTGAACACACACACACAGTAGACTAGATTAGACCGTGAGTAAAAAAAGGAGGAATTGGATGCTCATAGATATTTCGCTTATTTCCAAGCGTACAAATAATGACCTCGCGCTCATACTCAGAGCGATATTTTAATTTTGTCTGGAGGATATTTGGCCCCTACAATTGGTCTAGCTCTTAACAAAAAGTGTTCAAATTGTTCCCTGAGTATCATATATAAAAATTAGGACTCAGACTATAAGTAAGATGAAGCTATTTTTTTGCGAACTTCAAAGGGTCTAGCAAAAATTACCGCCGATGGGAAGTGTCTGGCAGTGTTGATTATAGATTTTCAACAATATTCTCTAGAACATACATAAAAATCAGTACTCAGAATTTAAGGAAAGTTACTAATGTTTTAACGTACCTCTAGCACCTCGTATCTGTAAATTGGCCGTCGGCACAAACTAGCGAATATGCGTATGATCAAAGTACGTACTAGCACTGCTCTATTCCACACATTTTGTTTCTCAGAAAATAAGTAACGTCTGGCGGGCCTGGGATCTTGGACTATGAGGAAACGATATTGTGAATGTTATTGTTTCCGTCAAAATTGACAGAATTTTTTTTGGCAAATTGAATTGAAGTATCAAGTTCAAAATATCCAAAACCCACGGATTCACGCTGGCAGACAAGACGATTCGAACTTGACTACACCAGAAGATCCTTTTACAAAAGGAATGAGCCATGTGGCTACAACAAGGTTTTTTATGTAGCCAGCTCTCCGTCTATTAGTGAAGCCAAAGTACGTAGGCAATGTTGTAAATGTTTTTAAAAAAAGTTGTTAAAAGAACAAATATCCTAAAAAAAATGAGTGATATTTATTTGTAAATTCAAGGGGCGAAATGACTAATATTCACCCGTATTCTGGAACACAATCATTATCTTGTTATCAAGCGATAAGATTTTCGACAAATGGAAGCAATCGAAACAATTGTGACAAGCAAATATTTAGAATTTTTGTCAGTGCCACGTGCCACCTCCGTTCTTTGGTTGAAATAGTTCATGATCGATAAAAATTCATCGATTGAGTTACAGAATAGTACTAATTATCTTATCATTCTGTACCAATAATCACAATAAAAATAGTATTGGGTAAATTCTATTCAAGTACTAGTATTTAAGAAGAAAATATCGTATCGACTCCAAAAGTCAAATGTGGCGTAAACATTGTTGTCATAATTTCGATTCGATTCTCCTTGTTTGAGTAAAACTTAAAATCTAAGCTAGAGCGGTGCAAATGGCTATAACTGATGTTAATTCATCTTCACAGTTTATGGCATCAATATCTTGGAGCTTTATAAACAAAAAGCAGCAAAGGGCCACTATTTAAAGTAAGCATAATAATAAAATCACGTACTTGCAGCAAGTCAAATGCAATAGCACAAAAAATAGATGATTCTATAAAAATATTTCAAGAATTTCAATGAGACAATGAGACAGCGAAGTCGCTACATCTGGTAAAGCTAGAGAGTAATGAATTAGAATAAGTGATAAGTGTCGGAAAAGGAATCAATTAAACTTATAGTATTTTGAATAAATTTCTCCATGGTAGTATGTAAAGGTTAATAAGTTGAAAAGTTGAAAATAGTTTCAAAAAACTTACGTTTTTATTTTGGAATCTTTAGGCTATCGATTTCGGACAATCGTCCATCTTCAGGCCTTGGCTAAAAAATACATTGTGGTTATAATTTTGAAAAATTTTTGAAAAATATTTAAGTAGTGTTTTTTTTTTAGTGTTTTTTGATATAAAGCTTTGTAATAAAATTTAAATTTAAGATAAGTCTAGTCAAGTTATAATATAAAAATAGAAAAATCATATTGGTTTTTTGACAATTGAAGATTGGAAACTAGAACACGTGTTGAGAAACTATTTTTGTGAGGTTAAGAATTAAAATATATATAAATAAAGAAAAGTAGGTGCATGCAATATTCGAAAACAATGAATAGGCTTACCGTCAATGGTTTAAAAGCAGCTAAGTTTGTAAAAAGTCATAATAATGTTTAAATTTAATAAAGTTTTGTTCTGAAACATTTTAGCAAGGACGTTAAAGAGGGGACGGGACATTCCTATATTAGTAACACACAGACCAGCGTTATCGAAAGTAAGAGAGAGATAGCTTTATGGCAACTCCATTTTGTCTATCTGCCTCATTACTTTGTATCTTTTGCGCTTGCGCCTGTGACCACGTGATGAGCAAGAAGCGGAAGCTCTAACAAAAAAACACGTGGTTAGTAGCGAAACATTTGAATTGCATTTCATGTATAAGATATTTGGGAGATAGAAATCGCAAAAATATTTTAATAAACATTAAAAATAAAGATGGGCTCAAATGTCAATCTGTAGATGTGAAAAGAATTTGCTTACTAGTGGAAAGGCGATCAGAGAAAACGATCATATGATTTTTACAAATAACATTAAATAAAAACGATCGTGTTCCATGAAAAATTCAGGGAGCTATTTATCACTATGAAATAATATTACATGTGAAATATGTTTAGGTGGGGATCATCAATTCGAGTTATTAGATCTCATTATCTCCTATTATTTAAATGTAAGGTTGCACAAAAGAGAACAAAACGCAAAATAAAATTAGCAGAAAGCAAAAATTCACGTAATTAATCTTATTCAATAATATGTAAGCATATAAATATATTTTTCTCCAACACTGTTTTGAAATTTGCATATTCCATAACCAAAAATTAAGTTGGAACGAATGACATTCCAAAAAATCGTTTAGAATGATTCCGTATGCCGTTTAGAATGACTCTGTAAGCCTTTAGAATCATTTCGACAAATCAGAAGCTGTTAGTTTGGCTACTTACTACCATGGTTACTTCCTAACAATTCAAGTATCCATATCTGGATTTGACGTTTGACATTTAATAATTTTTTAAGTTTCCTCTGAAATATTGGTGAGTTTCCAAAACCTTGTTAGAGAAAGTATAGTCTACAACATGTTTGGAATGGCGTATTCCACACTCGCGAACCGTACAAAAACAAACTTTTCGCTCGTTCAGAATATAAGCCATTCCAACACTATTCTATAAAAGTGTATGTGAAAAATAAATATTTGGTTCATATAAAATTTTAGCATTCTAAATTTTTTGTGAACCTATCCGATTGTTATTGATAAAAAATAATCAAAAATAAATATATCTACGCATGGAAGAGATAAGCAATTCAATGTTTCTCCGCATTCCACTCAAAATCTTCATTTAAATCCAGCACAGAAATAAACGAAGAATTGTTTTCTTCTCATTTTATTCAATGTTTTTTTGCATTAAGATCAAAATCTTTATTTAAATCCATCACATTTTTAATTTACATGAAGTTACTTGCTCGTTAAACATCGTTCATCCGTTTAAACTACGCGCGTGTTTTACAAACGCGATCTCAAAATGTTTTTCATAATAAATTTTAATTGATATAAATGTAAGCATAGTAAAATTTTTACTTGAATATAAATTATAGAAACACATTAGTAATCATTTTTCAACTGTTATATTCGCACTATCAGGTATTCCAAATAAGATTAGTATATTCATATTGATAAGATTTTATGCTTGTTTGAGAGCTACTGCTTGCGCAAGCGCAAAAGATACAAAGTAAAGAGGCAGATAGACAAAACGGAGTACTCATAAGTTTATCCCTCTCTGACTTTCGATAACGCATCTAAGACAGCTTTGTCCCATCCCCTCTCTTAAACATCCTTGCATTTTAGCGTGTGTTTCAGTCAAGTGGGCGAATTACATTGAATTATGAGTGGAGTGTTGTTTCCGGAATTTGTGTCATGTGTGGTGTCGGGAGAATGGCGGTAATAATTTGAAAATATGATTTTCGGGGAAAAAAGTTTGATCGTTTGATATATGTTGTTCTTCATTATTTTTAAGGTGTTTTAAGATTTCTAGTTCTTCTAAAAGTATGAGTTTACTATAATTATCTTCTTTGTGTAGTAGTTTGCTGTTGTCGATTGTAGATGAATGATTCTCTGTTTTTAGATGTGTGCCGAATGCTGACGGAGGTTTGTTTTTGACATGTTCTTTATATCTAATTTCAAATTTACGTGTTGTCATTCCAATATATGTACTGATGCAATCATCACAATTAATTTTGTAAATCCCACTGCTATTATTTTTTGATGTAGTTGGTTTAGTGTTGGTGAAGATGTTCGCTAATGTGTGATGTGATTTGGAAGTTAGTTGTATATTGTGTTTTTTGAGTGTACGGTTTATCTTGTTGTAAATGTTTGTATAATAGGGTATGGAGATATATTTTGTAGTGTTTTTGCTGTGTTTATAAATTTGTTGTAGGGTTAAGTTACGTTTTGTATTTTTAAATATATTTTCTATTAAATCTAATGGGTAGTTGTTGTTTAAACCTATTGTTGTTATTGTTTTTAGTTCTGAAGTGAAGTATGTGTGTGAAAGAGGGGTGGTCAATAATCTCTGAAACATGAATCTAAAGGCACTAACTTTAATTTGTGGTGAGTGGTATGAATTATATGGAATTATTATGTCTGTGGATGTTGGTTTTCTGTATATATTGTATTCTATATTGTGTTGTGAGTGTAATAGCGTGAGATCTAAAAAATTAATAGTTTGATTTTGTTCTGTTTCCAGCGTGAATATGATTTTTGATGAGTTATTAATATCGTTTAGGAAAGTATCTAATTCGGCATCATCACCATTCCAAAAACAAAGAATATCATCAACATATCTTTTCCGGAATAAAATTTTATTGTTTAAAGGGTGTTTGAATATATTGGTTTCAATATAATCGATGAAGATATTTGCTAGTAAACCGCTGACTGCAGAACCCATCGGTAATCCGTCATTAAGTGTGTAAATTTGATTCTCAAAGTTGAAGAAATTCTGATCTAAAATAAGTTGGAAAAGCTCTAATATATTAAGTATGTCATTATTTGAAATATTGTATTTTTCCCGAAAATCATTATTATCGTATAGGTGTTCTTGTAAGAGTGTAAGTGTATCTTGTGTTGGAATATTGGTGTAAAGGTTGACAATATCCTATGAAATCATTTTGAAATTCTTGTTATTTGTTGTATTAAAATGGTTTATTTGTTCAATTAAATCTGAGGAGTTTTTTATACTGCAAGGGGAGTTGTATTTGAATCTATGTATCATGATATTGTTCATATTATGTGCTAGTTTGTATGCTGGTGAGTGTATGGAGGAGGTTATGGGTCTGATTGATTTATCTGGTTTGTGTAATTTTATTAAACTATATAGGGTTGGAATTTGAGGATTTCTTTCTGTGAGGAAGTATGTGTTTATTTGTAGCTTGTTAAGTGTGTCTGAAGTGTATTTGATTATGTTTTTATGTAGGATGGGAGTGGGTTTTTGTTGCATGTTGTGATGTTGTTTGCTGTGAAAAAAGTGGTTGTTTTTTAAATGTAATCGGTTTTGTCTAGTATGACCGCGCCGGCGTTTTTATCTGCTCGAGTAAAAATGAGATCGTTATTTGTAATTTTTTCTTCAATTGAATTAATGATATCTTTATTTTTAGTATCTATGTCATAGTTTTGAGTATTGCAGGGACCTACCTTCTTGTTATGAATTTTGTTTAAAGTTGTTCCTAATTCAGATTTAATGGAATTGAGTTGAGGGTGTCTGTAAAGTTGTACTTCTAGTTCGATTGATAATTTGTGTAGATCTGGTTTTTGAGGTTTGGGTGCAAATTTGTGTCCAGTTTTTAATAGTTGTTCTTCGGGTTCAGTAAAGGTAGTTGTCGAAAGGTTGGTGACTCTATCGGGAAAAATTTTGTCTGTATTTCGATCGGATATTAGTGGTTCTATGGTGGTGTTGTTTGAAGCTGTTGTTCTTGTTTTTTCCTGGATTAAATTGTTGAGTTTCTTTCTTCTATTCTGATCGTCGTTGTAGTTTGTGTATATGACCTCTTGTTCCAGATTTTCAATTAAGTTTTCATATTCGATTGTATGTAAAAATAGTAGTAGGTGCCTGTGTAAAAATTTAAGTTTCATGTCTATGAAGGTGTTGTTATTCAATTGTCTTCTGATTTCCTTTCTCAAAAGCCTGGAATGTAATTCGTCCACTTGACTTTGATCCATCTTTCTTCTCAGTTTTAAACGGAGGAAGTTAGGTGTTACTTTTAAATCTCTGGCTGTTATTAAAAAATTTATATGTTGTTGTGTTCGATGACGTTTATTTAAAGTAATTTTTAGTTGCAGGAGTTTATCGGATATCTCCGATGTTTTAATATTTTGAATAAATCTCTCCATGGTAGTATGTAAAGGTTAATAAGTTGAAAAGTTGAAAATAGTTTCAAAAAACATACGTTTTTATTTTGGAATCTTTAGGCTATCGATTTCGGACAATCGTCCATCTTCAGGCCTTGGCTAAAAAATACATTGTTGTTATAATTTTGAAAAATTTTTGAAAAATATTTAAGTAGTGTTTTTTTAGTGTTTTTTGATATAAAGCTTTGTGATAAAATTTAAATTTAAGATAAGTCTAGTCAAGTTATAATATAAATATAGAAAAATCATATTTGTTTTTTGACAATTGAAGATTGAAAACTAGAACACGTGTTGAAAAACTATTTTTGTGAGGTTAAGAATTTAAATATATATAAATAAAGAAAAGTAGGTGCATGCAATATTCGAAAACAATGAATACAACTCCCCTTGCAGTATAAAAAACTCTTCAGATTTAATTGAACAAATAAACCATTTTAATACAACAAATAACAAGAATTTCAAAATGATTTCATTTGATATTGTCAACCTTTACACCAATATTCCAACACAAGATACACTTACACTCTTACAAGAACACCTATACGATAATAATGATTTTCGGGAAAAATACAATATTTCAAATAATGACATACTTAATATATTAGAGCTTTTCCAACTTATTTTAGATCAGAATTTCTTCAACTTTGAGAATCAAATTTACACACTTAATGACGGATTACCGATGGGTTCTGCAGTCAGCGGTTTACTAGCAAATATCTTCATCGATTATATTGAAACCAATATATTCAAACACCCTTTAAACAATAAAATTTTATTCCGGAAAAGATATGTTGATGATATTCTTTGTTTTTGGAATGGTGATGATGCCGAATTAGATACTTTCCTAAACGATATTAATAACTCATCAAAAATCATATTCACGCTGGAAACAGAACAAAATCAAACTATTAATTTTTTAGATCTCACGCTATTACACTCACAACACAATATAGAATACAATATATACAGAAAACCAACATCCACAGACATAATAATTCCATATAATTCATACCACTCACCACAAATTAAAGTTAGTGCCTTTAGATTCATGTTTCAGAGATTATTGACCACCCCTCTTTCACACACATACTTCACTTCAGAACTAAAAACAATAACAACAATAGGTTTAAACAACAACTACCCATTAGATTTAATAGAAAATATATTTAAAAATACAAAACGTAACTTAACCCTACAACAAATTTATAAACACAGCAAAAACACTACAAAATATATCTCCATACCCTATTATACAAACATTTACAACAAGATAAACCGTACACTCAAAAAACACAATATACAACTAACTTCCAAATCACATCACACATTAGCGAACATCTTCACCAACACTAAACCAACTACATCAAAAAATAATAGCAGTGGGATTTACAAAATTAATTGTGATGATTGCATCAGTACATATATTGGAATGACAACACGTAAATTTGAAATTAGATATAAAGAACATGTCAAAAACAAACCTCCGTCAGCATTCGGCACACATCTAAAAACAGAGAATCATTCATCTACAATCGACAACAGCAAACTACTACACAAAGAAGATAATTATAGTAAACTCATACTTTTAGAAGAACTAGAAATCTTAAAACACCTTAAAAATAATGAAGAACAACATATATTAAACGATCAAACTTTCTTCCCCGAAAATCATATTTTCAAATTATTACCGCCATTCTCCCGACACCACACATGACACAAATTCCGGAAACAACACTCCACCCATAATTCAATGTAATTCGCCCACTTGACTGAAACACACGCTAAAATGTTTCAGAACAAAACTTTATTAAATTTAAACATTATTATGACTTTTTACAAACTTAGCTGCTTTTAAACCATTGACGGTAAGCCTATTCATTGTTTTCGAATATGGCATGCACCTACTTTTCTTTATTTATATATATTTAAATTCTTAACCTCACAAAAATAGTTTTTCAACACGTGTCCTAGTTTCCAATCTTCAATTGTCAAAAAACAAATATGATTTTTCTATTTTCATATTATAACTTGACTAGACTTATCTTAAATTTAAATTTTATTACAAAGCTTTATATCAAAAAACCCTAAAAAAAAAAAACACTACTTAAATATTTTTCAAAAATTTTTCAAAATTATAACAATGTATTTTTTAGCCAAGGCCTGAAGATGGACGATTGTCCGAAATCGATATCCTAAAGATTCCAAAATAAAAACGTATGTTTTTTGAAACTATTTTCAACTTTTCAACTTATTAAATTTATAGCTTTTTATTTCCATGTCTGTATTTGAATTTGAACTTCGCGCCTATATCTTGGCTTCCATAAAAGCTTCTCACTTCACTAGGGGACGACACGGTTTTTTGTTCCAGCCAATCAGTGCGTCCGTCAGTTGGTGGCTCTTTGAAAATAAGTCCGAATTTCTTGATTTGTGACCAAAAGAGATAATATTTTTTTTCATGTTTATCTGACTCTTCTCAACGTTTCTTTAGGTATATTATTTATTCATTTTTTATGATATTAAAGTCTTTTACATCTGTTTAGCTATAAACATGGGTCATGTTATGTTCCAAGAGTGGAACATACTGTCAAGATATGTTTTAAATAATAAATATATTTTTTCACATGACCTCCATCTGAAAAGCTGATCAAATATTTTGTCTGGTGAGGATTGTGCCTCGAACACAAATTCGAAGAATTAAGTGGTTTCATAGCCACAAATAATTGTGGAGAAGCTCGTACAACAGATTTTTCTGATTGTTCTCATTTTATTATATACTTATTAAGTAATTATGTAATAAGCCAACATAAATATACTAAATATTTTCATGAAAATTGCTATGTTGCTGTGAAATTCTAATCCTACACTTTGTTTCCAGGTAATTCCAAGTGAAATTCCTGGATCAAACTTACCAAATATGAACGGAATATTTTTGTTTTATCTGCTAAACATAATTCAAAGATTAAACCTTCAAATAGTATCATATATCTTTTTATTCAATCGAAAAACGTAATAATTAAATTACAAAAATTTGTACTATGATTGAGATGAAGCTGCCTTAATCACTGTGTAAAACTATTTTAAATACATAAAATAGTAATCAGAATTACAATTTACTGCTACAATCTCCTGAGAGAGTGAAGGAACAAATCAGGTACTTCCTGGAATAAATGAATATTGGCAGAGTGTCTTTCTATAAGGGATATTTGAAGCAAATTTGTTGTATAATTACCTTTATCAAACTGAATATAAAAACACACATAGGGATACTTTTGGGATAAACGATACAAGGCATACTTTTAATTTAATTCTGAGAAATTTTTCCTGCTAAAATTTATGCATGAACAGAATCGTCATTCAGCATGCCATTTGATGGTTGTAATATCAGCAGATTTGTTGGCTAACAAAGTCGTGAGCAGTGGCCAGTGTAAATGCCCGCATTCAGTAATTTCAAGATACTTTTAATAATGTGTTGATAGTGATATCAGAAGCTTGTGCAGTGCATTTCTTATTAGTATATCGCTGAAAGAATCTATTCTGTGCAAACTTTTTTGGAAGTAAAGAAATGCACTTTCAACACTTTTTCACAACATTTATGGCAAATCCTTTCTCAATAATATGGTGAATTTTCAAGAAATGAAATGAATCAATCGATTATGACCCTATATTGATTGTATATGTATTTTCAAATTGATCAATTACATCTACAGGCACCTGCGACCCCTATTATTAGTGTAACCTAAAATAATTCAAAATTTATACTGAATATCATGTAAAAATGAGAGTTGTAACTCAATCACCAATACTGTTTGTCGGGAGCTGCCTTCAAAAAATTTCCGACGTGCTCTTTTTCCAAAATGCTTGAATTCTTCGGTTTCTTCTCACATAAGCTGTCAGTTTGACGTATTTTGAGATAGCTATATTCTTTTCACTTTTATTGTAGCTGTCAACATGGAATACGTCGTCCACAATAAAACCACATACTTTTTTCTTGATATTCAAGAAATATGAAAACAATGACTTCTTCATTTATTGTCCTTACTCTCCGTTGTTCTTCTCAGTCGTTAAATTAAGCAAATGCTTTTTTATGAAGTGCCTTGGATTTGTCTGGCAATAAATGCAAAGTTAGTTCTTGAACTTTCTGCAGAAATAGAGTCAATTTCTTTCATTCTTCTCCAAATACACTATTTTCCATCAATTTGTTGACACAGGATAGAGTAAACAAGCTTACCATAGTAGCCAGTCATAGCTTTCTAGATTTCACGGAGCTTTGAGATGACAGATGACATTCAGTGATATTGGTGTGACATCGAGAATTCGAGATGCCAGATTGGAATGATTCTTATTAATATTTGGATACGAAGTTCTAGCGTTTAAACATTTGAACGCCTACTAAAACACTTATTTATTCTGTTTAATATATAACTAGTATTTAACAGATTCTAATCAGTTTGAGTTTCTTTATGAATTATTGCTGTCAAATAATCGATTGTCATTTGATAGAGTAGATTTTATTCATTGAGGAAGTAAATTATTCTGCTTTTTATAAAATTGAGCATAACACATATTTTTTGAATAATCATTATTGCAGTATTAATAATAAACGTTTGCGACTTCAAAATCAACTATTTCACAATCGTGTTGCTTGAATTTATTTTTAAAAAAGTATCAATCATATCCAGTATACATGTATGCCATCCAATGAAGATTATGAGATACATTTTATTAAGAAAAAAAAAATAAGCTTATTTACAGAGAAATTTTATTACTGCCGCCACTTTTTGAACACTGATGTGAGGCTTATATTTTTATGTTTGATAATAGTGGCGTTCGTTTTACACGAAATCTCACTTAATCTCATCTCAATTCAAGTCGGTAGCGTTCGATTTGTCATAGCGCAACTGAGATGAAGTAAGAAACTCACTTCCCTCCTTGCCGATGCTACACTACCAATTTTGCTGACTTGAGTTGAGATTGAACTGAGATTAAGTAGTGGGGATAGAGGGAGATTTGAACAGAAAAGTAATGAATATTAAAACGTTGCTTCTGACTTTAACTTGTTATTATTGCAAAAGGGACATACTGCACTACAAACAATTATGAAGGAAAAAATAAAGAGTATCCCGATGAAAAATGATTGGATATAATCGTATACGATCATATACAATTCTTTGGATACAATTTTATTCTAAAAATGAGACGATAGAATCGTTTAAAACTGTATAAAACTCTATCGAATCATATACATATATATACATTTGGATATAACGATATACGATTGTATATGAATATGCTGTCCTATACGTTTATATAAAATTTTATACAATTCTATAAGACTCTATACAATTATATCAGTTCCAGTTGGACGGTAAAATTGGATAGGGTTGTATATAGTTGGACTACAATATTTACATTTGGATATGAATGAGAATATTTTTCATTTTATTGAAATTTGAGAAAAAAATACATTTCGTGGTAAAACAGACTAATTACTAGACTTGTTGTTATAACTATTGAATTAAACATTCAATTTCCTACTATCTAACGTTTTCTTTTATAACAGATTGAAATTATAATCCCTACTTAAGTAGCGTTCAATACTCTTGGAATTAATAGTGAGGATTGTACGAAATTTGATGTAGAATTTATTAGTTCTGAAGTCCAACAAATTCATTACTCTACTCATTCCAACAACTATTGAATTATGTCTTGAATTTCGAACAATCTCCCTTTCAATAAAAATAATGATAAACTCATATTCTATATTTCTAGTTGATCACCGTTTAAATTAGATTAAATTGAATAAAGAACTGGAGATTGTACAAAAATAAATGCATAGTTTATTGGTTATAGCATTTTTTTTCTCACTGGTTGCCTTTTCCTCAGAAGCGATTCACTATTTGAGGATGTTAGTTGCTTTGATTCTTCTTTTTTGAAATGAACTACCTCACTTCGAAGGTAATCTCGATCATCTGTGATTAAATAGGATTGGTTATTACTCTCAAAGAGGCTATTTTAGCATTGTTGGTCCAGTTAATATCTTTAAAATCATGAAAAATGCTGATAATGCGAGTAAGGGCATGGTTGAGAGCTAATTTGATTCAGAATGTTGTCTAGAAAAATATGCACAGAAATCCTACTCGCACATCAACAATTGCAAAAGTTATAGGCAAATAGAGATATGGAGAAAATTTTAGTTTTTCTTGCGATAGCGTAAATTAGAAAGAAGAACGCAAGAGGAGAGGAAATTTACTATGAAAAAGCTGATTCCCGAAACTTATGTGGTTATTATTAATGATTTCAATTGATTCCATGTTATAGATTCGGGAGTGGAGCACATTTTCGTGGAAAATCTCCTTTTCTTCAAGGATTCTTGTGCTAACTCATCCTGAATCTTTATTTTCTTTAGACTTTTGCAGTTTTTAAAGTTCGAGTTAGATTTCTACGCCCATTTTTGTCGGTGCCATTCCAAATTGAATAAGTCCTCAACCATTCGTTTATTTGAATAATATGTATTTTCCAGGACTTCGAAGATATTAGCTAGACTATAAAAAAAATTAATGGAGAATTTATCTGAAATCAGTTTCATTCCACCGTCCACAAACTAACCTTCTTTCCGAAAAACAAATGAGTTATTATTCTTTTTTCAATTTGTAATGATCCCAAAAATTAAAGGTAAATTATGTCTGCACACAAATAAAATCATAAAAAACGTGATGAACTCAGCAAAGAAAAATTTAAATTAAATGAAATCAAATAATTAGAACTAGAACTAAAACCAAAACACTTATCTGTTCTCATGCGCGTGCGCAAATAGGAGACCGAGCAATCACAATCTGTCTTTTTTTTCTCGTCGCTAGCGCTTCCCTGTTCACTCCGCTTCTCCACCGCTTTAATTCTCTCTCGCCGCTTAGCAACAGCCTACTTTCTTTGCCATAGCTTCTTATTTCTACTTTTTTCTTCCTCATTTTTTTATCTTCACCTTATCTTTTGACTCGGCTATCTTCTTATCTGCCTTTACTACCTTTCTTCCAGTTATTTTTCGTTATTTCAACTCCACCGCATCAAATTCAACTGTATTCAATCAACTCCCGTGCTCAACTGCTACTCGCTTGTCTTTCGTAGATCGCTTGCACTCATCTTCCCCCTTTCAGCACTTTACCCCTTCACATGTCTCATCACAGGTCACAACTTGAAACTAATATAAATTAACTATCCTAAATAATTTGGACTATTGAAAATGGTTGGGTTGCATCGTGAACTGAATATGTTTCATTATTGATTATTTAATATCCTTCATTTTCATGTAAATTTAAAAATAATACCTAACAAACAAATACCCAGTGGAATAGTCAGAGGTATCCACTTTTGTATTATTTACTATACTATTTATATATACCTTATGTGTCATATATGAAACAATATCAAACTATTGCTTTTTCATTTAATTCAAGCTTCAACATGTCTTCCAAGAGAGTAACAATCACCCATCATTGACAAAAAAGTAAAGTACAAAACTTACACGGGCGACTTTACTATCCTGGTAAAATTTGTTATTCCAGTGGATTCCATAAATTTATTTGTCGAACATCAGCTGTACTGATTGTTATTGACAAATTTTATTTTAGACTTCTGAGTATGTTATACCGATAGCAAGGAAAGAAGATGATATATGAGTATAGACACGTATATAACTTCATCCTATGGTACACGGATATATGTATATGGTTGTTTATAACGATATATAACCTTACAAAACAGTTAAAATGAGAATAATGTGTTGTATACAACTTTATATAGTATTATATAACTGTGTATAATGAAAAAAAATTGTGTAGAATCAAATATAGCTTCTCAAACAAATAGGAATATAATTTTATAAACTTGTATGCAATAATAAACAAATATATCTGATTGTATATAACTGTATAAAATCTTGAATAGCAAAGTTAAAACTCAAAAAAACATTTCATACAACTCTATATAGTTATATATGATTGTATATAGAGCAATATAGGATCTTATGTAGTAGTTGAAATGGAAGAACTGTACTGTATGTATGAGACTTTATACAGTACTATATAATTGTATATAATGTGATAGAATTGGATAAAGCTTCCTGAATTAATGGAGATATAACTATATGACTATATACAGTAATATACGAATATATATGATTGTATAGAGTTCGATAGGACATATTATATATTTTTATATATCATAGTATAAAACTGTATACAATTGTACATAGCCGTATATGATCGTATATAATTGTATGCAGAGTTTGAAAAAATTGTACGGACTCTGGTCTAATTGTATATAGTCATATACAGGTGTATGTTATCGTATGATGTTCTATACAATGTGCTATATCTGTTTGGATACAATTCTATATAATTATATCAAATTGTATAGCAGTATATAAGAATTCCATATATAATTGTATATAACCATATCTAATTGTATATAATCCGATACAATTCTATCCAATCATTTTTTATCGGGTATAGAAAATATTCTACTGGTGAGAGAATAATAACAGTCTAATACACATTACAATGAATTTTACTTGTATCCTCCACATTTGCAGTTTCTATTCATGATGTTTTTCTACATTTACTTTTATCAAGTATTCCTCTTAGATAATTTTTGTGTTTACAAACAGCTGATAACTTTCACGACGCTAGAAGCAGCGCGGCAAATTGTGTACCAATAGAATTCAAGCTCTGACAGATCATGTGATCAATTGAGTTAAACGAGATTTCAGTCCGTTCTTTTTACAAGAAAACTCTCTCAGCTCACCTCACTTATCTCATCTCACTTTGAGATGGAATTTTTTGTAAAACGAACGCTACTATTATATAAATCTTGAGAGATTCAGTGCTGTCGCCATCTGTGAGCTAAAAGTCTAACCGTGACTATTGATTTTAGGTTCGAAGCTCAACTAGGACATTAAATCAAGTTTTCGCTAAATGTACGAGGCTGTGTTTGTAATAAGTCATGCTTGTACGAAGCAGTGTTTTTAATTTAGCGTTTTGTACTGCTACCCGATGCAACCAACATCTAAGCACCTAGATACCAGCCATAAATTCAAGTGGAACACTAATGCGGCTTAGGGAAGCACCAAACATAAATTCCATCTATTCCCGATTCCCTTAAACCTTTTACCTCTTATGTGCTATTGACAGCGATATTGATTGAACATAAAGAGGTACCTATAGCCAAACGCAGAGGACTGTCGCAAAAAAATTATAGTGTCACTTGCAAAAAAGATAGTTTAGCTCTTAATTTGACGCACTAGAAAAAAAATCTCATTGCCAAACGTTCCTAACGTATATAACATCATAAAATCTGCAACTTGTTTCAAATTATCTTTTGCAGAAAATAACAATTCGATTTAATCTCGTGGGGTTTATCTATAAATTGTAGTATTTAAAGCTCATGAAAAACTTCATTTTCTGCTTGAGTTTTCAGTGTGCGAATACAATAATCTGAATTTAACGTTTGACCTAGTTGAAAACTATGTAGCTTCCAAACTATATTAAACAAAAACTTCTACTATGAATAGAATTACCCTTTTTCTTGCTAAAAACTAAAATCTAAATACTCAGGCACTTGGAAAACACCAGATAACAATAGTACAATGTTCGTGTTTCTGCAATAATCTGCTTAATTAAATTCTTAATTTCATTTCATAAATTCAGTTCCTTATTCTGGGATTTCGCAGCAGAAATTTAATATTGCCACTGGAAAGAAGATGCAGATGAAAGGATTATTAGATAACAAAAAGAATTAATCTTTCGCATTGTTACTGTGAAGCACTCAATTAGATTCAATGTAGATATTATAGCAAAATTTAATTGAAGATTCTAATGGACATTATTAATTGGCTCCTAATTAGTTTGAACTGATTTTATTAATTGGCTTTGTTTGATAAAGTTGAATGGAAAAAATATCAGTCAGTTGCTTATGGTACTTTCATCATGACATATTTGATGGACGCGTTAACTCAGCCAGAAGTATTTTTATGTCTCACTAACTTTTATCCACCAATTATATATGTATTTTTTTTGAGATCAATAGATAAAATATATAATTTACTGCAGCACCTGGAGAAACCGTGGGCTCCACAGCTGTATTCTTGTGGCATTGATGTTTTTTGTTGTTTTATTCTAGGGTCAACCGTCTAACGATACCCTCGCAGATGGCGAGGTTGTTACTTTTGACGTCGCTTTTGAAAACTGCTAACGGTGTGCTCGGGCGCCAATACGGTCGGTGATGCAGTTTTTCTAAGACGGACGGCTGGATAACTCAGACGGGAAGGGTTAGGGTTGTTGAAAATAATCATCAGGAGGTAGGTATCACAATGAGATTTATTCACACACAAAAATACGACGACGGTGAACATAGAACATTATTTTACAGGAGCTTGTACGGCGATACTTCGGCAGACGGTGACGGACGGCTGTACAAGACACTCGACACCAGCGGTCGCAGTACGGATCCAGGCGGTTGCAGATGACGAGAAGTCGTTCTATGTGGGTGGAACAAAACTTGCTCCCTCACAGTGACTCTACGTTAAGGCGGTTCGATACTGTGAAGTCACCAGGTGACTCCTCCAGCAGTGCTTCTACGTTAAAAATAATCGACGCTTCGAAATCACGAAGACTTCTTCAGCGGAGCTTCTACGTTAAATAATCAACACTTCGAAATCACGGAGACTTCTTCAGCGGAGCTTCTACGTTAAATAATCGACGCTTCAAAATCACGAAGATTTCTTCAGCGGAGCTTCTACATTAAAAATAATCGACGCTTCGAAATCACGAAGACTTCTTCAGCGGAGCTTCTACGTTAAATAATCGACGCTTCGAAATCACGAAGATTTCTTCAGCGGAGCTTCTACGTTAAAAATAATCGACGCTTCGAAATCACGAAGACTTCTTCAGCGGTGCTTCTAAATAATCAAAAAAATATTCTAAGTTCAAAACAGCAAAAATATTCAAAGTTCAAAATAGCAAAATTATTCTAAGTTCCAAACAGCAAAAATATTCTAAGTTCCTTTTACGGACTTAGAAAAAAACAAAACAAACTCACAAATTGTGTCGGACAGCTGTGCTAACGGACTTAGCACAAAAACTTCACTTGGACGGTACACACTCTGAAGATGACGCTCGGTAGCGTACTTGGAACGGCTGCTCAGAAGACTTGACTTACAAAGAAGTGACTTAAGTCGGCCAGAAGGTCTTATTTATACCCATAATTTAATGAAACCTTACTTAACATGTTTTAAAAATTAAATCTATATTAGCGCTAGCAATAATATCAAGAAGAAATACAGAAAAAAGAAGAAGTAATTTTTTAAATACAAATTTGTTACAATAATACATTTCTTATCACTCTCCTGTCGATTACATCCTTTTCTGCTTTTATTTCCTTAATATTAAAATTATTCTAAATAATTTTTTCATCGGTCGATAATACAGATTGTCAAGTGTCGGATCTAATAATAATAATAATATAATAATAATAATATTTATTCACCAATTAAAGTATGTACAAAATACAATGGCTTGTCAAATACACAATATATAAAAAAGGAAAATACAAGAATAGAACCAAATTAAAAGAGCTTGTGATCAAACAAAGTTGGTGCAATTTAGATACTCATCAACAGAATAAAAACACTTATTTGTGAGGATGACTTTAACATTGGATTTAAAGGATTTTAGACTAGAAACTGATTTTATACTCTCAGGAAGATGATTGTAAATTTTTATAGGCATGAAAGATGCATTTCGATGAAAACTACTAGATCTGTGTAATGGCAGATAGATATCGTTACAATGTCTAGTATAATATTGACTTGTCACTTGCCTTGTTTGAATGAATAACGAAGGATTACTTTTAACAAAAACAAGACAATATAGAATGTATATACAGGGCAGAGTTAGCAACCTCACCTCAGGGAATAGATCTCTGCAAGACACACTAGTGCTATTACCCGTAATAGCTCTGATTATCATTTTTTGTGTTCTAAAAACTTTATTGGAATGAACTGAATTTCCCCAACAGATGATGCAGTATGAAAGCAATGAATAAACTTGAGCATAGTAATATTTCTTCAACAGATCAACACTGACATGATTATATTTAAGTCGCCTGATAACAAAACATGATGTATTCAATCTGCGGATCACGTACTGGCAGTGATTGATCCAAGATAGATTGTACTCCATGTTTAGGCCAAGTATTTTTGTTTTAGGAACTGGTAAAATGACGGAGTCGTTAAGATTACTTAAAATTTTGGGTTGATTACCCTTTAACATAAATTGGATCTTTTGAGTCTTAGCACTATTCAATACTACACCATTCAATGAACACCATTCTACCATATTATTCATACTATCCTGTAGCTTGCTATTCAATTCCTCTATCGAAGTAGCACTAACAATAATTGAGGTATCGTCAGCAAAGAGACAGACGTCAGCCTTGTGAAAAGTAGACGGTAGATCATTGATATATAAAATAAAAAGAAGAGGTCCAAGAATACTACCTTGGGGTACTCCACAATTAGTTTTACGCTGATTTGAATGATATTTTTCGCCGTTTATTCGCAGGCTCACAAGCTGAATTCTGTCGCTTAGATACGACTCAATTAATTGTAAAGCACGACCACGTATACCGTAAGATGATAATTTCAGGAGAAGTAATTCATGATTTATAGAGTCGAAAGCTTTTGATAAATCATAGAATACACTTGCTGTCAACATTCTTTTGTCCAAGCGTTCCAAAATGCTTGTTACGCTGAGATATAGTGCATGTTGTGTAGATTTGCCTTTAACAAAACCGATTGACAAGGACTCAAGATATTGTTATCGCAAATGAAATCAATCAAACGATTGTAGATTAACTTCTCAAAAACTTTCGAGAAGGCTGATAGGAGAGATATAGGCCTGTAGTTTTCTACACAATTTTTATCTCCATTTTTGTGAACCGGAACTACCTTTGCTGTTTTAAGTTCATCGGGAAAAAGTCCGTGAAGAAATGATTGATTGATTAAGTGGGTCAAAGGAACTGTTATAATCTCCGCTACAATTGATAACATAGAGCAAGGAATATCATCGATGCCAGAGGATTGTTTATTGGAAATATCACAAAGTGTATTGAAAACTTCGCTTTCGCAAACCGGTCTCAAAAATATGGTAGCAGTTATAGTATTAGAATGGTCAAATACAAAATTAGGTTTTGCAGAAGGTAACGTGGAGAGGAGAGTGGAGACGGAGTTGAGAAAGTAGTTATTGAAGGAATCAGGGATTGAGGAAAATTCGGCTATCTCAACATTGGCATGCTTCATTGGAATTGGAAGAGATGTAACAGAATCAGCGGATGTCTCCTTCTTAATTAATGACCAAGCTGCTTTATTTATATTAACAGAGGATTTCAATAGTTCATCGTTATATTTTCGCTTCGATTCGCGAATTAATTTGTTATATTGTTTTCTCTTATTTTTGTAAATATTAAAGATATTTTGATCCTGTGTACTAGTGTACAGACTATACACCATATTCAGTTGATCAGAGACTTGATTGATTCCAGGAGTAGACCAAGTGAGTCCATTAACCTTAATAGAATAAAATCGTCTAACAATCGGAAATGCAGTGCTGAAATAAAAATTGAATGTTTCGAAGAAATACTTACTCATTTCACGATATTCATTACTTGCATACATATCCACCCATTTTTCAGCACTTAAAAGATGGATGAAGTAGTTTTTATTCACATCATTGAAAATTCTAGTATTATAATATGAATGCTCTGAGCTCTTGCTGATGGAATTAGTTTTTATATTCCATAATTGGGCTGAGTGATCGGAAAGGCATGGATTCAAAATTTCATAAGAAGTATTTTCAATTCTTACATTCGTAAAGAAATTGTCAATACATCTTCCAGAGATACTATTCAACAATGGGAAACCAGGACCTGGAGGTTCTAGCCCATAGGAGGAGAATAAACCACAGATATCACCTGATTCATTAGAACAGGCAAAGTTGATGTTAAAATCACCACAAACAAAAATGGGATGTTCATAAGAAACAAAGTTACTTAAAAGGTTATTTAATTCATTGTAAAAATAATCAACACTACTTCCTGGTGATCTATAGAGGGCAATAATCAGGTTCTTTTGGTTCTTATGAACAATTTCATTACACGTATATTCAAAGTTTTTGTCGCAACATTGGACATTATTAAACATGATATCACGAGGAGCAATAGATTTAAGGGCGTAAATAGCCACTCCGCCACACTCGAAATGAGAACGACAATATGCTGAGATCAAATTGTAAGAATTTAAAGGAATTAATTTAATTTTATCTAATGTTAAATGGTGCTCTGTTAGGCAAACAATCTCAGAATAGTTATAATTTTCAAGAAATATGCACAGTTCATTGACCTTATTATTTAAACTACAAATATTAAAATGGATGATACGTAGTGATATTATTTCACTTCGGTCCTCTGGGCAGATTTCTGAAAATTTACAAATTTTTTAATTGCCACATTTACGGGCCAAAGTTCAGGATTTATGAATTTCTCAAATAGATCCTTCAGAATAATCACTTTGAACGAAGTATATTGACCAGATTTTACAGTAAGTTGTGTTATTTCAAATGTCTCGGCGGGAAAAAGTTCATTTAAGTAGCTATTTAAGTCATCAGACGTCACAGAAAGCGCCAATCTGGAAACGTGCACTGCAATCTTCCTTGGAACAGCAGAGATCTTACATTTATCATCACATTTCCTAGTGCCGACAACAGGAGTGATTTTATTGAAAGATCTATAGTTTTTGACCACAGGCTTCAGTTTGTCAACAGGCGTTAACCTTGCTGTTTGAGAAGTTTTCAAGGTCTGAGCATATGATTTTGCTGAGCTAGCAGCGACATCTTTTGCTAGAGATTCACTCTCCGGAGTGATTAGCATGACAGGGCTCGATATGTCACTTATCTCACCAGTATGCTTTACGGAAGAATTACAGATGACGCTATCAGCATTTTTTTTCAAATCGGAAATTTGTTTCTTTGCTGGTTTATGCAGGATAACCTGAGTTGGCTCGGAATTGACAGATATCAAATTTTCAGACTTAATTTCAGATCTGAATTTATTAAAATCATGTGAAAGAGTGTTAACAACGTTGGTAATAATTCCAATTTGTTTTAATAATTTAGCAACCAGTGGTGCTTGTGTTTTAGTGCCGTCGGATGTGGAAACAAGTGAACCACTGCCATCGAACAAAACGCACTCACAACTATCGCAGACCCATTTCAAATTTTTACAATTGCTCAGAGTTGTATACTCACGGCGACTAACTTTAGCACAACCTAGATGGAAACTTGATGCACATATACCATTACAATTTATTACACTATCGTCCTTATTAGCTGATTTATTATAATTGCAGAGAGACCCCGCACCACATGCACCGTTAAACACCATTTTTTTTTTTAAGTAGTTCGTATATGGTCAACAGTCGCGCAGAATGTCAAAAAACAACAACAAGATATACAATATACAATATACAACATATTTACAGGACGACAGTGGATTACATTCAGACTTTATTACGGTGAGACATCAGACATAAATGCAGAGCACACGATCTCAACTTCTTTTAATTTCAGGTATTGTTAAAACATAACCTTATTCACCCACATGTGAAAGATAGTAGACGGTATTGGGGCAGCTGAAAACGGATGAATATACGGTACGTGATGTTGTAGGTTGATACAGAGTTACTGAATTTAATGTTTACAGGGTGAGCAAGAAGTGAATAAAATTGTGATGGACTGAAAATGTTTGACGGTGGCAGAAGGCTCTGGGATGTGCAGCGGTAACGGATTTTGGGCCTAATTCGTTACAACCGATACAATTGACTTCGCTTAAAACTGAGATAGTTGACTATAGTATCGGGAAAACTGCTGGTGGAGTACGCGGTAACTTTTCGAAATCAATGAAAATAAACTCAATAATTGACTGCAGCACATGAATCAATATTTCTGTATTAGTTATTCAGCAGAATGAAATAGTATATCTGATATTTTTATCATGTATTAGTTGTTCAGATTCGTAAGAATTGAATTCATCGATGATAAATGTTCTACTCATCAGATTCCATGTTATTAAATTTATTTAAGCTTCATGAAACAACATTTATCACACTGTAAGATTAATTGCAAGGATATCACCATGAAATTCTTGGCTTACTTTATTTCCATCTTCTTTTGAATTCGTTCACATTGGGTTCCTTCAGCCCTTATCCATCCCAATCTTACGTGCCTACGAGTTTCAGTGGATGTTTTGTTTTACTCCCACTCTATTTCCTGTTATAAAAAGCGGAATGAAAGCTCATAAAAGCAGAATCATCATGGCTATAATGCATAAACGAGCACTCATATATTTTAAATATGAGATGACAGTGGCTTAGTTATATTCTCCGGGGGCTAACATATTTTCAAGGAAATTAAAAAGATGAGGGTAAAGTGTGCTTAACGTGAATAAAATATTAATCAAGAAATTCTGGGAAAACTCGCTAACGAGTAACTGAACTTCAAGTACATTTGAAACTCTATTTATAAAAAATTTACATTTCAGCATCTACTACGTATACATTTGTAAAAGAGAGTAAATATTAAATTAAAAAGCCACTGAGTGCAAAAATAAGTAAGATAATTTTATCTTCTCATCAAAGTTTTTTTTTTTCTTAAATACTATGAGTATTAATAAAAATGATGATGGTTGTCCTAGCAGAGACACAAGATTCAGCTTAAAAAAATACCCAAAGTTCATTAAAACAATTGCCAAACTTGTGAAACAGGAACCATGATTGTGCAATAGCAACCTAAATATACGATTTGGCGCTGTTTCTCTTCAGTTACAACTTATAGTCCAGTCAACAAGTTAAGAGATGTGCTTATTCTTGCTACTGTGAATTAGAATACATGTGATAGCTCCTTCAACTCGTTATCACGTCTAGAAAAATGTGCAAAAATTTCGAACCCGCACATAAACAATTGCGAATGCTATCAATAATTAAAGATTCCCTAAGAAAAGGGGTTTACTTTTTTAAAAATTACTCGAAAACTATTTGTGCTAGATTGGAACAGATTCTCAAAGAGGAGGAAATTTCCAAGAAAATATGTCGACACCCAAAACTTGACCTCCATTGTTAATACTTTTTATTTGATGTTGTAAACCCCCTTTCTTTGGAATCTTCAATTGTTTATAACTTTTGCAATTGTTTATATACGGGTTTGAAATTTTTGTACATTTATCTAGATGTGATAGCGAGTTCAACGAGCTATCGCACGTATCTCAATTCGCAGTAGCAAGAATTACCACATGTTTTAACTTGTTGGCTTGACTATTATAGTCTTATTTATTCAATAATAATGCTTTCCAAGCTGCAGCTTAGATTCTTCATACTATAACAAGATCAAATAAGAAACTCAATATTCAGAGCTACTCATCATTTTTTTTTCATATTGATTATTCAACTTTGCTAATTCTAGTCCATTAACAATTGACAATCGAATTGATAATCTTTATGTAAGGGACAGCACTTGTAGTTTTCTTCATAAGATAACAGTTCGTATGTCATTTTAATGACATATATTTGTGTTAAGAACGGTCCACGGCTCAGTACAAAGTTACAATTTAAGCCTTCTGTTTGGCTGAAATGCAGGCCAATTTACATTAACACAATAATCGGATTCGATTATCTGTCAACAACGATAAACTTGATAAATAAAAGCAACAAATATATTCACGTGTTAACTGAATATACACAAATTTGAATATTCAAACTGCATGAATTTATTTATAATAATCGATGAATAATTGGTAGATGATGTTACTGATAGATAGATTTTTGTCCTGAATAGCTTCATTTGAAATGGCTTTCAAGCTCTGTGACAAACTTGCTTTGATGTCAGCAATAGTCTGGAATCGGCGTCGTTTCAGCACTGATTTGAATTTTAGAAACAAAAAAAAAATCATAGAGAGCCAGGTCAGGCGAATAAGGAGGGTGCGAAAGAATAATCATTTGATTTTTGGCACAAAACTTACGAATTGACAAAGCTGAATGCTGAAAAAAAAAACAGTGATCATCTTAGATCGTGCAAATCATTTATAATGTAATGTTTATTACTTGGAGAAATAGTTGATAATTGAAAATAAAATAAAAGTTTTATTCTTCCGGATATCACTAACAACACTATATTATTTATTTATCACTTACTACTATCTTGAACAAAGTCGCAGATATTCATATTCAACTATTTATATACACTATTTACTTCACTATTTGATACTCACTGCTCTAGATTCACCATTACACATTCTCAGATCGTTTGCTTGCGTTTATATATAGAAATATCTATTTCTTGAATGTTCTACTACATTTCTGGAATATTGCTAAAGGCTTCCATCGGGAGGGGGTGTGATGCGATGCGGCGCGATGCAGGGAGAACGAAAGGCTTCGCCCAGGCGCGGTCAAGTCCAAGCCTACTCCACTTCTATGAACCTCCACACTCTCGCACGTTACAATAACATTGCGTACGACTTAACGTATCATATCCGAATATCTGTTTCAAAATTTCAACGTTTCTATGGAAGTTTCTCCCAGTTTCACTCAAAATTTTACATTGAGGGTGCAATGCGATGCTTATCCTTAGAATATTTCTACTGGCCCATATTTTTTTCTCAAACATATCTCGTATAATATTCAGAACATTCAATTTCTACTTTCAAACAACTTCAAGAGTGGTGAATGTTGTAACTGTCAAGGAGCTCAGCAAAATATCATTTAAAAAAGCTTTGAAACTTATCGAAAAGTCTTATATAGAGTCAATACATAGAATCCTTTCACTAAAAATTGCAGATGTTCATTTGATGTAATTGGAGATCGAAAATTATACTTCAAATCTTTCTATTTCTGTGAATAGGTCATCTCTTTTGAATGTAAGGATTTGAATGAAATAAGATTGTTTTTGATGTGACAGTGACGATTGACGTGATACTTTGAAGCTGCAACTTTTTTTTTCAATCAGTATTTGTATGGATTCGGATCATTCATTCTGATAATGTGATATATTGAAACCTCATAAGAAAAAAAATGAAGAATCATCTTGATGATAAAAGCGCATTTTTGACAGGTCATGAATGCTTGTTACTTCAGAGATTTCGCAAATTACCATCTCCCACAATCACTGAGTTTGAAATCAAGCAGCTTAGGTGAACCTGCGAAACAGCAGAGCTTTCATTTAGTACCACTTTCAAATTGACTATTTGATGGATATATAATTTGTGCACGTACAAATTCAAAAATACTTTCCAATCTTTATTGTTTAGTTATTGACTGACAGGAGGTCATGTGCTGTACATTGAAATAATAATCAAAGCTATATAAAAAAATCCCTGGAAATTGTCTCCAAAACTACAGATTCAAGAAAATAAGTAACGGGTGGTCATGTACTGGCCTAAATTGATCGTAAAAACAAAAGTCGAACTCATTCTGATACTAATAACATCGGAAACCGCATGTCAATATCTTGTGTAACTCGCGAGATATTTAAATAAATAGTTTCCACCGTAAAATCGGTTCGAAATTTCGGTGCAGCAATTTTCAGATTTCAACTATGCATAGTTCAGCAGTAATTACCTTTCAAATTTTTGTTTCAAGTTTTACTTATAACTGGGTGTATGAATAAGAAAATCTAGCAGTTTGTGCAAACCTACAAATCAGCATCTTCCATTTAGTACCTGCCTAAAGTCTGTAAGTGCTGTAGTTGCTGAGATCTCAGCGTCACGCCAGCCAGCCAGCCAGCCGGCCAGCCAGAAAGCCAAAGTGCATATAACAGCGTATTTTTTTTGTAAAAATGCGCTAAAAACTATGAAAATAACGACGTGCATCAAAATTATATTGATATATAGGACTATGTTAGTTTAATTGAAATTGATGGACACTTTTCGAATGTCTCTTTTAACATATTTCACAGATTTTCGCAAGAAATTATTATTTATGTGATTCCTTCTTCACTTTAAAAAGTATTAGCTTCCAATTTTGAGGTCATGCATTATAAATTTTACTCCCAAGCCTATATTTCCTAAATAAAATGGAATTATCTTCACTGATAGAGAGTCAATTACAAGGGTAGTTCGAAAAGTTCTTGGCCGGTGGCTAGTATGACTATAATGCTATTATAATAACTAGATAAAAATCTTCAGATGACGCTGAGCAAAGTTACAAAATTGTGTGTTTAGTGAATTTGTTGTAGCAGTGACGATAACTAAACGATTTTTACCTGTCTTATGAAATGGATGAAACTTAAGTTCATGCTGCGATTAAGTCCTTTGTTTTGAAAGATATAAGACCGACAAAGATAAAAGAATTAGTTAGATTATACATTAAAAGAATCTGATCTTTCATTTTTAACGGTTGAAAAATGGGCGACTGAATTTGAACGTGGTCGTATGTTAATTCAGGTGTTGAACGCACAGTACTCCCAAAAACCGTCGTGAAAATCCACAATTCTATATGAAACGATCGTCGATTGAAGATTCGAGAAATTGGTGAGGCTGTAAACATCTGAGTCCACCACATTTTACGTAATTTTTTGGGTATGCGGAAGCTGACTGCTCGCTGGGTGCCGCTTCATTAACAGTTGATCGCACTCCTTTGAAGATTTCGCATGAGTGTCTAGACTTATTTGAACATAATCCAACTGAGTTTACTTGACGTTTCACCATTGTAGAATGTGGATGGATCTTGGATTTAGCACCACACGCCAGAGACAAAGCAGCAGTCCTAATAATGAATTAGAGCAGAGGAAAGTGCGTTTGAAAAATCAAAATAATGCCATGTGCCGAAAATTCCTTAATACTGATTTTCAGAATTCTACGACTACCAACAGATCTGAATTTATGCGCATAATTAAACAATAAATTCCTACTAAAGTGCACTTCCGGTTCAGTCTATTGTTATGAAAATAGTAGGCAATCATTCAGATGCTACAGCAGACTGAAATACCAAATTTCAATATTCTACACTTAATCGTTTCGAATTTATGCGAAAAATTCCAAATGACTGTCAAGTAAAGTGCACTTCCGGCTTGGTGGATCTCAATAAAAATAGGATATGAGCATCTGGACGGTATAATCGTCCTAAATACTGAATTTTAACAATCTACGCTCAATTGGTTTGGATTTATGCGGAAAATTCAAAAAATGTTTCGAATAAAGTGCTCTTCCGGTTCAATCGATAGCAATCATAATGCAGGGTGTACAACTAGATATTATAAAAGTGCCTAATACAAAATTTAAATATTCCACGACTGATTGTTTAGAATTTATGCGGAAAATTCAAAAAGTCTGTCATATAGAGTGCACTTCCGGCTCAGTCGATTGTTACAAAAATAGAAGATGAGAATTTCAAATGCTGAATTCCAATATCCTACGGCTGATCATTCTGGATTTATGCGGAAAATTTAAAAAAAGTCTTAAGTAAAGTGCACTTCCAGCTTAGCCGATCGCAATTATAATGCAAGATGTACAATTAGATGTTATAGAAGTTCTTTATACGAAATTTCAATATTCTATGGCGGATCATTCTATATTTATGCAAAAAAAATTTGAAAATATGATTGGAACTATAATGCGAAGTGCACAACTTGACCCTATACCAGTCTTAAATACAAAATTTCAACATTATACGTTCAACCAGTTTTGAGATTTGCGAGCTACGCACGCACGCATGTACGAACGCATGCACGAGCATACGTACCGACATCAAGCCAAAAATAGTCAAAATAGATTCAGGGATGCTCAAAATGGATATTTTCATCAAAATCTGGATAGGTGAATTTGGTCGGTCTCACAATACTTACTTGTTACTTTGCACAAGTAAGTAAAAATATATTTGATTGGCAAGTCAACACCAGTTATTCTATTACATACCTCTGTAGCGGGAGTTCAGTCAGACTCGTCAGACTTAACCGGCGATCGACGCGTAGCTTGCCGGTATTGTATTTATCTAAATAACTCTTGAATCAGTATCTGAATAATTAATATATACCAATTATTCTTATCAGAATTCAATGGAGAGTATATCATAGATCAAAAATCATTTATAAATTATTAAATAAGCTGGGAAAATTCCTTTTTACTCATGTCAATATATCTTGATACATATCAGTTTCCATTGCTTGTCAGAGATGACAGCACCTAGCACGTTTTAGAATTGAATTTTTCAAGTGGCAGAAAATAGCGACTATTTGGCATATTTATCTATACCAGTGTATTTCGAATATCTTATTTCAATTAAAATTGATATTTTTGAGCGATTGCAATGGCAAAAATAAATCTATTCAAAAATAAATTTTTGGTAGCACTCATTGACAGATGCTGCCTCTTGCGGGAAATTTTTGAACCTAACTCTTGACTCATTGAAAAATTTTTAATAGATTGAATGAAAAAATTAAAATATAAACTTAATTTTAATATTATATTTACATTTTAACAATACAAATTGAATTTCCAATTGTATTTACATCAAAAATAAAAAATACAAGTTATTATCGAATTTAATTTATTTTGCAAAATATTTAACAATACATTTATTTCCCTATAACTACTCCTGAAAACAATAAGAATAGGTTTTTGAAATGAATAAGACTGTAAATTTTGTGGGAATGGGTTTATTTTGGAAATTAGGAAAGGGTATAAAGGTTCGAAGATTAATTGTTGAAAACTCGACGCTGTTGTGTTGTTGGAAGTCTTCTCCGCGATGCTGTTGCGTTTTTGTAAGCCTTGTTCGCCTCCAGGCAATGATGAACTCTTCTCCGGGAATTCTCCCCTTGAGCCTAGGAAAACCTCAGCGAAACCTAGACCAGAGAAGTGGCTTCTTCGCTCACTGCAACTGAAACAACAAAATAATTATTACAAGCCGGAAAATTTTAAGAGCAATAAGACTTACTTGAATTTTGCCAGCGGCGGGCCAAAATTAATCAGATGACTTCTTTAAAGTTGAATTTGGGGCCTGAAACAGTTGCTACTGATGTGTTGATCTTCTGTAGTTACTGGAGGACTTCTTAGACGACTGCTGGCCTCTGGTTCTGCTGTTGCTGGAAGACTTCTTTGATGGCTGTTGGGCTTTAATTCTGCTGCTGCTGGAAGACTTTTTAGACTGCTACTGGGCTTTAGTTCTGCTGCTACTGGAGAACTTCTTGAACGGTTGCTGGGCTTTGGTTCTTGCTGCTGGGCTCTGATTCTGTTGCTGGGCTTTAATTTTGCTGCTGGGCTCTGATTTTGTTGCTGGGCTCTGGTTCTGCTGTTGGGCTCTGATTCTGTTGCTGAGGTTTGATTCTAATGCTGGACTCTGGTTTCGCTGATGGATGGCCTAAAATCATGATAAATGAAAATAAATTGATAAATTGAAGATATGTAAGTTTTGCATCATTATTTATTTGTTCAAGAGTAGTCAAAAACAGTTACATAATGAGTAATATTATATTACTTAGCTGATGATGCGGTGATGTCATTAGGATCTACGGCCAGCGACCTGAAACAGAAACTTAAAACAAATTTTGGTGAATCATATTCAACAAAAAAAATATTGAGAGTTGATTTTGGCAGCTGGGCTCATTCTCAGCTCCTCCCACGATGTCCATTCCCTCGATGTCCAACCACCTCATCAGCTGGGCTCATCCTCAGCAACTCCCACGATGTCATTTCCCTCCTTTTCAACAAATGATCTGAAAAATACAAATTAATTTAAAATCAGCGAAAAAATAATGAAAAATAACTGAAAAAAAATTGAATAGAGCCTGAAAAGCAAAGTTTATCAGTCAACTTACGTCCTGGTTTTAATTCGTTGGAGGTGGTGATGAAAGAAGAAGCTGAAAAGGAAGTTTTTATTGATTACATTCATTCAACATTCGTTCAACATTCAAACGTGTTTTGTGTGTGTTTTGCGCCGTTTCAACGGATTCATTCATTCGGAGAGCTAGCTAACGCTATTGATTGTTGCTTTTTAATTTCGCGGGATAATTTAAAAGTGTTCGGTTATATCATGCTACTGATATTGACTCTACTTTACTACCCCAATGAGTGCCTGAGCGCTCAGACACCCAAGCACCGGTGTGCTCATCGTTTGCAAAAAAAATATACGTTGTTTTAATACGTGGCCAATGCATATTCCGAGGCCCGCGATTCCGCCTAATTACGCGATATGGTAACCTTAAGTATCGGTCTTGGCAGCTGTTGTTTCTTGAACTTAATCAAGGACCCCCGCCAGTTACTATATTTTCTGACTTCCGATAGGTACATATCGAGAGTATGCCGTTACTCCCCAGTTAGTTCGCTCGTTCGCCCTAGAACTCATTGCAAACCCACACGGTGGTGTTCATCAGGGGGGGTGCCTCTCGTAGCGGTACCTGCGTGTGCACCGATTCTCACGTTGGACCTTTCATTACAGGCCCTTGCAAAAAAACCAAGACATTTGATTTATTTATTGCATAATAAAAGCAAAGACTAACATCGCAAATACGTGTACCTAACGTACACACAATGCGGAACAAAATCACCCCAATTTACATATTTAAAAAGACGAAATTTTGATCTCTACGTTAATAAGCAATATTTAAAACCCCAAATATAACACTTGAACACTTTTAAAGTACTTTAAATCAACGATTTGCTCACGATCCACGCGACGTATGTCCGAACTATACGAATTCTGAAGCAACAGTGCCATATAAACGCATATAAAAAGCATTGTACGCTGGCTTGAACACCTGCAGCCAAGCAAGTTGAAACTTCGCTACTTAATAAAACCAAATGAGACAAGAATGTTTTAATCAATAAATTTGTATACAGATGTACTTTTAAAACAAAAAAAGCCAATACATGACCTCTCGTTCTTAATATTCAGCAATATTATCAATTTTTTGATGTTATCGTTTCCTAATATAAAATAAAGGGGATCAAATCAATTTTAAAATGATTTTTAAGAAGTGAAATATCTTTTAAGATTTTGTAATGATTCATTCCCCAGGAATAATAGAAATTTTATTTTCATATTATTATTCTACGGACGAAAATACATTTTTTATGGGGTGAAACATCCCTTCAGATGAAATTCATGAAAGTCTTGCAAAAATTATGAAATATACTTCAAGAATTTTGGAAAGTGTCTTTTTCGATTTATTTCTGAACCATAACACTTAGAAAAAATTGAATAAAAAGGGCTATCAAAAACATGAATAAAATTTTCTTTCAACTTTTGAATCAAGGGTAATAGAATATCGTTTCTCAAAAACTATGAGTCCTAATTTTTTTTTAATCTTGTAGGAAATAAGAAGTTATGTAAGTTTTATTCAAAATATTTGTCCCTAATTTTTAGTTTTCGAGTTTTCGAGCAATATATTTGCAATTTTCTTCCAGCCTCTAAATCAAGGGAAGTACATATTATTCCCCAAAAACTACGAATTTTACAGTTTATTTCATCTAAGAACAGTCCAAGGGCTCTTATGGGAATACGTTTATTTTTTTAATGTCTTGAGAAGCTTACAGGAAACATTGATTATTTGGTAGAATTTCGGAACTAAATTAATTGGAGAATTAGAAGCGTTCATTTTAAAAATAGGTGTCACATCTTTTATGCCCGTACTTATAGTCGAAACTCAATCTCGTTCTTGAGTATTACTTGGCCAAGTCAAGGCGAAGTCACCATAGATACTTACTTGATAATCTATCATAATCAATACTTGGCGAAGCTTAAGATTTCTTGTTTTTGACATATATTTGATTGATATGTTTGACGTTTATGACAGTATTTGCGGAATATTCCTAGTTTGTCTACTGAATTTGATCTATTTTTGAATAATTTGATTTCAGTAAGTATGTATACCTCTATGGCATATATCCATGTTGGAAATACAAATGTCAAGAATAACTGACACTAATACTTGAGCACGACTCAAGGTAGCCTTGCAGTAAACTCAAGTAAAGCCGGAGTCAAATAAACGCGAAGTATTACTCCGTAGCCAAGTAACGACTATTGGTAATATTCGCATACTTGAGCAATTCTCAAGTCTGAGATCGAGCGAAGTATTGACTATAAGTACGAGCATTAATCATGCGAAAATTGGTACAATAATATATCAGATTACAGTATTATCCATTATTACAGTATAATATAATACAGTTTGTAAATAAATGAAATCAAGTAGAAAGTAGCAGCTACAAAATCATAATGTTATTTATCAGGTTTTAGTATATAAATATTCCAATAATAATTTCTTATTAGAATAGAATGAATTGTGCAGAATACGATATTTTTTACAAAATTCAATTATCTCAATTTGTTCAGGAGTTACAGAGGCAATCACTGTCTGCATCTGATTCGGTTATTCTCTCCTCCGTTCGTTATTCCGGTTATACTCCGTGCGATCATAGCGTCCCTACGTGCTACCACAAAATTCGTTATAAAATTGAAAGTATGATGTTTATAACAATAAC
The DNA here is from genome assembly GCA_963989225.1 of Dromius quadrimaculatus. Lineage (NCBI taxonomy): Eukaryota > Metazoa > Arthropoda > Insecta > Coleoptera > Carabidae > Dromius > Dromius quadrimaculatus. The sequence continues at coordinate 45,580,122 of OZ022326.1, read as the reverse complement.
AATTATCAGAATCAATTTCATTGATATATTTCATCATAAAATAAACAAATTTCAGGATAATAAATTGAAAGTATGATGTTTATAACAATAAAAATTATCAAAATCAATTTTTGTTGATATATTTTATCATAAAATATACAAATTTCAGGATATTTTGGTCTTGTATTTCAGAAATCAAGCAATATGTGTGATTTAAGTCGAATTTTTGTTGACAATCAATAGTTTTTCACTGTATTTTCATAAATTGACAATATTTTTTGTTTTCTAATTGGAAATATATGATTTCATGATATTTGGATCAAATTGGTGGGAAATCAATTATGAACGAACAATTTCAAATAAGCTTCGTAGTATTTATAACAAGGTTAACAATGCTGAATCGCCATAGAAACGATGCATATCAGTGGGTATTTGGACGCATAGAAATACTTACCATCGGGTTTTACACTAGTGGTAAAAGTGAGTATATTACTCAAAGATGTGAATGCCTCCAATTTGTAATCTCGTGCTTTCTTCGTATTTGATTGAATATTTTTCTAAATATCTTCATCAATTTCATCTTCTGATTTATCACCAAACCTTTTTGAACTAGTTTCTATATTCGAACGATTTTGTGTTTGATCGTATATATCATTGGATAGGTATAATCAAACACAAAATCTCATCGTTCCCCAGTTAATCGTTTTGGATTTACTCAAGAGATTCTAAATATCTGTCAAGTAAAATGCGCTTTCAGCCAAGTCGCTTGCTATGGAAACAGTAGGCCATTATTCTTATACTACAACATTCCCAAATACTGATTTCCAAAATTCTACGACTACCAACAGATCTGATTTTATGCGCAAAATTAAAAAATAAATTCCTACTGAAGTGCACTTTCGGTTCAGTCTATTGTTATGGCAATAGTAGGCAATCATTCAGATGCTACAGCAGACTGAAATACCAAATTTCAATATTCTACACCTGATCGTTTCGAATTTATGCGAAAAATTCCAAAAGACTGTCAATTGGAGTGCACTTCCGGTTTGGTGGATCTCAATAAAAAACGAATATGAGCATCTGGACGGTATAATCGTCCTAAATTCTGAATTCTAATAATCTATATTCAATCGTTTCCTACGGCTGATCATTTTGGATTTATGCGGAAAATAAAAAAAAAAGTCTCAAGTAAAGTGCACTTCCGGCCTAGCTGATCGCAATCATAATGCAGGATGTACAACAAGATGTTACAGAAGTGCTTAAGGCTACGTTTACCTAAATTTTATTTCTGTTCGGCTCGAACAAGGGGTTTTCAGTGCATGCAACCCAAATATCTTGCTCAATCGCTTGGTAGTCTATATTTGAATTTATTCAACAGCAGGTAGTTCCCCTAATAAAAAGATTTATGACTTAGGTTTTGGGTTTATTATTTGCCGACTAAAATAGTACCTGAACGGGCGCGTTATAGTTGGGCCAAATTAATCCTCGGGTACTAATCCTACCTTGTAGTTGGGCCAACATCATGCAACCGAGGGATTAAAGCAATTCTCGGTAGTGGTGGCTGGTACTTTTGGGATGTGTAGGATATATTTTCTATAAATTTTAAATTGTGAATAAATTTATCCAGTTTTCATCCATATTTCAAACATGGGAGGTGTAAGTATCGTATGTTGAGTAAAAAAAGGCAATCAGTTGTTAATTGTGTATAATTTCAAGTTTTGTGTGGCAAATTCTTTGCAAAATAGAACTTGACACTGGCGATGTGTGAATAACAAATTGAAGTGTCCTGCAAAACTTTACACGACGACTGAAAATTTTGCTGAAGTTCTACAATTTAAGTTAATCCATAATCACAGAGAAGACACATCCCTAGCCAGACAAGTCTTAAGTAACAGTTTCAAAAGGAAAGCTTTGAAAAACCTATATGAAAAACCGGCAAAATTATTGCACACGGCATTCAGAGCTATTTCAAAGGGCATAAAAAGTGTGGCATACAAGCATGCTCCAAGTTCATAAAAAATGTATATGTTTGTGTTTGACTACACCTATATAAATGTATACGTGGCTGTACCTTTATAAAAGTATATATGACTGTACCTATATAAATGTATATTTCAATGTATGTGTTTGACTGTACTTATATGAACCAAATGTACAAAACAATTATGAAATAAAAATATCTACTTCTGTCATACGGTATTTTATTTTATACCCTTGCTTAATGATCAGATGCTGGCATTTGGCCCAACTATACTGTGAGATTATTTGACCCTTGGGATTAAAAAATTTTTAGCAGGTAGGCTGGCCCAACTATACGACTCCGACCTGAACTTAGTCTTTAGTTGAGTAAATAAAATGTTAACTGCAGATATTTTAAAATATTTACCCTTGAACACCATTTCCAGCTTAGGAACAAGATATTTTGTGAATAAAACCAATAATTGAATATCCAATCAACGCTAATATATAATATAAATTATCAACTGAATTTTCTAAGAAAATGATAATCATTCAAAGTAACTTTTACCAAATTTATGAGGATATAAATAATTTATTATAGTGACTTCAATCAAACTTGATTCTATCAAAAAATTGAATTATGCCTAATTTATAATAATTGCCAAGTCCAGATCGCAATGTGGGTAATAACCTAATTTAATAACTAATTTTATCTAATTCCGTTTTGAAAAGTCAAACTTTACATCAATTTCTAACATTATGCAACGTACCATTTTTCATAACTGCCATGCAACAGTTGCGTAAAGTAGCATAAAGTAGTTACGTAATGACTTTACGTAACTGGCCATGTTTCAGAGCTAATCAATAATACTTATCAGCGTACAATTAAAAGAAAGATTTATTATTCACAGTATGCAGCATTGGCAGAGTCTTTAATATCAAAGGGTACTATATCACTCAGGATATTACTGCTTGAGCACATTTTTAAAAATTATTTTGACGTTTTGTGAAAATTCGATATTTGTTTAATTTAGTGCACTCTTGTTTCTGTAGTAACAATAGAAGGTCATGAATCACAGTCATCTGAATATTTTGATGTAACGTGAGAGATGTTATCATTCAAAAATATAAATAAAATTATTCTGACGGAATTAGATAAAATTTTGTACAGAATACGTTATGAAAAGCAATATTGTTTGACTCACGTAATTTGCAAAACTCGCTATGCTCGTTTTGGCAAATATTACGTTTCGTCAAACAATATTGCACTTTTCATAACTAATTATGTTAATAACTATTATGACATTTGCAAAAAAAAATTACAGTTTTGTGTTTCAAAATTTGCTTGAGATTTTTCTAAATTGATTAAATAAAGGCTTAGAAACTTGCTTCGTTGAACTAAAATATTTCCAAGTTGATATTTCTTCCGGTTGAATTAGAAGTCGGCAATAATTTTCTTATTTTAAATAGAAAAACTCTTTTATTTTATCATTAGATTATGGGAATAATTTTGCTTATGGAATACCAGAAGTGATATTTTCTCTATATAATCTGTAACACGTAGATTTCCAGAATTGCTCACGCTCACGGGGTCACGCTTTGAAAATCAGGGCCGTGCCTTAGTCTAAATCTTAGGCCGGAATTAAATATTATGAATCTGTAAATAGAATTTTATAGAGCAAACTTACTTAGATTGTGTGGCTAGGGACGAGACAAGACGATTTCAGCTGAGGGTGAGCGTTGCTTGCCCGAGCGAAGCGAAGGCCGGCATCACCCTCGGCTGAAATCGTGTTTTGTCCCGTGCCACACACTGTATTTTTCATAATACCTGCATTGAAACTTTCCACATTACAAATTTGTCATAACAATAAGTGAGTGCGCTCATTCGCTCAAGTGGGCAATTGACAACATTGCACGAGTTGCAGATACTATTTTTTATTACGAATGTGGGATGAATATTATTTTGCGTTTGTTTTTCCGGGTGGTAAATGATTTGCGTGCGACAAGTTTACTTGTCGCACTCAAATTATACTTGGCACACTCAAAAAGCAAAGAGCTATTTACCGCCCGGAAAAACGTGCGCAAAGTAGTACTTATCCCGCATGAGTGATAAAAAGTAAATATTCTTCCATTGATTTTGCAGATAACAAGTCGAGAATAGCTGCTTGTGCTCCATCAATAAGATGTTGTGGTGTACTTAAAATTGTCGTATTAATATTTTTTTTCTTGAAACTAATCGTCTTTTTAATTCAATTTACAGTTCCGAATACAACAACTGTCAAATTAACTAAGGTTATATGATTTTCATCTAGAGATTGACAATAAACAAATGCAACTCTGCCAGGGATAAAACGATGTAAAAAATTAATGTAGCGGGCAGAAACAAACTTGTTTCTCCCCTCGAGCAGAAACAAGTCTGTTCCTGCCCGACTACACTCACATTTGTCTGCAATTGTCTTGTTTCAACTGACAAAACAGGCGTTGAAACGCGTTGTTTCAATGCAGGTATTATGAAAATAATATTCCTTGAAATTGCATAGAATGCGACTATATTTTTGAGGATGTCATACAAACAAGTAAATTATCATCTCATTTGATTGGTACTATAATGTTATAATAAAGATTCTGTTCGGCGATTCCCAACTCGGCACATTTACAGGTAGTTTCTGCTAATGACTCCCCAACTCGGCACATACAAGTACCTGCAATAATACCCAACTCGGCACACTTGCAGGTAGACTGGGCATTCTAATGTTTTTGAATAAAATAAAATCAATTTTTTAGTTTCTTTTTTATAATCATACTAAATTTGACATACAATTATACAAAATCAAAAAAATAAGTAGGCTGCATCATACAATAAAAATAATAATCTCAGCCTGATCGTGGATTAACCTTTTTTTGTCTTTATTACTCGATCTCTCTGGACTCGCTCATAATATATAAGAAAATGCTTCACACTTTCGATTATCACACCGCTACCCCACTTCACCAGATGAAAATTTTCGATTTGATTTACTGAATTTATGTTGTTCTACAAAATACTGTTTTTTCACGCTGGGTAGCTATAGTTGGCGAATTGATTTCTTTGATGTTTTTGATTGAATTGTTAGATTGATAATAGATAGCTACTAAACAAAATATTTTAATTTATATTTTTCTTAGGTGTTAAGCCGATAATAGGGATGAGTTTTTCTGTAAACACTTGTTTAAGATGTGCCGAGTTGGTCATAAGGATTACCAACAACCCTTGACTGATGTCCAATCGGGAGATTAAATGTGCCGAGTTGGGATGTGCCCATTCTGTTGCTATTTTTTTTAAACTCTGCTCCAATTTTTATATATTTAGCAAAATAAATCAAATTATAACTCATATTATGTAATTATGTATGTAAAATGCAATGTTGTAATTTGAAGACAATATCCACGCGAATGTTTAATGATTTAATATATTCTATACATCCACACTGTGTTCCAATAAGAATATGATTGTGCATTATTTATATTGATTCAAGTGTTTCTCAAAATGTTTAATCATTCTCTATTTGTTAATTTCATTATTTCTTAATTTTGTTGCAATAAAAATATGGTAACGTTTCACTGTTTTCTAAATCCATGTGCTGTTTTTCAGTAAAAGATTATTATATGTAGAATATATATGAATGCAAACTTATTGTGGGTTAAATGAGCAAGTTCATTGATTAAAAGTATTATTTTAAACATATTTCAAAAAATATCAATCGTGGAAAGTGGCGAATAAAAAATGTGACATTTTATAAGCTAATTGTTTTATAATTAATGCCTTTGCATCATCATAATTATAAATAAACATAGTTCACTTGATTGTGATAAAAATTCATTTTGATATAATATGAAAGTGGCAAGACGAAAATAACCGAATGAAATACATAATAATAAATTTATCTCTTTTGCATATTCGACCGTTCTGAGAAAGGTGTCTCATAAAAGAGCAGGTAGTAAGGGATTATAAATATGTGTAAGTCACAGATAATAGGTTTGTTCCTACAGCAGTACAAAACTGTCCGAGACTGTCCGGAGTCTGCGCAGTTTGAATTTAGGTGTTCCAACAGCAGTTGTGACAAGTCCCTGACTAGAAAGTTTTCTGTTCCAACAGTCCATGAACCAGTTTGCTGATAGTCAGAAAAGTTCTCTGACTATCCACAAATTCTAAATCCCCGCATGCGCATTGTGAGGTTGTTGACTGTTATCGACTTTGTAGAGAAAAGTTTTGAAATTTTCACAAACCTATTAAGTATGAGTGATAATGACTTTAATAGTGTTTACGTAATTACTTCATCTTTATTAAGTGAATCTGATGATGATAATTTTGGAGAACTTTTACAAGAAAGAATAGGACCTAAAAAGCAGAATTACTTGAACTTAATTGAAAATTATAATGATGTGGAGTTCATTGAGCACTTTAGAACAAGTGAAAATGTAATTGGATCTGTTGTGATTCTTCTGACTGTTGAACATGTGTTCCAACAAATAATCACTGACTAGTTTGAAATCAGTCATAGCTCACGCATGCGTGCAAAAATTAGTACGGGACTGTCAGTACCTAGTCAGGGATTTTCTGTAGGAACAAACCTACTATTGACAGCTCCTAGGAAAATGTCAAGCTGGTTGCAGGGGCTGAGTATAACAGGCGAAATATTTTAAGAAATATATTCTGTTTTTTGGCAACAAATTTTCACGTTTATCTGTAATTACAGTGGAATGATCGAAAAATGGATTAGTACGTTCTATAGACTATTCTTGGAGGTAGGCATATGTAAATTTTTGCATCTCAAAATATGATAGAGTGTCGTAAAATATCATTTGTTTGATTCCATGGATATAGTAATCTACAATATACTGAGAAAAAGTTTTTTAAAACAGTAGACTCATAAAAGCAGAAATTTGATATCCGTGTGAAGCTCAATTTTTCAGTTTTTTGTTCATATATTTATAAATAAAAAAAATTGGAATAATGCATACTCATTTTCATATACTATTAACGAATCTAGGAAAAAAAACCCCCGGGAAATAAAACCCCGGAAAAAAATCCCCGGAAAAAAAAACCCCCGGAAAAAAAACCCCCAGGAAAAAAAACCCCCGGAAAAAAAGCCCCCTATGATAAAAACCGAAGAAATTTTACATAACGAATATTATTAAGTAAATATATAAGGGTGTTTTCATTATGTTTGATAATAAAACCAAGATTTATAAACAACAATTCTATATAACGTGTGCTGTAGAATGTAATACAGACTGTTTTATTTATCTGTTAGCGTCAATAATAGTACAGTGCAGTAAAACATTTACATACATTTAATTTTTGTGCATGTTCAAGAGACGATCTTTAAAATATTTTAGTTTTTTGAAGAATTGCCAGAGGCCAAAAGATAATGACGAAAAATTGATTTCAGTCGATTGTTTATTCTGTCCACTTCCTTATAAATTTATTTGGTGAATAATAACTATGGTAACAATTGTTGCCGTAGTTATTATTCACAAAATAAATTTATTAGAAGGTGGATATCTCGGGCCTAAATTTATGAAAGTGATGAAACTGGCCATGAAATTTATCGCAGGGAAAGTACTGTGATGGCCACAGCAGATTGATATTTTTTATACAAATTACAAATATTTAGCGTCAATATGGAAATATTCTATGAATAATGTTAATTATTTTCAATTGTCTTATATTATTAAAAATATAAAGGTGAGGTACTAACACAAGTTGAGGCATCAAATTTAATTCAACATAAAATACAGAAATTGTAAAATTTTTAATGTTGTACCAAAATAATGAGAATAAATTTCATATCATTGAAATAAAAAAAAAAGTAGTTTTTTGCTGTTATTTTCAGGTATTAGTTTATTAATTTAAAAAATTATAACTTTGTGTCGTATTTGGAAAATGTGCCCTACAATAAAAATGTTCACGCACGCCACTGTCTGGTTAATAACAATATTTAACTTTTTCACAAGACCCTTTTTTCTTGATTTGCGACAGTTCAGGAATTATTTACAGAATAAACAATCGACTGAAATCAATTTTTCGTCATTATCTTTTGGCCTCTGGCAATTCTTCAAAAAACTAAAATATTTTAAAGATCGTCTCTTGAACATGCACAAAAATTAAATGTATGTAAATATTTTACTGCACTATACTATTATTGACGCTAACAGATAAATAAAACAGTCTGTATTACATTCTACAGCACACGTTATATAGAATTGTTGTTTATAAATCTTGGTTTTATTATCAAACATAATGAAAACACCCTTATATATTTACTTTATAATATTCGTTATGTGAAATTTCCTCGGTTTTTATCATAGGGGGCTTTTTTTCCGGGGGTTTTTTTTCCTGGGGGTTTTTTTTCCGGGGTTTTTTTTTCCGGGGCTTTTTTTCCGGGGTTTTATTTCCTGGGGGTTTTATTTCCTGTTACCACTATTAACGTATGTACAATATATTATCGAAAAAAATTCAATGAAATAATCATTATGTGCAACTTACAGCAAAATGATTGAATTTATATGAGAAATATATCCGTAAAAATTGCAAAATGTATGACTCTTTTTACAACAAATGGATAAAAATTTTAAAAATCGGGGAAGCAGGTTCCATGCTTTGAAGGTTTATCTATCAGAAGCACTACTTGATCATTAAAAATAATCTATGTGACGAGAAATAATTTGATATGCGTAAACCATGTTTTCATGATTTAGGTAAACGACACCCTTAATACGAAATTTCAATATGCTATGGTTAATCATCCTAGATTTATGCGAAAAATTCAAAAAAAGTTTAAGTTCAAGTGCACTTCTGGCTTGGCCGATTCTTACAAAAATAGCAGATAACCATTCTGACACAACATCAAGTTCAAGTACTGAATTTCAACATCCTACGGTTGATCATTCTAGATTTATTAGAGAAATTCGAAAAAAGTTTCAAGTAAAGTGCACTTCCGGTACAGACGATTGAAACCATAATGCGAAGTGCACAACTAGACTCTATATCAGTCTTAAATACAAAATTTCAACATTATACGTTCAACCTGTTTTGAGATTTGCGAGTTACGCACGCACGTACGAACGCACGCACGCACGCACGAACATACGTACCGACATCAAGCCAAAAATAGTCAAAATGGATTCAGGGATGCTCAAAACGGATATTTTCATCAAAATCTCGATAGGTGAATTTTGTCGGTTCCACAATACTATCTTGTATTCAGTACAAGTAAGTAAAAAGGCAGATCTATCGACAAATTCAATGATGGTGTCAAAGTTAAACGCTCCAGTCTGGCAAAAAAGTAGGTAATATTTCACAATGATAATGCATCTGCGCACAAGTATCGCATTGTTGAATTAAAACTTGAGGAATTTTAAAATTTGCAGCAAGCTTATCTTGAAAAAAAAAAAATGGAAGAATCATCTAGATGATGAAAGCGCATTTCTGACAGCTCATGAATGCTTGTTACTTTAGAGATTTCTCAAATTACCATCTCTCACAATTACTGAGCTTGAAATCAAGCAGCTTGGGCAAACTTACGAAACAGCAGCTTCCATTTAGTACTAGTTTCAAGTTGACTATTTGATAGATACATAATTTATGCATGTACAAACTCAGAAATATCTTTCAATCTTCATTGTTTAGTTATTGATTGACAGGAGTTCGAGTGCTGTACCTTAAAATGATAATTTGATCTTTATCAAAGCTATATAAAAGAAATACACCAAAAGTAAACAAGTTTTCATCCAATAATAATAATTCATTCTAATAAGCTTCAAATTCGCGTCAAACAAGTCATTGAATGAAGCCCGGACAGAGTTGACAACTGTACATAATAATAGTGACACCCGCGGCGAAAGTTGTAACTAAATTTTTATCTACTCCAATAAATTTTAGTTGCCATATCCCTAATGTCATATATGGGCATTGTTTCACTTGAAACTAGTAATTGAATAATTTGATCTTTCACAATCATTGAGCTTGAATTAAAGCAATTTGTGCAAACCTACGAAATAGCAGCTTTTATTTAGTACCAGTTTCAACTCTGTAAATAGTATAGTTGCTGAGATCTCAGCGTCACGCCAGCCAGCCAGCCAGCCAGCCAGCCAGCCAGCCAGCCAGCCAGCCAGCCAGCCAGCCAGCCAGCCAGCCAAAGTGAATATAATAGCGCTTTTTTCTGAAAAATGCGCTAAAAATAATAAAGAATCATCTTGACGATCAAAGCGTATTTTGGCACGGGCTCTTCTACTTTGGTCGACATCCGTTTATAACGGTCAAAAATAAAGCAAATAAATTCAAATAGTACGGTCCTCTCGGCAAAATTTTCATCACTTCGGTTGTTAACGTTCTTCATATTCAAATTTATTTTGCAAATTACTATCTTTCACAATCACTGAGTTTAAAATGAAGCAGTTTAGATAAACCTACGAAACAGCAACTCTCTTTCAGTATCAGTTTCAAGTCTGTAAGTGCTGTAGTTGCTGTGAACTCAGCGTCACGCCAGCCAGACAGATATCCAGCGTATTTTTTAGCTAGAATCAAAATGGCTTTTTTTCAATTTGTAAATCAGATATGAGGGTATAGAATTTGTCTCACTCGGCTTGAATGGAAATAATGTTCAGATTCCATTCAATATTAGCTGTAACGTTGACTTGCCTATCTTCTCTCACCATCTGGCGGAATCCTCGGTGATACTGAAATAAAATTCCTGGCGGCGTAATAAAGCTCTTCTCAGGCTCTCTCGTAAAATTGAATTGATTATTGCGATGAGAACTCTAATTGTCTGTAATTATGAACTGAAACAAGAGGATGATGTACTCTATGTGGGAACAGCGAAGGATTCAAGCTTTAGGTCATTGCTTTGATGTAGATGAGAATTACGGGTCTGGGTTTGCAATCCAAGTTAGTCCATAAAAAGTTCTCAGTTACACTCAGATCCAGATCTGCTTTTTTAAAACTTTGTAACAGAAGACTTTTTTATAGGAGGGTTGCTTAAGAATGTGTATAAAATGTCGATAGAGATGAATGGTTGTTCGAAACAAGTGAAGTACATATAAAGGAAAAGTGGATAATAATTTAATTAGATAAATTATAGTGATCTGCTAGTTTCTCGGGAAAAGGGGACGGGCTTCGGCTTAATAAGATTAAGTTCCTAAAATTTTCTACCTATACTAGAACATTATTTTGCGTTAAGCACTATTTTTGTTCCAAGCCGAAAAATCGGCAGCATGATACGAATTCATCTGTTTTATCCAATTGGGAAGAAAATTTTATCATTCATCTAAAATCTCCATAATAGAATATGTTTGGAATACATCCGTCCGCATAACTCATGAAAAAGTCATATTCATTCATGTTAATAATCCACGGTTATCACAGTTGTCCAAACTTTGTTTTCTGTGATAAGTATTTTAATTCTGAAAGCAAAAAATTCATTGTAAATTATTTCCTGCATCAAACTTTTCTGAAAAATAAAACACACGTGTTTATAAAGTTGTTTAGTATTTGCAGTAAAAACAAACAACTAGCTCTATCAGTATCACAGATTCCATCGTTTGTTAGACGCAATAGTGGTAGTAAGCCGTTGAAAGGCTATTTTATCGAAGTCACCCTGAGTCTAAACGGTGTTAAAGCCGAATCGCTTTTAGAACGACCTTGTTAACTGGATATGTTCTGCACTTGACTGCTTTTATATACTCACGTGATCTTGATTCCAGTTAGCAGTTACCACTCTTGAGTTGATCCAATATACGCTGATTTAAAAATATAAATCATCTCTAAAACCAGGAAATGCTTCTTATTAATGTTGTACTGTAATATTTGGCCGTGAGATCCTATGATTATGCGGGAAAGAATATTAAAGAAACATTTAAAAAATGAATTTCCTATTTCTTGCTTGTGAACATGTAAAACATTTTTGTAAATATAGGCATACACATTTCATTTCAATGACTTAGTGAAAATATTTTTAGCTCAATTTGCTTTGATCTGAGCACAAACGACTCTCATAAGAATATATTCCCGTGGAAGGAACATACTAAGATGATGGCACAAATTCTTTTGATCTTCGATTGTGTTTTGAAGTGTATCATATGTTTCGTTTGATGTTAAAGTACGCATATAGAAAATTCAAGCAGATAATAATTATACACCCTGATTTTATTGGCAGTATTTCAACATTTGATGTTTGAAATTTTCAATTTTGTGGCACTATCAAGAAGCAAAGGGTGCTGCTTGGTGTACAAGAATAGGTTCTCTCCTGCAAATAGTATTGCAACAGATCCATCAATTTATACAGATTTCAAGAAACACATAACACAATCTTTGTTTCTTTCGCGTTTGTAAAGCAGAGATAGATTGTTTATTCTCTTTGGATAGATAACTGGCAACAAAATTAAACTCCAACAGTGTTCGTTCCCAACTATATTCATTTTCTATTATACAACGTTATTTCTAGTAGTTTTTCTGAATTTTTTAAACTTAGCAGCACAGTGAAAGAGTTTTCTGTTCTTATAATGCATAGGGCAGTAATTCAATATTTGTTATTTAAAAATTAAATACAATATCGATTTTGCAATGCTTTTGAAAATATGCCATTAATATTATAATATATGACAGGGCGGCTGAAGTGCGGACGAGTTATGCGGCCTTAATGCAAATAAAATTTCTTACAAAATGTATCATAGCTCAGTGCAAATATTCTTCCTTTGTAATTTGATAATTGTGGAGTCAAGCTCAGCTCCAATGTCAGTATAACTTACACTGAATTATAATACACTCTGTAGCGTACTCTCCACAAAAACTAACAGTGCCCGTGGCTTGACGACTGGTAAATGCACCTCACAGATTAGGAAATGTCAGTCTGCTACATTCGTATCGAGTAAAAAGCCCGATTGATATTTATTTTTATTTGTCCTTGCTTAGAACAGTCATTTGGTAGTTCTACCTGAAAAGTTTTCCGGGAGTTTCCAAAATAGATAAATTCATAGATTTTGATGTGCTCTTTCCAAATTTCAACTTTGCCACCTCGTATATTTAGGCTTGCTCCACCATATTTCAAAGATGACGCTTGACAATATGTCTTTTACAACTCATTTCACAATAAAAACAGTTATACGCAAAATGGAAATAATAGTTATTTACATAATTAGTTATGAAAAGTGCCATATTGTTTGTCGAAACGTAATATTTGCAAAACTCGCTACGCTCGTTTTGCAAATAACGTGAGTCAAACAATATGGCTTTTCATAACGTATTCTGTACAAAATTTTATCTAGTTGATGTGAAGTTTAGCTTTTCAAAACGGAATTAGATAAAGAAAATTGCATATAATTTCTGTGATAACCTTTTTTTCGTAAGATCAACAATTTTGGCGTACGAGCGCCGCAATGTGTACTTGGACGCGTAGATCGCAGTTGTGGATTACTTCCTTTTGAATTTGACTCACCACAAAACTCTAATCATTTCCTTTTACTTCAATCACTTCACTTTTATGAAATAGATTAGCACAAATAAAACAATTTACTTTATTAGAAGTCATAGCTCTATAAATGCAAACGACACTATGAAGGGAGACAAGGGCGCCCGGCACAAAGGCGACGCATTCCTTTATAACTGCGGAGGACGGGCCACAGTAAGTGGCATGTGAAATATTTATGGTTAGTATGGTTTTTAGATTTAAGTTAATTTAAGTTAAAGTTTAAGATATGCACGAAAACATTCAGACTTTCGCAAGATGTTTTCGTGCATATCTTGACTTGGTCATTCGAAAAACTTATGCCATTCGTTTTCACGAGATACTTATGATATCAACTTTCATATGGCCAAACGGCAGAAACGAGAAAAACGTAAAAAAATTGATATATTTTTTTGCATTATCGAGCCCTCATTCCAAACCCTTGGCCAAGTGGATCACTTCTGCCTATCGTTTTTTCGCTGACTCTTTTTCCCTTAAATTCCATTTCGTAAGCATGACAGAAACGAGAAAATTGGATCAAAACAGGATTTTTCATGAAAATTTGAAATTAATTATTATTATGTTGGCCACACGGTCTAGCTTTAATTTTGGCATTATTATACTCTAAATATACATACTTATCAAAACTCTTGAAGGCAGAGAAAACAAAATAGGGCACTCAAATCTTCGACTATCTGACGGTCTAGTAGTGCAGCTGGTACTTTCTGATGTTTCGTCTAATGTGCATGTGTTTCAAATAAATTTCTCTAATATACTGCTTTGGAATTTGCACATTCCACAATCAGAAATCATGTGGGAAGAAATAACATTTCAAAACATCGTTTAGAATTATTCCATATGTCCTCATTAACACAAAAAAATACCTTTTTCGCCAACTGTCAGAAAAACATGATATTTTTGTATTGTTATGAATAAGCAAAGTTCGCGATTTTTTCACAAAAAAAAAAAATTCTATTTTTGCACACCTAATCTAATATAATTCAGTTTGGTAATGCTACAAGGATAGAAACAAACAGATATTTAACAAAAAAGAAATATGAATTTGTACACAAAACTACTTATTTTTGAATATAAAAATTAATTGTAGACACTTCTTTATTCATCACACAACAATTGCGCAAGCTTTTGGTAACAATACCCAGGTGACTGCAAATTAATTTTATTTTGTACTTTTTTTCTACATTTTACTGAATAAAACAATAATTATTGTTGATCTATTATTTTTTGACAGTTGGCGAAAAAATATTGTTTGTATTTCGTGCGCGAGGTGATTGTATTGTTTGTTGCGCATTCGAATGGATTTGTTACCTCGACCTTACGGTCTCGGTTAAGATTGACATTCTCATGCGCAACAAAAAAAAACAATCACTTAGTACACTTAATACAAAAATAACTATTTTCGCCAACTGTCAAAGAAACATGATATTTTTGTATTGTTATGGATACGCAAAGTTCGTGATTTTTTCACTAGTAAAAAAATGAAACATATTTTTTCACTGGTGAAAAAATGAATTCTACTTTTGCACACCTAATCTAATATAATTCAGTTTAGTAATGCTACAAGGATAGAGACAAACAGGTATTTAACAAAAAATAAATATGAATTTGTACACAAAACTACTTATTTTTGGATACAAAAATTAATTGTTGACAGTTCCTTATTTATCAAACAGCAATTGCGCATATTTTTGGTTACAATACCCAGGTGACTGCAAATTAATTATAGTTTGTACTTTTTTCCTACATTTGACTGAATAAAACAATAATTATTGTTGATCTATTATTTTTTGACATTTGGCGAAAAAATATTGTTTGTATTTCGTGTGCGAAGTGATTGTATTTTGTTGCGCTTCCGAATGAATTTGTTACCTTGACCTTACGGTCTCGGTTAGAATTGACATTCTCACGCGCAACAAAAAGAACAATTACTTCGCACACTTAATACAAAAATAGCTATTTTCTACAGTCACTATAGATTCATACTCATTCCACACGCTGTAGCGTATGCAGAATAGGGGTCAGAGGTTCGTAAGAAAGCCGCTTAGCGTCGCGAAAAAACTGTTCCATTGCTGCCATAATTTTCATTCTTTTTGATTTCCTTATCATTCCTCTTCAAAATGGAGTCAGTAAGAGTAATTTTATCAATGTTTGATGAATTGGAATAAGATCAATGAAACAAATTCTTTTTAATATTTTGGTTATAGACATTAACGCGGACACCTTTGATTGTAAAAAAAATAGCATCTGTCATTCGTGCGGATCGCTCATTCCGCACTTGTATCGGAATATACTATTTCTCAACTGAATTAATTTGTTTTCTTATGTAACAATTCGGTAACAAAGTTTCCATGTCCAGAGTACTCTGAAGATGGTAGCTTTGTTACCGAAATGTAAAAAAAGTGAATAAATTATTTTAGTGAAGAAAGAAAGAAAGGTGTTTTTTTTTTGTGTTAAATGTGTCAACTTCGCGTAGCTCGTCCAAATTTGTAAGCATACTATCATCCTTTTCGACGAATCAGAATCTGTTTCCAAAATTCTGTTGAAGAAAGTATAGTCTACAACATATTGGGAATGGCAAATTCCACACTCGCGAACCGTACTCTCTGCTCGTTCTGTATAAGTGTCACTCCAATATTTTTTATTTAATATACTATCTAGAAGTTTGGAAAACATCGTTTTTTTTATACTTGATGGAAAAGGTTTAATATATAGAAATCAGTAAATAAAAGTGCCAGTTTTCCAATTAGCAACACTTTTCTAATTAGCAACAAGAAATCATAAATTCAAAATGCACTTTGACACGCGCCCAAATAACAGCCTTGACTTGATTAAGAGAAAATTACAGGTTGAATATATAAGAAAACAAAAATTCTCTCGATTTAGTCGGAAATAAATGTAAAGTCGCTTCTTTAACTGCATCCAGAAGTTCGCGAGAATCTTCAACTTGTGACGTTTCCGACAAATTGATTTTTAATATTGTTTATTTGTTACTAAGGTTTTGCTTGGCAGTTGTAAAAATCGTTACTACGTTCTTGCAAAAATACAACTTTGATTAGTATTTCTGTAAAAAATTATTTCTATTCTTGGCGTCTTCCACTCAAGTTCTTCCGTATACAAAAAAATAGCATGTTAAACACGTGAGAAAAGTGATATTACTTTACTCGTATAAATTTAATTGAAACATTTACTCTCGCTAGTGAACTCTCACTTTTCTCTACTTATCAAATAATCTACTATTAACTTAATTTTCAAAAATTTTCTGATACAGTTGCTCATTTATCTCACTACTTCACAGGCTGAAGTCGCACATTATATGAATAACAAATTTTGATCGTCATTGCGAAAAGAGTAGTAAGTGGAAGAGATGAATAACTTATTGTCAAAAGATATAGTCTGCCAACAAAGGGAAAGAGAATATATCATACACCATTTTTCTTGCTTAGGCCCACTTGAACAGTCTAAGCTTATCCAAAGCTTAGTAAAAACAAGTCTATTTTCTATGGTTACAATTATGAACATGAATTGGCACGGGACAGGGAAAAGTGGAAGATATTCATAGATGAATGAGAGAAATGGGATAAAACAGCCTCAACACCCCAAGGGGAGAAGAAGAATTGAATATATTATTATTATTATTATTATTATTACAATTATTTCAGCAATTGTAACCATAGAAATTAAACTTTGTTTTACTACACTTTGGATAAGCTTAGACGGTACAATTGGGCCTTAATCGGAAGATCTGTAGATCAGATCAGAATAAAGAATTCACATTAAATCAAACACGAAATTTCATTTTCAATTGTACATCGTTTTTCACCAAATTGGAGCTGTATTTCTGGTCGAATATTCAGCACCCATGATTTTGAAAGTTTTTTCAGCATGTTACATTTTTGTTGAGGGCTGTTACAATCCTCTGAATCCTATAATGATTCTCACTAACCTGAAGAATATACTACAAAAATTTATTTTGATAACATATTAAACACCAAAATTTATTTTGATAACAAATTAAACACAAAATTTCATCGTTCCACGCCTAATCGTTTTGGATTTATCCAATATATTCTAAAAATCTATCAAGTAAAGTTAGTCAATTGCATTGAAACAGTAGGTCATCATTCTTATGCTACAACATTCCTAAATACTAATTTTCAAAATTCTACGGTTAACAGTTATGAATTTATGCGCAAAATTGAAAAAAAAAGTACAACTGAAGTGTACTTCCGGTTCAGTCTATTGTTATGAGAATAGTAGGCAATCATCCAGATGCTACAGCAGACTGTAAAACTTTATTTCAATACTCTACAGCCGATCGTTTTGAATTTATGAGAAAAATTCTAAGAGACTGTCAAGTAAAGTGCACTTTTGGCTCAGTCAATCTCAATGAATATAGGATATGAGCATCTAGATGGTACTATCGTCTTAAATACTGTATTCCAACATTCGTCGTTCAATCGTTTTAGATTTATGCGGAAAATTCGAAAAATGTTTCAAGTAAAGTGCACTTTCGGCACCGACGATTGCAATCCTAATGCGAGGTGCATACCAAGATGTTACAGAAGTGCTCAATATAAAATTTCAATATTTTACGACCTATTGTTTTGAGTTTATGCGGAAAATTCGAAAAGTCTGTTATGTAAAGTGCACTGCCGGCTTAATCGATTGGTACAAGAATACAAGATAACTATTAATATGCTACAGCAATTTCAAACATATGTACCGACATCAAGTCGAAAATAGTCAAAATAGATTCAGGGATGCTAAAAACGGATATTTCCATCAAAGTCCCGAAATGTGAATTTTGTCGGTTACACAATAATAAAATCGATTTACTCCAACTGTTTGAATTTGTCATCAATCTGAAGAGTCATATGAGTATAAATCTAATGGCATAATAAATCACATACGTCATGGTCGCATCGTCAAAGCAAATAGAAGAGTAAACTTAATTTACTGTATCATTGGCGAAATCTTATTTCACGGTTCATTGAGAATGTTACGCGAAATATGTTACTCTTATGAGCCCACACTTTTTCTTTTGTTATACTTAGACTCCAAGCTTTTGGAAATAAGATTATATAATCTTATATTACTCATCAACGATGAGAGGTGTATCATTATTGACCTAGGTCACTTCACTGGCATTTGGATTCTATTTGACGAGATTTATGTTGATGTAGACATACAAAAATTTTGACATCACTATCCGCTTGTTTATTTGTTCACTCATGAGTAAACCGATTCCGGAATTTTCTTTCCTGTTATTTTTCTATTATTTGACATTTGACCAATCTTGCAGTTGTTGGGTTTTGTGGAGGGTCGTTTCGAATAGCTCTAAATTGATTTTCTGGTTGTGTCACCATGGAGACTTTTGATTAGCACGTCAATATTAATTGATTTCCAAAACTTGGGCCCAATTCATCGAGGTCTAAAACCACAGGGTTTTGTGCGGGGTCCTTTGTATGAAAAAAAAATGGAATCAGACAATGTTACAGACACATAACCGAACACTTTACTATGTCGACGAGTTGAATAGTATTTTGACGACTATGTTTTAATTCTTTCTCTTCAGAATTATAACTTTAATTATTTTTTGCAATATCATGGTTTGTAATGTTCATTTCATTTGTTTTAGTCAGCACGATTAACAATGTTTTTCCTAATGAAATGTCATTTCAAAATGTTAAATTCAAATGACTTCCAAATACAATTTGAACAACAGAGTAGGTAGATAATTAGTATTCGGCTCGTGTACATGTTTATTACATCAATTACCTTGAAACAATATGCTGTAAATTCAAGCTTGCAGATTTTCAATAAATAATTTCCAGAAAAATTGAATTAGTGGTTAGAGGTAAACAAAATCAGTAAATAACTCATTTCTTTCATGAAAGATGAGATCAAATCCAGTTCTTTTTTTAAAACGGATAGAACTTCCACAGAGACAAAGTTACAAGAGACAATAGCCAATAATTTCTCGATACAAATCCGGGTAACAACTTTTTGCCCGCAGATCGTAATTACGTTTGAAAGGGAAGCTCAGTTCAGGAGTTTATTAAAGACACGGAGTATAAAACGGCATAGAAGGTCGCACACAGTGAAGTAAAGCGGAAAAACAGTGGCCGGCACGACCCTCTGCGATCAGATGAAAAGCCGCGAAATGGAGCGACTGGGCGGGGCACATCAAAGGAGCAAAATGTCAGATAAAAGCGCTATAAGCGCACGAAGAATTCTGAAGGGAGAATATATTTTATTTTGGAGGAACTCATATGTTTAGAAAGCTTTTAATAAAAAGATGATGAACGTTGAAATGATAAGGGCTCCTTAACATAAATAAAGTATAAGAATGAAAATAGCCAGGCATGTAACACAGGCGTGAAGTGTGGACTAAACTTTTAGAGATGATATGAAGATATAGAGATCGTAAGCTATTATTAACTATTGTATTCCACAAATCTCACATTGTTCGTTAAGTGGGATGGAAGTTTTGTAATGCGAAATCTTTCTACAAAGTTTTGTTCTCAAGCAACTGTTCACACCTTTTATTTTACGAAATCGTTGAAACACTGTACAAATAGTTGTTTACGACCTTTATAAATAAATATAAAATCAAAATAATTGGTTGGAATGAGTGGATGAGACTATAATATTATTTTATAATTGCAAATATTTATTGTATGAACTTTTCTGAGATAGATGAACCTAAATAAAAAAGGTTGAAGCTTTGTCTTTATTTTTTCCAAATTTATATTGTTGGAGTCGTGTATAAGAACTAGTTTGTACCATCTATAAGCTTACTGGAATATCTTATTCTTCAGTCGAAGTTAAACATATTGCATAGTTCTAATTTGACATTTCTTTCCTAACCAATCAGCTTTTTTTTGTTTTCTTTTGAAAGTCACTGACATGGTGGTTAGCTCACTACGTTCCGCATACAAAAGCGAGAACCACGTAGAGAATTGCGTTATTCAGTGCATTTCCCTGTTTATCTTTTTAAACAAACTAAATTAAACTGCATTCGCAACCTTAGGTGAAAAGTTAATTTAGAATTTCGCTTGATGTCGTTCTGGGAAGAAAAATCCTGCTGCTGGAGCTCCAATAGAGCAAGCGCGGGTAATAATGGCGGAATAATTATTTGTGCCAATGTCCAAAGTAGTTTCCAACTTGCATTTAGAGCGAATCTGTTTGATGAGAAACTATTAATTCCGGGAAGTGTTATGTTTTATCCAAACATTCTAATATTTGTAATATTTCTTTTATCTTGTATAAATATTACTTGAAATATAGGAACTGTACCGTTATATATTTCTATTAACCCTTTTATTGTATCAAGCTTTGCTTGTAGCGATTCTTTATCATTACGAAATTTGTTACCATTTAGTCCATGCGATGACCGTTAGAATATCGAATTTCTAAGGGTACGAAACTTTCAGCAAGGATCAGGCTTTTTGTGAAAACCTGATCATATTTCATATATTGACATAAAAGTACGAACCGAACAATGAACTGTCTTATAATGAGGGAATTTATCGAGTACAAAAGGGTATTCTGATTAAATTTTGGTCAAATCCACTAACAATTCATTGATTATAAATAGTTTTCTGAACTAATAGTCCAAGATCCCAGACCCGCCAGACCTTACTTATTTTCTGAGAAACAAAATTTGTGGATTAGAATAGTGTTAGTCGGTACTTTGATCATACACATATTTACTAGTTTGTGCCGACGGCCAATTTATAGATACGAGATGTTATAGGTACATCAAGACAAAACTCACTTTTCTTGGAATCTGAGTGCTGATTTTTATGTATGTTCTAGAGAATATTGTTCAAAATTGATAATCAATATTGCCAGACACTTCTCATCGGCAGTAATTCCTGCTAAACGCTTCAAAGCTCGCAAAAAAATATCATTGTCTTACTTATAGTCTAAGTCCTAATTTTCATATATAATACTCAGTGAGCAATTTCAAGACTCTATAAATAGCCAGACCAAGGAAGAGTTGGATGCCCATAGATATTTCACTTACTATCAAGCCTACAAATAGTGACCTCGCGCTTTTACTCACAGCGATATTTTAGATGTCTCTGGAGGATGTTTAGCCCTATGAATTATCTAGCTGTTAACAAAAAGTATTGAAATTGTACCCTGAGTGTCATATATAAAAATGAGCACTCAAACTATAAGCCAGATCACGTTATTCTTCGTGAGCTTTAAAGAGTCTAGCAGAAATTATCACCGATGGAAAGTGTCTAGCAGTGTTGATTATTAATTTTTAACAATATTCTCTGAAACATACCTCAAAATCAGCACTCAAGACCTTAAGAAAAGTGAGTAATGTCTTAACGTACCGCTAGCACCTCGTATCTGTAAATTGGCCGTCGCCACAAACTAGCTAGTATGCGTATGATCAAAATACCTACTAACACTACACTATTCCACACATTTTGTTTCTCAGAAAATAAGTAAGGTCTGGCGGACCTGGGATCTTGCTCTCTAATTATGATCATGAATCGTTGAATAATTGCCAAATCAATTATTGGAACTTTCTGTAACATTCAGGAATGGATTGCCATTTGTAAGGTAGATCACAAGAGATGTCAAAGTGTTGCTCCTATTAATAAATTTTATTGCATACTTTTACTTTATTTTTGTTGAGAAGCCGAAATTTTATAAATGAATAAATAATGTAATAAAGCAGATTCTCATAATTGGGTAGAATTCAAAGGAGAGGAGAAAGTGAAACAAAGCAAAAGACAACAAAAAAAGTTTGATGCAATGGAATATTTAGGAATAAAGAGATTAAATGACATAAAAGCAAGAGAAACATTACAGAAAAAGATCTAATAAATAATACACCAATACCAAACACAGATAGTGTGGAAAAAATATACAAAACCCTCAAATATATAATAAAAGGAGCAACAAAGCAAGCTTGCGAAAATGACCGGAAAACACGAAAAATAATAAACAAACCCATTGGTGGAACGAAGAAGTCTAAGCAGAAGTTAAAAAGAAGAAGCAGAACAAGAAAATATTCCTGAATACAAAGAAAAGAGAGGATCTTGAAGTAAGAACTTGGAACACAATTACAGAGAAAATAAGAAATTTTTTTGATTCTACGATCAAAACCTATGAGAAAAATCATTCTGTATTTAGATAACTCAAAGATAAACAGGGAAATATATTGAAAGAAAATGAAAAAATCATGGGGAGATGGAAAGAACACTTTGTAGAATCACTGGGAAACAGACAAAGAATGAAAATGAAGAAAAGGAATACCAACACGAAGAGAGCGATAAAGAGTAAGACATATCAGAAGAGGAAAAAAAACCAGTGCTTAGAAATCTGAGAAACAGTAAGGCACCGGGACATGACGTGACACGGACAGAACAACTTAAATATATGAATGCAGAAGGAGAACAGATATTGCTAGAGATGCTAAATAGGTTTTGGAAAACTAGGCAAATTCTCGAAGATTGAGAAAAGGCGGTGAAATTTCCCAAGGGAGACAGTAGGAATTGTAACAATTACAGAAGGATACCACTGCTATGTACTACAGAAAAAAATGGAAGAATCATCTAGATGATGAAAGCGCATTTTTGACAGCTCATGAATGCTTGTTACTTCAGAGATCTCGCAAATTATTATCTTCCACAATTACTGAGCTTGAATTCAAGCAGTTTGGGCAAACTTACGAAACAGCAGCTTCCATTAAGTACTAGTTTCAAGTTGACTACTTGATAGGTACATAATGTATGCATGTACAAACTCAAAAATACCTTTTAATCTTCATTGTTTAGTTATTGACCGACGGGAGGTCAAGTGCTGTACCTTAAAATGATAATTTGATCTTTATCAAAGCTATATAAAAAAAATATACTAAAAGTAAACAAATTTTCATCCAATAATAATAATTCATTCTAATAAGCTTCAAATTCGCGTCAAACAAGTCATTGAATGAGTCCCGGACAGATTTGACAACTGTACATAATAATAGTGTCACCCGCAGCGAAAGTTGTAACTAAATTTTTATCTACTTTAATAAATTTTAGTTGCCATATCCCTAATGTCATATATATCTATGGGCATTATTGTTTCACTTGAAACAAGTAATTGAATAATTTATTCTTCCACAATCACTGAGCTTGAATTAAACCAATTTGTGCAAACCTACGAAACAGCAGCTTTTATTTAGTACCAGTTTCAAGTCTGTAAACAGTATAGTTGCTGAGAACTCAGCGTCACGCCAGCCAGCCAGACAGCCAAAGTGAATATAATAGCGCTTTTTCCAAAAAATGGAAGAATCATCTAGATGATGGAAGCGCATTTTTGACAGCTCATGAATGCTTGTTACTTCAGAGATTTCGCAAATTACCATCTCTTACAATTACTGAGCTTGAAATCAAGCAGTTTGGGCAAACTTACGAAACAGCAGCTTCCATTTAGTACTAGTTTCAAGTTGACTATTTAATAGGTACATAATTTATACATGTACAAACTCAAAAATACCTTTTAATCTTCATTGTTTAGTTATTGACTGACAGGAGGTCAAGTGCTGTAGCTTAAAATGATAATTTGATCTTTATCAAAGCTATATAAAAAAATACACCAAAAGTGAACAAATTTTCACCCAATAATAATAATTTATTCTAATAAACTTCAAATTCGCGTCAAACAAGTCATTGAATGAATCCCGGACAGATTTGACAACTGTACATAATAATAGTGACACCCGCGGCGAAAGTTGTAACTAAATTTTTATCTACTTTAATAAATTTTAGTTGCCCTATCCCTAATGTCATAGATATCTATGGACATTGTTTCACTTGAAACAAGTAATTGAATAATTCAATTTTCCACAATCACTGAGCTTGAATTAAAGCAATTTGTGCAAGCCTACGAAACAGCAGCTTTTATTTAGTACCAGTTTCAAGTCTGTAAATAGTATAGTTGCTGAGATCTCAGCGTCACGCCAGCCAGCCAGTCAGCCAGCCAGCCAGCCAGCCAAAGTGAATATAATAGCGCTTTTTTCGGAAAAATGCGCTAAAAATATATGAAGCAATATTAGAAATCAAGCTACGACGAGAGGTGAATTCACCAATGGAAAGAGCACAAAGCGGATTCAGGAGAGGACACTCTCTGCAGTATCACATATACACAATCAGAAAGCTAATAGAAAAAACCAAAATAGCAAACTACATATAACATTTGTTGATCTGGAAAAAGCGTTCGACAGAGTACCGCGAGAACATTTGTAGAAAATACTACGAGAAAGATTGAACAACGAAAAAATAATAGAAGCTATAAAAAGTGTGTACAGACAGATATTAAATCATATCAGAACCAGAAACGAAATATCAGAAGAATTCTCTACGACGCACAGATTAAGGACGCACAGGCAAGGAGATGCATTAAGTCCGTTGCTATTTATAATATTCTTAGATAATATAATCAAGAAAATAAAAGACAAAACAAGAAAAGTGGAAATTGGCTACCACAAACTGACAACAACAACAATAGGAGAATGTGCCTTCGCAGATGTCTTGCGATATTAGCTGAAAACGAGAAAGATATGCGAATCATAATATGATTGTAAATATAGAAGAAACAAAAGCAATGGTGATGACAGAAGAGGATATAATAAGTAACATGGAAATAAACGGAAAGGAAATTGAACAAGTAGAAACATTCACATACCAAGGGATAACAGTTAACAACAAAGGTAGCATAGATCAAGAAATCAACTAAAGAATATTAGCAGCCAATAGAAAATGACATGCAATAAATAGAGCAATATTAAATAACAAGCAAGTGTCAAAGGATACAAAAATGACAATTTGCAAAACAATATATTAACTATCTTTTATATATGGGAATGAGACGTGGACAATAAATCAAAGGAGCAAAAAAAAATTCAAGCAGCGGAAATAAGATACTTAAGACGAGTAGAAGGGGTGACAAGAATAGATAGAATAAGAAATGAACAAATTAGAAAAAAACCTACAAGTAGAAAGCATACATAACACTATAGGCAAAAAGCAAGTGGCGTGGTACGGTCACTTGATAACAGTGCCAGAAGAAAGGCAAACAAAACAAGTATGGAACACAAAGATCACAAAAAAAAGAAGACTCAAGGAATCATGGGAGAACAATGTAGAAGAGATACTAAGGAGAAACAACATCAGCTGTCAAGATGTGAAAAACAAAGCAGAGAAAAGAACAGAACGGAAGGAACTAATAAATAATCTGAATTAAAATTGATGATCGCGACGCCCGGAAGGGTATGAAGCAGATTTGAAATGATTGATAATAATAAATTTGATTCTCATATTTGAGTAACGTAGCTTTGCTTCCTCATTTTGAAGCTTATTTACATTAGTATTCCCATTTTCTTTAATCAAAAGACGACTCCATTTTCTCATACTTCTGCTAATCACCAGGAAAGTAAGAAAGCTAGTAGACGTATCACGTCTGACAATGTACTGAAATTGCTCAACACGATTACTTGTTGGAAAGCATCGACCTAAAACAAGCCGCCCCCTCCAGGGACAGCTATGACTTCTAGTGAAAAGTATAGCACGGGCATTTAGCTGAGGTCTCACGCTACTCATCGAAAGGTATTTTATTTATTAGATGATGGAGAAGATAATTTTTGTAACGCATCTTTTTGTAGATGCGAACCTATGGAGTGAGTCTCATTCACCTGAAGACCCAAAAATGGTAGAATCTTAATGTGTGTATGTATATTTTTGTCGGCCAATCCCACTTTATAATCGCTAAACAGAGTTTTCCCAAAATTCTTCAAACCCTGAGACATTCTGTAGAAGGTACGTCCATTTAATTTAATTATAGAAATTGAAACTGTTTTATCTACGACCGTATAAAAAGTTACAGTTTTCTATATGATTTTCAATGTAAAAAATAGACTTTTATGAAAAAATGTGCGCCAAAAGTTTTTTTGCACACTTTAAATCCATCATTTCTGTGAGAGAGTCCATTAGTTTGAATTTATTATTATTTTAAACATCTGGGGTATACTTATTTTGAAACTCACCTACAATACTAAAATCAATTTTTGATTTTTTGTACCTAATATTTTAATTCAAATCTCCTAGAATATTGATGTGAACTCCAACAAAAACGTGACATTCACAGAAGAAGAAAAAGTCATATGTTATCGACTGTTTTACGAAAATTAGGATCATCGAAGATGAAACATTGTAAGACACACGAGTAGAAAACGCACTCACGGAGCTTTCAAAAACACTCGCTTCGTTCTTATTCCTACTCAAGTTCTTCGTGTATGAAAGAATAATTGCTCGTATTCAATTGAAATTTGAATATCAATAGAATTATTTGAAATATGTGTATGTATTACAAGTTATGAAATTCTTCAGCAGGTTATTGAAATAGTGCATGTAGTAACTCTGTATTTTGCATACATGCCAATAAATCTCGACACATCACGACTTCATTCCGCATTGTCATCCCTGCAACAAATCGTTATTCCATTCTACTGAAACTCGTCTCGTAATTCTGTGATTTCTGCAATTCGTAAATTCCACGTTGTAATGCGACAGTGACACCTTTTTCCGTTGCAGCATCTCGTGTTGATATGTCGGTACATCTCTTCTCTTGCAACGTCTCGGCTGATATGTGAGGAATATCAATTTCACGGATTTCATTTGTTTTATTTTTCATTGCGCAGCAACAACGCGTAAAGCTTGAGGGTTGATGTCCAAGGTTGAATAAATAAATCGTGTTCAAGTTTTTTTGCGTTATTTATTTTTGTAGAATGTGGAACAGCATACGGGAACTAATTTAGTAGAGAAGCTTGTTCATCAACTTTATTTTTGTGTGAAAATACTGTATTATATTTTTGCTCTGTTATAATTGAAGTGTTTTTTTGGAATGGTTGTAACATTATTTTGCTCAGTTTACCGGACGTGCGCTAACGTTTGTGATGATGTTGAAATGAGCGCTAATATATTTAAATGAAAATAAGATAGTTTTACTTGTCTCCCAGTCACAAGCGTGCTCACAAGAAAAATACAGAGATTATTATATTGTGTAAAATGGTAATTACAAAATTACAATTGGAGAAAAAGCTTTCGAATCTCTGTGAGAATGGAAAAAGTTCAAGTTAATATCTCTGTTGAAGTCAATTCATGCGAAGCATAAATCAGGAAATTAGTTGTTTATTTTACTGTAAAATCATATTAATTTCAGTTAGTAAACTTGTGTTTGCAAAATTGTTTATCCCGGAATATGACGGCTGAACAAAACATTAGAATGAGTGTATCCTAATAATACGAGCAACGAGCGTATTAGTTTAGCATAACAATAATAAGGGATGAAAATATTCCTATAGCTGGTTTGTCCAATTTTGTATGATTGGTTGCATCCTAGTTGATTATCGCATTATGCCGAATTTCATGTGAAAATACTGACTTTAATACAAAAATATATTGGTTATTAAAAAGATGAGTCAGTATAGGTGGAAATTCTAATCAATTAAAAAAAATAATACTTGTTGTGGCATACACAATTCATGCTATGTGATATTTTTGTACTGTAAGTACAGTTACTAGTCATCATATACAGATATTTATGTACCTATGCTAGTCCACAAAACATTTTTTTTGAGACGAAAATTGATTGCAACATGTGATTCTACCTGAGATCGAGCGCGATTCTGGGGGTATTGCCAAAACGTAGCTCAAATAAGTCAAGTCATATGTCTATTTAAGATGTTTCGGAATAAGGGATTTTTTGTAGTACTCACAAAAAACGTCAGGGAATATCTGACACTGTTAACGTTCTAATAAACTTATTTGTACTTTTTAAGTACGCATACCCACAAAAATCTGTTTCTCACGTTAGCGTTGTAAAGGCTTGCAAGAACTCTCTGATATCTCTTCAGTCACGCGTTTTTAATCATGAGAAAAGCGAGTGTCCAAATAATATACTTTTCTAATAAACAAGAATCAAGACAACATGTATCAACTGGAAAAAAAAAACTATCTTAAACAAAATGTTAAATACGAGAGTTCCTCTAATCTGGACTAGATGGGACTGGACTCCGTCCGGATTATAAAAAGTCCGGCACCAAACTATCTGGAACTTCAATCCCTTACTCAAACTCGGCACTATGCTATATATTAGGATTTGTGACTCAATCGTTCTACCTGAGTGAGATTTTCTGGACAAATTTAGCCGTACTTTTAGTAGTATAACAGGGCTTGTTCTGGAGCACTTTCAAGGTCATCCGGCCTGTCGCGTAGATAAACACCGGAGGTCTTATCACTTGTGGCTAGCTTCAAGGTGATCCTAACCGCATTTCACCGGACGTCTAATCTAGACGGATGTGTGTGGTTTCCGGCCGTCCGGTCTACTTACGGGAAGTGCTTATCACTTGTGGCTAGCTTCAAGGCTATTTTGGCAGCATTTGAGCGGACGTCTTATCTGGACGGATGTGTGTGTGGTTTTCGGCCGTCCGGTCACGCGAAGTGCTTGTGGCTGGCTTCAAGGCTGTGTGACGCAGTGGTTTTTCCGACGACGACGACGACGGCGCTGATTGGTGGGTGACTTTTGGAAGCGGGGCCGGGGGTCGGTGCCGGGAACTATAGTTTGTATAAATCGGTGGTTTTACTTTGAATTTTTTTATTGTTAAATAATATTTTTCACTGTGTGTGTGTGTATAGATATAAAGTTTGTCTTAATTATGTCTTCATCATCGTCATTGGATGAAGTAATTGTCGATATGACAATACCTTCAGATTACATATTCCTTTTCATGTTACTGTTTTTCCTTTTGATGAAGGTAATAGGCTTCAATTGCATATTTTTTTTCATCATACTGTTTTTCCTATTTATGAAAGTATTAGGCTTCTGCTCATAATTGATTAGGGGACACCTACTAACTTTGGTGGGGAGAGCTGCGCCGTTGTGCGTTTGCGCAGTTGGTGTTAATTGTTAATATAAATTGTTTGTGTACATATATGTTCTTGTTTAGTAGCTGCTTCAATTTAGATCGGTAAGTATGTCACAGTCAGTATCAGAGAATTTTTTTTCGTTAGCCGTACATCATTGTTTAAAATTGAATAAATCTGATGATGAACTATTTGATTCAGATTATGAAATTGAGCCTAGAGTGAGTGGGAAAAATATTGATATTTTCATCAATGATGAGTTGTGCTATCATATAGACATTGAGGATTTTTTTGATTATAATATAATTGAAGAGTATGATATTGATGATAAGACTATAAGTAGTATTATAGTTCATGGTTCAAGAATATATTATGAGGATTGGAGAAATTTAGTACCACTCACTGGGGTTCTTCATCGATTTACACAAATAAAAACTATTATTTTGTGAAAAATATACACCCCCCCCCCCTCCCCCCCCCCCACACACACACACACACACACACACACACACACACACACACACCCACGCACGCACAATTCATTTGTTGCAGTTGAGTGACAGGTGAAAACGTTTCAGAAACAAAAATGGTGTTATGCGATATATTAGCTAACGATCTATTGGATAATGTTTATAAGGCTGGCCTAATAAAATATGAAGAATTCAATGAGCATAGGAAAAATTTAAAGAAAGATTGCCATGCGGTAATTGCTAAACTACTACCAGAAGCATTCATCTGTAAAGCTATAGAAGAGACAAAATTTCTATTGTGTTTAGAACTATTCGATGGATGGACTTTAGCACAAATTTGGCCAAAGCTTCCACTCAAATATAAATTGCAACCCCAGGTTTTGAGACGTTTACCCTGTGTAGAACACTGGAATTTACCCACACAAACGCTTCATATGGATGGGCCTGCACCGTGCATGGGAAGATGTGAAGTGTGTAAAAAAATATTGAAAAAATATGCTAAGAAATATAATAAATTACATAGTAATAGCTGTTAAAGTTATATATATAATATTTTCAATAGTTATAATTTTTATTGTATAATTTTACTAATATGAAATCCGTAACGTTTGATGATAAAGTACTTGTACATTATATGATAGCGTGGAAATTTGCATATGAATCAAGTCGTAAAGGAATCTGGGGGCAATATGCAAGAGATCGCAATCGATTCCAATGCAGAATTGCACAATATGCAATATTTTTAACACCTATGTTAAAGCATAAAATAAGTGATATGAACAAATCTGTACATATTCTTTAATTTGAAATAAATTTATTCCTAAAATATGTGAATATTTTTTTTTTAAGGAACCTAAAACCCATCAGAATACTTATATTTGTGTGCAATAGAGTTGAATGTTTCAATTGAATCATGAGTGTCAATAAGTTCGGACATTACTCTTCCAAAGTGAATACTACCGAGGCATTTGCAGCAGCAGCTTCACATGTATTCACCAATGTAGGGTTTAGTCGTACTAATGAAAATGACTACGATTTTCATTCAAAACGCCTAGTAAATATAAACGATCCTGTAGACTTGAATGATGCTTGTATCAAAAAGTATGTAGATGTTTTGGCTGAGAATATTGATAAAAAGTTAAGAGCATTGTCGAAAGGTTTGAATGTTGAGCTCTTCAACATCACCAATCTAATAAGTGCTAATAAAAATAGTCTATTGAAAAACTGTGACGAAATAAATTTGAAAATTAATCAAATAGAAAGAGATAATTTGAAACTGGAAACAAGCTTGAAGTATAAAATAGATAACTCCACTAAAGAACTGAAACAAATTTCAGACAATTCATCGACGGATATGCTACGTTTGAAGAATGAAATCAACAATAGTAAGGAAAAATTGTTGAGTGTTGAAAATAAGACTGTTTTAAATAGAAATAGTATTGTGCAATTAGATGTAATACGGAAGCTGTCTAAATGTATTATAATAATTGATATAAAATTATTCTTAGTTGGGCAAGTGTATCAGGTAATGAATTCAAATATTGATGACTATATTGTTTCTTGTGATGGACTTATTGTGGATATAAAATATAGCCATAATACTTCTGCTACTGCATATTTGAACTATAAAAATTTAGTTTTAAGAAACACAAATGTTAAAGAACATGATAAAATTCAATTTTATCCTAAAGATAAACAGTCTACACCAAATAAATTATACGCTCAAATAGTTATGCACACAAATATTGTAAGACCACTTGATATTGAATAAAGTGACTTTTTTTCCTTAATTTGCATATTGTTTTATTTTCCTACTTTACACATTTTTCAGGATGAATAAGGATCTGGGTATAATGGAAAAAAGCTAAGATATATTGATATAATTTATTATTATTTTTATTTTTTCATTTACATAACATATCACTTAAAGACTAATTTTTTTGATATTTTTTGTTATATGAACTACATTACTATATAATTTAATGTCTTGTTTTAACAATTCAATTTTTTCAATGTACATATCAATTCTATATTTTTAATTATCGTTTAAGTATTTTATAGACTCTTTGTTTGAAGCTGAGCGATGCTTATCATATCTTGACATGCTTACACATTGGTTTAAAATGATGATGAATTGTTACATTTCAAAGTGTATTTTGAAGACTCCATTCACATGTCCATCATAAACAAGTGATGCTGATGACGTATGTATATCGTCATTTATCTGCTTGAGCTGCTCATCAGTGAGCTCGTTGAATCGAGTTGGTAGAAATACAACGCAATCTTCTAGCTCAACCAAAATAGCAGTTGTTCCAAATTTAGTGTTCACTCGTTTGACATGTTTCATTTTCAAACTTATATTCACCGGTAGATCCTTTAAACTTTTAGATTCTTTGGTCACAGCCAGTTCGTTCAAAGTTTTCAAAATATTTGATGACATGATTGAAGTAGCTAGTTACAAAATGTTCACTGTGTAACAAACAAATATATTATGATTAAAATATGAAAAATCCCAAGTTTATATATCACTCGGCTTATCAGTATGATAGGAAGCTCACTTCCTTCCATTGTTTAATATCTCTTAGCCACCAAAAGCAAAGACAGGATATGTTTCCTCTCACTTTTGATCATTTTATTATCAGTTGAAACCGACACAGGATACATTTCCTTTTTATATGATTATATTTTGTAACTAGTTAAACCACTACAGGATGTATTTCCTTCAGGAAAATTATATTGAAACTCAGAATAATAAATACCAACTCAAAAATTTCAAAAATTATTTTCTAATCAAATCAGTTTTGCTTATCCAAGAATTATGTGAACTATCGAAACCTAACCATTTCACATATACTTTTGAGCCTTTTGTACGTAATATTTTTTGTACAAGATAAATATTGGGATATTTAGTTTTTTGTAGTTCAAATTCATAGAGCCCTCCACTTATAGCATTATTTTGTAAGTCTTTTATCTTATATGTAACAGGATTTGTGTACTGAATTTTCTCAATTTGAAATATTTCGGTTGACCAATTAGGTTCTTAACCTTTTTGAAATATACTTTTGAATTTACTTATTCTCACAAAGTCTCCCACTTTGAATTTAGCTTCATGAGTTATTTTAATATTATTGTATACAGTTTTCAATAATTTGTTTTCATTTTTGCGAGAAACATCTATGGGCCTCATTTTTATAGTTCTATGTTTGGTTTTATTGTAGTTTATTATTAATTCTGGCAGCATGTACAACCATTTATGTGAGCCTTGATAGTTGAATTGGCGCCACATATTTGTTTTTAATGTCCTATTGAACCTCTCACAAACAGATGCTTTGAGATGACTAAATGTTGAATAATGATTAATGCTATATGTTTTCATTAATTGCTCGAAACTATTATTATAGAACTCTTTACCATTGTCTGATTGCAAGTTTTTAGGAGTACGACCCTTATTGAATATATTCTCCATAGCTACTGAAACATTTTTAGCAGACTTTACTTTAACTGGTTCGGCCCACGCGTATTTGGTAAAAACATCTATAACAGTCAATATATATTTAAATCCTTTATTTTCTCGGGCGTATGGTATCATTTCAACAAGATCACATTGCCATAAATCATCAATCCCCTTTGTTATTACTTTCCTACGTGGAAAATTTTTACGTGCATTCCTATGTAATTCATTAACAACATGTAATTTATCCATTACTGTACAAAGTTTGAACAAAACTGAATACGCGTAGGACAATTTCACGTTTAAGTTGTGGGGTCTAGCATCTCCACATACGTCACGGCCATACATACACATACATTCACATACACAAAATATACACATGCAGAACACAATTATTATGTCCAATCATATTTTGAATATTGTATATAAATTGTAAATATTAAGATTTTAGATTCTTCATCTATTTTTCCCGCGCATGAATCTTTTTGCAAGTCTGAGCCTGTCTGTCCCATAGCTGCATGGTCGAACCAACATCTGTACAACATCTGTTTTCTCTTTTCCTTTGTCTCCAAAATTTTCCTTCGCTCAAGCGACAACTTTAAGAATACCCAGGTCAGTTCATCTCCGCGATTCATGCTTATCTTTTCTACATTTTCTTGCTCCGCAACTTCCTCATAAAATTAAAACTCTAAATATATGTAAATATATCATAAAAAGATATTTTATTTCACTTGTGCACCTATAATCACCTCAAATTGGTGACCCCGACGTGATTTGTAACCGCGATATGTGATCTTAATTCAAGCCGATCATAATTGAGTGTGACTATTTTTTTGGTGCTACGTGTCTTTAATATATTGTGTGTTTATTACTTTTTATGCGTGTGTGACCGATCAGGTGAAAATTTAAAGACTTAGTTGAGCGGTAAATTAATCAAGATGGCTACACCAACGACTACCGACGCCGATGCTGAAATTAGCCGCGTCGCTGTTAAACTGCCACAGTTTTTATCTGACGATGTGGAAGTCTGGCTACAGCTCGTTGACAGAAGCTTCAAACTAGCCAAAATCACAAAAGAGGAAACAAAATTTGATTACGTTCTGACAACATTGGATCAACACGTTGTTTTGGAAGTTCGCGACATATTAATGAACCCTCCCGAGACGAATCCGTACGCTGTTTTAAAACAGGCATTGATAAGTCGTCTTGGTTCTACGCAGGATCATAAAACACGCAAACTAATTGAACGTGAGGAGATGGGTGACTCCAAGCCATCACAGTTTTTACGTCGCCTACGAGCACTCGCTGATCCAGCTGTTTCCGAGTCCCTTCTGCGCACACTTTGGATGGGTCGACTACCGCAGGATATCCAAACAGTATTAGCGACTCAAAGAAATTCCGATTTGAATGAAGTGGCTGATTTAGCGGACGCTGTGATGGACACCTTTACCAGCAGGCCGACGATTTCGGCAGCAGCAGCAATTCCTGCTCACACTGCTGTGGATGAGAAATATTCGAAATTGGAGCAACAAATCGCTACACTTACTCAACAAGTAACGAAATTGTGCACCGAACAACGTTCTCGTTCTAAATCGCGTACACGATCGCGATCGCGTAGTTTTTCTAGAGACAATGTTGCGAATAATGGACAATGTTGGTACCACAATCGTTTTGGCGCGAAAGCTCGAGCGTGCCGCAAACCGTGTTCGTACATTGCCGCACAAACGGGAAACGAACTGGGCAGTCGTTAATGACGGCAAGCGACGCTTGCCCTACGTCTCGCCGTTTATATATGACTGATGCGACAACTAAAATTCAATTTTTAATTGATACTGGTGCGGATTTATGTGTTTATCCTCGCTCGTTGCTAAAAGGACGCCGGGAAAAGTCTAATTATGAACTTACCGCGGTAAACGGGACAGCAATTGCGACATATGGTACCATAACATTGACTCTGAACTTTTGTTTACGTCGTCAATTCGCGTGGAGATTTGTCATCGCGGATGTCTCCAAACCTATTATCGG
This sequence comes from Dromius quadrimaculatus, assembly GCA_963989225.1. NCBI lineage: Eukaryota > Metazoa > Arthropoda > Insecta > Coleoptera > Carabidae > Dromius > Dromius quadrimaculatus. Next base: position 45,544,796 of record OZ022326.1, on the reverse strand, counting down.
TGTTGACTTTTTGGCGTTTTATGGTTTACTCGTCGATGTGAAAAATAAAAAACTGCTGGACCAAGTGACTCAACTCACCGCTCATGGAAAGGTGATTGAGTGCAAAACGCAGTCAGTGCGCACTATTTCCGGCAGCTCAGTGTTCCATACGTTATTACAGCAATTTCCGGACATCACGCGTCCGGGTGGAACACCAAAGCAAGTCAAACATCAGACAAGACATCACATCAACACTACGCCAGGCCCACCGGTAGCAGACAAACCAAGGCGTCTCGCACCGGACAGATTACGCGCAGCACGGAGCGAATTTGAAACCATGTTGCGTCTAGGCATAGCACGACCCTCGGACAGCTGCTGGGCGTCGCCGCTCCACATGGTGCCCAAGAAAGATGACGAGTGGCGACCGTGTGGTGACTACCGTCGGCTGAATTCAAGAACGTGTCCCGACCAATACCCGGTGCGTCATATTCATGATTTCGCACAGTCACTGCGCGGTAAGACCGTATTTTCTACAGTGGATCTGGTGCGAGCGTTTAATCAAATTCCTGTGGCCGAGGAGGACATTGCGAAGACGGCAATCACAACACCGTTCGGTCTTTTTGAGTTCCCGTTTATGAATTTTGGGCTACGAAATGCTGCACAAACTTTTCAACGATTCATGGACGAGGTTCTCCGAGGCTTAGATTGTTGCTACGCGTACATAGATGATATCTTGGTAGCATCATCATCAATGGAAGAACATTATCAGCATCTCGAGGTGGTATTCCAGCGTTTACGTGATTATGGTGTTGTGATTAATCCGGCAAAGTGTATATTCGGACAATCGCATGTCAAGTTTCTCGGTTACCTAGTGTCCGGTGAAGGTACGCGCCCCTTGTCGGATAAAGTTGAGACAATTCGTTCACACCCACGACCAGTGACCGTCAAACAATTAAGACAATTTTTAGGTGCTTTAAACTTTTATCGCCGTTTCATACCGCAAGCAGCTCAGTGCCAAGCAGCGCTGAACGAGTTGCTGAAGGGAAACGTCAAGGGCAAGACACCGGTTGTATGGACTACCGCTGCCGAGAACGCATTCAACGAGTGCAAGGAAAAACTTGCGCAGGCCGCACTGCTAGCCCATCCAGAAGTCAGCGCGCCGCTCGCTATCGTTTGTGACGCATCAGACTTTGCGCTTGGCGCGGTCATCCAGCAGCGAGTCGACAACGATTGGGAGCCACTGGGATATTTTTCCAAGAAACTTAGTAGCGCTCAACGGAAGTATTCTGCATACCACCGAGAATTACTGGCCATTTATGAAGCAGTGAAATACTTTAGGCATATGGTGGAAGGTCGTCATTTTGTTATTTATACAGATCACAAACCAATTACGTAGGTTTTTTCAAAAAAATCCAGCCAGTGCACACCACGTCAATTCCGCTACTTAGATTTTATTAGCCAATTTACTACCGATATTCACCACGTTTCTGGAAAAGATAACGTCGTTGCCAATGCTTTGTCCAGAATCGAGTCCGTCGGATCGTCCGTAGATTTTCAGGTTCTAGCTGCGTCACAAACTGATGATGACGAGCTTGAGATTTATCGGGAGAAAGACTCTGCACTTCAACTCAAACGTATTCAAGTGCCTGGCAGCGATGTGTTTCTCTGGTGCGATGTTTCAACAACCAACGTCCGACCGTTCGTTACAGCAGCGCACCGCAGAGCAATTTTTGATTCGATACACCGCTTGTCGCATCCTGGCATCAAAGCTACAGTGAAAGCAGTCACACAGCGCTATGTGTGGCCCTCCATCAAGGCCGATTGCAAGCGATGGGCACGTAGTTGCGTGGAATGTCAGCGATGCAAAGTGACACGACATGTGTCAGCACCAGTAGGAAACTTTTCATCACCATCTGCAAGGTTCGAACATGTTCACCTGGACATCATCGTCATGCCGCCATCTCAAGGATTTCGTTACTGTCTGACGTGCGTAGACAGATTCACACGATGGCCTGAAGCGTTTCCATTGGAAAATCAAGAAGCCGAAACTGTTGCAAAAGTTTTCTACGCCGGATGGATTGCACGATTTGGTACACCACTCCGTATAACTACCGATCAAGGACGCCAATTCGAGTCCTACCTGTTTAAGCATCTCAACCGCGTAACAGGTACAACTCATCTGCGCACGACAGCGTATCATCCTGCTGCTAATGGCATGGTGGAGCGGCTACATCGGCAGTTGAAGGCAGCTTTGAAGTGTCACCAAAACGACAGCTGGACCGATTCACTTCCAACTGTCTTGCTTGGTATACGATCAGCCTGGAAAGAAGACCTAAATGCCACCGCTGCAGAAATGGTGTATGGCGAACCACTGCGACTTCCTGGAGAGTTTTTGGCGGAGCGGTCAACATCAATTGAACATGATGGCAGTCAATTTATCAAAAAATTGCATCAGCAACTACAGCGACTGCGTCCAACAGCAGTGAAGCGACATGGTGAGAAAAAATTTTTAATTTTTAAAGATCTTGCTTCTGCCAAACAGGTTTTCGTGCGCCACGATGGTCCTAAAGGTTACCTGCAGCAGCCATACGATGGACCGTATGGAGTGATTGAGCATGGGGACAAGACGTTCAAGGTCAACATACGCGGCCGTGACGTCAGAGTTTCCATTGATAGACTTAAACCAGCATACATCATGAACGAGCAGACAACATTAACCAGCGACCAGGCAACAGACGAGGATGAGAATCCACTACTCGAGTCAGACCAACCACTACATCCTGCACCGACACCGGCACCTGAAGGTGTCACTACGCGTTCCGGCAGGCGAGTGCGTTTTCCTGACCGGCTTCAGGGGAATTTCTCGTGATCTTCATCACTGGCAAGGGGGTACTGTGGGGTCTAGCATCTCCACATACGTCACGGCCATACATACACATACATTCACATACACAAAATATACACATGCAGAACACAATTATTATGTCCAATCATATTTTGAATATTGTATATAAATTGTAAATATTAAGATTTTAGATTCTTCATCTATTTTTCCCGCGCATGAATCTTTTTGCAAGTCTGAGCCTGTCTGTCCCATAGCTGCATGGTCGAACCAACATCTGTACAACATCTGTTTTCTCTTTTCCTTTGTCTCCAAAATTTTCCTTCGCTCAAGCGACAACTTTAAGAATACCCAGGTCAGTTCATCTCCGCGATTCATGCTTATCTTTTCTACATTTTCTTGCTCCGCAACTTCCTCATAAAATTAAAACTGTAAATATATGTAAATATATCATAAAAAGATATTTTATTTCACTTGTGCACCTATAATCACCTCAAATATAATCACCTCAAGTATTGAAAATTTTAATATTTATTCTACTCGACCTCATTCTCTTTTATTATATTCTCAATTTTATATACATTATTAAGAGAACAAACTTTATTTTTAGAATGAAACATACATCTGTGAGGAACTTCCTCACAGTTTTGTAATGCTGGTTGCTCACATATATCGATAATAGTAGTATTCAAGTTCAATGATAGAAGGAATTGCTCTTTCTGTTTACCTTTAACATAAATAACTGTTGCACATTTTAATATATTTGGTAGATCAATTTCAAGAAATTCTCTATAGTTCACTGTTCCATCAGACCATTTGAGGCCATGATGAGTTTTATGTAACCACATTGCGTTCTGTCTTGACTTATTATCTAACATAGACCATGAAAATAGCGGTTTCAAAATAAAATGCCCAATTTGATTGCTGTTTAGTGTCAAAATTGCAATTTCTTTCAATACGAATTTCTGAGCGTGAAATCCTTGTAAGTCTACTATATATTTCATTTTAAGTAATAATTCAAAGTACACTGCATGGAGTTTAAACAAAAACTGAGTCGAATTTTCAAACTTATTCTATAATATTAGCTTCACGTAGTTCTTCTATTTTTAAAATTTCATTATCATGGCCAGTGTGGCCAGCACTCTTAGAAGCAATCAATGATTGTAATCTATCCACCAGCTCATTCACATCATTCCAGTATACCAATTCTTTATTTTTATCAGTAAGATCTAAAAATTTTGTTTTAAATATAGTTGAGTTTTCAGAAGGTTTATTTTTGATATTATTGAGCGTGATTTGCCCTAATGAAACTCCAAGTCCATCAAATGAATGAATTCCATCTCTGATGATGTTTCTATATTTTGGATTTGTTGATCCATTTATTCGTTGATCAGCTTTGTAGTATCTTTTATGGGCATTTGTCTTAAGTACAATTTCAATATAAGTTTTTTGTTCACATTCTGTAAAATTCTTAGGTATTTTCTTAAATAATAGTTCATATAAGCCTTGTGTTTCTTTATACCATTTATCTTTCACGTAAATATTATTATTTTCAATTTGTATCACGGTATCTCCAATTAGCCATTCACCCTTCGAGTTTCTATGAACTCCGTATATCATATCCTTATCTGCTTTATCACCTGTTGCATAAAAATTCAAATATTCTAAAGCAATATCTCCTACTGAATTATCAGAATTAGATTGATTCCCTGTAGATATTTCAAGTGGGTTATTCATTGTTCCAATTGGCAAGCTGTCATTAGCATCATATTGATTATGATCATAATCAACATTATCATCAGTTACTGGCATATTACAAGGAATTTTTTTCTTTTTTGATACAGCGAAAGAAGGTGTAGGCGTTTCAAACCTTTTTCTTTTCCTCGTTTTGAATATAGATGGTGTTACTTGGAGTGTATCCAAAGGAGATTGTGTTTCTTGAAATGTGTCCAACAATTCATCTTTTAATGCTCTTGGTTCAGATTTTACGGTATTTAAGGTCTGGGATTCGATTAGTTGTTTCAATGGTTTTGTAATGGGTTTGAATATTTGCTCTGTATGTTGTGTAGACTCAGTTTGACCACGTTTAAAGCTTTTATACTTCTGCCGTATAATTTTGCTGATTTCTACAATATTTACGCCACATATATAATGATCATGTTAATACAGATATGAGTTTTACAGATTTCAAAAATTTCTGCTCAAATTGTTGGAAATGTAAGTATGGCTTTACCGTTATAGATAAAGATAGTGATATGCATAATGGAAAATATCGTAAAGAATTCAATAAGTTTCTGAACAAAAATGGTCTCAATACTCTGTAATATTTTCCTAGTAATGTATTATAAAATATTGAAAGTTCAATGAGCTACCTTTAGTCTTTCATGAAGTATAGAAGCAGACAGACAGACAGACAGGTAGACAGACAGACAGACAGACAGACAGACATACAGACAGACAGACAGACAGACAGACAGACAGACAGACAGACAGACAGACAGGCAGACAGGTAGACAGAGAGACAGACAGACAGACAGACATACAGACAGACAGACAGACAGACAGACAGACAGTTAGACAGACAGGTAGACATACAGACAGACAGACAGACATACAGACAGACAGACAGACAGACAGACAGACAGAATACAATTTATTTATCAATAAATACATATATAAATGATTTATTTTTTGTTTAATTTGAGGTTTAGAAGTCAACATCTGTCCTGAATGTCCTGTCTTCCATATCCACCATTACTCCACACTTTTGATATTCTCCAACTCTTCTTTCAAAGAAGTTTGTTTTCCCTTCTAGAGAAATCATTTCCATGAAGGAAAATGGATTTTTGGTATTAAAAATTTTATTACAATTTAATTCTGATAGAAGTCTATCAGCGACGAATTCAATATATTGTGACATTAAATCACAGTTAATACCTAATAGACTGACTGGTAGTGCATCCGTCAAAAACTCTTTTTCAATTACAACTGCATCTCTAATTATTTCCACAATTCTTGTTTCAATTGGTTTTTGAACGATGTACTTATTGAATAGAAGACATGCAAAGTTACAATGTAGTCCTTCATCTCTAGAAATTAACTCATTGCTAAAAGTCAGGCCTGGCATCAATCCCCGACTTTTCAACCAAAATATTGATGCAAAGCTGCCGGAAAAGAAAATACCTTCAACCGCTGCAAAAGCAACTATTCTCTCGCCAAAAGTAGAAGTACTTGATATCCACTTCATTGCCCAATCAGCTTTCTTTTTGACACATGGAAGTGTTTCAATAGCATTGAAAAGGAACTGCTTTCTTTTAGGATCCCTAATATATGTATCAATCAAAAGACTATACATTTCAGAATGTATATTCTCTACGGCTATTTGAATTCCATAGAAACAGCGCGCTTCAGTAACTTTCACTTCACTACTGAATCGCTCAATCAAATTCTCGTTCACAATTCCATCAGAAGCAGCAAAAACGCTAATATGTGTGAAATAAAATATCTTTCATTTTCATTGAGTTTACTATTCCAATCATTTAGGTCGTTGAATAAATCATCTTCTTCAGAAACCCAAAAAGAAGCTAAGGCCTTCTTGTACATAGACCATAAATCAGAGTACTGTATAGGTAAAACAACGAAACGTTTCTCATTTTCTCGTAATAAAGGCTCCAACTCATAATCCAAATTTTTTGTTTCTTCAGACATATTTATAGACAGAATATGTTCAATATTAATTTTAAACTATGCTGTATAACGTACAAAGCAACACTGATAAAGATGTAACAGGATGATTGAAGACCACAGAAAATTTTTCCCTCCTATCATATCTTTACCGCAATTGTAAAAATCATATATAAATACTCAGCATGCTTCTATTTAATATTATTTGAACGTTGCAATTATGGAAATTCAGAACAAAGTGGTAATAATAAGTGACGACGACGAGGAGGTTGAAGATTTAAATGAAGTGTGGATTGTAAGTGATGACGAGGAGGAGGAGGAAAATATTCTGGAAGATTTAAACGAAGAGATGGTCATAAGCGATAATGAAAATGGGGGTGACGACGATGAAGACGAGAACGAAGAAGGAGAGGAAGTCGAAGAAGAAATGCCTCCACTTGTGCCGCAAGCTATAGTGAACCAGCTGAATATGGGGGCAGTTGTTAATAGAATTATTCAGGATGTTCAGTTGTTCCATGCAGCACCTGATAATTTAATAGCCCCCATAATTGGCAATAATAACGAAGATGAAGGCTATTCTTCATCGGAAGATAATGACTTGACGGAAAACTTGATACCTTATGATAATATTTTGGAGCATACAATGTGTTACACATTGAGAGGATATAAAGCTCTAATTTTTTGGTATGTATTTTGTTGATAATTGAGTAGCTTTTATTCATTTTTCTCTTTTTCAGTGACAATTTGAACTTTTTTATATGGGCTTGTCCCTTGTGCATTACGTTTTGTCACCCAACGATTCCGCACTGGAGCGCTGCGTACGTCCATCAGAGCATCAACAAAATTGAATACATAAACAATATTTCTCAATATTCCATAGCATGTTTCTATTGTCAAAAAGACTTAATCATATTACTCCCTGAAATTCTTTGTGCATCTTGTTCCCCTGCTTTTAACTAGTTTTAATTATACTTTATTATAATTTATTTTTGATTTTAAATATATACTTTAATTTTATGAATAATTTTGTATCTTTGACATAATTTCAGGAATGAATAATAGGTGAGTAAATAAAAACAAGTATTAATTATAATTTATTATTTTATTTATTATTTAATATATTATTCTACAAAATTATATCCCCATGGTACAGTATCAGTATTTGAATTATTAATGATTCTTTTATCGTCGTGAGGACTTGAAACTAGTTTTTTCTGTTTGATAGTATGAACCTCATGATTTTTAGACTGTATCATAGACTGCTGTCTAATAAGGTTTGTATTATCAAACAAACAATTATAATAATCTTCAAACTTAATTGATTTCAACGTGGTTGAAGTGATTCCTTTTGCTTTCTTACTAGTTTTCTCATTTTTATCTACATGTTGCACTTTATAGCAATACATCTTGGATCGTAAACCAATGAATTCAGTCTATAATGTTGCCATTATTCTCATCTTTCATAAGTGCAATTACTTTCTTGTTGACGCGAGGTATGTTAAAAATATTATCGATAGGGTAGTCTGATGTGTCAAATTTATGAATATCATTTCTTATCATTTCATATGGATTAATATCGAAAAAGTGATAGATTGAACTGTCTGTATCTGTGTACAATAATTTAGCTTGATTTCCAAAATTCAATTTCATGTATTTATAGTGAAAATCATATATATATGTCTTTGAAAGGTCTAATATTGAAAATCCTACGTAAATTGGCTTATTAAACCAACCAACTTTTTTATTCATTTCAATTAGTAAAATTTCATCATCCAGTATAACACAGCTATGGAAATTTGGTTGTGAAATGTACGCTTTAGAACCATATCTGCCTTCCCATTGTGTAACCAGCTTTATATACTTATATTTTCGAACATTTTCCATAGTCTTACCAAAAACTGCATTATTCATTAATTTATAGAAATTTTTTTCAAATTCATTACTTGACTTTTTTCGCATTTCAGTATTCAAATCTATATACTTCTTTAGCCATGGACTTTGTTTGAATTCTAGTACCTGATGAATTTTTTCAATTTTCAAGCCCAGTGAAATGCATTGTTTTAAATTCTTATAATGAATAATATACTTTTTTTTGTCATATAGATTTGTGATCAATTTGGATGTTTTTGAAATTGGTGGAATAAAATGTTCTGGACATAATGGTAAGTCCCTATGAATATCATGCAAATCTACTGAATATTTCAAATCAACTTCAAAAATGTATCCCACGTCAGATTCATCACTCACATTCATCAAATCAATCTTGCTACAATCATCAACCCATTCGAAATTTGCATACGGTAGATATTCTCTCATAGCAGCCCCGTACAAGTTATTTATGTCAAAATACATCAAATATGATACAGAGTGCGTTGAATCATACGTGTCCATAAATTCATTATTTGCTTTTCCATATCTATTTGAACATTGTGATACGCCTCCACGTATGCCACGTTCAATGAACATGATTTTATCCACATCTGTTAGTAACTCAAGATTGACTTTTGTACTTTTCAACATTGCATCAAATGCTAGTCCAGGCGCTGTAAAATAATGTAAAGCATCTAGTTCATATGTGTTCAAACAATTCTTTCGAAAGTTCTCAAAAACATCTGCTAATAATAATACATCAGTCTTCAAGTATAAATCTGCATATTCCCCCAAAGATTTTATCCCAAAAGTATCCCATACTTTTTGAGCAAATTTATACTCTTCCTCTGAGACGCTATCGCCTCTCAGTGAACTATAGAAACCATCTCTTGCCGGCAATTTCAACTCATCCAATTTTTCCCATGAATCTATATATTCGTAGGGGAAGATTCCTTTCTTTGTTAGTAAATCGAATTCCATTTCTGAATTGCACGAAGACTTTGTGATTACTTTTTCAGAGCTATCCAAATATGATGATAATTTGTCCAAACTACTCGCCATAAATCTGAATGAATCGATAAATCTGAAAGATATTTTAGTATTTTGTACATACTTAGTGAAGGATATATATCTTTCTTTATTTATTGGCAGGAGTGAGGTTGAGCCTTGAATGTCTCTTGCTATTCTTTTAATTATAAAGTGGGCATCATAGTTACTTAAATTATGGAAGACCACTGGAATCATTCGAGAATTTTGGTACTTCAGATTGCATGAATTATGAGAAGCTCCACGATAATTACCCGTCAAATGGCAATGATCACGTACCTTCCTGTCATTCAAACAAAATTTGCCTTGGCATATATGACACACTGTAGCATGATTGAATCCATTTGTTTCTTCTAAAGTGAGAGACATTGGTTTCATATTGCTCATGATTTCATTCACTTCAAGAGCTCTATCTTTTAGTTGTTCTATGAACCATTCAATACAGTTTTCACCACGATACTGCCTGTATTCAGATAATGAATTGTCATACGAACATTTAATATTGTAAGCTATACTGAACGGTATATGTTTTTCACAAAGCTGTGTATTTTTTCCTTGTTCGTCATTTACTTTCTCCAGGATAGATTCAATGTCTGCATAGATAACAAATGGAACTTTTTCCTGATATTTGTAATTTCTGAAGCTTAAAGTTTTATTATCTTCACTGGGTACTTCTATTCTACAATTGTTCACTCTACTACAATTGAGTGCATGTTTTTGGAGTGTATTCTCACTTTTAAAATGGTTCAAACATCTTTCACACATGTAATTTTTACGTGTTCCATTTAATTGTGATCGTAGTAATCCTGACAAATTTTTGATCCACATGAAATGATAATTTTTAGCAGACTTTATTGCATCTATATGGCCTCTTCCCACCATATTAGATTCTCCAGAATCAATTTCCATCAACATGCCATCGTCATCTTCATTACTATTTTCAGTTCTTTCATTTCCAGGCTTTTCACCTGAATATATCATAAGTAGATGAATTGTTTTCTCGAACGATTTTGTTGTAAGTCTTACTGGCACGACTTCATTTTTACTTTTGCCAATTTTCTCCAAAGTATAAACGTTGATATTTAAACTATTCAAATCTTCAAATTTGGGAATATCTCTGAGTTTTACCGGAAGTGTCAGGCCAGAATAATTTAATACTGTAGAATAATGTGGATAAGATGATGTTCTGCCTGAGCTTTGCGATGCAGGATATAATGCTGATGTAAAAATTATTATTATACATATTTTTAACATTTATAATAACATGTGTTCGTGCAATATCTTTCGGTAACTCAATATAGCTTCCAATGTTAATTGGTGTGAAGTTATTTATGTTCACTTTCAAATGTAAAATCTCTCTCAGCGCCCAACCACTATCTCTCTCCTGAAACTCTTCCAGATCCGGTAAAATCCTCTCGATAACATTAGAACTATACCACTGATCAATATTTGTTGAATGATCGATAATACTATTTCTGGTATTGAAAGTTTTAATTTCCAATTTTCCTGTACTGGGGAGTATGAATTCTCCACTGAATATCACATTCACCTTCAACAGCGACTCTTTCAGGCAACTTTTAATCTGATTTCTGAATATTGTTTTCGCTTTGCTTAAGAATATCTTAGGATCCTTGAATCCTGCTTTATTGATGATAGCTCCTGTTCTGACACGTCGGTTAAATATTGAGTTCACACTTTGCCATAGAAGTGCACTCGATTTTTTAGCACCACCCGATCCTGCACCTATTTTCACTTTGAAATTCTTCAATTTCTCTCGGTATACTTTCAAAATAGTCAAATTAGCTTCTAACTTGAACAAATTTTTTTTTTTGTTCCTACCAGATGTTTTCTCCTTACGAATACCCTTATATAGGATTAATATTATTTTATTTACATACTTACGCCATGATTCAACTTCCTCTATTGTTTTCAACAAAGAAAAAGCTCCTCTTATGTTTTCAACCACTCTATCACTCAGCTCTGACAATGTTTCTACATTAGACGCCATATGCAAACAACGATTGGAACACCCAGTGAAAAATCTTAATTAATAATGAAAAATTTAAAGTAAAACAGCGCAATTTATACAAACTATACTTCCAACCGCACAAAGATAACGATACCGCCCCCGGCCCCGCTTCCAAAAGTCACCCACCAATCAGCGTCGTCGTCGTCGTCGTCGGAAAAACCACTGCGTCACACAGCCTTGAAGCCAGCCACAAGCACTTCGCGTGACCGGACGGCCGAAAACCACACACACATCCGTCCAGATAAGACGTCCGCTCAAATGCTGCCAAAATAGCCTTGAAGCTAGCCACAAGTGATAAGCACTTCCCGTAAGTAGACCGGACGGCCGGAAACCACACACATCCGTCTAGATTAGACGTCCGGTGAAATGCGGTTAGGATCACCTTGAAGCTAGCCACAAGTGATAAGACTTCCGGTGTTTATCTACGCGACAGGCCGGATGACCTTGAAAGTGCTGCAGAACAAGCCCTGTTATACTACTACTTTTAAACGAATCTAATCACACGTGTGACATCAACAACTCAAAAGTCCTGAATATCGTAGACAAAATAATTTGTTTCCATTTGATGCAAGAAATTCCAATGTCAAAAATACCTAAAAAAATTAAACGCTTCAGTTTGTTCTATACATATTCATATGTTTTTGTAATATTGTAGGTATGTACGGACAATGTATCAATAAGTCTTTTTTCAATAATATTTTTTCTCTGAAGTTTCATTGAATTCCATTTGCAGTATCATTTTTGATAGAAATAAATTTTGAAATAAAATATTGAAACCAAATCTTGCAGGTCGATCGTAACTTTATTTAAAAACTGACAGTGCCGAGTTCGTGTGCGCCCCGCGCTAATCGGATCAGCATTGATGCCGAGTTCATGCTCTTGGTGCCGAGTTCGTGTACGCCCAAATGGAGTTTGTTGTTAAACGAATAATTTTCCTTATTGTACAGTACTACAAAAAAAATATCATAATTACCAACTGAGCTGTGAATCGAATCCTCTCTTTGATTTTATTTTCGTACTTACCGCTTCGTTAATTGAACTTTTGCAGCTTATTACTCGATTATTGATGATAATATTCGGAGACGTATAATTGAGCCAGCCTGCCTGCTAGATATATATTAATCCTAAGGGTCAGCTAATCTCACAGTATAGTTGGGCTAGAAGATATCTCAATTTTATAATTATTTTGTACACTCCACTGATTTATTTACAAGTTTTGATCACATTTCTGAAGCTCTGCGTCGTGCTTGTTAAGAGCAAGCTAAGACCGACCGCTGGTTTGGTGCGAAGCACCACCTTGGAAGCAAAAATCACTGATTTAGTGCCACTGATACAGTGCGCATATTGCATTTCATAATATGTATGTATGAACACGTCATACTTGTTCAGAGCAGGTAGAGTCCGCTCATTGTTTTGATGTGAAGCACCGTTAGCTTAATACAGAAATCACTGTTTTTGTGCCACTGATGCACCCACTACCGAGCACTGCTTTTATCCCTGAGCTGCATGATGTTGACCGGGTAGGATTACTAGGTACCTGAGGATTAATTTGGCCCTACTGTAACCTGCCCATAATATTTAGTTTCTTATTTGAAATTTTTCTTGCCTGGACTGCTCTTAGCCTCGAAAGCTCTCAATTGCAAACCAGGTAAATAATGAAAATTTCTTGCTAATAGGGAAATAATGATTAGTGTCCTGCTGACAGATAAATAATAATATGAAGAAAACGAAATGTGGGAATTCAGTCAAGAGTTTTATTTTTATTCTACTCTACAGTTTCGGTCCCACCTGAACCATCTTCAGGAGTGCTACATTGTACAAAAGTGTGAACATGAGGGATAAAATGACCAAATGGAATGAACAGTGTACTTACAATGAAATTGATGGGTGTATGTGTTGACATCTGTGTGTAATAATAAGTTAAATAAAAGTCGGTGTAATAAAAATGAGCAAAACAATCATGTTTTTGGTCACAAATATCGAAATAAAATATTTGAAATATTTAAAAACTGTGCTTGGCAACAACTGACCATTATGAAAGATCAAGACTAAGTGCTTGTTGAATAAGGTGTTTGCCCGCGTAATGCGGAAAAGAAAAATCACACAGGTCGATAACAGTCAGTTGATGTAGTCAACCATTGGATAAGAATCACATCAGGATATAAAGAGATGCAAGCTATAAAGGAAAAAACCAAAAAACCAACGAAACAAAAACATTCAAATCATTTCAAATAAATGTTATTTAAAATAGTGCTTAAGGCTACAGTGTCAGTTTTCTCATTGACATTATTTTTGTCATGTTTTCTATGCAACATTTTAAGTGTTAGTCTTTTGTTAAGAATAGCTTGATTCTGTAGAATGCGTGTGCTAGCAAAATCAAAAGAATGTCCTGTCTTGATACAGTGACTAACCAACGCACATTTAGCATCATCTTTTTTTGGCATTTTTACAATTGCGTTCATGTTTATCCAAACGTGTTTTTAAATACCGCTTGGTTTGACCCGTGTAATGCGAAGTGCAATCATTACATAGAATCTTGTAAATCAAGTTAGATCTCATGTTTATATCCGTTTTGTCTTTAATTTTGGAAAATAAATTACCCACTGTTTTATGTTGCTTGAAACACATTTTAATCTTATCATTGTATCTAGAAACTTTCCTAATATTATCACTTGCTCCATCTATGTACGGAATAGTGAAATACTTCACTGTCAAAGGTGATTTTTGTTCTGGAATCTGAATAGATATTGCTAATAGAAAAATTTATTCAATGAGCTTCCATACCCCACATGGAACTTGAACCCACAGCCTCACTGTATCGTGCCAAGGACTGCTGACTTCAACTATTCGGCTAACAGAACATGAAATATCACTTATATACAGCACAAGTGATCAATTTGAATGTTTTCTTTTATTTCTCCTATTTTGCTTGCGTGCATACAATATCCTGTTAGAAAAGCCAACAAGAAGGCCTCTTAACAGCTTCCGCAATTTTTCTTCTCCCTCCACCTCTCTCTTTATGTGAGTTATGTACAATGTCCGGTTGCAATCCTTCATTGCGAGGCAGATTAAGACAAATTTCTTGTCTTCCTGGAAGGGTCCCGAATCAGAAACATCTTGTCTGTAGGTTAAGTGTGAAGTAAGGGAAAGCGGCTAATCTTATATAAGCCCCAAGAAGGTCGAGGAATTATTATTGTGGTATTTTGGTTTATCGGGATCTTCTTTGCTATTGTTTCAGTCGTTGTTAAGATTCAGATCAAGGAGTTAGGAGATAATAATGAAATATAATACGCGAAACAGCCAAGGAGAATCCAGAAATGTATATATTTTTTACATCAAAGGGACGTTACAATCGTTTTTAGACCAATCATCAACGCACTAATTATGACTAAAATATATTCCACGGTGTATTTCTACAATAGATGTAGATTATTTTGTCAAAACAAATGTTTTAAGTCCTCTTCAAGTACCTGTAAATTGGTGTTAAAATATGTAAGTTAGAAGAAATATTGTTTTCCCTGAATTCAAACATCTGGACCATTAAATGTTATGTGACGTTTACAAAGTTTTTAATAGCTTATCACCGACGAACAAAACCATTAAGATGATACATTCCTCACGTCATATTTTTATCATAAATATTCAATCTTGTATGCGGAAAGTAAATTAGAAAATCGAACATTATCGCCAGTTGTCACATCTTATCATTTGTTTTCTGCTTTTTTTTCTATTTGCTATATTTTAAGATTTTCAATATCAGAAAGACGTTTTCTTCAAATCAATTTAAATTGCATTACGTATTCCAAGATGAAATATATGGTTATTTGTTATTATATTTCATACAAGAAAAAAATAATTTAAAAATGTTGATTAATATTGGGAGAACTTATTTCATTTGGAAAAGTTCCAACAAATTTCAAAAACCTCCATTGAAAAAATTGCTAGCATAGATTGGAACAGAATGAGTCTACAATTACCAATTTTCTCCTAGTCTTCATTTTAAAATCAATATTCCATACTTTTTTATTAATCTGTAATTCTCCATCAACAAAATGTATCGAGACGAAAAGCAATAAAATAAGTTGAGAAACTCGCTTCGAATCGGTACATCAACCTCAACACAGTTGTCGGCTGTTGTCAGCACGGTTGCAACTTCAACTCCTTGAGGGTCCGAAACTGAGGATTCATTGTTATTTTACTCCATTTCATGTTGTAAAATGGCGATGATTTATCAAAAGAGAACTTCCGTTCATCCTTCTTCAACTGACTCTGACTTCTTCAACACCTTCTTTGTCTTTTAATCAATTGTTGCGGGTGAAGTGAAAATGTGTCATCTATTATTAAATTCACTTTTCCGTAATTAAGATCGTTATTATCTGGATGATAATGAGGTGTTTGATTTTTTTTATTATAGAGTCTCAGATAATCAATCAAGTTTGTGATTTGAAGGGGGTAAGATTAAATGCACTATTCTTCAAAAAGTGGATAAATTTTGATCAGTTTGGATATTTCAGTCACTAACAAGATAATCGTATCCATTAATTTCACTAACTTCAAGTGAAAATGTAAAAACTTAGTTTAGTATTGTCCACATACATATCTGTATCACTCAAGCTTCGAGAATTATCTGAATATACAGCCTGTGCATTGACTTATTGAAGTGAAGTCATGGTAGCACATGATTTGTGAGACTAAATGCATATCAGCAATCAAAGTCAGAATAGACATTCATTGCTAATGCCCGAAAATTATAAAGATGATTTATAATTTTTGTGTGGACCAATCTTTTCTAACTAAATTGCTTTATTGTACCCAATTTTAAGAAACATATTCAATGTGCAAGATTTGCTCAATCAATCCGGACGATTGCCAACTGCACTAGATCAAATATAAATTGAATATCACATTGAACATCTGCGCCAGCGCTTAAAACGTGGTAAAAATTAAAATGATCAACTGCAACAAAGAATTAATTCCTAGTAAACGCAGAACAGCTACCGTTAGGGTTTCACCTTTATTTTAATTCTAGTCCACAAAGCAATTCCTATTACTTTTCTTTAGATATCATTATATTACGTCAATATATTAT
Organism: Dromius quadrimaculatus; assembly: GCA_963989225.1. Lineage (NCBI taxonomy): Eukaryota > Metazoa > Arthropoda > Insecta > Coleoptera > Carabidae > Dromius > Dromius quadrimaculatus. The sequence continues at coordinate 45,528,257 of OZ022326.1, read as the reverse complement.
TTAGTACAATTTATTTTCATCAATTATTAAAAGTTATGTGAACGTGAACCTTGATGTTTTATTTTAGTTTTGTTTTTTGTTGAGCTATTTTCTTCCCTCTGTTTCATGGATAAAGTACCTCATGTTTTGCATGTTTTTTACTGTGATAGAATGAAAACGAAGTCTAAGTATTATTGAAATTTATTACAGCCTTTCCTAGAACCCGTCGTATTGACCACAAAAGTGCCGGCGATTTCCAACTCGGCACATTTACAGGTAGTCTCTGCTAATGACTCCCCAACTCGGCACATACAAGTATCTCAGGTACCTGCAATAATACCCAACTCGGCACACTTGCAGGTAGTCTGGGCATTCTAATGTTATTAAATCAAATAAAATCAATTTTATAGTTTCTTTTTTATAATCATACAAAATTTTACATACAATAATACAAAATCAAAAAATAAGTAAGCTGCATCATACAATAAAAATAATAATTTCAGCGTGATCGTGGATTAACCTTTCTGTCGTTATTACTCGATCTCTTGACTTACTCATAATATGGAAAAATGCTTTGCACTTTCGATTAACACACCGCTATTTCACTTTACCAGATAAAAACTTTCGATTTGATTTACTGAATTTATGTTGTTCTACAATCAATAGTGTTTTTCCATGTTTCCTAGCTATAGTTGGTAAATAGATTTCTTTGAAGTTCTTTATTAAACTGTTAGATTGATAATAGAGGGCTACTAAACAAAACATTTCAATTTATATTATTCTTAGGTGATAATAGGGATGGGTTTTTCTGCAAACACTTGTTTAAGATGTGCCGAGTTGATCATAAGGATTACCACCAACCCTTGACTGATGTCCCATCGGGAGATTGAATGTGCCGAGTTGGGGTGTGCCTAAAAGTGCAGGAGCCTTCGCTTGGCGCAAATGCTCATATTTTTGGGTAGGATCAAATTCATGACCGGATTAAGAGTTTTTCAGTAACGCAGATGGCATACGATCATCCATTCATATTGCACAAAATGTATTAGATCAAAGATTTGATTATATAACTACCCATTCAGTAATTAATTGTTCACAAGTTTTCAAATGTACAGGCTCTATTGTACCTTTTCCTATTTCCAAGGTGGCAGTAGGAAATTAAAAAAGGTAATGTTTCTTCACTATTTGGTGGCAAAAACTTGATGTACTGCTGATTGACACTAAATTTAAGTAATGGAATATCCTACCTTGAAAGTGAAGACCCAGGCTAGCTATTAACAAGGGCACCAGAAATATTTTACCTGAAAAATAGGAAATGGGCGCCACTCCCAGGAAATGATCAAAGGAGAAAAAGGTACTATTCTGGGAGACAATAGCGACAGCAAAAAAAAAAAATAGAGCATAGACGTCGAAATCAATTATAAATAAAATTTATTATTAATTTCAAGCAAAGAATTCCAAAATTATAATTCAAAAAATTTGTAACTTACTATTATTATTATTATTATTAACATACACTGCCCTACAGGTAATACCCAATGAACGGACAGGAGAAACACATTAAAAAAACAATAAAGTGGTACATGTCAGAGAATAAAAAACATACAAAATAAATAAATAATAAGTTATTGAACAGAATTAAAAATTTACAAAATAAATAAATAATAAATTACTGAACACATAAAATAATTTTTTTGGCAAAGTCCTTTGGTTCCAAAAGAAAAACATCAACATCGGAAAATCTTTTTTCAAATGTGTCACACATTCGGTGGATGGGAGAAGAAGAAAAAATATTTGTGCGTGGAGTAGGTAAATAGAAAGTACGGGTACTGCGAGTGTTGATGGAAGGGGAGTAAAAAGGAATTAGACTTAGACAATGAGGATCATCAATTTGCCCGTGAATTAATTTATTCAAATAGCGAACCGCGATGATTTCTCGATTCGCATTGAGACTCCGTAAATCAAATATCTCAAGTAATTGATTATACGACACCGAGTTGTCTGGATAGCGGCCATTAACTCTAAAGTAAATAAATTTAAGAATTTTTTTCTGTATATTGTCGATACGGGCCTGATGAGTTTCATAGAGAGGATTCCAAATAATACAACAATAATCCAGCTTGGATCGGACGAAGGAGAAGTAAAGGGTAAAGATAGGTGCAACATCTTGAAAGGCCCTAGTACTTCGGATGATAAAACCAAGCATCTTCATGGCAGCATTACATATATAGACAATATGATGGATGAAAGTTAGTTTGGAGTCAAAGATGACACCAAGATCTTTAATTGTCTCACAACGCGTTAAAAGTGTGTGGTTAAGTGTATAATTACAAGTGACAGGAGAAGTACAGCGTGAATAAGACATAACATGGCATTTGTTTATGTTTAAGGATAAATTGTTGATGAAGCACCAATTCCAAAGGCTGATCAGATCATTTTGAAGTATGATACAGTCATTTTGAGATGAAATGGTATTGAAAATTTTCAAGTCATCAGCAAATAATAAGTAATTACATTTTAAGATTTCAGTTACGTCATTTATGAATAAAATGAATAAGAGAGGGCCCAAATTTGATCCTTGCGGGACTCCAGATGTTGCGGTAAATGGATCGGATTTATAACCAAGGAATTGTACATGAAGTTTACGATTACTAAGGTAGGAGGAGAGCAAGGATATTAGAGATGATGAAAAAGAGAAAGAATGGAGTTTACTGATCAGGATACTGTGGTCAATTCTGTCGAATGCCTTCGAAAAATCAGTGTAAATACAATCAACTTGTCCTTTATTATCCAGAGCATTCGAAACAAAGTGAGTAAAATGCATGAGATTATTTGTAGTGGATCTTTTTTCCATGAAACCTGACTGAGCAAGACTAATTTTATTCTTAATTCTAGGATAGATTGTGGAATAAAGTATTTTCTCAAATATTTTACTGAAATTAGATAGGTTAGCGATAGGACGATAATTCAAAATAGAACTAGTATCGCCGCTTTTAAAAATAGGAGTTACTCTGGTGGTTTTCCATAGATCAGGGAAACAGTTAGTTCTGATGGACAGGTTGATGATATAATGAAGCGCATTCGACAGAGGATAAGCACAGTCCCTAATCAGGAAACTGGGTATGTTGTCCGGACCGCAGGAGTAGCTGGATTTGAGTTTACTAATTGAAGTTTCTATATCCTCTCTAGTGATATAATTCAGGGAAATTGAGTCACCCCAACAGGAGGAACTATTATAGGTATTATTGTTAGAAGGATTCGTGTAAATAGATTTGAAAAAAGCAGCGAAACCGTCCGCAATATCCTTGGGAGTTGAGAACTCACGATCATCATATTTGAGTGTTTCCGGGAATGCTGATGTTTTTCTTTTGGAATTAACAAAATTCCAAAATTTTCTAGGATCATTTTTAATATTATTTTCACAATCTGATACATAGTTGGTGTAAGCTTCTTTGATATCTTTTTTCAACTGACTACGAAAGAATTTGTAATTTTCGTCGTAGTACATATTATTTTTATGTCTGTTACTTAACTTGCGAAAACGTTCTTTTCGTTTAATATTAGATCTAATATCTTGTGTGAACCATGGTGGATATTTGATTTTGTAGGCTTTTTTTAAAGGGACGCATTCGTCAAGAAATGAATACATAATATTGTAGAAGAAATCGCAAGCTAAGTTGACATCGACAAATTCATTAAGGACTCCCCAATCAAAATTGCCAATTAGATCATACAAACGTATGTAGTCTCCTTTTTTAAAATTGTATGAGGAATCATTAATTTTGTTAATATTTTTGGTGGAGCGTTGTGTGCATACATTTAACTCAAAACAAAGAGCAGGGTGTGGGTCATATTCAATCTCCAGAATTAAGTCATTGGATCGACAAACAGGGATAACTAAGTTAGAGATAATAAGATCTAAAATAGAATTATTTTTGTTCACAATCGAATTGTATTGTTTAGCGCCAAAGAAATCCAGAAAATTGTTGAAAAGGTCAGACTTGGGACTGTCAGGACTGGACTTTAATTCTGGAAGATTGAAATCGCCCAAGATAACAAAGTTGTTGTGCAGCAAGAAAGGAAGACTATCAAAGAAGTCAAATATAACACCAAAATTTGATGTGGAAGTTGCTGGTGGAATGTACAGAACAAAAACGTACAGATGTTTATTTTTAAGATTGACTTTAGCACAGGCAATATCCACATTAACAGGAAGTATGCTTGTATAGTTACTTAGATCTACTGAACAGGACGAAATATTTTTGTTTACAAAAAGAACAACACCACCGCCACGAGAAACTTTGCATGCGCTAAAATCGCGATCTGATCTGTAAATGTTGAAAAAATTGTTGCAAAGCTCAGAATCAGATATACTCCCATTCAACCATGTTTCCGAAAAAGCAATTACGTCATAATCGAGGGACGGAGAGACAGAATAGAATTTATCAATCTTGTTTACAATACTCTGAATATTCTGGTAGTAAAATTTCAAGTTATAAGAAATGGAAGGCAGACTATTATTCTGTAATTGCTATTTACCTAGAATGTTACATTTGAGTTTTTTTAGTGACTCGATATAAGTCGGGCATTTCGGATCCCAGGCATTATGATGAACATCAAGCTCAGTTTTAAATATTACTTTAGATCTAGTGCAATTAGCACATTTTAAGTCAAAGGTCTTACAATCTTTGGCTTGATGATCTTCACTACAATTTGAGCACACTGTTTGTTTGGTGCATTGATTGGCATAATGATGGAATCCGCAACACTTATAACATTTACGTAACTCAATACCGTCATATACAGGACAGTAATCGTATCCAATAAATAATTTGCTGGATTCAATGATTTTATGGTAAGTAGATCGGTCAACTTGAACAAGGGCTTGATAAATATTGTTCTTTTTCTTTATAGGTATAAATTCAAGAACATCGCATTTATAGTCGCCATCAAAACAGGATTCATTTTGGTTAATCAAATAATTTTTGAACTGATCAATTGATAGATTTTCGGTCATGCCTACAATTCTGATTCGGGGATTTAGTACAGGTAATTCTCTTACTTCATAATGTTTACCTAAATTGAAATCAATCAGATTTTTTAAATTATTAGGAGCATCGGAGCTATCACAAGTTATGATGACTGATCCATTGCTGCCATCTTTGACATTGGAAAGGGCGATGTTAGAGGAGACGGGATCAATAGATTGAAGAATTTCTTGTTTAGTTTTTGAGGTCGATTGTGATGTGTTCTTGGGCTTAATTAGAACAGAAGGCGTTGACTTTTTAACAGCACCAGAGTATGAGGGTGTGGATTCAGGTAGCGAGAACACCGTTTTCGCAAGATTATTAAATTTGTCATCAATTGAGGAACTTACGAAAATGATTGAAGCTATTATACAAAAAAAAAATCTCACTGCAACAGCCAAAAGGGAACTGGAGAGCACGTCACAGACGTTCAAAATTACGTTACAAAAAACTAGCTAAATATCCTCTTCAGGCGGAACTCAAGACTAGTATCGGCAGAGAAGATAGATGTCGAATTGATAGCCACAAAAACAACGTCAGACAAGAACGTTCCCTGAATTAAGTAAAGTTGATCTTGCGTCTTATAGGGCTTTGATAAATACCCAACGGTCCTTGAAGGTGTTAAGGTTGGCCGTGCGCTTGGTCGTCAACTTCGGGAGATATTAATGTTCTTCTTAAATTCGTAGACGTGTTGATGTTTTTCTTAATTTGAAGTTGGTCAAAAACTAGTCTCAAGTGGCCACTGGTCCCTAAGATTCCTAGCAGTTTACACTGAAAACAAACAACCCAACCAGTATCCAATTCAACTGGAACAGGAGGTTCCTATACAGAAATTGGAGAGCTCTCTTCAAACGTGAAGCGTTAAACTTGAACGAATAAATTTAGATTCAATTAAAAAAAACTAATAAACTGTAAATTTAGTTAAAGTTAAATAAAATAATCAGTAAGTTATTTATTTGTCTGATTTGAAATAGTGCACTAAAAATTTGCAAAGTAAAAAAACTACGCTGAGCATTAAAGAGAAGAAAAAACACAGAAAATACAAAGTCTAGCAGGACAAGAAAAAGGATTTATTAGCGACGAGTCGATAAATTTACGAACGTGGTTCGTTACTAAAAAATTGGATCAATCTTCACAAACTCGTAGGATTTTCCAGCTTAAAAACGGGAACTAAAGCCCACAACAAAATATTTTAAGCTTTGGAAACAAAAAAAACTACAAAAACAACATAAGAAACTAAACTACGAGTTGTTGAATGACAAATCCGCAACGCGTTGGATCCAAAATATAGTTAAATTATGTATTATCAACCACTTTCACTAATCATTCATACAGCACACATACTTAGGTGAAGAAAGGTAAAGGGAGGAACGAAGATAGCCACAAATCTCGTAGGTTTTATTACTTCGATTGTATAAGTATATAAAAAAATAAATTTAGAACAAAAATATTAATTTTGTAGAAAAAATTCAAGATAGTAAAAAGGTTTTGAGCACAAAAAACTAACAAATAATTAAGGATGAAAGAAATAAATTTGGAAAACAAAAGGTTAACCACGCGGGTCGCCTCAAACGAAATCACTAGAAAAATAATACTGAATTTGGAATAACGTGAATAAAAATAATAAACGAAATACTTACAAAATCATAACACTGATTTTAATTAAATAAAATAATCACAAAATTTAGAACAACAAGAAAAATCACAAGACTACTCAAAAACAACCGTCTGCAACAATAGCTCCGACGCAAGAGAGCGAGGAAGAACCAGACGCGCCGACTCCCCAAGTTAGCGCTTCAATCAAGTGTCATCCGAACGTACTATTTTACAAAATTAGTGCGAATCTGCTACATAGATGGCGACATGGGTATGCAATGGGAAAACAATTGTACAAAAAAAGACGTCAGACGAATTTTTGTAACACTATCAATGATTGTTTGAAATTCTCATGATTAATTTAGAATGCGAGGTGTGTGATAAAAGTGATGAGTCTGATTTTCATCTACCAAACTTTTAATTTTTTTCAAAGAACAATATTGTCTCCTTAAGAGTGGTTTCCCTTCGGTAGATATACACCGACGGAGTCGTTGCTCCCAGTCTTGGTAGCAGCGCTGAAAGGCCTTAACTGGTTGGGCCTGTAACAAGCCGGACACAAGCTTTTGGCTCTTCTCCAGAGTCCTAAAATGACGTCCTTATGATAAATTCCCTAATTTTGGGAGATAAAGTCACAAGGATTCAGATTAAGGCTGGGGAACAAGACGAATGCCCTCTGAGATCAAATATTCTGTGATGGAAAGGGCTGTGTAACATGAGGCATTGTCATTATGAAGCATCTACTTGTCTGCAACTGTAACAATGCCTACTTGTCATTCCGAAAGCAAACTTATCAACTGTAGAGTCAGTATTCCAAATAGGGTCGTTGATATCTGTAATAATAATAAACATAGTATTTGCAACACTCGCCAGGTGAGACTGCAAATCTTCGGTCAAAATTTGATGTACGGTAGAAGTATTCAAGTTCAGTTGATCACCTATCATCCTTATTATTGATCTCACGAGAATCCTTATACATTCGACGTTTTCGTCGGTTTTTTCAAGTTAAAGGTCTCCTTTGGCGATATCTTCAGCGTTTTCTCGGCCATCCAGAGATGATTCCTTTCTAAAAATTTATGTTTTTGTTGAGGAATGCTCTCCATAGACCTGTGACAACGTTTCCGTGGTCACAATCGCGGATTGCTCAAGTTTGGCACAAAACTTGATGGCATAATGTTGCTCTAAATTCTGCTGTTCCATTTTCGTAACATACAACAAAAATCTGCTGTGGCCATCACTGTACTTCCCCAACCATAAATTTCATGGCCAGTTTCATCACTATTTCAGAAATTTAGAGTGCCGTATCCATCAATTGCATATTTCAAAGTTACAGCTGTCATTGTTAAAGTGACAGATGGCGGTTATATTCTAGTCCGTGCATAAAATAAGTATTTTCGAAAATAAAGAGTCCTTTATAGATTTTCGGGGTCTTTAATCCATAGGAACATAGAGTTTTGACATTTGATCGCCGGAAGTGGAATTTAATATTCTTGATATCTATCAAATTTATCTTTCCGAAAGCTTTAAATTGATACTCAACTGAACATCATTTGAATAATTTGTAGAAGAAAAAATTGACAATAGTTTAAATATCCTTTTTGATCCTTTTACTAGAATGATCTTCGCAAGAGCTTCAATTTAATACCAAACACGATAGAGCTAAATTGCTCATTTCAAGAAACAATTGATGAATGTTTGCATGTGATGTCCAAATATGAATGATAATAGTTCTAATCTCATATTATGATTCTCATCTTCAGAAAAATATAAAGAATTTCATAATAAATAAACAACAAAACTAGGATATAGTTCTCATGATTCGGCAAGCACCGTCTGAAAATGATCTCTTAATGCTCAATTTTAGATACTTGTTACATAAATCACTAAAATATGATCGAATTAGCTCAACTTGCGATTATGAAGCCTGACATTATCAATATAAAAGTTATATTTGCGTTTCGAGTTTATGAGTGACAAACTGTGAATAGTTCTATTTATTTTCTGATGAAAAGCTATTTTCTATTTTTGCATTGAATGTGTGTAAATCGTGCTTTTTTCGAAATGACATCCATTACATTTCAGAATGGATTCTAATAGAATATTTTCGTCACATTTCATATCCTCCGATAATTGGATCTAGCTCCCTAATCCCAAATTGCCAACCAGGCAAAATCAAGATATTAGCCATTGACGTGGGTCTCATACTTGCGTGGTCATCTAGAATACGAATAGGATTCTATCCTTTCAGATTTCAGCTTGTGGCTAATTTGTGAAGCCCTGATAATATCATCTCATAGATTATAAAAATCCATTATTAATTTAGAAGAATGTATTATTGAAAAGCAGTATGCATTTACTATATAATCAAAAATCGGTTGGATTTTTATTTTCTCCATGAGAGTACCTTTTCTCTGACAGTAAACTGTCAATAAATTCCTATTTTTATTGTCGACTGGCGGAAAAATCACTTTAACTAGAATACCAACTTTAATAATATATTCTGTATGATGTGTTATATTTTACGTGCTCCAACTGAAAAATGCATTCGTATTTCTCTTATTTCAACTGCTTTATTTTTCTGTACGTATGTTGTATCTGTAGCATACAACTGTTTCGTATAATAATGTGAGCTATCATATATTATAAATCATATCTAAGAAAGTTGCATGTGAATTTGTCATATGAATAATAGCACTCTTGAGATAAGAAATATATGATTACTTAAAACATTTTAAACCATCTCGTACATTTGCGTATAGTTTGACAAAGATAAATCGAATATTTGGACATTGCTTTCATATTTCTAGTTTCGTTTCTCGAATCGGAGTCATTATTAGATTCTTCATTTGCCTGTCCATGCGTCTGTTATAGTTGTAGTAGTGAAGTAGTTAAATTGAATTTCAGTGCAGTAACAACATGATAATTTATGTAACAAGAGTGTAATGTTGAGCATTTTGACATGAGGTAACAAGGCGCTATATTTTAACCATTATTGAGCCAACAGTGCACAAGCTTTCATTAAGATTCAACTGATATATCAATGAGAGTTGTCACAAACATGGATTCATAGATATTTAGCAGCTATGCGATCAAATGGTGATAGAATGCGACACGAAAAAATTAATTAATTTTTTTCAGCCTGCTTAGGTTTAGGTGGCTTACATATCACAAACAATGCGTAAATTGAGTGTTTATGCATTCCATTTGAGTGGCAGTTGAGTCTCGTGAATTCATGTTTGTGACATGATTTACTTGTGTTCTGTATGTTCAATATTTGCAAAAAAATACAAGTGAAAAGCCGTAGCAAATTCAACAAGTGTCTAACATTGCAACATTTTCGTGACTTTTTAAATAATGCCTATTTATTTACAATGTAGATAAATTATTATTATGCTATTGATTTCATTTCATTTCATCGTAGAAATGTAAGTAAATATATTCTGCTCACTATTATTGTTGGTGAGCTTTTTAAACGATAATAAATTGAAGTTTCATGTTTAACCAGACAGCAAACTGACAGCTGCAAATAATGTCGGGACTATTTTCCTGCATTCTCATCCCATTTTTGCTTAGTTATTATGGAGATGAATGGCTTCACAGTGCTACCATCTATTTTAAACTGTAAAATATAGTGTCATCATCTCAAATATTCAGGTACAATATATTATAGAAACAACTCATGTATCAAATGCTCATATTTGGTTCGTTCTGTCAGAATATAGTTAGAAAAACTGGCCTGACCTTGATTCATAGAATATCGTAGTGACCAATAAATAATTTGCGTTATTCTTTTGAGTAGTACATATAGGAAAAAATGCAGCCCCCCCACTTTTGGATCAACACGTTTATCAATATGTCAAAAAGTAATACTCCATCGAAATCCCACCACCTTGAATTCAACGATTGCAAATAGCTCTAAAATCTCATTGGAATTCCTAGTGCACCTACGAGAATTCAGTATCTGTTGCTAAAATCCTATATTCGAAGGACCATTCTCTCCATACGATAAACTCGTGCATACGTCAGACTCAGCTTCAGTACGGACCAATCTAATAGCGACATGCAATGGATACCAGCACAGAACAACAATGAGACTGTACTAAGATAGGAGCAGAAAAGATTTTTATTTTGTTCAAATGTAAAGTAGATATGCGTCTACACCAGATTTTCCACAGGAATTTTTAATAGTGAGATATTACGCAAACAGAAGGAATTTTTAGATTTGCTCCTACTCACATTGAATTAGACGATTTGAAATTATTTTTACTGGATCTAGGCAATATATATTAAGAAGTGTTATTGAGGTCGTAGTTCCAAATAAAAATGTATGGAATCAAGAAAGCTCAGACTATTTCATATGAATTGAGAGCTCATATATTGAACTAATTTTGTGGATTCAATTTCAATAGAAAACCGGGTAATTCCGCTTTCAATCAGGTATAGAATAAGTCGAGACACAGAATGGAAAATCAGGTATTTGAAATTCAAATAACCAGAAACATAGGCAATTTTGGATACAGCATCAAATCAAATCGTGCTTTGTTCCCTACACTAAAAAATAAATTACTATTATTGCCCGCATTATCAAATGTATGTAATTCTTATGCTCGATTTCATGATCTCGAGTTGAATCAACCTGGGTTAAAGTGACGGAGAGTTAACCAATAAACAGGCTTCTAATTCATTTGATTGACTTGATTGGGCAGTGATGACATAAAAAATACAGAAATTGATATTGTTACCAAGGAAATGAGCTCTTTAAACCGGATTAATTCAACTCGAGATCGTGAAACCGGCCATTAGTGACATTTATTTCTAGAAAAACTAAGTTGTCATCTTTGCTCTTTTAAAGTTTATTCCTAATAGACAGTAATCGTAGCTAAGTGGCTTTGGGATAGTTTGAAATAGTTCCACGGTCCATAATGTTATCTAGATTCCAGAAAGTAGTTTGACTTTTTGCAATTCAAAACTTGGGTCCGAAGTGGAACAATTTCCAACTTTGTAGGAAGTTTGTACACAGTCTAAATAATCTACGGAATATTGCGATCGGTAGAAGTGGAACATTTAATAGGAATCGCGTTAAGTCTGTTTGAAGGCCGAAGGAATTGCGCTGTTGTAATTAATTCTTTGCGACTTCTATCACAATTTCGTTGAAGCTAATCTCTTAACTCTTAACTAATCTGACTTGCAAATGGATTAAATATCACTCTAATCTGCGAAGAAATATTTAATTAACGTCTTAAAGTATGATTTGTAGCAGCGAAATGTTTTTGTGCGAATGTCATTGTTGCTTTCACAATGAAAGAAGGCGGTAGAATTGCTTCGCCTATTATTCGTTTTCCTGCTCAAATGATTGATAACGTCATTCTCAATATGGAAATGCAACTGGTTAACATATCTCGCGGTAATAATGATATGAATAATATATTTATTCCGATAATTTAATGTTGCAACTTGATAAGCAACAAGACGTAACAAATCAGAACTATTGTCCACAAAATGACTTTTTGCTACAGGGTTTGCTCATGTTTTAGTCCAGGCAACGAGGGAAAAATACTGGGAGAAATTCATGTAGAAGTCAATTTTGGCACAGATGTAGGATGGGGTGTCCTTAATAACATACTAAAAGTCCTGATAGGTAAGAGTGGATCTAAAAAATTGGAGATAGTTTGAAGGTATATATTACATCAATCTAAAAAAAAACTACAAAAAATCTGCTACACATTTTTTCGCTAGGAGCAGAACTAGAGGAGATGTGTAAGGAGGAGAAAGAAAAATTATGGGAAAAATAGTTTTTATTGTTAAAAATCCAGTTTAAATGTTCCTCAGACCACACATTAATGACTACAATAATATATCACGGAAGAATTGTGTGCTGAGAGGATTACATTTATGTGCGTCTATGGGGAGTGAGGTCGAACCTTTGCTCCTTACTCTATTCAGTATCCCCTCTTTAGCAAGGCTCGTCAGTATTGTTAGGTTAAAGATTTTACTCCTAGATCTTGCTTTCTTTCTCTCGGGATTCTACAAAAAAAGTCTAGAACACTTTTTTGTTGGGATCAATATTCAAGAATGTATGGAGGATTGGGTAATAAAAAATTATAAATAATCGATTTCTATTCTTAAAAATTGAATGACAAGAGTTTAAAAATGCATCTCGAACATCAATTATTGTCGTCATAATACATATTTTTCTTCGTCATTATCGATGCTGCTTTCGATGGGGACTCTGTTCGTACATTAGCCAAAGCACACGCCACAGACAGCGGAGCAGGCGATCCCAATTCTGCGACAACCGCAGCGCACCCCACATTCAGTCTGCTGCCACAGGATCGTTCGTGGTAACTGGATTGAGGATCCCATCATCTCCTCTAGCCCAGCCCCATTTTGTAAAAGGTAGGGGGTTACCGAGCCACTATTGTATCTATAAGAAAGTAATCAGGTCAACATGAGTATTATTTCATTCGTAATTCAAAGAAACCAGTATTTAACAACCATATAGGACTATGAGACTTAGGGCCAGTTTCACCAAAAACTATTGTTGATACAATTGTAACTATAGATACTGACTCAAAATAACCTCTAGATAAATTTAACTGACTTTGGCCTGGTTTCACCAAAGTCAGTTAAATCTATCTCGAGGTTATTTTGAGTAAGTAACTATAGTTACAATTGTATCAACAATAATTTTCGTATAAAATAACCTCTGGATAAATTTAACTGGCTTTGGTGAAACTGGCCCTTTGGTGAAACCGGAGCTTACAGAGGCACATTTAAAAAATAATGGTTTGGGCTTGGCCAATAACATGATTGGATGCTATGAGTGAAGATAGGAGCTGCTCGATGTGAGAAACAAAGCGTGTGGTCCATTTCATAGGGCCAGGAAGCAATTGAAAGGAACCAAAAACTTAAATCAACGTTTCCCAGAGAATTGTGCTTTTTAGATGTGCTCCTGTAATTCTTAAGGTACAATATGTAAACGTACGTAGATATACATATTCCGAGCGAGTGTTGCTTTAAGATCCTCTGGTTGGATGAAGATTGGCCTAGCAGATTTGGGCTTTGTTAACGCTTTCAAAAATGCCGAATACCGATGATCAGGATGGGATCATCATTCTATTAACGTACTAGCTGTTACCCGCGGTTTCACCCGCATACAGATAAACTTCTTGAAATCAATGAAAACAATTTTTAATAATTGACTGCTGCTATTGTCCGATCAGGTGCTGCATTTGATCGTATAATATACCTTGCATATTTGTAATCTTCTCTTAACCAAGTTTTAGCTCAGTCGGATGAATAACACGCGAACGAACAAATAAGACTCATGCATCACTTATTATATGTTGATAGTTTCATGCTAGATATCTTCCCGCAAGTGTCGAAAGCAACTTTAGAAAGTTTCAACCTAATTTATGGAAGCTTTCCGGAGATTAGACTTGATATAAGACTGCAATGCGGGTCATACTTTGATGGTTCTACGAACAAAATTATTCAGTACGACTTACGCATTGCCTATCGAGCATTGATGATATATATATATATATATATATATATATATATATATATATATATATATATATATATATATATATATAATCTATTTAAATCTCATTTTACCCTTTCGGGTGTCGAGATTAGTTTTTCTATCCTCTGTTATTCTATGTTATTTGTGAAATGTATGACGCAATTCTTTTTGCTTCTTGGCAGCTGATATTGTTCTTTTTCAGTATTTCTTGTATATTATTTTCCCATGTCTTCTGTGGTCTTCCTCTACTCTTCTTTTTTGTCGTCTTAGCCTTCCATACCATTTTTGTTTGGCTATCATCTGGCATTCTTATAAGATGGCCGTACCAAGCAAGTTGTTTTTTCTCCATGGTAGCATGTATACTCTGTATTTGTAACTTTTTTCGTATATCTTCGTTTCTTATTCTATCTAGTCTTGTTACCCCTTCTACTTTTCTCAGGTATCTCATTTCCGCAGCTTGTATTCTACTTTTTATTCTCTGGTTCGTCGACCATGCTTCACTCCCATATAGTATTGGTCTGTATAATACTTTGAATAGTGTCATTTTTGTCTTTTTCTTAACTTGTTTATTGCTTAGGATAATTTTGTTCATTGCGTAGTAACTTTTGTTTGCTGTCAAAATTCTGTTGTTTATTTCTTGCTCCAAGTTACCTTTGTTGTTCAATGTGTGTCCTAAATATGTGAATGTTTCTACCTGTTCGATTTCTCTTTGATTTATTTTTATTTCCGTTGCTATTTCTTCTTTCGCTATAACCATTATTTTTGTTTTGTCTATGTTTATGGTCATATTGTGCTTTTTTAATTCCTCATTCCACAAGTAAATGTTATGTTGTAAGTCTTCTCCACTTTTTGCAAGTATTGCAAGGTCATCTGCAAAGGCGCACTTCGCTATCATAATCCTTTCTAAGTTATGGTGTCCTACTTCAATTTTTTTAGTTTTGTTTTTTATATTTTTTAAGATGTTATCCAGGTATATAATGAATAATAGTGGGCTTAATGCTCCTCCTTGCCTTAGTCCCTGTGTTGTGATGAATTCCTTTGAAATTTCATTTCCTGTTCTAACATAGTTGGATGTCTTTTCATAGATACTTTTTATTGCTTGCGTTAGCTGTTTGTCAATCTGTCTTATTTTTAAGATTTCCCACATCTTTTCCCTCGGCACCCTGTCTAAAGCTTTTTCCAGGTCCAGAAATGCTATGTACAGTTCACTGTCTTCTCTTATGGTCTTTTCTGTTAGTTTTCTTATGGTAAAAATGTGATCCTGTGTCGAGTTTCTTTTTCTAAAACCACTTTGTGCTTTCTCCATCTTTGTCTCTATTAATTTTCTTAATTTATTTTCTAATATTGCCTCATAAATTTTTGCAGCTGTACATAGCAGTGATAGTCCTCGGTAATTACTGTATATTTTATTGTCTCCTTTCTTGTGTATTGGGAATATCACTGCCATTTCCCAGTCTTTTGGTATTTGCCCTATTTCCCATATTTTATTCAGCATTATTATTATTATTTGTTCTCCTTCCTCTCCCATATATTTCAATTGTTCCGCTCTTATTTCGTCATGACCTGGTGCTTTGCCGTTCTTTAATTTTTTTATTACTGTCCTCATTTTTTCCTCTGTAATATTTTCTAGATTCACTATTCCTGTGTTTTTCAGTTCTGTACTTTCTTCTTCTCTACTGACATTGGTAATGTGTATTTCTTCCAGTAATTCTTCAAAATGTTCTTTCCATCTCTCCATGATTTCGTTGTCTTCTTTTATTATGACTCCTTGCTGGTTTACTAGCTGTTTCAATGTTATGTGTTTTCCTTTCTTGCAGTTCTTAATTATTCTGTAGAATAATTTTTGATTCTCCTCAAAGTTTTCCTCAATTTTGTTTCCAAATTCTTCCCAGGTTCTCTCTTTTGATTTTTTTTATCTCTGTCTTCGTTATCTTCCTTTGTCTTTTATAATCTTCATAATCCTTCTCTCTCTTGGTATTGATATATGATTTCCATTTTTGTTTTTTTTTCTTGACTTCTTCTTTTATTTTTTCATTCCACCAATGTGTTTGTCTTCTCTTGTGTGAATTTTTGACCATTCCGCATGATCTTCCTGTTGCTTCTGTTAGTATGTGTTTGAATGTATTCCACATTTCTTCCCTCTTTCAGATTGTGCGTTGGTCTTAATCCTTTTATGACTAGATTATTTTTCTTCTTCCGCCTTTCTTCTAATTCACATTTGGTCTCTAGACTTTCGATTCTATCTACCAAAGTTTCCTTTTCTTTTTCCCATACAGCTTCTTTCCTCTTCATTGCTGATTTTATATATCTTATCTCCTGTTTTAAATCATTTGTGTTTTGCTCCATTTTTGCCATTATAGTTTGCATCATCTGTTTAAATTCCTCCATATTTTGTTTGTCTACTCACACCTCTTCAATAGTTTCTGTTTTAGTTCTTTCTTCTTCTTCCCTTTTTCTTCGTTCCGGTGACAAATTTATTTTTGCTATCGTTGGCAACACTTAGTCCTTGGTTCAACGTTCCTCCCACCTGTATCGTACTTGCTCAACGCGCTGCTATCTTGGAGAACTGTCACTCAACTTGCTGTCAAATATTACTATGACCGTAACTTTTGTTTATCTATTTTTATGATTATTATCACTTGGATAGGTCTCACTTCACTTTCACTGCACCGCACGTTCCTTATTTACCCAAAAGTATTAATTTGCTTTCCGGCAAAGCGATATGTTCCGAAAAATCGAATTTTATATCGGCTGCATCAAAAAACACGTATCACTCTCGAAAAATTTCACTAACAACCTTAGCATTGATGATACTATGCCAAAAATCTTGATGTAGGTGCCAGCAATATCTGTGAAAAGTTTCAACTAAATCGGATGAGCGATGCGCGAACGAACAATCACGACTCGTGCGCCACTTACTGTACATTGATATGACTATGACAGAAATTTGTTCGCAAGCGTCAAAAACTACTATATAGCCGCTTCGAAAATGTATGATTGTGTTTTGGAATCTTGCAAATAACCATAATGAGATTAAGAAGAAGTCCTTATTGCTAAATCACAGACAGACACTTCGGTTTTATTTTTTTGTAAAGGCTACGGTATCAACATTGTTTAATCAAATACTGAATGTCATTACTAACAGCAAGAAAATAAAACTTTCTCACAAACTTGAAATCGTGTTTGAGCTACTTGGTCCGTCTCTGTCATCAAATACTTTCTCAACTGACCGCTGATTTCCATAAACTACTTACTCCAGAAGTTTCAGAGTAATTCGTGCTTTCAATATTTTATTGACAATATTAATCCATCCCTGTTGTAAAAATCATATTTCAGTATGACTATGACATTGACATTGAAAATATTCGACTTTCGAAGAAAACTATGATAATTCATGTCCCTGACATAAAAACAAAAGGAATCCAACAAATAATTTGATTCCTCTTTGGATCACTCTAATCTATCCCTGTCAAAAAATAATATATGAGCCGAGAAAGAGAACTTTCATATGATCCTGTAATCACCTTTATAATCTCTTAATTGGGCCCTGTCGCAAAATCCTTGATCAAATGACATTTGTTCCCCATAAACTACTCATCTGCAAAAACTTCAATATACCGTTGACAACCTTAATCTATCCCTGTTGTAGAAATCATATCGTAGTATTTATTCAGACATCGACATCAAAAACATTGAACTTATGAAGAAAATTGATATAATTCAAGTCTCTGACTCCCTGATATCAAAAACAGAGCTTTCAGAGTAAAATTCAGTCCTCTTTGTACTATCTCTATCCAACTCTGTCAAAAAATTATATTGTGTTATACAGGGTAGTGACTCGAAGGACGCACCAAAGCGTTTTCAATGCTATTTTTGAAATGTTCAATTATTGGCTTCCCTAATTATATTACTTCAAAAAAGTTGAATAGTTTATTGTGGCGAAAAAATTTCTGCATTTTCTGACACGAATATTTTTTATTTCACTCTACTAGACACCAGTAAAATCACAGGAATGTTCATTGATAGTTTTCTCAAAATTAACAGTGCCATGAAATGAAAAACAGATGTACTCATTCAAAGTTATTGCTTATATCTGTCATCCGCTATCATCAGCGTTTCATATCAAGTGTCTTGAATTAAAATGTATAATTCAGAAGAAGAGCTAGATATGCTGAAATGGTTTTATGGTCAAAATAGTGCTCGACAAATATCAGTTTTCCTTAATTTTATTTTGTTATTTCATGACACTGTTGATTTTAAGAAAATTATCAATGAACATTCCCGTGATTTCACTGGTTCGTGGTAGAGTGAAATAAAAAATATTAGTGTCAAAAAATGCGAAAATTTTTCCTTTGCCATGAACTTTTAAACTTTTCTGATGTAAAATTATTAGTAAAGCCAATAATTGAACATTTCTAAAATAGCATTGAAAACGCTATGGTGCGTCCTTTGGGTCACCACCCTGTATATTCTTTTCACATTGTCTACCTAACTCCTGAATTTTATATCTCTACCAACAAAAACATAAATTTTTCATATAAAGCCCGCTTAATTCGGCCCTGTTGCAAAATCCTCTCTTAGCTGACGTTTACTTCCGACATACTACCCACCTGCTAAATTTCAACTTAATCGGCTTGGCAGTTTTTGAGAATTCGTGTTGAATCAGTGAATGGTATTTCGCTTTTATGGATATAGATTGCTCATTTGGTGAATACAGATAGAATGATTTGATTGAAAAAAAAGCTAGGTGTCTGTGTTCAGAACAATTTGTTTTTAATAGCTCTAATTTTTTGTTATTAATCAAATATTAAGCACTTGAAGAAAGCCCTGAATAAAAATCTTAAGAACTTTTCAACCTGAAAATCCACATAGAGTAAAAAAACCTGAATCTAGAAGTAGAATCCCCAACCTAACAACAATGACGAGCGTCGCTAGGAAAGGGATAAGTACTGAATAGAGTAAAAAGAGAAGCTCTGACCTTATTCCCTATGGACGCACATTATTGTAATCCTGTCAACACGCAATTAATTCGTTATACATTACATAATTAAACTTACCTGTAGTAGCGTCATTAATACGTGATCTGAGTATAGTTCATTTATCATTAAAATTAGATTTTTAACAATAAAAATTATTTTTCTTATAATTTTCCATTTACCCCCCTCCATATCTCCTGTGACGATGTTGCTGAGTCACCCCGTAATTTACAACAAAAATTGTTCATGTAATGTTGGTCTAGCGGTCAGCGTGCTCGCTCACTGCGCCTACGATCGAGGCTTCGATACCGCATCGAGTTAACTTTTATATTTTTATTTTTGATTCAAAATCGGTATGCAGCAAGTTGAGACTGAAAAATTAAATACTTAATGGATAGGCAGTATGTAAAGCCTCCGATTTCGAAGAGAAGGCAGTTGAACTGTAGCGCCTTCCTACAGTTGAGCTCCCCAGAGCTGGGATGTAGTGACTTTCTACAGCCCACCAGCTCTCTAGGCTAGTGGACAGCCTCCAAGTTAGCAGCCAGTGGCGTTCGTCAGACTAAGGATGAGCAAACCGATACCTAGTGTCCGACTTGTGTCTTCCAAGTCTCCGTCCTAGTATCCAGCTCGCGTCTTCCGAGCTACACCCTAGTTCCGACTCGCGTCTTCCGAGTTGACGTCCCGAAATCCAGCTCGCGTCTTCCGAGCTACTTCCTAGTGATTCGACTCGCGTCTTCCGAGTTAACGTCCTGTTACCCAGCTCGCGTCTTCCGAGCTACATCCTAGTGTTCCGACTCGCGTCTTCCGAGTCATCGTCCTTCACTTCTGTTTCAGTGGATCTGCGTTGAGAAGTACGTAAAAGTATCCGTCAGTCTGTATACTTCGTCAGTAAGTATACTCCGTCAGTTAGTATACCCCGTCAGTCAGTATACTCAGTCAGTTAGTATACTCAGTCTCAGTATACTCCGTCAGTCAGTATACTCAGTCAGTTAGTATACTCAGTCAGTTAGTATACTCAGTCAGTTAGTATACTCACTCAGTTAGTATACTCCGTCAGTCAGTATACTCAGTCAGTCAGTACACTCCGTCAGTCAGTATACCCCGTCAGTCAGTACAGTCAGTAGTCAGTCGGTAAACTGAATCAGTCAGTACAGTCAGTAGTCAGTCAGTATCAGTTAGTAGATTCAGTCAAGTAGTCATTATTTAGACAAGCGGTCAATTACATGATTGTTACAATGGTTTTGTTGACACTATTTGACATTGTTGAGATAGTCTAGCAATACAAAATATTATTGCTGTTATTTGTGTATTATCTTTAATGTTTATTTTCAACTATATTCAATAGAAATATTTTATTTTTGGTAAAAGCTGTTACTCTTTTGTGGCGTGTACCCCGTTCTCCTTTTTCAGCAAGATTTCAGAAGCCTGGACATCATACCTCCACAGAGCTACCTTGGCACGTACAACAGCCTGTCGCTCCGTTAGTAAATGGCGCCCGAGCATTGAGTAAAAGTAAGCGACAGGCCCAAAAAGTACATCACATATTTCTGACGTTCCAAGCGGGAACGTCACACTCCTCTAGTTTTGATCCTAGTGGAAAAATGTATGAAATATTTTTGTAGATAATTTTCTTTAGATTAAGTTGATAGATCAACCATATTTTGCTGGAGGCAGTAGTTTTCGAGTTATTAGCAAAAAACTAAAAGAAGAGATCTTAAGGCTACCCCCATTCCCTTGGCTCCACCCCCCTCCCATTCAGAACCGTTATTATGTGATTATGTACCAAAATTGGCTTCTACATGATTTTTTCCGCTATTTGGCCTACTCCGGTCTCCGTTGCTTGGACTATTGGGCCGAAATTTAGTTTGCTTGAGAGCTACTGCTTACAACAACATATTTGAATTTTGTGCAAGCATCCACTGTAGGATCAAGTCATAAATTTAATACTACCAGTTTTAACTTCTCTGGAAGCTCTATATTTCCACAATTTATGTTATATTGGACATAATTCCATTACAAGACGTAGTTTTAATCTCTTGATATATAGAGTTGTAAATGTAACATTTGAAGAAACACTTAACAATGTTAAACTAGCAGCAGCAGATTTATTACCCTGTGCTTGTATTTAACAACTAGAAATAAAATACTCAGATTTGTTACATTTGTCTTCATCTATATACGTGTTATAAAATATATGATTCACTATTCCCTTAAAACTTCCCTTCAGTGGTATAAGAACTTAATCTTATGATAAGATAATTCAGAATACTGTTCTACGAGGCTGCTCAAATAATTTATTTACTGTGACAATAATAATTATTTGCGAAGAACAATGAAGATGAATTAAAATTTGAATCACACTATACTCGTGGTTGTATGTTATTCACCCCAATTATGCTGTACAGTTTTATTAAATTACAACTGACAAAAATTTAAATACAAAGAACTCAAAGCAGAAACTACAAACTAAAATAATCGCGAGATATATAACTTGGAGGGTTGAATAATAGTGTAAATCGTGTACACAGAGGTGACAAAGAACACAAAAGGATTCCTAGAACTGCAGGGAAGCTTTACTCCCACTGCATATGCAAAACGCGAGAAATATTACAAGCGTTCCCTCATGGGATGATTCGCTGGGAATTGGAAGACTTATAAAAATTATTTCTTTATTGCATTTATGCGATTACAGAGTAGCACGTGAATCTTCGACATGGCTTTTAGATAAATTTGTGGAAGATGTAATCTAGAGTAAGCTATCATACATTTTTTATCTACAACTGATTCTATATAAGAAAATATTTTTGAAGCCTGCAAGAAATAATCTTACGAAATCAAAATATGGTGTTTTCGTAGCTTCTATCAAGCCTTGTGTTATTTGTATTCTAATTAATTTCTTTTAAATTATTATATATTCCAGTTACAGATTGAGTATATTAATTAATATTCTAGAAGACAAATGATCTCAACATGTTATATAAAGCAAGATTCATTCCCGTCTTCAGACTATTTTCTACAATAATACCAACTGAACATCTGCTGCATGCGCTACCATCTTCTGCTAATAAATATCTCCGGATTTTCCTTCTCATTATCTTTTCTTCCGGAAATCGTGCTTGGTGCACAAAATAACTACTTGACTCTTTTGATTGCGAATAGAATTTCGGTGCACTGTTGGAAAGTTACTCGCTATTTAAATATGCAGATGACGTTAAAAATTAAACATTTCTTACATGAGCACCAAGAAAAACATTACTGGAGGTCTGCATATTATAATTCTGAGGGCGGAACGTTATCACAGCTTTTTGTTAGCTGAGGAGATTGCTTACAATTTTTCCTTTTTTATTTCTTGTTAACTTAAGAGAAAAGAGAGGTTCTTGTTCCACGTCTCTGGTTCTTAAATTTTTATAGCTAATTTTCAGGTGATGTGATAATTCATATTACTTGTTATCTTGTACGGGTTTTGCATGAGAATTAGAATTGAAGAAATGAGTCTTGCATAAATTAGAGTTGAGTAGAGTTTTGAGATTAGGGACTTTTTACCTACTTGTACGAAATAAAAGTTAGTATTGTGAAACCGACAGAATTCACATACCAAGATATTCGTTTTAAGCATCCTTGAATCCATTTTGACTATTTTCGGCTTGATGTTGGTACGTATGTTCATAACTCGCAAATCTCAAAACCCGTCAAACGTATAATGCTAAAATTTTGTACTTAACACTGGTATAAGGTCTAGTTGTGAGCTTCGCATTAGTGTTGCAATCGTCTGTACCGGAAGTGCACTTTACTTGAAATTTTTTTCCAGTTTTCTGCATGAATCCAGAATGATTAGCCATAGGGTACTGAAATTCAATATTTGATTGCTGTTTCCCTTTTTTTACCAATCGGTTGAACCAGAAGTGCGCTTTATATAGAATATTGAAAGTTCGTATTAGGCACTTCTATAGTACACTTCGCCTTATGATTGCAATCGTCTGTAGCTACGGAAAGTGCACTTTACTCGAAGCATTTTTAGAATGAGCCAAAATTCCAATTTAAGGAAATATTTCGGGCCAGACGAGGGGGAAACCGCTTCAAAACTTTTGTACACTAAAATGCCAAAAATGTCGAAAAATGTACAAACATTTCGTGAAATTCCGTAAAAGTATATACAATACCGTAAAATACAAGACGATGCCGCAAAACAGAAAAATACAAGATAATGTAGTGAAATACATAGTAATGTTGAGAGATATCGTCAAATATCATTGAATATCGTAAATATAAAAAATATTGTTCACCACTACTTTAATTTTCGATTTCATAATTGATGGATTGGAGATAGCAATGTGAATTTCTATCATTGCAAAAATTGAAGTGTACGTGTCATTTCAGTTGGTTAATTTCGGTTAATTTAATACAATAATGAACACGGCATGAATAGATATAGACCAGATGTTTTAGCATAAAAGTATTAGATTTTTGTCAGAAAAAAACAACAGCTAGCCGATTACACGAATATGTAAAGTGGTTGTCTGAGAATATACTATCGGAAATGGCCCCAAAAAAAGTTGTCAGTTATCAGACATTTAATTCACAAGGTGATAAACTCGGATTGCTGCTTAAAAAATTTACATGAAAATTTATTTAACCTGTTCAAATAATTGAAATGAACGAGTAAACTAGAGAGTAAAAAGAAGCTAACAATCACAGAACTATTTAAAAACAGTACAAAGTATTGAAAGACGAACCACAAAAAGAAATAATGAGAAAATATTTTATGCACTTGTAGATCAACAATATTTGTTTTATATATTACTCGTAAGTTACTCATATGCATGACGTACACATACTACTATAACGACTCCCATGAATTTTCACAAATGCTGTACAATTCCATCAACTTGTATACTAAAATGCCGTTGCGGTTTACCCCCCGGGGCCGGAGGATTGACGGATTGTTCTACGATTATTATTTCAAAAGATATAAGCTATTAAAATGTAACAGGTTCATCCTATTATGTTGTATTATTTGCCGTTTCGTACAGACAGAAGTGAGCGGTTTAAGGATAAAAATAATTTCAATATAAAATGGATTGTATAAGCTTCCTATACAAGCGTTTAGCTAATTATTCTACGATTACAATTTCAGGGGGTACAAGCTTTAAAATTGTGATATATTCTGTAGCTTAATTGCAAATTTAAAATAATTAAAATCATTCATGTTTTCTACCTTTTAGTGGATGTAACACACCCCGATTTTGGATAATTAAGTTGAGATCAAATTAGCTGTCAACCAACAAGCATTTCCAATGATATTGAATGAATATATCAAATCCAAGAGAAATTTCCTCAAATATTCATACGTTGTCGTATAGACAAATTTGAAACACGAAAATCGCGAAAAAACTGCATTTGAATTGTTCAATAATTAAAAATTGAGGAAAAGTTATTTTAAGTGTTCTCTCCTCAGTTCGATTACACTCGCATCATTAGTACAGCATTATTTTAACTATAAACATAAATATTTCAGTAATCCTTTTGTTGGGTTATTTTTAAATTTTTGGCCTCAATAATGCTGCCATCACGTTGAGAAAGCTTCAAAATTACTAATTTGATAAAAAAATTACATATTTGATTTCTCTACTATTATAAATAAACTCAAAAACATTACCATACCTCAATACTACATTTCATTCGATTTGAGTGCAGCAAATTGTGTATAATATTTTTTAAATAGTATAATATGCACCAAGTCTATCGCTCAGAGATAGAGCGTCTGTCTATTGTTCGGCAGGTACCAAATTAGAATCGCGTTCGGGTGAAGTTGAAATTTTAATTTTTCTTTTTTTCATACAGATAACCATTTCATCAATATTACTTATTATCATTTACATTTGAGGTATTTTAGGCTATTTATTATCCGTTAAACATATGTTTTTTTTTGACTGACGGCACATTACTTTTCAACGGGCGCCTCAGGCACCTTGCAAGCTTCTAGTAATCATACATTTATTGTAATGTGAATAGGATTATTATTAAAAACAGAGAATCAAAACATAATATATTATTATTTTATAATCTGAGACGTGAAAGCTGAAAATTCATTTGTAAATCGTATAAAGTGGGGATTTTGGTATAGGTTGTCCTACTTTGAATAGCAACGACAATGGGAATCTTGTGTAATTTTTTTGAAAGAAAATTTTGTGTATATGCTACTTATACAAGTGCCGACGGGCCGGAGTAAACAATCAAAAGGGTCGGATTAGGCCTGCGAGCTGACTTTTGCCCATGCCTGGTCTAGATGTTCCGCTGCAGTCTAGTTGGGCATTCGGTAAAGGGTACCTCAATCTGAGTATTCCAGATGGGCAATTTAATCCCCTACAATGCAGATATCGGATTTACCTGTGTCAAATACCTGTCCGCCTCCATAACTGTATGGTTATAATGTTTGCAAAATATTTATACATTTTACATTTTCCATAACATTTAGTTTTTAACTTCGCCTACTCCTAATACTATGTACTGATTGGTCATTGCCCTAATTGTATGTATAGCTTCAAGAGTTGAAAAGTTCTAGAAAGAATTTCATTCAAATCGATAGCTTTGCTCTCATCAACAAATGAAAGTGAAGAAAATATTACATTTGCGTTCCATCGGTTATTTAATATTCAGTGATCATGGAAATAAATCGCATAGTTAGTGAAAAGAGAAAGGAATTGCTAGTTATTAGCAATTTTTAATTTTGCGTTTCTTCGACAACAAACAACAGAATGAAATAGTGTTGTACAATTAAAAATTACCGATGTACCGCTAAAATATATACAAATCGCGAGTCTTGAAATAATAAATGGTGACTTGATTTATAATCACGAAGAAAAAAAACCATCCTAGCTGATTCGTTTGGTGTTTGAAAGAAATTAATAGAATCATAACTTTAGAGTCTCGTATGATAATTTAAATTTGATGGAATAAAAGTAAAAGCAGTTCGAACTCACTATCTTATATACAGAAAAATGCAGGTAGAGAAATGCTCAACTGGAAGAGCTTATTGCGCCTATCTTTTCGGTTGTAAGGGATTATCTTAGGTACAATGCCCAACTTGGATACAGCCAGATGTTCTTATCCTTTTTTCACTGAGATCGACTGAGTTCGAAGTGCATTTTATTTGGCTGTATCCGAGTTGGGCATTGAACCTAAGATAATCCTTTACAACCGAAAGGATAGACGCAATAAGCTCTTCCAGTTGGGCATTTCTCTACCTGCATTTTTCTGTTTTATTCTACAGTCTTTTGGAATTTTTCGCATAAATTCGAAACGATCGGGTGTAGAGTATTGAAATTTAGTATGTCAGTCTGCTATAGCATCTGAATGATTGGCTACTATTCTCATAGCAATCGACTGAACCGGCAATGCACTTCAGTTGAGTTATTATTTTTTTTTAATTGTGCACATAAATTCAGAACTGTTGGCTGTATAATCTTGGAAATCAGTATTTAGGAATTTTGTAGCATAAGAATGATGATCTACTGTGTTTCCAAAGCAACTGACGGGGCCGAAGTTGCACTTTACTTAGATTTTCAGAACTTTTCGGATAAATACAAGACGGTTAGCCGTGGAAAGATGGAATTTTGTGTTTTATTGGTGTTCAAGTAAGTCACATGATGTCCACGTTAGATTTTTTATTTTATAAACTCAGTATCTCACGAGGAAACTCAATTTTTCGGAACGCTTGAGTCTTTGAATCAAATTTCACTCAATTTTTGATACTACAATGTGAGATATAGCAAAAGATGGTCTTTGCGGCTGCAACTTACGCACCTAGCAAATGAGGAATTCTGATTGTTTATGTTGTATTTGATTTCAACATTACTATTTTAGTGAGGTATCAGGATAAAATTGGGCTTCAACTTCTATAAGATGAATATTTTAATCGAAAAGAATTAAACAGTTTCACAGAATTCATTGAAACTTTGAGGCAAAAGAAAAACCGTTCTAACAAATAAGCAGAAAAAAATTCGACCAATTTGGGCAAACACTTATTAAAATTGGACACAAACCGAATGGAATCCAGTCATTTGGAGTGACAAACTCAGATTTGAAGTTTGTCTAGTAGATATAGAAGGAACTGTTAATGCTGATACACTCTAAAAAATTTAGTGTCAAAAACAACACTACACGATACACTAGCAGGGTATCTTCGAGGACAGATCATTTAGTGTAAAAAAGTACACGATCAAAAATGGTTGAATTTAGTGTACTTTAACAAAAATAAATCTGGTAAATGTTCATGACAAGAGAGTGAACAGATAGTGTTGATATAGTGTTGATTTGTAGTGTTACCATAGTGTGAATACAGGGTGTAAATATAGTGTAAAGTGATAGTGTTGAAGTAGTGTGAAGTGATAGTGCTAAAGTAGTGTGAAGTGATAGTGTTAGAATAGTGTTAAGTGATAGGATTGAAGTAGTGTTAATATAGAGTGAATAAAGAGTGCATTTAAGATGTCGATAGTGTTGATATAGTGTATAAGTTATAAGAAGCAGTGTTAATATATTGCAAATTATTGTGATAATAGTGTAAAAAGTGCTTTTATAGTGTGAACAAGTAGTTTTCATATAGTGTAAATGCAGTAAAAATAGTGTTGATATTGTGTAATTAATGTTCATGAATAATGTAAATATAGTGTTAACATTGTACAATAATAGTGTTGATGTTTTTTGAATAGTGTAAGCAAATAGTGTCAATATAGTGCAAATTATTGTGATAATAGTGTAAAAAGTGCTTTTATAGTGTGAACAAGTAGTGTTCATATAGTGTAAATGCAGTAAAAATAGTGTTGATATTGTGTAATTAATGTTCATGAATAATGTAAATATAGTGTTAACATTGTACAATAATAGTGTTGATGTTTTTTGAATAGTGTAAGCAAATAGTGTCAATATAGTGTATATAGACAGTGTCAATTTAGTGTAACTGATTAATAAGAATAGTGTTGATATAATGCAAAGAATAAGTGTTAATGCTGATGTAAATAAAACAAATCATTAGTCATAATTTTATATATTACAAAAAAATACAATTTTTTCAACTTAAAAAACAATAAAATGTATATAATCAGGTACATGAATCAAATTCACTCTTTAAACATTCTATGAGAACAATGGGAAACTTATATTATATAATACAAACATTTATATAAAAATGAAAAAACAGTTCTGTCTTGAATTTTCTTTTCCTAATTATGACCAGCTTCTTTACCTGATAACAATATCTGACGGATAATTACTACTAGAAAGATGTATTGTTCCATTATGCCCTCGGTGGGGACTTTGCACCATTTAACTTCTTTTGGGCATTTAAGTCTAAATGCTGACATTTTATACTTTTAAAAGTAAAATACCGAACACAATAACACGAAAAACTACATCAAGACAAACTTATTTTAAAGAAGACTAGACACTACTTGTTTATTTATTTACTGCAACACGCAACTAGCACACAAACAAGTAGCACCATGTCATGTGCGAACACTACACTGAGAGGTGAATGAGGAAGTTGAAAGTATGCGCACGCAGGCTCTTGTTTGAAATCCTAGTGTTAAATTCATCAAAATTCGTGTTAAATCGCATATGCGTTAATAACCTTTACACAATTCAAATGTTATTCACACTAATATGGTTAATAATTAACAATATGAGAACTAAATTTACACGCTGAAAATATAACGTTACAGAGTTAGAGACGACGTTCACACTTCGCGATAGTTAATTAACAATATATCTTACCAAATAAAGATTTGATTTACTCGGTAGATATTATATTTTTTGCACTCCCGGGAGTAAACAACGAATTTAATCCCTCATTTCAGGGACTTAAGTTTGAGTTTAGTCCCTCCGGGATCTAAAATGATCAAGAATCCCAAGGGACTAAAGTAAAATAAACAAATTTTTCTATGACAACTAAATAATCAAAGTACTTACCTAAATGTCAAATTGAATTTTATCATTAGAATTCAAACCTTCATTCTTAATTTGTATTAGCATTATTGCAATTCACACAATTTCACAAATGCCTCGTATTGTTGTTCGTAAATTTTCTAGACTTTTGGCAAAATCATTTTACAGTTACCTGTTCCGCAGCCTTATCAATATCAATTTTCTCACTCATCTTTTTGACAGCAAGCTTATTTATTGAACAACTGCTGTAGCCAGTCTTGTTTCTATGGTGAATTTACTCAACACTTTTGTATCAAGTTTGTAGTTGTCAAAATTGTAAGATTAATTAATCTACTTTAGACTATTGTGATTCAATATAATACGGTAGTGCGAAAAATAGCGTAGATAACACATGACTTGAGTGCCTTTAATCCCTCAGGTGAGTATTGCCCTCGACTGCGTCTCGTGCAATAAACTCCACCCTCAGGATTAAATCAAGCACTTAAGTCCCTCGTTATATAATATACTATACAGTGATGCATTGTGATCATTATTTACAGAGAATAGTGTACTTAACTTCTCAGGAAAATTGATTATTTATCACATTGTAACAAGTATAAAAAGCTATTTTAGCTTTAAAAATTACTATTTTGCAGTATAACTTTGAATTCAGTGTACACGAAACAAAAGTTATTTAACGGAAGTCCAAAAGTCAATTAACCATAAGAAGATGTCTTTTACGCAAGGTCAAATATTTCATCTTTAATATGTTGCTTTTCACAATTTACAAATGACTTTAATACTATATTGAGTGATTTCACTCTAATATTGTCTAATTTCGTCTTTTCACACGCTTTAGGGTTGATATTAACCCAAATGATCAGTGTACTTTTACCACAGTGGAAAAAGTAAACTCTAGGGTCTCGTTTACCGTTTTTTATTAGTGTCAAAATTAACACTAATATTTTAACCACAAGGCAAAAGAACATTTACACAGCCATATTTTCTGGAGTGTAGATATCTAATTTAGTAGTTTTCTGTTGATTTGGTATAATTCATATTGTTTACATCATTAAAATATTGTTATAAATAATACTATTTGAGAAATTCGAAGAAATCTTTTGAAAAATCCTATTAGGGCCATATTATATAATTCAGTGCTCATATACCTTCCTCTAAATAAAATTAATAAATATGGAAGAACGACGATATGCAGAACGATGTTTTATTCTTTTTATGAATATATTATTGATAAAATTTTACGCTCGCGAAAATTTCTTTTCCATGAAAAAGGTTCATTAAAATCCAAGCTACAGCGTTAATGTAAATTCTTATATCGGAAATGTGAGCTACATATGAAATTACACGTTACCTCAGAATAGAGTTACTGAATAAAACCCTGCTGTAGAATGGAAAGCATAAATTACATTTTTCCTTTACATCCAATTCACAAAGGTTTCCTTTTTTGCTCCAAATCACTTTCTCCCAACAAACTTTCGATTTCAATCACTCCTAAATTCGACCCTTCAGCTAAATGAATCTCATAAGGAAGCAAGAATCTGATTTGTCCAGAACGAGATTTCGTCATTCTATATAGTCCATGAAGCTGAGAACCCTTTTTTGCACCTGCAGAAATTTTTAACAAGAAACGCTGGGTTAGCAAATATCTACACTTTATATTTTTTCAACAAGGAAGGGTTCAATATCAGATGAAATGTATATATGTACGAGCTTCCGTATTACTTATTCTCATATAATCACTTCTGTAATAGATAATCATCCGTTTTATTCATAATCATTCTACGTTGTGAAGTTTCTCATAACATTGTGCGACTTAGTAACAATTCATCTTTGGAATGAATGATTCCATCAATCGGAAGACAGAAAAATTGGGATCTCGCAAGCATTCATTCTGCTTATTATCATACTGAATGAAGTCAGTAACTTCCATACTCTATTATCTATATTGAGTACACGGAAATGTACTTTGTCGCGCGCTGTTACGAGAGAAATAAAATCGGGATTATCAATTTTAGTAACACCCAAAAAAAAAAATTGCACTCTTGAAATTTCATTTATTGAAATTCCTGATAATTCGGTCATTCCTCTCTCTCTGTATTCTATTTGTGGTTCGGAATTTGCACCGGAATTTTAGGAGTAAGAGGTCAATGAAATGTCGCTATGTGTTCTAGACTTTTTCTCTTTCCGTTTCCGCCGTTCTGTTTCTGCGTTCGTTTCCTCCCTGACAAACAAAATTGGAAAAGCGTGTTTACTTGCAAATGTTCTTAACTGAGAACCTACTTTACATTTTTTCTGGGCCACACACACTGGAATGTGGAATGTGTCAGAAATAGGAACGAAGTGTGCTAAATTCCCAAAGGAGTTTATATTAATAACTCAAACGTATATTCCAAATTTTGGATGATTAAAGCTCTAGAAGTTCATGTATCTTTTTTTTATGAATCGTGTCAAATCACTTGCACCGGACGTTCACTCTTTCACTATATTCTGTGCAGAAGTCCACAATTTGAAATTAATTCCACATGACCCCACACAAATGACTCGTTCTCTGTGTTTCAACTACATTCTTCTCAATATTACCTTCTCAATATTCCAATAAATTACGCTTACGATTTGTTCTCCTATATTCGCATCACGCAAAAATTCATTCTTATAGTTTAAAGTGAAGGAACTGGAACTTCCAAAAATCAGGGTCTAATTCCTTACTCCTTATTATGTGAAATATACTCACAAAGTACTTAATTTTTAGGAAATTAAAATATGTACGTTGACACTGTGACGAATCCTTGTGTTTTCTTTCAAAGCTTCGCCACAATTACATATACTAGACTAGAGCCTTCAGCTACCGTCTTTTATTTTGAGGTCACTTACAACCAGTTTTCACATCTTGCCTGCCCTGTAAATTTCAAGGAACCGTAATTCTGTTAAAATTCCACACAACCACTCATTGTAGCGTCACCAGTCATCAGGCCGACTAAATATTTTGTCAATATTCCCCACCCATATTTGGTTGGATTCAGGTTATAATTTGTAAATAAGAATTTCCTGAAATACAACTCTTTAATTGTATGATCTGTGTTTATGTCATGCTCTCACCGTGAATGTATCCGACCGTTACTTTGTAAAATACAGTGTATATTTTGTTCCTGATTTTATTTAACGTGACTTTGATTCTGACTTAACAAATAAATATTTGACGCTCGATATTCTGACTTTACCGAAAAATCACTGAACTATGAATGTAAAGAAGTAATTGTTTTTGTAATATTATTCAAATGTTTTTGAAATGAATTGTAACCATTGTAAAGAGTTATCAAATAAGTTGGGAAATTTGTGTAAAGGAATCAGTATTTTCAATATAACTTCCTTGTTTTTAAAGTATCGCTTCTTCATCTTACTCTAAAAGCGCTAAATTATTGAAATTAATTTAAAAGACGCAAGTAAAGTTACGTTTCATTAAACTTTAAATATGAATAAGGCCAGGCAGCCGATTTAAGTCACTTCTTCTGAAAGTTAGTTCTCCGAGGAATCTTCCCAAGTATTCCAGTGATTTCCGTTCGACGTTTGTTCGAAGTTTTGTGCCAAGTCCGTTTAGTGCGAGTGTTTAAGACGAACAAATTGTGAGTCTGATTGTTTTTTTTATAAGTCCGTGGAAGGTACTTAGTCTATTTTTGCCTTTGTTTTGATGTTTTTAAACTTAAAATAT
Source organism: Dromius quadrimaculatus (assembly GCA_963989225.1). Classification (NCBI taxonomy): domain Eukaryota; kingdom Metazoa; phylum Arthropoda; class Insecta; order Coleoptera; family Carabidae; genus Dromius; species Dromius quadrimaculatus. Next base: position 45,495,512 of record OZ022326.1, on the reverse strand, counting down.
TTTTGCAAAATTAAACTCAATAGTTCAAGAAAGATAATTATACAGTGCTTCTCACTTTGATCTGACGTAATTACAACATTTAAAGTTAAGTATACCAACAAACAAACAACTAATTTAACAAAAATACCATTCTAACAAAAGCTCAACCTCTAATTACGGGTCCACATCACTTTAGTTAAATTTAGTTGCGTAAGTCCTATTCCACTAGTTAACTATGATCCTCAGAAAGGGACAATAGTTTGTGAAACAATGTGGAACTAGCGAATGTTGAAGTGATAATCTTTTAACATGGGAAGTTGGAGCTTTACAGAATCCAGTTCATTAAGAAGTTAATCAATATATTTTTGTCATAAAATTAATATAAATGCATTCAACGATCTTGAAACAAATCGAGAACTGCCGTCATAAAGATTTAAGGTCATTGCATGTCAGAATATAAACTGCATAGCGACGTTTTGTCATACTCAAACAAATTTATGGCACTTTGGTGCAACGTGGCTGGCTTGAAAAATATCTTCCTCGAAATAATTCCCACTCCGGCACAGATGCAAACGTCAGTGCATGTGGTAAGTGATATTCGGAGGTTTTTATAAAAATGCAAATAACGTATTTCTAAGCATCACGTAGTTTTTTTTTCTTATTGTGTTCTGTTAGAGAAAATATGATGACACGTATTCTTTATTCGCTGCGAATTTTATCTTCTTCCTAGATATACATACGTTAGAGGAATTTATGATTGCGCATATGTTTTATCTTGAAGAAGATAGACCTTAAGATATTTCTCTATTAAATTTATGTACATTTTATGGAGATCAATGTGGGTACGAATTTAATTTACAAGCTTCGTTGTGTCTTTTGTGAATGTCTTTCGGAAGATTCTAAAATCCTAGAACTCGTGGAATATTCAAAGAACAAACGTACGTTGTATAATCGAGTTTCCCACAAAATAAGGCACGGAGTTTAGTAGTAACATTCTGCTAACAATTATTCATTTCATTTTTAATTTCAACAATCACTGAAGATATATTAGACATCGAAGTATTTCGTATGTAAAGAAAAATATCAATTTGACATTTCTCAAATAAATCTCAACTATATAATTATCCAAGAAACATTGATAAATCATAATAAATAAAGTGAAATAAGTTCAAGTAATGAATGTATACTAACTAAAAGTTATTCAGTTATTCTGTTGTACATCTAATGATATAACTTGCTATGTATTGACTTAATCCATATTTGTGCTGTCCAAACAGTATTCGAATCAGAGTCAATATGTATTAAATCACTGATTCATGTCAAAATGTTGACAGGAGCTCGAGGAAATATCACCAATATGTCCTTGCTTACGTCTGTTGATATCTTGAATAGCACAGCCCAGATTCATTCAATTTGTGAGATCAAGGAGGGTACCTTTAATAACATTCGTAGTTAGTTACTGACAGCTGGTGACCGCACTCACAATTCAAATACATCAAACTGCTGAATCACACAATAATATAGAAAGGCATGAATAAACTACACTTGAATGACATTTGAATCATCATTACGTATTTATTAAAAGAATCCTGACACAAACCGATTGGTTCGCTCTGAATTTCCCAGCAATAGTTTATTATTGAATTTGCCTCCTGATAGAATATCTAAGTATTTTATCTACGATCTTATGGAAAATAACAGTTTTCTCATATAATTTCCAATGCAAAAAGTTGGCTTTATGCAAAACTATACATTAAAAGTTTTGCTCCACACTTTTGATGCACAATTCCAGTGTCTATCAGTTTCAATTATCAGGGAGATATTTTGAAACTCATCCACAATATTAAGATCACTTTTGAACATTTCAAATTGATTTTTTTATTCAAATTTCCAAGAATATTCATGTTTACTTCAATGGAAATTCCATGGGTACGTTCCACTTGACGACTCCAACGCTCATGTCGCCTCAATAATCGTTCTACAAAACAGCCGCGGTCGCTATCACTTCAAGTTTACAACGCCCGCGATTGAACGGTGGGTTGAAGCAGTTTTTGCATTAGTTTTTGCAGAAATCATCAAGAAATTCGAATTAATTGAATGTGTCTTCCTAATTTGTACTTTCCATCACAAATTTTTTATTTTTCAATATGGATAATTCCAGGGTCTGTCATTATCAATAATTATTATTCAAGAGCTGATTATTCACACAGGCATATTGGATTCAATCCAATCATATATCCTTTTTGCTACAGGTCAATTTAATCTCAACAATAATAATTCATTTTTCGATCTTAACCACGAATTGTCAGGTCAGCACTAATAGACACTTGCATCGTTCCACTTGAAGCACCTACCACAGCAATCATATGTTCAAAAACTGCGGACGCCTAGTGGAACGTACTCTACAATTCATAAAATGTTCTCTTAGTAGGCAATAGTAGTCGTCACAGAGACATTCACAAAAGACAAAATATTCATATTCAATTGACTGTTTTATAATAATTATGATGAACGAAGATAAAACACTGTAAGACACAAGCGTTAGAAGTCTCTGATGCACTCAAGTAGCTTTCAAAAACACTCGTTTTGCTCGTATCTTCAATCAAGCGGCTTGTGCATTCATAACTTCACACTTAAGGCTCATTCACAGTAACGAAATCTTCGACTTGAAACAACAATTTCAATCTTGTGCAAGTGATTGACCAATAGAAACGCGCGTGCAACAAATTCGTGCAACGAATCTGTTTCAAGCGAAAAGTATGCATACTCCAAACTTTTCAATCTTGTGCAGAGCGGCTATCGTTGATTGCACCAATCAGAACGCAAAGAAATATAAATTGACAGATAGATAACCTATTTTTATAAATTTGCGAATATTTATAGTGATATGAGAAATATAAAGATTTTTGATAGTTCAAATTTCTATAATTACTTCCAGAATGTACGGAAAATAGAATTTTTGAATATTTTTAGTTCATAGAAGACAAATATAAACTCCAATATTCTCTGATTTGGATAAAGATAAATAAAATATGTGCTACAATTTCATCAGAAGTGAAATTATCATCTCTTTTTTCTTATTATATTCACCCTAACTGTAAACTAGAATATTTTTCGAAAAACATATTCTTTATTAAATGATTTGTAAAATTCCTAATTATACATCAAGTCGCAAAACTTTGTGGAATTTAGAAAATTCAAATAATACCATTATTCTGATTTATTGATTTTTCTAAATGATTCCACTTTAAATATATAAAAATTTCTACTAGCGCAATAGATGGCAGCATTGGCAAAATCGCGTTGATTGTTTTTGTAATTTTGGAAGTGTGAACGTAATGATTGAATTTCTTGCACAGGGACATTGCTCAAGATTGAATTTGTAGTTTCAAGTCGCAGATTTCGTGACTGTGAATGAGCCTTTAGTGTAACATGCGAAAGTGTCATAACTCGTAAAAATAAAATAGGTCCTGAATCCGTCTCTGTTGTCTGTGTGGAGCCTGTTATCTCTTCACGTCGCGCCAAGCGACATTTGAGAATAACGTAGAGATTTTTGGATGTTTAGTTTCCGTATATATAAGGGCGAACAACCCGACTGAGTGAACAGTGAATAGTGAAATAGAGCAAATATTTAGAGCGTGATGAATAAATAAGTTGTTGTTAATAAATATTGATGGGTTTGTAGTTGAGATTTAATAATAGTGAGTTAGAAATAAATTGTATAGTGTTTGTTAAGTAATACTTTAATGAATGAAACTTTAATTTTTTTTTTCATTTATTAAATAATGATTTATATTTATAGAAAAAACAATTTTTCAAAAGCAATAAACATTACAATATCTATGCATTGAATTCTTCACAGGATCGGCACTATCATCTCCTCAACTGTAATTCTAATCTCAGACGATAAATAACATAAACGATACATGCGAGCATTTGTCGTAAGGCAGAAATTGAAGTGGGTGCGACGTCCACCGTTGTTATACGGGTTGCATACAAACTAAAAACTATATGAACTGTGAACTGTATTTTGTTTCCAAACAATAAACACACCGAAATATCTTGAACTAGAAAACACACTGTACTTCCGCAAATAGGGACAGCAAGCGTCTGTACTTTCTCTTATTTCCTTAAGGTTGAACGCCTACTACCACGAAAATCGTAATAAAATCTATTTCTTCTTTCAACTAAAATCAGAAATGTGGATATGTGAATTAATAACTTAAATTTAGATGTTACTTAAGATAACTTATGATTGAATTCATCTCATTGTTTATTTACTAAAAACATTAAATAAATGTCTTTTGACTTGTGTATTTTTTCGCAAAAGAAGAGCTGGCAACAGTGCAGCTAACCCAAGCACATGTTTGTTGTCCTTCAAAGTGTTCAATTCAATGTCATTCATAAATTGAAGAACTGAATAATAAAACACCTCAATTTATATATAACGGACGATTTGCAAAGGAAATAATTATAACATGGAAGAAAAGTATGAGTGAATTTTTGAAGAAAAAATATTTAAAATGTAGGAACTTCGATTTATAAAATGAGTAATAACGTTAGGATTTGAATACTAGCGCGTTTTTTATCCGACGTCACCAAGCAAGATACGTCATCCGATTTCAAGTATGGCTGACAAATATTTTCGTAAATTTCTGATCATTCAGATTCAAATATCCACAAAACTGCACGTCAGAATTTCTCGTCATAGTTTTGAGGTGATCTACGAGAATTGGCAAATGTAAATAATAGTTTTTTTATATTCCTACATCTAGAATTGTGGTTGAATAAGATAAAAAATATGCGTTTCACGTAGCATAACAGATGAGTTCCCCTTGACTACATGTTAAATATCCAGTTTAAAAAAAATTATTACATAAAAACTATACGTCAGATTTTTCCCAAAAAATTAGATTAAATGTGTTTATCTAATTCCGTTTTGAAAAGTCAAATTTAACATCAATTTCTGACGTTATGAAACGTCCCATTTTTCATAACTGTCCTGCAACAGTTGCGTAAAGTAGTTAGAGTAGTTACGTAATGACTTTACATAACTGGCCATGTTTCAGAGCTAATCAATTATACTTATCTGCGTACAATTAAAAGTGATTTATTATTTACAATATGCAGCATTGGCATAGTCTTTAATATCAAAGGGTACTATAGCACTCAGGATATCACTGCTTGAGTGCATTTTCAAAAATTATTTTGACGTTTTGTGAAAATTCGATATTTGTTTATTTCAGTCCACTTTTGTTTCTGTAGTAAAAATAGATGGTCATGAATCACAGTCATCTGAATCAACGATAATGAAGTAAGAAGATAGGAATCATCAATGTTATAGCTTGATACACGATTAGCAGCTCCATCTTATTTTTTTGATAGAACTAATATGAGCTGCGCGGGAAATTTGAATCTCTTGAATGATTGAAAATTATTATAAACTTGTACTAGATACTGAGTATAAGTGGATTTTCAACTCGCTGAATATAGTTTTTTGCGAGTTGAAAATCCAGTTATACTCAGTATTTAGTAGAAATTTAGGATTTATTTATTTAATACAAGTAAATAATTGAGATTGGAGACAGAAAAAAGTTTATTGATCAGTTCTATGATAAAAACAATAAGTTCTACTCTTATATTGTTAGCAAAATATGCAATTATGATAGCATTCATTATTCGTAAGACTTAATTCGAGAAATATATGAACTTTTTGATTTGAAAGTAGTACCTACATTTTTTTATAATTGTATTATTCTGCTAACAATATTTACAATTATATGGAATACAAAATGGAATATATTATGAATATAATTTGACATTCTCGAATGAGTTTAATATAGAGCTAGGGAAATATGACATGTGCTATGATTTATTTTGAGACCAAAACTTGTCCGGTTGAAGTAGTACGATCATTAGAGCAAGGTAGATATGGGAAGCTGGTTTTTTTTTGTATATTCCAATCGAATAAATAGTTATTTACATAATTAGTTATGAAAAGTTATATTGTTTGACTCACGTAATTTGCAAAACTCGCTACGCTCGTTTTGGCAAATATTACGTTTCGTCAAACAATATGGCACTTTTCATAACTAATTATGTAAATAACTATTTATTCGATTGGAATATACAAAAAAAAACCAGCTTCCCATATCTACCTTGCTCTTATGATCGTACTACTTCAACCGGACAAGTTTTGGTCTCAAAATGAATCATAGCACATGTCATATTTCGTCTGAGGCCTCAATAAAAAAAAGCATCAACTATATTGTGACAGGTTGGAATATTTTTTGATATAAATTCTTTGTTTTGAGATTCTTCTTGACTAAATGCAGTTTATTCAAGAATAATAGAAGTAATGGCGATATTCACTTTGATTTAGTCATAAGAATGAGTAGGCAGATCCTTCTTGATTCTGGAGAGGGAATGAGAGATCTAGCAGTCTGATACTGGGAGTTATAGTAAGTTCCAAGCACCAAAAGTAATGGAAAATATCTCTTAGCAGTTCCAAATTTTGAATTTATTGAATTCAAAAGGATTTCGTACATGCAAAAAATATTGTTAAACCAAATTCTCGAACCCTGATAGTTGCCAGACGATCATGAAATTGCATAAAAAAATTCAGTCATTTTAACCGAGCTGAATATTTAGTATGATCGAAAATACATTTAGAGGACAAATTATTCTGGAAGTCAGACGAAATTGGGAGCTGAATACCCCGCCAGATCACAAATAGAAGTCACAATGTCAGAGTGTCAGACCTTCAACTTTGTGACTAGTGTGTCAGGAATGATCTACCTACTCACCACTTGCTGAAAAAAATCAGGTTAGATACATCTTGATCTCCTAAGTATCAAAAGAAAGGCTACCTTTGGTCAATTTTTTCGGGGTCAACTCACCTGACAGAACCTACGATTGAAATTAGTACTAATTGATAGCGAAGATCGAGTACTTTAAAAAAAAGCCAGAGTGCCATTCTCTGTCTTATCCGGGAGAGCGGCAACTATCTCCAAATAAAACTCCTGTTTCGTATCCAAATTCCCTGATCGAACTTACGATTTCTGATCTTTTTTCTGTCACAAGCAGGACAGGGGGTAACAACTTGATTTTATCTTGAATTACTTGACTTCACTATCCATTGATATCAGTTTAATTTGCTTGTTCTATCAAGGAGGTTACCCCCGAAAAAATTGACCGGAAATGGCCTCTTTCTTGACACTTAGAACATGATCCTGGATTTATATGGTCTGGCACTCTATGGACCGCTATATTTCCGATCGATTTATTTGGCTGTAAATCTGATCAGGGAAGATAATGTGCTTATTTCTGAGTAATCAGTACATAACCTGTTCATCATGACAGATACGAGAACTCAAACCTAAGTGCGTCTACCGAAACAAAAATTTCAATTGAGTTTTTATCATTGATGAGAAATTGAGAAATTGTCGGGAGAGGACATTAAGTCGAAATAATCTTATTAGATCGCTTCTTATCATTTTTGAAAAATTGCATGACTATTTTGGGAACATAGTTGCAGTTTCTGTCCGTCGATCGAAATAGTAATCTTTTTTCTAATCCATATGACCTACATAATACTGTCTATAGTTCTTGAGGTTGCAATGAATAACCTATAAAATAAACACCTGTATATTTCTATCATAATATCCTGACTCCAGTTTTCAAACCTTGATTCATCATGTTATTAAACTAGTACATAAATATGTCATGAGGGCCATTCACTTCAATTCGGCTTTAGGATCAAACTTTGATTATTGCGATCGTAAAGTAAGATCACAATCCTGATACGTTCAGTCAGAACCAACTATTAAGAAGGGTCCTTCTATAATTATTTATCTAGCAGTCAGTCCCATTATATTATGATCCTTTCAAATCTACCTTCATATTTCATCCTTTGAAATCAAGTAAATCAATTTATGCCTACAACGTCTGAATACCTCATTCATCAAACCTCAATTGAAGCTCCACTGCCAAAATATCACCAACTCATCGTCCTAACAATTTGAAATAAAGGCCTACACTAAAATTATCCAAGATGACAATCGCGTATACTCCCTTCAATGCTTCCCAATCGCAGGCACTATCCTAATAATAAGCTTGGTCCTGCGGCACGCAGAAAGCGTGAGTCGTTTTCACGTAGCATCGAAATGAGCGAACAAGGAGCCAGCTTTCTCAGATCTGCAACGACATAGACCAAGTGGGAAATATAATAGTAAACGTAAACATTATGGCAAAATGGAAAGGGTGGGCAAAATGAACTTTAGAAGGTTCCGAAACATCATTCCTACCATTCAATTATTCCTTTTTGATATCAGATTATATTCGCGGGTCGTGATAGTAGAGTAATGATTATTGTTGATTAAATTTCCATTGCTACGCTTATAATTCTGTTCGTTCAGATCGCTTTGTGTGAAGAACCATATTCTGACGGCTATTCGAAAGTATCGTACAATTTCTAGACGAAATGATAGCTAAGTACCAATCCTTTCAAGAAATTCATCTTTTTGGAACTAATTCATCTGAAAACTCATTATTTCACTCCCAACTTCACTGTGTTTAATCAAGTCATCTAAATCTCTATGAACAAAAACTCTCAGTACATACTCTAAACTCAGTTTCATACTTCTTTCCAGATTGTACTTTACTACATGCACATTCTCCATGCGGCAAATCTCTCTCCAGGAGTAGGAACGGATTCAAGTCCTTTTTCCACTGCGCTACTTAATTGTTAATTAGTTTTAGATTACAGATATCTGGAAGAGAATGTTTGAGCTGGGTCCCACGAAAAGGGATTAAGGGACGAACAGAGTACATGCTGGGTGTAATGAATGTGAAGATTGGATGCTATGTGTTTTTTGCAGAGATTGGAAATCGAGCAGTGTGGATACCCAGTAATCAGATCAGTACTGGCAATAAAAAAAACGTGCTGATGATGGTAATATTGTTTTGTGACGATATACGGGTACATCACGATGTCCAACATAAATAAAATTTCTATTTATCGAAAAGTTGAATTTAACGATAATAATGAAAACTGGGCTAGACATATTGGATTCCTCCTTCACGTCTGATGGAGAGATTCTCTGAATCCCTCCTGTCAAAACTACAAAGACGTACGACGATTCGAATGGTATGAATCTTCAACCATACCATTCAAAATGTGTAACTTTTAAATCAAATGAAGACAAGAGAAGTTCGTTATCTATCTTCTAATAATCATTGAAATCTACTTTTATTGGACTCCAGATGATATGAATGAGTGCCAATCCATGTTTAGAATGAAGAAAATGTTTCCCGGAGACAAATAAACGCAATATTGAAAATTATATTCCTAAAAATAAATTGAATTGATAAAATCAACAAAAATGTCCATATATAAACTGAATATTGACAATTTTAGTCTTCAAAGTATGCGAATACATCAATAATAAAATTGATGATGAGCAACTGACAGTTTATGCGGTTGACAGATAGTCGAATACGATTTTTATGGTAATGTTTACTTGATTTGTATTTTGGCCTATCAGAATGCTGAATTCGTAGCTCTTTGTTGTGCTACGGTCAATTCTGAGCGTAAATGGCATGTAAGAATCCAAATATATTCTCTAGAGCTAAATATTAATAGAGCAAAATCCCAGGCCCGCCAGACGTTACTCATTTTCTGAGAAACGAAATGTGTGGAACAGAGTAGTGTTAGTATGTACTTTTATCATACGCATACTTGCTAGTTTGTGCCGATATCCAATTTACAGATACGAGGTGCTAGAGGTACGTTAAGACATTACTCACTTTTCTTGAAATCTCAGTGTTGATTGTTATGTATATTTTGGAGAATATTGTTATAAATTGATAATCGAAACTGCTAGGCTCTTTCCATCGGTGGTTATTTTTGCGAGACTCTTTGAAGCTCGTGAAGAATAACGTAGCCTTATTTATAGTCTGAGTCCTAATATTTATATATGATACTCAGGGAACAATTCCAATACTTTCTGTAAACAGCCAGAACAATCATAGGGGCTGAATATTCCCCAGACACAACTAAAATATCGCTGTGAGTAAAAGCGGGAGATCATTTTTTCTACGCTTGATAGTAAACGAAGTATCTATAAGCATCCAATTCTCCCTTGGTCTGGCTGATTACAAAAATAATTGATATTGCTCCTTGAGTATCATATATAAAAATTGAGACTCAGATTATAAGTGAGATTACGTTATTATATGCAAGCTTTGAAGCGTCTAGCAGAAATTACTGCCAATGGGAAGTGTCTGGCAGTGTTGATTATCAATTTCTAGCAATATTCTCTAAAACACATGAAAATCAGCATTCAGACTTTGAGAAAAACGAGTAATGTTTTAACGTACCTCTAGCACCTTGTATCTATGAATTGGCTGTCGGCACAAACTAGCAAGGATGTGTATGATTAAAGTACCGACTAACATTGCTCTAATCCCCAAATTTTGTTTCTCAGAAAATAAGTAAGGTCTGGCGGGTCTGCGATCTTGGACTATGACAATTTATGTGGGTGATACATAGTTAAATACGATTTTTGTGCTAATGCTAACTTCATTTGCATTTTGTTCAATTAAAATACTGGATTTGTACCCCTGTGTTGCGTTCCGGTCTATTTTGAACGTGAGTGACATGTGAGAACTCAATTATAATTTTACGAATGAAGAACTGTTCCATGAAGCTGCTAAATCAATCTACTTCAAAGAACTCTTGATGTTGTTGTATCCGGGCGATATTCTCTTTTAAACGCATTACAGTTCATTTATGTTAAGAATAGATATTATTTCATCAACGATTCTACAGTTTTTGATTGGCTGAAATATGAACCAAGTTTACGTGAGTAATAAAATCGTACTCTGCTTGCCGTTAGTAGCATATCGTTCACCATTTTATCTGTACAATTTTTAGACTCAAATTTCAAATTTGTTACCATGGACATTTGAATATATAAGTGTTTCATTCATAAATTCCATTGATTGTCGAAAAGATTTTCTGCTGCCTCTGAAATCTTGTCCTCTCTCAACTAATAAACTCTGGTGACGTATTTTTAAACAGGAGTGAATATTTGAAGATGAAGTATGATAATTACATTTGACGGTAAATAATGGAAGAAGAGGAGGAAAAAGGGATGTTAAACTAGACTACACAAATAACCAAAAAAACTCTTGAAGTTCCAGGTCAAGCAGTGTTGAAATGAAATTAGATCTAAAAATCAGGTATAGAATGAGGTTTACATTTACACCATCACTTTTTCAAATTTCATGTAACCGATTTTCTGAATCAGAAGTCCGGAAAATACATGATAATTCTAGCAGTTCCTCGAAAGGCTGTAGAACTACTCCAGGCAATCGAAGGTAAACAGAAGAGGCCTTTTCCTCTGCCTATATAAAAGAATGCCTAGTTTATATAAGAGGACAGAATAAATCGAACGCTCAGAGTGAATAGAACCATGGGCACGTCAATATAAATATTTTTGGAAATTAATTATTAATAAATAGACTTTTTTGGTTTTAATTCTGTATATTTCTTTTTATTTTTGACGTTTCGACTCTCTAACTGAATGGTATCTAGATACCTTCTTGCCTTGTTTATTTTTGTATCATTTTTTCTGAAGAAGACTTTCAGTTAGAAAGTCGAAACGTCAAAAATAAAAAGAAATATACAGAATTGAAACCAAAAAAGTCTACTCATTATGATATAATTCTGAAAGTATGTATAGATCATTAAATTAATTATTATTAGGTGTAATATTAGTTCTCTGCTCGATCTATCGAACTTCAATTTTCAGTTGTTTTTTGAGTAATAGTGTTTGTGCTCTCATTTTGAACCCTAAGGTCCAGTATTTCAGTCCATGGTTTACATCAACGTAGCTTGATTTCCATAGTAATGATTGTTAGAACAATTTTTACCAAAGTAATTAAGCTCCGCTTGAGGTAAACCGAGGACTGAAATATCGGGCCTAAAAATATTACATTTATTAGAAACTCTCGGATCGTTATTTTTGTGTCTATCAGCTCATTGTCACAAGACAAATATATATCTCACTTATATAACGAAATTACAGTTTATATGGTTGAAGGTTGAATGTAAAAGTGCTGTGTACACTTACATAATACTAAGACTTGCTCACATTCTAACAACTTAGACTTCCCGTCCATTGGGAGCAGAAAGCTGCAAACTGCGAAATGACGAAATCATGCGAATGTACATCTTTTGTACAGACAATATAGCGATGTTTGATGATTCTGATGAAGTATTTGTAGAAATGGGATTATTATCTTTGATACGTATATCACACAGAGAAAAGATACATTTTGCTATATCCCTGAGAAAATTTCTTCTAAACTTGTAATTGAAAAATCCGTTTTTTCACTGTGATTACCTCTAATTCGCAAGTAAAATCCCAAAATAGTGGAGTTCATACGCACGAACACTGATGAATGATACAGACACCCAATAGACGAAAAGTCTGAGCAAAAATGGTTGACCTGTCGATGGCAATATAGAAACCATACTCGCAGAGAATAAAATAGTGTATGTATCCTAGTGAGATAATTATGAACCAATGCCTTATATATCCTGATTACCAAAGGATGAATTTTGCGCTACAGCAATAATGATATATTTTTTGGCATTGATGCGTGAGGGCTAAAATAGGAGATGAAAGTATGCAGGGAACTTCGTCAATTTCAAAGATAAAACCATGAAATTTTGTATTCAGGCATCAGGCTCTTCATAATAAGTGAACAAACATTTATTCCAGCGTTTTTGTGATTTCGACCTACATGGGGATGAAATAGATGATGAAAGCTCGTATTGAAATCCAAGCGCCTGCGCAGCAAGCAGTGTGTATGTTTATTATTTGCAAAATGAGTATCCTAAAAAATTGAAAATGCTGCCCAAAATAACTATTCCACGCGGACGAAGTCGCGGGAAAAGCTAGTATACTTATACTTATTTATAATGTGTGTGAATTCGTCTCACACTTTAGGAATTCTGCAATCCATTAACAATAACGATATGATCTCAGGAAGAACTCGAGATAGAGAATCTTTCTCATTTGTAGTTTATATTCGAAGCATGGAATCTCCTAAATCTAGAATCATTAGGTAAGCTCCATTTGTCGCACGAATAAAATCGAGAGTATTGGAAAGTGCTAATCGCGATATCTTCATCTCTCAGTGCTGTGTACGTCCAAACTCGTGTTACATAAATTCGAGACTAGTCTCCAGAAATTAATGTACAAATTATCTAACTTGTAAAAGGAAAAACGAAATACTTCATTTAAACATTATTGATAGGTATTCAACCGTATCAGGGTAGGGATGATAATAAATCTTTCAGAAAGTAAATCCAGAAAAAAGCTATATTGTTTTGTAATTTGACAGGCGAGTTCATATTTTCATGAATATAAAATACAGATTTACCACCTAAGGAAATATTTGGCATAAATTTAGATATCTCGGTTTGCACAGCTCTGTTTTGAATCTTCGTTTTCTGCTTTTGATTGATAAGATGCTCATAATTTCTACTGCTGCTGGTTTCCTGTTGATAAATCATCAGTTTCACAATAACTGCGAGAAACTGTATCATTTATACCCGAAATTATACAAAAAATATTATGTGAATATCAATACACGACAAAACGTTAAAATATTCAAATTATTTTGCTAATCCAGTCTGCTTTTTGGTTTATTTAAAGAAATAACTATCGAAAGACTGATTATTGAACTAGATGCAAATGAAGCCTTCAACAGTTCATATTTTCCAGTTGAAAGATTTCTCATCGAAATGTTATGAGCATTGCTCAGTTGATTACTAGCAATTCATGAAAAAAATCAAGTTTCTTCAATTTGAGAAAAGGGAGTCTGATTTCTTTTTCTGTTTGTCAAAAAGATTTTTGTATCGAATGTATTTCTCATTTTACATTTCGAATAGGAACACATTCTACTCTTTCGCAGTCTTTTATTCATCATTCATGGATCAACACGATTCTAACTTTGAAGTCTGAGATAATCCTAAATACATCTCTGTATTCCATTCTTATGCGTGCGTGTAGAAGATAGCAGCCGTACACTTGTAGTTCGACAACGTCTTCTTCTATCACAATCAATAATGCATGATGGACCCATACTCTCAATTCGTATCCTCTATCCTTCTCTTCCTCTTGCAGTTGATTCAGTCTTACAGCAGACTTGTCTGTTTCCTTCCGGAAACTGCTGCTTCGACCATCACGCCAGCCTGTTTGTTTAAGGACGTTCACTGGTTAAATCGATTTTCTTCTGATTTTCCTCAAATTGAAAAATTGTGTGAATGAAAATGCCCTCCATACAGTAGTATTTTTCAAAATATCGCTATCCATGCAAAATTTAGAGAAATTTGTCGTTAAAGTTGGCGACTTTAACATGGGAGGTATAGGATATGCGTCGTAAAAATGAACATTTTTACTAATATCAAAAGAAGTTTTCTTCACATATCTCTGAAAAAACAATATAATATAGAATAGAATGTGAGGAAAATTTACCATTCAAAATATTCCACCTTTCCATATTCATTATCAAGAAACAGCCATAATAAAAATGTAAACACCACAGTTTTACGCTGGGAGAAAGAGACATGAGAGAGAGGTTGCAACGTTGCGGAATCGCTCTGCGCGTCTTATGGTCTCTCAACTCACACAGGTACAGATTACGTCTGTCCATGTAAAGCTATGTTGCCGCATCAAACTACGCACACTCCCTCTCTCTCGCACGAATTTTTCTGTCACTCTCTCGCCGAGTGAACGTCCTTAAACTCGTTTCTGATGTTAGACAAGCATGAATGATTAATGAAATCGTATTTTTGTGTAGGGATTTATACCTGTATTTGTAATTCGGCCAAGAATTATGATTTTTAAAGTGGAAATCTGATTTCTTGTGAAGTTTCAAGGACAGGAAATTGACAAGTATCTGAATTTCAGATTTTCAAGCTTCAAGGTCAAAAGTACTTGAATATTGAGTTCTAGTGACTTGAAGAATATTTTACGGGATCCTAATATTATTTTGATCTGAATGTGAATAATAATATTATTCTAATTCAGTAACGTATACTGCATGCTATTTTCCGATGGATGAAGCTTAAAGCACAAAACAAAGATGTATGTTGTGGTCATCCGGATATAATTCAGCCATCACATATAAGTCATGAACCAAATCCGAAATTTTACTCAAATCCTAATTTTTGAGATGATATTTTATTAGAAATTTATTATCCCCCTGCGAGAATTATAACTATTATATTTTCAAGTTTCCAACCCATGTGCTTTTTTATGCAAAAATAATGGAAAATATTGGTAAATATTTACCCACAAATATATGTTTTGCACATTATGAAATTCAGTATGCTATTCGATGGAATATATATTAAATCATCCGTGAACATATGAAGCTCTAATATCGTTCTGACGCAGCATAAAATGAAAAAAGTGACAAGCCATAAATCTAGGAATATGTATATTTTAAATATTAACTTCAGTAAGTTATTTATCATCCGCGGAAGCACGTTTTATGGATGGTATTTTTCAGTTTCGCGTTTGTTTTTTCTCAAAGCTCCCTGCTTGTTGGTGATAAATGCAGTAAACTGCATCATCGACTCGGTATTTTATTTTTGTGCACTGAAATATATGGAAAATGTAATTATTCCCACTGGATTCTTGCTAAGGTGTTGAATAATTATATTGCCACCATTCACCATCCAATTTTTAGGAATTAATTTCTCATTCTTCAATCATGAAAATTTTCTATTAGTCCAGACAAAATAGACATTCCAGGTTGCATCAATTCCCTACAAGCTGGATTTTTGTATAAGTCTTGAATACGTCATTACAAATGCTATGTCAAAAGTCTCCATCGATCCCGCTTGTGCGTTGTTTTTATCAGATGTCAAAGGTCATAAATCTTAATTTTTTGCAAATATCTCTGGAACGATGAGAGCTACTGGAAAAATGGAGAGAGGAAAGTTTGTGGATCGTTAAATTATGTACAGAAAAGATGTCAATACTGTGTTTCCAACGAAGTACCATTATCGAGTTATCGAAATTGATGTCTTGTCGAAACTGTTTCGTCATATAATTTTGGCTACCAATGAGGAGAAGAAAATTGGCTAGGTACGAAATTAGGACTCAGCTTCTCTTCTCCTTTTTTATCTTCAATGGAATGTGCACTGCAAATAAGATATCTTGATGTAGGATTCCAACTGTATGTATATTCACTAAGAAATAAAAAAATATGTCTCATTTTATCATTTTAATAACAAAATTTGAGTTGTAATACCATAAAAATTATTGGATTTCATTATTCTCATATTTACTTTATACTAAAGTTATATTTACATATTGCGTTCGCAGTAATTTTTTGAAACATCATTATAAATGTACAATTGAGGTTGTGATACCTACTTTTGCTTTCTTACGACGGAAATCCACTTTTCTTTTTGAATAAACTCATGCTTATATATATTTTGGTAAACAATAAGAGCTAGCATCACTATTTTTTGATGTGTTATTACAAATGATAATGTAGCATTCACGAAATGTCATTTTTGACTTTTGATTTTATATCAGTACATGTGCACTAAAAATGCCAACTTTCGCCGCTGAGCGCGCACGGTCGTTCAGTGTTTCCCTTCCAAGCAGCTGCACATAGCGAATACGAAAAGCCGTTTCAAACTGACTGGACTGTTGATGTTACTCGAGGCCAACTGATCAATGGAATTAGGGACGGTCGTTGTCTTACTTAATCGTATATTCTCCATGTATAGTATTTGAGTGCATGAATTACAAAAACCAATATTACAATATTTTTTGACGTGATAACGTCTTATAATTCGATAGAGCTGGCTGCACGCACGAAAAAACATGACTCATGCGGCGTTATTTCGCTCTGAGGCGTTCCATTACGTCATCACAAATGCCAATGGTTATTTATCAATAAGAATAAATTAAATAAGTAATTAATAAGATTATGATGTACTACTGTAATACGTTAAGAGACGACAGTTGTGTTAACGATTTTATATGGGACGGTCGTGAAATACGATTTCAGGTGCAACGAAGTGATGAAAAGAATTATTTAATTGGGATATATTTGTTTTTGACGTGAAAATTCGATGGAGCCGGCTGCACGCACGAAAAAACATGACTCATGCGGCGTTACCTCGATCTGAGGCGTTCCATTTAAGGCTTGAAGTGCAAGCGAGAGCGCGGAACGAGCGACAAAGAGGCACAATCGGCCTACGCGTTTGGCAGCGTTCGACATGTGTCTCTCTCCTACTTGAGTGAGCGATGCGTCCGAGTGGACAGCTGCTATAAAATAATACATTTACATGTTTTCGTCAAGTATGAAGTGCAGTGAAAAGTGAATGTGGTGTCAATTGTTTATAGCAAAGATAATTGCGGCGATAAAGGTAATGATTCTTTCGATATTAGATATATGTTCAGTGATATATTGTCGAATATTTGTGCTTTCATCATTAAAATAAATAGCATCGGTCCGCTAGTGCAGCGATTGTAGGTTATGCTATAATTGACAAAACTATAACAATAAGTTAACAGAACTATTTCACGATGAGTAATAAATCCATGGCTTCACTATTCGATCGAAATAATTATCGAGCGTAGCTATGATTTCAAAAAATTAAAACATAAATGTTAAATCTTCCACATATCATAACAACGTATCTTAAATGACAGGTTGGATCAGCCAGCCGTCAAAGGTAACAATTTTCTCCCATATCAAACACATTGAGGCGGGCTTCTCAAAAGCTAGAGTTACAAAAATTTTAATGATGTTTCCAGATTTTAAATTTTGAATTTTGGATTCATGAACAATAATTGAATCACAGTTTATTCTTATAATAAATTATTCAAAATTACTACTTTCTCACAACAAATTACGATTGAATTGCAAAAAAGATTGAGTAACTAATTGAACAACAACTTTTATTCAATTTACTTGCTGAAAGAAATAATGTTGATACAAAATAAAAAAATAATAAAAAATTGATATCATTGTATTTGTGCGTACAAATAAATGTAACTTGATCAATTCAATTGTGATTTCCATTTACCTCCTTCTCTATATCCATACAAAATATCTATCAAACCAATAAAATTAAAATTTTCTTTTCAAAAATGCAACTATTCCATCAGTATTTTCTCATGACGTTGTCACGTTAAACTATCGTCAGTAAACCGACTTTATAGACAACCGATTTTTTTCTTCAAATGATGCGAACTAGCCACATTTGAGTGCATATTCATATTTTCTAGGTTTGAAATAGCGATGAGGTACTTCGTAGGGAAAAAAGTATTGACATTTTTTGTAGCAAGTTCCACGTAGTATAAATCTTTGTTCAACCATTTTTCCGGTAGCTCTCACTATTGCAGAGATATACGCAAGAAGCGAAAAACTTGTGACCTTTGACCTCAGATAAAAAACCACACACAAGCAGGATCGGTGAGGACTTTTGACATAGCATTTGTAATGACGTAATGACCTGTACAGAAATTCAGCTTGTTAAGAATTAATGCAAACTCAGCACTGGTTTATTTTTTCTGGGCTATATAAATATCCAATCTAATACTTAGCTATTGATGGTATTGTTTGATTTTTTTCGTTATCACTGTACTGGATACATTGAGAAATATATTCCTGAAATGTGAAGTTATGGCGCGTTAGGGGTGATTTTTGCAAATGCCTTATACCTAGCATATCACGTAAGAAGGAGAGTGAAATATTGGCATATTCATGAAGGAAATTGATAATTCAATGAAATGGGATCTTCCTGAGAAAATTAATATACTCTTTCACATCTTACAAGGCAAGGTTTATAACCTGTAATGGATTATCCTGTTTATGAAATTTTCAAATTTTGTCACACGATCGATAAAACGCTGTTATTAGCCAAGCACCGCTGTGACGTCATCACGTATGTTGGCGATGAGGAATTAGTGCATTAGAGATAGAATTCGAATAGAATCAGACATAGAATGAGCTTTGAGGGGCTCGTGAAAGGACAGCCAGATAATTTATCAGAGGTTCACAGGTTAATGGTTGTCAATTTCTTCTCGAAAAGTGTTTTCTAACGCATCTGAAATGAGTATTGTCAAAGCTCAGATAGTTTTAATAGTATAGCGTCTATTTTTGTGTACCAATTGTAGTAAGATACTATTTCAGTGATTATTCATTGATTTCAACACGTTATTTTGAGCAACTGAAATGTCTTAGTAAATATCCAGTATTAATTTATGAAAGTTTTGTTGATTTATCATTCGACCCTAACACGTCGAAGGCATCAACAATAATCCAATGTTTATTTGGCGAAATTCAGGGAATACTATTTTGATTGTGTTAACTTACATTGAATCATAAGAAACTGAACTAATATTGTAAGTGCATACAAAATAATGAATAACAATGTATTCTGATGGATATTAAACTTGTTTCCTGATACTTGTTTCAAGAGTTTCATATGATTAAACGTTTCCTTAGAGTCTTATAGTATTTTGAAAACGTGATAACTACATAAAAGGTATTTTGTTTTAGGCTTGAACTCTCAAAACTATATTGAGGTTATCGTATCCATCGATTTTTGTCAATAATCACTTGAAAATATGCACCCACATTCAAAAAGTCTTTACAAGAAGATAAGTGGAAAATCAAACGAGACACTTGCAATATTACGTCGGATTTGTTGTAACCTTTATTTTCGTATCTTTCTTGCTGAGACATTTATAAACAACTTATTTGGTTCGCGATAACTGCTGCCATCACACCTCGGTACAATACAGTATTAATTTGCCGTATTTTTTCTTTAGAACCGAGATTTTCTTCTGTTGACTATTGAAAGCGATGCTTAAATTGAGCGCTCACGTGCGTAGTGACGTCACAGCAACATAGCGACTTTTCGTGACCTTCTCAAATATTGTTCAGTTTGAAAGCGTGTTTGCTATATACAACGATTTTTCTTCACGAAAAAATGTGTGTCAATATAGTTTTTTCAATATGGGCAGAGTTCATTTTCAAGATTTTTGAAGTATTGTTGCTGACCCTATTGTGAGATTCTGCACGCTGGCTTATAGCTATACAGTTGTACAATTCTTGTCGGAGTTATTAAATAAAGGAATCAGTGGAATCTATCATTTGGAGCACTGCAAGCTAACACTGTCTTAATATTGACAAGACTATTATCATCGACCAAAAAGCTATACAGTTTAAAATTGCAACTAATATATTCTAGAACAGTGGCTCTCAACCTTTTATTAGTCGCGGCCCTCTTGAAATCCAAAATTATATTCGCGGGCAGTACCCTAACCCTCACTAATAGTTAACATATTTTTTTTATTTGTAAAGACACAAAAGTTAGTGATTTTAAGATTCTCGCGGCCCCTCTATAAACTGCTCGTGGCTTCCCAGGAGACCGCGGACCCCCTGTTAAGAATCACTGCTCTAGAATGTAAACACGAAGTCCCTTTATATGATATCCTATTAGAATTTTTCTAAACTCCAAATTTTGACTCCTCATTCTAAAGTTATTCAATAAAAATGAGAACAACTTCATTCTAAAGTTATTCAATAAAAATGAGAATAGCTTCAAAATTGTTTTAGCTGGGATACATGCAGAGAACATGCTCGTCTACAATATTGTCAAATATTTCTAATACAATGTTTATGAACAACAGATTTTCATTCAGCAGTACAGTTCAATTCTGAGATCCCATAATTTTAGTAGTAATAAAACGTTTTCACCCAGAGTTTCATATATACCGCCGTTCATCATAATTTTAATTAAATTTTTCTTGACTCTTTAAATTTACATCTGCTCCATAATTCCTGCTGACTTGTCTTTCTCAGTGATTTTTAACTTTTTGTGAAATGTTATTCAACATTGTAATTCTATGGATCTGTTTTCGCCCACTAGGTCACTTTTTCAAACGTCGTACAAAAATTGGTAGATTGATTATGACATTCCTTTTATCAGCCATCATTTTCCAAATATCTTTGATCATGTTTTTCTGGGAAGACAGGTGCAGCATATTTTTTCTGTGTTATTTATGTGATTAGATAATATTTTGATTACTGATAACTTTTTATTGAAGGATGTTAAACTAAAGTTGATGAAAAACAACTTTTCACAAAAACATCAATAATAATATCCTCTCAGGTTAGTAGAAGCTAAAATGTAGTGTTGAGGTGTATATCTCACAATATTTTGTCCTTTTCTGCACCTCTTTTGAAATTCTCTCCTATTCGGACTCATCGAATTCGCTTCCACAAAAAAAGTGAATTCTGATTTACACTTTAGATGCAAACTGCAGTAGAATACATTCTATCCCAGATAAAATTTTATCCGAATGACAATTTCGGTCAAAACACTTCATGAAATCAAGTAACTATTCAATCCAAAGCCAATCACTCTCCTAATTCATTTTTGAATATAGTACTTATCTCCTTCCTACTGTTCTTATTTAAGTGAAGTACAAATGTCAAAATAACGGCAATCAAGCTAAAGAAACTGACTTGAGCTTGGGTTCAATGTTAATTCGTAGAGACAGCTTCTCGGCGTTCTTTTGAATAGTCTCGATACATGTACCACCTAGCGAATAATTAAGAGTAAAAATCAAAAGAATGAAAGATTGAATAATTATGAATTGAATTTCATTTGGAGCATCGTCCCTACTTGCTACCAACTTAAATCTGAAGATCCATATTGTTTGCACTAACATATGATATTTAAGCTCCTATAAATGTAACTAAGCTTAGATGTCATTGATCTAGAGATTGCAACCTGTATCCAAGCTACCACTACGAATTAGAATAGGACCCCTTGTCTTCAATGAACACTTTTAAAGTTTCCCGCTTGGTGGTACATGTTTTGGACAGCTGTTTACGAATTAGAATAGAATCCCTGATTGTTCTCGTGCTTCAAAAAAACTTGTTACGGATACAAGTGACTAATGGTTGCCATGGATCTTGATTGTTTATCGTAGATCAATTTACCATTTGTTTTGTTCATAGTGTGCTCCTTCGTACTCAATTGATTATAGTGAAATGATCGGGTTTTTGCAAAGTAGCTATGAAAAATATCCTGTTATCACGCGAAGCATTTTCATGCCATGAAATAAATGTTCGTGTAGCGATTCCATCAAATTACCCGGATTTGTGAATATATTTTTCTACTTGTACAAAATACAAGTATTCACATTTCGAGATTTTGATGGAAATATCTGTTTTAATACTACTAATTCTTCATTGCGATTTTTTGTGATGGTCTCCTAAATTGACATCCGTGCAAATAGCTACGAGTGATCACATAATACACATCTATAACTGTTTGAATATGGATGCATATACATTGATCGCTTTTTTCCCGGATTTGGAAAAAATCGGATCCGGAATGTTGTTAAATACATTGCATCTGAAAAAAAATGCCCCAGTTTGTTATGCTCAATCGTGAAGGATGCATCGATGCGATAAATAAATAAACATTAAAAGAGGACTGAAAAGCAAAACATTCATCCAGAATGGACGTCCCAAAGCATGAATCCTGACAACTCTATGTGCTCATGAAATTTTAATTGCGGTTATTCTGAATAATTTCGTCCCGAAAATTCGGATAATCTAAAACATATCCTGTTTTTATTGGTATCGGATGATTCCGGATTGTATCTAGTCGAAATTTAAAAGGTACTAGTATTGCCTGAAACACGATTTTTCCGTTTTAGAGAGAATTATTATTCGCACCAGTCTATCATTTACGATTATTTATTTATTTATTACAAATTCTCTGAGAAGCTCAGTACTATTATCCAAAGAAATGGATTTAATGAGGAGGAAGAAGAAAGTAACACATAACTCGTATGAGAGTATAATGGTAAAATGATATTTGTTATAAAACTTCTGAAGGATGAATGATTTCTTGAGAATAAATCAATTGTAACATTCCATAATCCAATTATATAAAGTTAACTAAGAAGTATTCCAATAAATCCGAAAAGACATTTTTGTGTAATTTTTCTGGTTCCTAAATAGTAAAGTAAATAATCATTACATTTGTTGTAAATTTGTTTAAGAGTTAGACTGTCTCTCGTGGGTGGTATTGTTTTGATTGCATCATAACAAGATTATGTAAACTGGAGTGGGAATTGTCTTCTCCGGAAGAATTAGACATTAATTCCTATTGAATGCACAATTAGGTCTTCATTTGAGCATCGAACTAGAAGGTGTACATTGCTTTGCAAAAATAGTTTTCGATTATGTTTGACATCTAATGCAAAGATATTCAAACAGTACAAAATACAAGTATTATGAAACTGACAAAAATTCACATTTCAAGATTTTGATGGAAATGTCCGTTTTAAGTATCCTTTAATCCATTTTGACTATTTTCGGCTTGATGTCGGTACGTATGTGCGTATGTGTGATATTAACCCACAAATCTCAAATCCCGTCGGGCGTACAATGTTAAAATATTGTATTTGAGGCTGTTTTAGGGTCTAGTTGTGCACCTCGCATTATGATTGCAATCGTCTGTACCACAAGTGCACCTTACTTGGAACTTTTTTCGAATTTTCCGCATAAATCCAAAATGTTCAGCCGTAGGATACTGAAATTCAGTATTTGGAATTGTTATAGCATCTAAATGGTTATCTAGTTTCGTACCAATCGGCTAAGCAGGAAGTGCGCTTTATATAACAGACTTTTCGAATTTTCCGTGTAAAAGTGTAATATATATTGTAAAATTACAACTATGTCCAATCCTCGTCTACGTACTTATAATTTAAAAATTCGGGTACTGAATAAAAGTAATGACGCAGTGAAAATTTCCGGATTCTCTTCCTAAACACAGAATTTTCAAAATTCTTTACCTCTGTTGGTGGGAAATTGTACAAATTGACATCTAGTGAAATATTTTTTGGTTTTAAAAAATTAAAACGTTTTGAACAAATTAAATTTGAATTTCGTGTATCATAATTATGAAAACTAGATGACATCACGGAAATTTTCTTTATGTTCGTGAATTTCCACTAATGTAGAATAAATAAACAAACAGGGAAGCGGCAGAATTCCAAAACGTGAAAATAGTGGCCTACAGTGTTCTCTACTTGTCACACCTGCCATGATTCTTATTGCTTGCTTCTGAATACAAAAAATTTCAATTGCATGTGAGGAGTTTCCACACAAGATAACTCCATAATTTATGGATGCATGAAAAAGACCGTAATAAGTGGTTAATAAGGTATCTGTATTTATAATATTGTGAAGTTTTCGTGATAGAAAAATAATACTTTCTTAGACAAAAAATTTGTATGGTGAAACCAATTTAATCCATCGTCAACAAACATACCTAGTATTTTCACGTATTCTCCTTTTGATATATCATTATTAGATGAAATAATCATTGTTCGCGTTTTATCGGAATTTAATTTCAATTTATTGGCTTGAAACCACTTTTCTGCTTTTAACAAACAAGTTTGAGTAAACTCTTTCAAGTATGACATATCATTGTGAGAACAAAAAAGACTAGTGTCATTAGCAAATTGTACTGTTCTAATGGGAGACAGAAAATGAGAAAAATCATTTATGTAATTTAAAAAAAGTACAAGACCAAGAATACTTCCTTGCGGAATTCCATCACTTACTGGTAAAAAATCTGAATGTTTTTGATTTACTGTGACTGATAACATCTAGTTGTACACCTCGCATTATGATTGCAATCGTCTGTACTGGAAGTGCACTTTTCTTGAAACATTTTCAAAATTTTCTGCCTAATTCCAGAACGATTGAATTCAGAATGTTGGAGTTTAGTATTTAGAACGAATGTATCATCTAGTAGGCATGGACAAAAGTCAGCCCGCGAGCTGAATCCGGCCCTTTTGATTGTTTACTCGGGTTCGTCAGCACTTGTGTACGTAGCATATATACAAAATTTTCTTTTAAATATTTTTTACAAGATTTGAACTGTCGCTGGTTGTTGAATGCAGCATGACCAAAACCAAAATCCCTGCTATACGATTTACAAATAAATTTTGAGCTTTCACGCCTCACAATCAGTATTACAAAATGATAATGAATGTTGTTTTGATTCTTGGTTTTTGATAATAATTCTATTCATATCACAGTAAATTTATAATTCCTAAAAGCTTGCTGAGCCATAGACTTTGTACATATATTTTATTTACAAAATATTATGCTCAATTTCCTGCACTCAAATCGAATGAAATGTAAATATTGAAGTATGGTAACATTTCTGAGTTTATTTATAATAGTAGGGAGTTCAAATATCTAATTTTTTCATTGAATTAATAATTTTGAAGCTTTCTCAACGTAATGGCAGCATTTTCAAGACCCAGAAGTTGAGAATACCTCAACAAAATGATTACTGAAATATTCATGTTTATAGTTGAAATATTGCCGTACCTACTAATGATGCGAGTGTAATCGAACCGAAGCGAGAACACTTCAAATTACTTATCTTTAATTTTCAAATTATTGAGCAGCTTAAATGCAGTTTTTTTTCAGTTTTCAGATAACTACATATAATAATCATTGATTTAATTCAAATTAGTAGCAATTATACGGAAAATAAGCCCAAAAAATGGCGTTTCAAATTTGTCTATACGACAACGTATAAGTATATAATGGAATTTCTCTTGGAATTGATACATCTATCTGATATTATTGGAAATGCTTATTGATTGACGGCCAGTTTGATCTCAACTTAATTATCCAAAATCTAGGTATGTTACACTCACTGAAAAATAGAAAACATGAATGATTTTAATTATTTTGAATTTGCAATAATGCTACAGAATATATCACAATTTTAAAGCTCGTACTCCCTAAAATTATAATTGTAGAATGATAAACTAAACGCTTGTAGGAAGTTTATACAATACATCTTATATTGAAATCATTTTTAACCTTCAACCGTTCAACCCTGTCTGTATAAAACGGCAAATAATGCAACATAATAAGATGAATCTGTTACAATTCAAAAGCTTGTATCTTCCAAAATAATAATCGTAGAGTAATCTGTCAATCCTTTGGCGCGAAGGATTTCCTGATCTAGATGCTCATATCCTATTTTCATTGAGATCGACTGAGCCACAAGTACACTTTACTTGAAAGTCTTTTGGAATTTTTCGCATGAATTAAAATTCAGTATGTCAGTCTGCTATAGCATCCAAATTATTGCCTATTATTCTCATAACAATCGACTGAAGCGGAAGTGCACTTCAGTCGGATTTTTTAAAAATTTTAGGCATAAATTCAGAACTACTAGCCAATCTTGGAAATAAGTAATTAAGAATATTGTAGCATGAGAATGATGACCTACTGTTTCTGAAGCAACCGACTGGACCGAAAATGCACTTCACTTGACAGATTTTTAGAATGTTTTGGATAAATCCAAAACGATTAGCCGTGAAACGATGGAATTTTGTGTTTGATTTCCGTATTATGTTATGTAAAAAATATATCCAATGATGTACAAGTAAGCCACGTGATGTCCATGTCAGATTTTTACAAATACATGTAGCCGTGGCCCAGGTTAATAGCGAGATCTGCGAGGTATTAGAAATTCTGAATTTTATTTTAAGTAGATTAACAACAGAACACATCCTAAAGGCAACAAAATTCATACATCGGAATTAGTTACTCTCCATTCTAGTTGTAAATGACAACCACTTTCCGTTGTTTTGTTCGTCACATGTTTGTCGTGGCTATTTTTGTCCTATCAAAGCTCAGGTCAGCTCTAAGTTTGGGTCTACATTTGCAAATGACAAGGGCTTGAACGCTTGAATAGCCCCAGCGATTCCGTGTTTAAAATACTCTGCATATAAATTACAAACTAATATCATAAACCATCGATTTTGCACTTCTGTCATATGCTCCTGGATGTTGATGTTCATGTTTTCACTAGATTTAGTGACATTTACATGCACCAATTATTTGACCTGAATCAGCGATTTGGAAAGCTTCGCATTATTTATGTGATGTCAGAAACATGGTGAAGGTTTTGACTCTGTTTCTACATAAATTGCATTGACACTTGATATGTAACACAGGGATTTGATGTTGCCGAATCGGAAATATTGGAAGAAGAATTGTTGAAAAATACGATGAAATCATAGGAATATCTAGTGTATTCCAAGAGTTCCTTACTTCTAAAATAATCATAAATAAATATGCTGTGTGTTTTGGTTGAATTCTGCTGGGATCGGAGCTAACTATAAAACAGATCCTTCAACAGAAAATGATGCTCAAGTCTTATCGTTCATTTGAAAAGAGAAAATCCAGTTTGTTTGTATGAGGTCACAGAATAATACTTCTTAGTGAACTTATTGTTTCTTTATTCGAATATTTGAGTATGATATTGCAGGCTGTTTCATTTCAATTGGGAAAATTGACTCTATATTTCGCTTTATGCAATTAAATATTTTGCAGGTGGATGAAATGTTATACAAGTCAAAGGCGTCTGTTGTAATTATCTAACTGAACAATACCTGCTTGACTTGAATGAAATACTTTGACCCAACTGCAATTATTGTATTCCTGAAATGTATTTGGAAGCTTTCCGAATTTGCCAGTTTGAAATTGCATTTTATCCAAATTAATTTGGTTAATTGTTACGATGGTAACTGAGTTGAATGATATGTCCAGAAACTCTTCGTGGAAATACACAGAATAACGCAATAAGTTCTTGAAGAAGAAAAATTGGAAAAGCTAAACAATGCTATCAATTCTCAAATAGTTGGCAAAGGGCTTTAAGAGAACTGGTAAAATTAAACAAGTATCAAAATTTCATTCATATATTTGGTATTCAATCAGTCCTCTTCTAATTATGTGTGCAAACTTTTCTCTCGTATTGACACAGTAATGTGCTTATAACAACTACGAAACAAAATGATCAATTTTTCTCCGAATATTAAAAAAGCTTCAAACCGAACTTTTGATTGATTAACTCTTGAATGACCCGTAGCGTTTTTGACATAGTTCGTTTTTTATCATGCTTCCCCGGCTTTTATTAGTTCCACGGACGATTCCGGGACCATCGACTCAATAAATCATAAATTTTATCATGAGTCCATCGATTGAACTGATCGCATTCACTGTTCCTCATTTAATTACTCAGGAAAATTTATATTTGATAATCGTGAATAAAATATTCCCCGTTGTACTTCTACTTATACATTATTAGCGTGTATTTGATAATTTGATAATCTCTTTTAATAAACAGCTTCAAATTTTAATAATTGTAAAATTTCAAAACTCAATATAAAATAATTCGATTGCCACTCGAGCTGAATATAATTGAATGAATTATTCTCATTTTTCTGATCGCATTTTATATCATTGACATGATTATAGGTACTAGCAATGCAAATGATCTATTGATTTCATCACGATTCATTTTATTCATCGCAATTGATTTTATTACATTAATATCTCTTGAATTTTTTTGAATGAAGCCTAAATTATCATCACAATATTTGTGAGAACTGTGAATAATTAAGTTTATTTGCTTAATTTCATGAAGTAGTCAGGGTCGGACCGTGACTTATTTAATCAATCTTGCCATTTTGTCAAAAACTGTTTTCTATAATGATGTGTACGTACCCTATACGAAAAAGATAAGGACGATATATTTTATCCATTCAATATGAGTTTAATATGTTAGTGATCCTTTATTCGAATTTTCATATATTGGATAGCGACCAAGGGATCCTGAAACACACCTCATATTGGACATTTCGGCGCCGAAACAGCCCACCATCAGCTGAAGAGTAATGCAATTTTTTTCACATAATGTTGAAAAATAGGAGTTAAACAATAAATCAGACCTTAATTTGGAAAAAATGCATTAATCTTCAGCTGATGTTGGCAGGCTGTTTTGACGTTGAAACGTCCAATTAAACTTGAAGCTTTTTTTCAGGTTTTGAGGTTTTCCTTGATCCCTTGGCCACTATCCAATATATGATCACTAGTCAATCTTATGATGAAATTTAGATATTTTTTAAAACTCGCAATATTGTCTATTGTCTCTAATGGTGACTGGGGATTCTTTATATTCACGGGGCTCTGAGCTGCAGCCCAAGAAGCACATATATAGATCCGGCTCTGGAAGTAGTAGTCTCTTCTGAAGTCTGTGAATAAGTAAATAATGTAGCCCAAAATCATATTCTTTTTTCCATACAATAATATTTTATCTAATAAGCATAATATGTAGGATGTGTATTACGAGGATGTATCAGTTATTTCTTGTTGTGCTTAAATATTTGCTTCAGCCGAGGCATGCAGATAGAGAGAAATAATGTTCTACTCCAAGTAGCATGATTTTTTCTTGAAACATATTGAATTAAAATTTTTCTCTCTAGCACATTGTGAACTGAAAAGTGTTTCGACTTCTTGGAAGCTAGTTTTTAGGTAAATGTGAGACGAACAGAGCAATAAATAATCAATCTTTGATAATATGGCCGATACCTGAGCAAATCAAGGATATAGTTGCTGGGAACAGTGTTTCATCAAGACAAGATCATAATGTTGAATTTTAATTATTGTATCCTACTCATACTCAGACATTACACGCAAACGTTCGTTAATTGTTTTTCCAAAATTAGTGACTTGATTCTATCGTGTTTGGTATCAAATTCTAGTAAAAGGATATTTGAACGATTAAATAATATATCCACCATCTGTCAAACTGACAGCTCTCACTTTAATAATTACAGCTGTCATTTTGACAATACAACGATTAGTTTGACAATGACAACTATTTATTCAAAGTATGCTATTCATTGATGTAAGATTCTTAATTTATGAAGCAGCGGTGAAACAGGCCATGAAATATTTATGGTTAGGGAAGTGGTGTGGTAGCCGCAAATTTTTTGATAATAGATTAATAAATGCCGATTTGAGAATGAATTATCAAGATTTCTTGACAAGAAATTTTGAGTCTTGATAGTTCTTTCTTGTTTTGTCTTAGGAGATAATAGATACTTGGTCTAGTCAATAAGATTAAAACACGAGTTGAGTGCTACCACCTTTGGTCCATCAAGTAACTTATATTATTGGACAATTACAATAATATTTGTATATCTCTATTGATAGTAAATAAAGACATAATATAAACCTTATTGTAAATTTCAATCGCAAATTTTTGGATAAAGAGTCATAATTCCAACTGTATATTAGTGATTAGTTGAAATATAGATTTTTATTCACATAGCTTTAATTTCTCATGAAAAGACTACTATTTCAGAAATAATTCAATTTTGTTACCTTTGCTGTATTTTTTAATGATATATAGACTCTTATGAAGAATATTCAATACATTTTAAAATGCAGTTTGGGTTTAGGAGCTGAATATAATAAAGATTTTTCTTTATTTGTTCAAGAGTAGAGCCGCTGCTTCACAAGAATTTATAATTAAATAATTCACTACCCAACAAAAAATAGGATCTTCTTTTTTATTTGCATCAGAAACGATGAAAAAGCACTCACTTCATCAAGCTACAAGAGAGTGTAATAATAATTATTATAGTATGAATAGAACAAAAATTATTGGGAATATATCATCAAAACCGTTTCGTCTGCCTTCTTGCCAAATGTTTCTGGATGTGTTCTTTCATACAATCTACTCATGTCTATATGTGCTTTTTTAACACTATTTTCTTTATTTACAGGTAAGTTGAATTATCTCCTAGTTTCCACTTCAGTCGCTTCAAATATGTGAGTACTTATAATATTAATACATATTGGTATTTAAAACAAGTGCTTCAGAGCAATACATTACTGTACACTTGACAATAATATTGTAATTAATATTAATTCTCTGAAAAAAAATTATACAAACTTTTTGTGTTTAAATGTCAAGTTTATGACCTGTGATTGAACATCCTGTAGATAAAACTTCTTTTCTACTGATTTATCTCAACAAACAACCTACAAAATAGAGTAACTTTGTCACGTGACTGACGAAACGCTGTTATTCGCCCAGCACCGCTGTGACGTCATCACGCATGTTGGCAATCAGAAATTAGTGCATAAGAAATAGGAACTGTGGATGAATTCAACTACGATTAGAATCAGACACAAAATGACTTCTGATGGGTCCGTAAAGGTACGGTTACATAGCTTATGTTATGTCATGTCTGTGGTATGTCATTATGTTGAGACCTATTAAAACTTATGAAACATGTCACATAGGTTCTGTCATGTTCGTAATGTCATTTGACATAACACAACAGTTGATTTCAACTCAACTTGCGGACGCTGTGTTATATCTGCGCCGGCGCAGTTGACGGTTATCATTCTTTGACATTTCATCTAACCTCAAAAGATGAAGGAAAATTTATTAATTACATCAGTAGAAAGTAACCCTGAATCTTATTTATTATTATAACAATTATAAGAATTATAAACATGTTGTGAGAAAGAAAATACTTGAGCGTTTATAAAATTATAAATAATCTCGTTATTAAAATTATGTAGTTCTAAAATTCTACACATGATGGCTTCAAGTCTTTGTGTCTGTTGAGATAACATAACATATAAACATAACACAGATATGACATGACATAAGCTATGTGACCTTATAGTCCAAGATCCCAGACCCGCCAAACCTTACTTATTTTCTGAGAAACAAAATTTGTGGATTAGAATAGTGTCAGTCGGTACTTTGATCATACACATATTAACTAGTTAGTGCTGACGGCCAATTTATAGATACGAGGTGTTATAGGTACATCAAAACAATACTCACTTTTCTTGAAGTCTGAGTGCTGATTTCTATGTATGTTCTAGAGAATATTGTTGAAAATTGATAATGAACACTGCCAGAAACTTCTCATCGGCAGTAATTCCTGCTAAAAGCTTCAAAGCTCGCAAAAAAATATCGTCATCTTACTTATAGTCTGAGTCCTAATTTTTATATATAATACTCAGTGAGCAATTCCAAGACTTTTTATGAATAGCCAGACCAAGGAAGAGTTGGATGCCCATAGATTCTACACTTACTATCAAGCCTACAAATAGTGACCTCGCGCTTTTATTCACAGCAATATTTTTGATGTGTCTGGGGGATGCTTAGCCCTACGATTAATCTAGCTGTTACCAAAAATATTGAAATTGTACCCTGAGTGTCATATATAAGAATTAGCACTCAAACTATAAGCAAGATCACGTTATTCTTTGTGAGCTGTACCTTTTCCTATTTCCAAGGTGGCAGTAGGAAATTAAAAAAGGTAATGTTTCTTCACTATTTGGTGGCAAAAACTTAATGTACTGCTGATTGACACTAAATTTAAGTAATGGAATATCCTACCTTGTAAGTGAAGACCCAGGCTAGCTATTAATAAGGGCACCAGAAATATTTTACCTGAAAAATAGGAAATGGGCGCCACTCCCAGGAAATGATCAAAGGAGAAAAAGGTACTATTCTGGGAGACAATAGCGACAGCAAAAAAAAAAATAAAGCATAGACGTCGAAATCAATTATAAATAAAATTATTATTAATTTCAAGCAAAGAATTCCAAAATTATAATTCAAAAAATTTGTAACTTACGAAAATGATTGAAGCTATTATACAAAAAAAATCTCACTGCAACAGCCAAAAGGGCACTGGAGAGCACGTCACAGACGTTCAAAATTACGTTACAAAAACTAGCTAAATGTCCTCTTCAGGCGGAACTCAAGACTAGTATCGGCAGAGAAGATAGATGTCGAATTGATAGCCACAAAAACAACGTCAAACAAGAACGTTCCCTGAATTAAGTAAAGTTGATCTTGCGTCTTATAGGGCTTTGATAAATACCCAACGGTCCTTGAAGGTGTTAAGGTTGGCCGTGCGCTTGGTCGTCAACTTCGGGAGATATTAATGTTCTTCTTAAATTCGTAGATGTGTTGATGTTTTTCTTAATTTGAAGTTGGTCAAAAACTAGTCTCAAGTGGCCACTGGTCCCTAGGATTCCTAGCAGTTTACACTGAAAACAAACAACCCAACCAGTATCCAATTCAACTGAAACAGGAGGTTCCTATAAAAAAATTCGAGAGCTCTCTTCAAACGTGAAGCGTTTAACTTGAATGAATAAATTCAGATTCAATTAAAAAAAACTAATAAACTGTAAATTTAGTTAAAGTTGAATAAAATAATCAGTAAGTTATTTATTTGTCTGATTTTAAATAGTGCACTAAAAATTTACAAAGTAAAAAAAACTACGCTGAGCATTAAAGAGAAGAAAAAACATAGAAAATACAAAGTCTAGCAGGACAAGAAAAAGGATTTATTAGCGACGAGTCGATAAATTTACGAACGTGGTTCGTTACTAAAAAAATTGGATCAATCTTCACAAACTCGTAGGATTTTCCAGCTTAAAAACGGGAACTAAAGCCCACAACAAAATATTTTAAGCTTTGGAAACAAAAAAACTACAAAAACAACATAGGAAACTGAACTACGAGTTGTTGAATGACAAATCCGCAACGCGTTGGATTCAAAATATAGTTAAATTATGTATTATCAACCACTTTCACTAATCATTCATACAGCACACATACTTAGGTGAGGAAAGGTAAAGAGAGGAACGAAGATAGCCACAAATCTCGTAGGTTTTATTAGTTCGAGTGTATAAGTATATAAAAAAATAAATTTAGAACAAAAATATTAATTTGGTTTAAAAGTTTCAAGGTAGTAAAAAGGTGTTGAGCACAAAAAACTAACAAATAATTAAGGATGAAAGAAATAAATTTGGAAAACAAAAGGTTAACCACGCGGGTCGCCTCAAACGAAATCACTAGAAAAATAATACTAAATTTGGAATAACGTGAATAAAAATAATAAACGAAATACTTACAAAATCATAACACTGATTTCAATTAAATAAAATAATCACCAAATTTAGAACAACAAGAAAAAATCACAAGACTACTCAAAAACAACCGTCTGCAACAATAGCTCGGACGCAAGAGAGCGAGGAAAAACCAGACGCGCCGACTCCCCAAGTTAGCGCTTCAATCAAGTGTCATCCGAACGTACTATTTTACAAAATTAGTGCGAATCTGCTACATAGATGGCGACATGTGTATGCAATGAGAAAACAATTGTACAAAAAAAAGACGTCAGACGAAATTTTTGTAACAGAGCTTTGAAGATTCTAGCAGAAATTACCACCGATGGAAAGTGTCTAGCAGTGTTGATTATCAATTTTTAATAATATTATCCGAAACATACCTCAAAATCAGCACTCAAGACCTTAAGAAAAGTGAGTAATGTCTTAACGTACCGCTAGCACCTCGTATCTGTAAATTGGCCGTCGCCACAAACTAGCTAGTATGCGTATAATCAAAGTACATACTAACACTACTCTATTCCGCACATTTTGTTTCTCAGAAAATAAGTAAGATTAAGGTCTGGCGGGCTTGGGATCTTGCTCTATTAGCTTAAAGGAACAGTCAGTTAATTCAACAGAGGTTCACTAGTTAACGATTGCCAACTTTCTTTCGAAAGGTGTTTTAAAACGCAGCTGAAACGAGTGTTGTTATATTGATTTCGATGACAGTCAATTATGATGTATTTAAAATAAGTACGCACATTGAAATGGTCTGCACAACAATATAAATGGGAAGTCAAACAAGACACTCGCGGTATCACGTCGAATATGTTGTAACCTCTTTATTCGTATTTTCTTTGTTGATATATCTATAAAAAACTCATTTGATTTGCGATGACTGCTGCTATCACACTCAGATATAATACAATACTAACTTGCCGTGTTGCTTTCTTTGTAACCGAGTTTTTTTCACAGACTATTGAAAACGATGCTACAGCTAAGCGTCAACGTGCGTAGTGACGTTGCAGCAACATGGCGTTCTTTTGTGACCTCAAACATCACTCACTTTGAAATCGTGTTTACTAATCACAACGATTTCTCTCAAGAAAAAAATTGGTGCTGATAGTTTTTTAATGTCCGACTAGTTCATTATTGTTGTTATAATAACACTGATTCCAAAGTATTCACGTAACATATAATGCCCTAAGGCATTATTTTGGTGGATAACAAACAAGTATATTACGTTTCCTAGTTACAGCAAGTAACTAGAATAATTTATTAGACAGAAATCACAATAAGAGAGCATACATTGCTAAAAAAATTTGATTGAAATAGTACATCAGTCGCACATTAGACATTGGAGGCACCACGGTAGTTGAACGGATGATAATGCTTATGGTCAACGTACACACCTCGGGCCAGAGGCCCTCGGAAAGTACACTGTTGACCTCAGGCATTATTGTCCTTTTAACACCCTTGATACCTCAATTACTATGCTCTCAGTTCATTTTCGAGATTATTTATATCATCAAAATTTATGTTGACCTGCCCTGTAGTCTCATTCACTCTGCGGCCGTTTGATTTACTGTGTGGTATTCCAAATAAACGAGGTAGTCCTTCATGTAGGCATGGGACAGAGTCTCTTTCGTGTACTGGAGCAGTTCTACAGCCTCTCGAGAGGCTGCCAGAATCATCTCGAGTATTCCAGACTTTTAGTTAAGGAAAACTATTTCAGTAACTCACGTGATAATGCTATACTTAATAACTTATCCCTTAGCAACTATTTGCGAGAATCCAGTTTCTCAAAACATAGATCAAATAGCTGAATTACTTTGTGGATCATCCTTATTACGTTGTTTGGTGCAGCGCTATTAATTTTTAAGGCTATGATTACATAGCAATCACATCGAGCGTTGCGCTGGGCGAAACACAAATACTGTGGTTACAAAATAGTTTCCATAAATATTGACAGAAAAATAAGTAATTTTATTGACATTTCATGGAACTCTTCAAGTGTAACTGATTGATTTATTGTATTGTTCCTAATTTTTGTTTCTCCGCAACACTTTTCATTCAAATTTCTTGAAGATCTTGTTATATTTCATTTATTATGAATTTCAACATTCCGCTATTCAAAATGAATTTTCATATTGCGGTGCAACTGATTTACGCCTGAGAGAAAACAGAATAGAAAATTAGAACATTTGAATACCTACATATAATATGTGAATATATTCTGCACTTCAAGTATTATATTTATATCAAAATACTCTATTCAAAAACGAATCCTTGGTAATTAATGCAGCAATTTGAATGAGTATAGCATGGTTCACTCTCAAAGATAATTCTCAACTGAAGTAGAAGTTATTCAAGGCCCAAGTGTGCAATAAGTATGTGTGTTGGTAATTACTGCTCATGTATTGTTCTATGCAATTACGTTTTATAGCTGTTGCTATGTGCACCGAACACCAAAGCCATGACAATTTTGTTGGCCCTCTAAAACTGGAAATTCATTTCTTGTAATCTGTTCTTACATAAAAATTGTGGGGCTTATCATTTTATGCTCTTGTACCACTTTGTGATAACAACGACTGCAATCATAATCTTTAAACGAATTTTGTTCCGGTTTTGTGAACATCATACCTTTTTTTCTCAATATTTTAAATAAAACCACTATTTTTCTCAATGTGTGACTAGTTTATTATTGTTGTCATAATAATACTGACTCCAGGGTGATTACGTAACAAAATGACAAATAAGAATATCATGTTTTTTAGTTACAGCAAATAACTAGAGAAATTTCTTTGAGAGAAATCACAATTACAGGACATACATTGCTAAAAATTTTGATTGAAATAGTACATTAGTCGGACATTAAACATTGAAGGCACCACGGGAGTTGAACGGACGATAATGTCTACGGTCAACGTACACACTTCGGGCCAGAGGCTTTCGGAAACAACACTGTTGACGTCAGGCATTATTGTATAATATATGTACAAGTATAATAAAGGATACAACGTTATCAATTACAATTGACGTTACGTCCTACTACAGCTTAAAGTCGAATAGTTTTTGGAAACTCATGGAAAGAGTTACCTTTTTGGTTCTGACTTTCGAGTTGAATTCTTGTTTGGAGCCATTTTCCTACATTTTCATTTATAAATATCGTATAACTCATAGAGCAACGATCCAACTGCATCATTC
Source organism: Dromius quadrimaculatus (assembly GCA_963989225.1). NCBI lineage: Eukaryota > Metazoa > Arthropoda > Insecta > Coleoptera > Carabidae > Dromius > Dromius quadrimaculatus. The sequence continues at coordinate 45,458,429 of OZ022326.1, read as the reverse complement.
CACGTCATGTTCAAATTTAATGTTCCAATTTATAACTCTGAACAGCAATAAAAATTGCATTAAATAAAAACTATCTTCAATATTTTTGGAATGATATTTCATAACGTATTTGTAACATACTCCCTCTCAAATATTTTGTCAGAATTGTGGAGAAATTTCACATTTCCAGGTATAATGCACGGGAAATTACCAAGACTTCCTCTGCCAAATCGCAAACATAAATTACTGAAATCTTATTTATTACCTGCGCGATATAATAAGGAAGTTTATATTAACATTTTGAAAGCAACGCATTCTTCCATATTAAAAGTTTTAATGAGCCAAATTTCCATAAACGGATATCACATGGTTTATGGACACATTTTTAAAAAATATTCAATTTTATATTTGATCAGAAAATCAACTCTCTTTCGAAATTCGGGAATCAATGATGCAATCACTGTAAAAAAATAATAAGCGTATTGAATTCTTCGGAACTTTATAAGGCGTGGAGCAATTACAGGAAAAGTACGATGTAGGAACACAATATTTCAAAACATAATAATTTGATGTTCAGAATAGGTTCTCGTACTATAAAATAATTGAATCAAAGTTATCTTGTACAGCAGGGAAAATTTGTGAGATGGTCGACGCCTATATTTACGTGGAACAGAATAGCTCAACAAAATATTCTTTACTATTCATGTACAATGTAATTTTGAGCTGAATATTAAATACAGTCAGAATAATATTAAATTGTTTAATGTGATATAAACTAATTAAAACATAAAGCTACGTCATGAACAGACGTTTCAACAATAATTCTTTTTTCATCTACCAAACCTTTAAGGCCCGTTTTACAATCATTCTGCACATATCTTAAGGGAAGTCGGAATCTAGTGTTCCCCACGGCTCCATTTGTGGACCTATAAACCAAGTTCGCGCGCGTTTGTAGCTTCATTGCAGGAAAATGGGCTACAATAGACTTCAGCGAGTCAATAGGATATTAAGTAGATTCAGATGATAGAGTCTTGCACGATTCATGAGAGAGGAAGTTGTAACACAATGGTTAGTACTGTTGACGTTTCCTCCAACAGCACGGATGCAAATCTCTTGATTCTATAACATTGTAGAAGTACGAGTACGAGAGTATATTGATATAGAGTAGACTTGAACCGCTTCAAGTAATAAAAAAATTGATACGGTTGCTTGAAAGCTAATAGTAATTAAAATTTTAAATTCCGCGGCAATAGAAAATGAATGGCTCAAGTCAGGATTCGTCCTCACGAGTCAATTATCTTCTTTTGAGCTGCTCTCAAACTTCTGGTAATCACAATAAAAATTTTATTACAAATATATTTTGTAATAAATATTTCTACTAGTTGGTGGATCGCATAAAACTTTTCATTATCATAGTTGATTTTGGCATTGAAAACCATTCGTTATGATTTTATGTACCAGTATATGTCATTGAATATTAAAATTTTAATTTCCTGTTTAAAATCATCGTCAAGTACTTGTAATGCATAATGAACAACGTAGTCTCATTTTTGTTGACATTCCAAATACTAAATGATATTAATAAATATCTCCTATTGAGAATAATCCTGATTCCTTCATATTCTACTTCCTCCACATTCTGTTTGGTAGATTAAATTTCGTATGTTGCGGCGAATTGAACCATATTGAGCATCTGTGACTTGAATTCCAACATCCTGCGGCTGTTGAATAGAACAAACCTGAAGTTGCTGAAGTAACAGCAATTTCAGTATGGGAAGTGATGTCGTTTGCTTTTAAAACTGTTGACTTTCAAATTGTCATTGCTAATTCGTGCTATAGCATTTAATTAGACAAAATTAAGCGTTTCACGGAATTGTCTTCTCTTCATAGCCGCATTATTGAACGGTTTCTGCAATGGAACTTTGTTTTTGCATGAATAGGACGTGATGAACATTCGAACTATTTCTGCATTTAATTATACTACTATTGAGTATCGTCCGTTTGTCACTTCAATTATTATTAGTATATGTACAAACTTGAATTGAACAGTCTGGAAATGAATATTTATCTGATTGATGAAATTATTTTGGATGCATTGCTCTGTTTGAATCTGTTAACGTTTAGTGAAAGGGCGGCAACGGTGAATACGTGTTTTGTCCATATTGGAACTCTTTAGTACAGTCTAGCAAACCGGGAAAGTCGGACTTGTCAACTGCGAGGCAATGAAAATAGAATTGATACAGTCATGACATGCCATCTACCATAATACAACCGAAATGACAAGTTTGAATGATATGAACTTATTTTATTGAACTGGTTCTTATATACCTTGTGTTTGTTGGTCCACGATATTCTGCAGGCTGGTTCTTATGGATTATATAAATCTGCAGCAGTGCTATTTGCCATCATTCAGCCGAAGTGGCTGGTTTGAAAGCTATGAAATGATACTACTGAATTGGTCCTTTTGTGTTTGTTAATCCATGACGTTCTAATGGCTGGTTCTTATGGATTATTTTCGGTAGCTCCAACCTTTCATCTCCGATATAGTTCTCTGTTGCTTTTTTCTGGATTTTTATGGATCTTCTGTCACCAACACCTTGATCTTTTGCATTTCTGTAGTAACTTCTGTCTCTAGCCTGTGTTCTGCAACCTCTGATTTCTCCCCGTGTTGATGCTTCAGATTTCTTAATGCCTTTTCAGCCTCGTGCTGACTCACATTCCTGTTCTACCGATATAGTTTTTGCCAGCAGTGCTGTACACGTCTTGATCTTGAAATTAGTTGATCTTCAACTTGGTTTTCGCGGAATCTGTGTTGATATTCTGTCTTTTTAGACAGTGCATTTCTTCACATAGGATGGATAAGTTGTTAGGTATTCTTCTTCGCTTGTAGAATTGTTAGAACATTCAATATCCTTACTGAAATAATGATTTTTGTTGAATGTTGATCTTTTGTGGTCGAGCTCTTCATCTAGGTTTTCCGGTTCGCACTAACGTCAGAACGGTATACTTTTTGGCGTGATAACGTCTTATAATTCGATAGGGCTGGCTGCACGCACGAAAAAACATGACTCATACGGCGTTACTTTGCTCGCTCTGAGGCGTTCCATAAGGTCATCACAAATGCCAATGATTATTTATCAATAAGAATAAATTAAATAAGTAATTAATAAGATTATGATGTACTACTGTAATATGTTAAGAGACGACAGTTGTGTTAAAGATTTTATATGAGACGGGCGTGAAATACGATTTCAGGTGCAACGAAGTAATGAAAAGATTCATTCAATTGGGATATATTTGTTTTTGACGTGACAACGCTTATAATTCAATGGAGCCGGCTGTACGCACGGAAAAACATGACTCATGCGGCGTTACCTCGCTCTGAGGCGTTCCATTTAAAGGTGCGGCCTCATGCAAACGCTCGACGCTCGTTTCCAGCGACAAATTTGGTCACGTGGTACTATTTTAAATTTCCCGGCATTTCAAAATATTCAGCGACAAGTTGCTGCGTCAAACAGCAGCGTCAACATGGCTTCTTTGCTTGCAGGGATTAAAAATATTAATATCAAAATTTGACATATAGAACTATAAATCGATTCATCGACGCGGATTTATATTATCAACGTATTCCAGCGCAACAAATATGGAGTGTTGTAGATGGAGGATTATAAACGTGAGCTGATTCTAGGTGCAAAACATAAGGATGGCTCTGTTGAACGCAAATAGCCCGTTTAGTGAAAAACATCCTGTAATTACAGTTTAAATGATCGAATTACCAATTGAAAAAATAATTTATCAGATTCAAAATGATCAATGAAAAAAGAGAAATAGATTTTGAATGTACAGAATGAAAAATATTGTATAGCAATTTATGCAACATTCTACTTGAACCAATCAGTGCCACGTCGTTTATTCAGCTGAAGCTATCAACATAATATAAATAATATAAAATCATATGACAAAAATATAATTATTATACTAATAATATGCCTAACCTAAAAAAATTACCAAACTAATTGATTGACGTTGTATTATCAACACTTTTCAAGAATATATTTACTTTTTTTTTTAATTGTTCAATATTGGTTACATTTCTTATATCATTTGGTAAATTATTATACTCTTTTAATTTGATATTTTGAACGTGTTGTTCATTAGAGATAACCCTCCTTCTATACCCTCCATCCATAGCAACCTGATAGCGACAAAGCTCAACTTGTTCAGCTTTGTCGCTGCATATTTTGAAGGGCCGGGAAATTTAAAATTGTACCACGTGACCGAATTTGTCGCTGGAAACGAGCGTCGAGCGTTCGCATGAGACCGCACCTTAAGGCTTGGAGTGCAAGCGAGAGCGCGGAACGAGCGACAAAGAGGCACAATCGGCATACGCGTTCGGCAGCGTTCGACATCTGTCTCTCTCCTACTTGAGTGAGCGATGCGTCCGCGTGGACAGCTGCTATACAATAATACATTTACATGTTTTCGTCAAGTATGAAGTGCAGTGAAAAGTGAATGTGGTGTCAATTGTTTATAGCAAAGATAATTGCGGCGATAAAGGTAATGATTCTTTCGATATTATATATATGTTCAGTGATATTTTGTCGAATATTCGTGCTTTCATTAATTGCGATTGTAGGTTATGCTATAATTGATGAAACTATAACAATAAGTTAACAGAACTAGGATAAAGTGAATGATAGGTCACTATGATAATGCGCTTGCGCTCGAAATACATGTGTACAGAGTAAGTGGTAGCTAAGCAGTAGTCCTCAAACATGACATGTAAAAGTCTCATTATTTCGGTCCAACATGGAGAAGCTTGGTTCACCCTTCGAGGTGGTTTCCTCTCAAGTTCAGTCCCACAGGCACGCGCAGCGCAAGTGCGGTAATATCCAGAGATGTTTGTTAGAGCCGCGAGCGTAGCGAGCTAACCTACAACTATTGTTACACATTAACACTGTTTTAGTGCCACTGACAGAATTTGTTTTTACTGCAGAGACACCAGTATCGCCATCTCTTTAAAATTGTGCGAAATGTCATAGTGACCTATTAGTCACTCTTACCCAGAACTATTTCACGATGAGTAAAAAATCAATGGCTTCACTATTCGATCAAAATAATTATCGAGCGTAGCTATGATTTCAAAACATTAAAACATAAATGTTAAATCTTCCACATATCATAACAACGTGTCTGTAATGACAGGTTGGATCAGCCTGCCGTCAAAGGGAACAATTTTCTCCCATATCAAACACATTGAGGCGGGCTTTTCAAAAGCTGGAGTTACAAAAATTTTAATGATGTTTCTAGATTTAAAATCTTAAATTTAGGATTTATGAACAATAATTCAATCACAGTTTATTCTTATAATAAATTATTCAAGATTATCTCTTTTTCACAACAAGTTACGATCAAATTTGCGAAAATAATTGAGTAACTAATTGAACAACAACTTTTATTCAGTTTACTTGCTGGGAGAAATAGTGTTGATACAAAATAAAGACATAAAAAAATTGACATAATTGTGTTTATGCGTACAAATAAATGTAACTTAATCAATTCAATTACTAATTTCCGTTTACCTCCTTCCTAATATTCATCCAAAATATCTATCAAACCAATAAAATTGAAATTTTATTTTCAAAAATGCAACCACTCCATCACTATTTTCTCATGACGTTGTCACGTTGAACTATCGTCAGTAAACCGACTTTACAGACAACCGATTTTTTTGTTATTCTGGCTGATGATGGAATGCAACGTTCAAGCACTTGTCTGTAGGCGTGAGACTCTTGTATATTTGATGTCGTGATGTTCTGTCTTCTCTTCTCTCGATTGATATATCAACAAATAGTTGACTTTATCAAGAAAGCACTTGTAAAGTTACAATCCTGAGACCAGATAACGATGATGTCCCTTTGAGGTAGATGTTCGTTTGAGATGATTCCATCGCAGCACTTTCTGTCTGCTTTCAATATCGTGACTTGAACAAAGCCATGACGATCCGCCCACAATAATTTCTTCATATTATCAACGGAAGTCCACAAAAGAAATTTAGAGATTTACATTTATTTTTATATGACTGCAACACCCTGAGATTTGGCTTTACTGAAGTTATCGAGTCCTCAATGATTGATGGCAAATTTTGAACATACCGTTTTTCTCAAATAATTTGTCGAATAACAGTTGTTTTTGCGTCGGAAACGGATCATAGAAGCTGAAAACTAAATTTGCTATATACCTTCCCTCGCTTAACCGTTTTGTCTATCCATGAACAATGATTTTCTTGAGAATGTTTTCTGCAAAACTTAAATAGTATTTTTGTACCACGATTTACGTTTATGTTCGAGGCACACAAAACCGCACCGTAAAGGACCGGAAACCGCACCGTTACCGTTGAAAAGTTAAAATTTTGAATCGGACTCGGTCGAATGTCAGTGAAACGAATGCGCTCGGGCTTGCTACGGTAATGTTTGAACAATCGTATTTGTGTACATAGTGCAACTTTTTGACCGTGTGATGGTAATTTTTTGGTCGACTGATGGATCGGATATGGTGCGATATTCTGTGGCTCGACCTTATTTGAGAACCATGATAGACCGGATTCTTGAGACAGAAAAAGGAGGTACCATTTCTCACAGGCGGCCATTTATAGGGAATATACCAACAACTGAAAATATTCTGCGCTAGATGCTAATGGACTTTTAAAAATTGATTGTAATTAGCAATAAAAAAATAGCTTCTTTGTATAACTTTCTACAGTCAGCAATGCTTTCCAACGTAAGGTAAGTTTTCGAAATTGATTGATGCCTATTGGTAGACGGTCTACATGAGTCTAAGAGTGCAGTATATTCAGGTAAACTTGTAAAACTATTGTGTAACTTGGTACAATTTTCTAAAATAAGCTTTTAGACGATTCTAAAGTAATGAGAAACTCCAATTCTAATTATTGTGGAACATTATTACATAATAATTGATGAACAAGTTATATACACGAAATATGTAAAGAATGTAGTCAGATGATTTCATTCTATCAGATTACAATAGTCAGCATTAGAATTGTATAAAAACTTCTGTTTTCTTTCGAATAAGTTTAGTTCAGTTTATGTTATATTATTTGCTGCAATAAAACTTTTTAAAAACATATTTTTAAATTGCTATTATTTAGCTGGCGCAGTCGGTAGGATCCGTAAACAGTGTCCTGGTCAAAAACTCCAATAGAAGTTCAATTCGTTTATACAATCACTGTATCGTTTTTACGATTTATTACGGTCCGAACATCATCGAACGAAGAACCTACAGAGCTGCTAGACGCAAAGTCTCAGGTCTTCCCAACAGCAAAGAAAACCACGAACTCCGTACCAAAGAGCCCGCAGTGCGAGTGCCAGGTCCGTCAACCCATGAACCCGTGAACTTGCAAACAGAGGATTGCATCACAGCATCGCCAGAGCCCGTAACCCGAGAGCCAGTAGTGATCAACTTACAAATGAAGATTTCCATGGCCGTGCTTAGCATAATTTCATTGTAAGTGTAAAAACACTAACAAATATTTAATTAATACAAATACACAAGGATTTCTGGAACGGCTAACGCTGTTAAGAAAGAAATCGAGCTCCGGCACAGAGCCACACACTCCACAATACACAATTACTAACTTACTTACAATATTTAGCTGTACTAAGTATTCAAGCTGGAAAATAATTCAGATCTATTGGCAGAACTATTAGAGATTGAGAATACCTTGCAGACTACAATGGCTGACAGAATTCAAAAGATCAATTTAGCCTTAAAATCTATCCCAGTTTATAATGGAGATTCAAACAAATTGAGTAATTTCATAAACGCTGTAAATACAGTTCAAAATCTCTTCGGTACTCTTAACCCACCCTTAGATGATTTCGATAAAGCTATCACGTTTTTAAGTATAAAAAATAAGATAACCGAGAAAGCCTTAGATAGCATAAAAGACTTAGAATTCAATAATTGGAATGAATTAAGAATACATTTGACAAACAATTTCAAAAACAAAAGCAACTCAGTCACAATTAGAAATGAATTGCTGAAACAAAATATTAGAGACCCTTATAAACTTCTAGAAATTACTAAAGGAAAATTTATCAACTTTAAATCAAGAATAAGTATTGAGGAAGATGATTCAGGTACAAAAATAGTTATGATTCGATTCGCCGAGAGACTAATAATCAATAATTTCATATCGACTATCGGAGACCCTCACCAAAACAATTTAGCTACAAGAAATCCACAGTCAATAAATGACATTGAAATACTACTACAGAATGACTTCCAATACCTCAAATCAAATACAAATTTCAACTCAAAACCAATTATTAGACAACTTCCTAATACCCCACCTCAAAGATTTCCTGGAACAAACTTCCCTACCGGTGCTGTAAACTTTCAAAATAAAAATGTAAATAACCAGAGATTTGCTCCCAAACAACAAATAAGAAATGCTCAAAATGTCAGACCTACGCCCATGTCGCTACAAACAAGACAAAGCTTTACACCTAGACAAAATTTTGCACGAACTAATAACTATTTTACTCAACAAAATAGACAATTCGGAACCCACCAACCAAATTACGCGATAGAAGAAATTAATAATACTGAAAATTTAGATGAAAATCAATACTGTGAAACTGACAATACAAGCGAAGAATATAATTATATTACAGACGAAACCTTTGAATGCACAGAAAACGAAAGTAAACCAGACGAAAGCCCTTTTTTAGATGTAGCCCCGAATATCCACGAGAAATCCTAAATATATATCAAAATTCCCGACTACCTTTTCTGAAAATGAAAGATTATTTCATGCTGATTGACACTGGATCTACAATCAATTTAATAAGTAAGACATATGTTCATGATAATATTCAAAAATTCAGAATTTATAAAGAAAATTTTAATTTCAAAACAGTAATAGGAGAACATAACGGAAATGAGTATATTGTTCTACAATTTGAAGGCAAAGACTTGAAATTTTATCTGCACGACTTTCACAAACAATTTAATTTATTATTAAGTTCACCAACCATGATAGATATGCAAGTTAAAATAGATTTCAGTAAAAATATAATTACAATTCAGCAGAAAAATTATAAAATACAATATTTTGAAAATCAAAATTCTGTAAATAATATTGAAAAGATTAGAATCAGAGCAGAGCACTTGTATTCAGAAGAGAAGAAAGAGCTTCATAAACTAGTCAAAGAATATGAGAGTATTTGTCCAAAAGAAAAAGATATACTAACACATACAAACGTCATTCAACATAAAATAATCAGTAAAGACGACACACCCATCTACACTAGATCGTATCGATATCCTGAAGTTTATAAAAAAGAAATCAACAAGCAAATTCAAAATTTATTGGACAACAAAATTATACAAGAAAGCCATTCACCATATTCAAGTCCAGTCTGGCTCGTTCCTAAGAAATTGGATGCTTCAGGTGAAAAAAAATTCAGAGTGGTAATTGATTATAGAAAACTTAATGCAAAAACTATTGACGACAAATTCCCAATTCACAATATTTCAGAAGTTTTGGATAAATTAGGTAAAAACATATACTTTACTACATTAGATCTAACTTCAGGTTTCCACCAAATACAAATGCACCCCGAATCCATTCCTAAAACTGCTTTTAACACAGACGAAGGACATTTCGAATTTTTACGAATGCCATTCGGACTTAAGAATGCTCCCGCTACTTTCCAAAGACTTATGAATTACGTACTAAGAGATTACATCAACAAAATTTGTCTAGTATATTTAGATGACATTATTATACTAGGAACATCTTTACAAGAACACTGTGAAAACATAAGAAAAATCTTTTCCAAATTGAAACAATATAATTTGAAAATCCAGTTAGACAAATCTGAATTCATGCGTAAAGAAGTAGCTTATCTTGGCCACATAGTTTCAAAAGACGGATTAAAACCAAATCCTGCGAAAATTGAAGCAGTCAAAAATTTTCCAATTCCAAAGACGGTAAAAGAAGTCAAACAATTTTCAGGACTTTTAGGATATTACAGGAAATTTATTCCAAATTTTGCAAAACTCACAGAACCAATGACCTTATACTTGAAGAAAGGACAATTGATAAACATAGAAAATAAAGAATATAGGCAAAGTTTTAATAACAGCAAAAACTTATTAATCAACACCCCTATTCTACAATACCCCGATTTCGAAACACAATTTATTGTCTCAACTGACGCAAGCAATTTTGCTATCGGCGCAGTTTTAAGCCAAAATATTTACGGAAAAGATTTACCTATAGCCTATGCTTCCAGAACACTGAATGATCATGAAATTAACTATAGTACCACAGAAAAAGAGTTATTAGGTATAGTTTGGGCGGTAAAATACTTTAGACCTTATTAGTACGGTACAAAATTCATAATTAGAACAGATCATCAAACTCTCACGTGGTTAATGAGTCTAAAAAATCCAAATTCTAAATTAATGAGATGGCGGATAAAACTAGATGAATATTCCTATGAGATAGAATATAAGAAAGGAGTTTTAAATTCTAATGCAGATGTACTTTCAAGAATAAGGTTTGAATTCCAAATTTTTAAAACTAGCGAAAGTATTTTTGATAGACCATGTAATTTAGTTCATTGTATCTCACAAGATTTTAAATTAGGGAAAGGATTTGCTAAGCAAATAGATGAAAATTTCAATAGTAAGAATTATTTGAGTAACACAAATAGTAAAAATAAAAATTTATTTATCCAGCCTATTCATCAGAATAAATACAAGATATTTCATTTGGCAACCAAACAAGAGTTTTTCCGAATACCCACACTAGAAGATGCTAGGAGTTGTTTCATGGAACTAAGAAATTACTTAGTTCATAATGACATTTTTGAAATTCAAATGCCAAAAATTTGTTCAGGTTTAGATAAGATTCCATTCGCGAAAATAGAAAATTTAATCAGGAAATTTTTCAAAGAAACTCCTGTAAAAACTACAATTCACGAGATAATACAAAAGGAAATTAATATGAACGACGATATAGGAAGCATAATTGTCAATATTGACGAAAAAGATTTAGATACCGTGCATTCAGCGGACGAAAACGAATTGAACGGAGTAACTTATAAAGACATTTGTATCAATGTAGGTAAAAATCAGATTATAGTTCAAAAACACGATAAAGAAACAGAATGTCAGATATTAAAAATATTTGGCAATAAACAGAGATTAATTGTTAAATTGAGAGATACTTATTTGAAAGTGGAAATTTTCAATTTCATAAAAGATTATTTGGTACCGCGTGTTAATTATTATTGTTTGATCGATAAAGATTTGATTATTCCAACAAACGAAGTTTTACAAGAAAATTTTAATAAAGAGACATACAAATTAATTTAATGTGAAGAAGTATTAGAAGACAAATTGACTGTTGAAGATCAAGTTGAAACAATTTCGAACTACCACTATTAAAGGATAAATTAAACAAAGCATAATTTCATATAACACTTGTATTAAATTCCAATTGAACATTACAATAAAACAATATTCATCTATAACTGATGTACAGTGGCCGCCGGTCTCAGAGTGTTGATCTCATGTATTCTGATAGTAAAACATAACATAAGCAAACTACCTTGCTTAGTGAGGAATCACATCCACACACGGGATATATAATTAACATCATCAACACACGATCACACCACTTCAAGTTCAGGCAGGTAGACTAGATGTAAGCGAACGTTGAACAACTGTACTAAGCAGTGCATCGTTGGTACCAGGCCGGTAACTGGTACATCGTTGGGCGCCTCGGCTTCCACCATCATGGTGTTACGCGCCATTAGGATAAGGATTAGGAAATATATAAATCACATACCATACAACCACTACAATTCACACACCTCCAATATACAAACACTCTCCAATACACACACGTGACTAACTCACCCGAACTCTTCAAGATACACTAAGGACATTGTAACTTCACTCTCCTAAATAATAACACAAACTGAGGTAACAGATGGATGTCGGCCCGTTTAAATAACCTTCGTGTTGTGTAACTTGCTGAAATTGTTGAAAATGATATGATTATTAATCTTACGTAAAACCTATGAAAAATATCGCTAACACCACTTAGGAAAAACCAACCATAAAGGCATTTTGGAGACATATCAAAAATTAAAACGTAAGTTTTACTGGCCGAACATGTTCATATGCCCGATAGCCTTACACAAACCCCAAAATTCCCTTTCGATGTCCTTCATATCGATACACTGACTTTGGAAAATAAGAAATATTTGACAATTATTGACGCCTTCTCTAAATTTGCTCAAGTAATATATATTAAAACACTTTCTGCTATAGAGATAACAGATGGTCTTTTAAAGTACTTTTCGCAATACCAAATTCCTAAGGAAATAATTTTTGACAGTGGAACTGAATTAAATAATAATTTAGTAAAAGATTTATTAAAAACATATAAGATTAAAATTCACATGACATGTGTAGATAATCCAAAATCCAACGGAATCATTGAAAAATTTCATTCCACAATAATTGAACATTTAAGAATTTTAAATCAAAGAAAAGATATTGAAAATTCCCGAATTTTCAAAAATATTCAATTAGCTTTGATAGCATATAATAATTCAATAAATTCAGTCACTAAATTCACACCTATTGAGATACTTTTTGGTTCAGATAAAGATAATGAAATTTTGAAATTCAATGATTGTAACGAAGATTACTTGCAGGAATGGCAGGATAAACTTAAATTGCTCAAGGAAAAAGTAGATAAAAATATAAACTTGGAAAAGAATAAAAGATTTCTGAAACAGAAACCATCAAACCAAAATTTAAACGATTTAAAATTAGACACTGTATTAATTAAAGAAGGTAAAAGGAGAATACAGAAAATTAAGAAACCTTTATTCAAAATTCATAAAATCGAAGACTATAACCCCAGACTAGGAACAATAATAATCAATGAGAATAAGAGACATAAAATCGACAAAATTTAAAGGAAACGACTCTTTGTTGCAGATGCTTCTGCAAAGGAGAGGAATTGACTAAACTGACGGACAACCCTGGAATAAATATATTAGATTTAGGACAAGTTCATATATATAAAAGTTCATATTATTCTTATTATAATTACGAAATAAGTAGTTTAGAGTAAGAATATAATAAAATAATCAATTATAGGAATGATATTTTTTCGAAATTGAATAATAAAGAAACTATAGATTATAATTACAGAAAAGAAATGCAAACTTATATAAATATATTGAATTTTAATATTTTAAGATTGGAGAACAAAATTAATAATTTATTCAATAATAAACGAAGTAAACGTGGATTGATAAATGGTTTAGGGACAATTATAAAAAGTATTTCTGGAAATTTAGATTCGCAAGACGCCGAAAGATATGATGAATTATTCAAAAAAATACAGCAAAATCAACATATCCTACAAGAACAAAATTTAGAGAATATACGTGTTGAAAAGGAAATGATTTCAAAATTTAATAAACAAATTGAGAATATCCAACATCATGAACTTGTGTTGAAATCACGAATAATAAAAATAGATAGTATATTAGGAGAGGTTATGAACTGGGAAAATTTGTCTAAAATTAAAGACATAATAAATCAGCTGATTTTATTAAGCATTATTTTGATTGAAATTTCAGAAAAATTGAAACAAGTCTTTCGTTTTGTAGCTTGAACAAAGTTCATAGTTCTATAATAAGTAGAGGAGACTTGAGAGAAATAATCCAAAAGATAGATCAGAATTTAAATTTCTGAGAACTAACAGAGCAAATAACCAGCCATTGTAGAACAAATAATAATCAGATTAAATATTTACTTTATATACCTATATACTATAGTAATAAAGATGACAAACTATTCCAAATTACACCAATACCTAATATTAATAATGAAGGAATGTTCCTTATAAATGTAGAGAAACAATTATTAATTTTAAACCATAATAAATTTTTCAATACTTATAGTTGTAATACAATAAATAATAATCATTCTTGTAGAACTGATTACGTAGAAATTGATAAATGTGTTAAGAACATAGTTATATTTCATAATAATAGTGAATGTGAATATCATAAAATAAACGATGCATTTTCAATTATTGAAATAAAAAATGAAACTTTAGCAATAATAGCCAGTACTGTGAATAAGGATGTTGAAATAAAATGTGAAAACCATATTAAACACCAGCAAATTAAAGGAGTTTGTAGATTTGAAACGAATGGACGTTGTAAAATAAATGATCATAATTTAGGAAGTAAAATAACAAAAGCAAGAGAAATAGTTTTCGAAAATATAAACTTCGATTTTCATAACAATCAGTTTAGTAATAAAACCTTAGAAATGAAACAAATTAAGAAAGAAGATATTATTGTTAAAGAAATTCCAAAAATTCACGAAGTAACAATACAAGAAAATTACCATGGTTATATTAATTCTTCAGTCATATTTGTATTAATTATTATTATTATATTATTATCAATATTTTATGTTTGTAGAAATAAGTATAAGGTAGAATTGAAAGGAAAATCCAGGCCAAAGCAACAATTAGAAAATTTAGAATTAGAAGAAACAGAAACTAGAATTTCCTTTTGAAAGAATGAAATCCTCTTTTAAAGAAGGGAAGAGTTATATACACGAAATATGTAATGAATGTAGTCAGATGATTTCATTCTATCAGATTACAATAGTCAGCATTAGAATTGTATAAAAACTTCTGTTTTCTTTCGAATAAGTTTAGTTCAGTTTATGTTGTATTATTTGCTGCAATAAAACTTTTTAAAAACACATTTTGAGATTGCTGTTATTTAGCTAACACGTTGATTTGTAATCACACGAATGGCCAAATTTATTAAATATTGATATTTATAATGGAAATCTAATCAGTTTGAAAGCATCATTTATAACTCATATTGGAAACTAGGAAATATGGTTCATAGTGTTATACAAAAGCAAATTAACTGAACAATTAATAAACTTCTCTTGATCTAACAAATGAGATGCGTGCTTGAGAATAATTATTAAAATTGTAAATGGAGATATGCAAACATTTTGAGAAATTGTTCTTATTTATGGAATTGTAACTGAAAGCAAAAAACCTTGATATTCAATAGATATTTGGTTAATGAGGAAGAATCTAATATATCTACCTATATTTGAGGTTTTTCACTCGTTTTTTCTTCAAACCTTGGGTGAATACCAAAGGATTTTTATTCTTTATGTTCTGAATGTGATATCCACATCTAATACTATATGTATATTTTTAGTATCTGGTTACTTGCCTTGTTTATTTTTTTATTGTTTTCTGATGAAGATCCTTGCTCAAACGATCGAAACTTGTAGGCAATTTTCGAAAGAAAATAATTGATCATTTCATCCTCTCTCCGATAAAAACACTTCTTGTGCATAATTTGTCTTAGATTTTAGAAGTTGATAGGGTTCGCACTGTATCAATGAATTTTTCCCCCAAAAACTTTCCCACTACACTTAGTAGACGCATTCCTCGAAAATTAATATATTCGCTCGAAATATCTTTGCTTTTGATGAGGTAATAAGAAAAATCCTCTATACCCTATACAATTTATTTCCTACTCACCATTACTAAACCTCGATCACAAAGCCACCAATATTTATTTTGAACAACTAATTTATCTATTACACTGATCACTCACTGGATATTCACTGTTTGATATTCACTATTTCACTGTTTCTCAGTCAGGTCGTTTGCCCATATATATATATATATATATATATATATATATATATATATATATATATATATATATATATATATATATATATATATATATATATATATATATATATATATATATATATATATATATATATATATATATATATATATATATATATATATATATATATATATATATATATATATATATATATATATATATATATATATATATATATATATATATATATATATATATATATATATATATATATATATATATATATATATATATATATATATATATATATATATATATATATATAGAGATGTCCATTTCTGGAAATGTTCTACGTCATTCGAGAGCACGTTACTAGAATTTTAACCCGTTTGGTAGGAGCGCGGCGCGATACAAAGAGACGAAAGGACCCGCCCAGACAGGGCCAGATTCAGGGCTCATTTTATTTCCACGAATTATGACACTTTCGCACATTACCGTATCATATGATGACTTATATACAGAGTTTATAGCACTTTCAATTTTGGAGAAATTTCATATATTATAGGTTTGAAGCATCACCTTTACGTAATCAAGATTTGTATATCCGGATGAGGTTCACATTTAGTTACCAAGGCAACTGACTTGAATTACAATTGATAATATTGTTTTCTCTTGTTTCATCGATTAACTCGATATTCGTATTTGGGGTCGAATCATTGAGGCAATCGAGGCGATTCTGTTCTTAATATTTTCCAAACGAATTCCTGTGACCAAAAAATTTATAAAATATTTGATTATCTTTGCGTTATTAATAGAGCCGGAGGCTTTACTCTTGTCATTTGTACGAGGAAAATGATGAAACGATGCTAAGAACTCAATTATATCAGTTTACAGAAGCACTTTAATGATAAATAACTGAAGTTTTTTGGTAACCAAGAGATAAATGTGATTGATGTTATTTTAGTTCTGCTTTGCTTTTAAAATTAATACGTGATGTAGATAGATCCACACTATTTTATCACGTTTAAAATAATTAAATTCAGCTGGAAAACTACACCACCCCAAAAGATAAGACTACACTGTCACAATGTAAAATACGTTTGTAAAACAGAATAAAATAGAGTAGGTTAGTAGCAACAAGAACCCTGCCGCAGTTTTATAATACGTCCATAAAATTAACCCCTAGAATCTCTTTACATAAAGATGCGACAGTATCAGAAAAAGGCAACCCTACCGACATTGCCAACTCTCAGATTCTTCTTGCTTGAAGAAAAACGCGGAAGTGATTTCTGCGCGGGTAAACAAGATCGTGAAGCGAATGCTGATATCTTACATACGTGTATTCTTAAAGCGGACGTGTGTGGCTTCCACATTAGACACTTGTGTGACGTCACGTTTTAGTCTTGGATGCATTCGGATGGAAGATGGGATGTTTATATTGCCAGGTTGGGGAAATGTAAACACGGAAAGAAGTTTGTAGGACGAAATAGAGACCGCTGTATTGTGTAGCAGTCCAATATCGTTTTTGCTATTGTTCTTTTTATTAATGGAAATATTTATCAGTCGTCATACAGTTTTCTGTACAAATGTTCTACAATTCACTCTACAATAGTATTTGTAATTCAAGTCAAAGGAGCATGCAAGCGAATATAGGAACGAGTGCACTAGTTTCCTATAAAGTGGAGATTAACCTAAATACCCCAATTACTCTAAGTACCCACCCATTTCCCCAAACTTGCGCTATCAAAAGACTTCCGTCAAAACATTCAAACAACCATAACGACATTCAAGTCCTGTACAGCAAGTTTTCTTTACAATCACATCAAAAGTGGTTGAATGCTAAATAACGTTGTAAGGTTGCTGTGCGGTTGTGTGAACATAGCATGGATATTTGATAGAATGAAAATGCTATGCTTGAAACTCTGACTTGCAAATGAAGCTTTTTGACAAGAATTCAAGCTTTGAGGTGGAGAATGAGTGACTCAAACGTAGGTATTTGTTTTGAGCATCAGTGAACCTGTGAGAAGAACAAGAAAATATCTTCACTGAAATCAATTATTCTCTGAATCAGGAAAGCTTCATACTACTGTTTGTGAATCATATTGAATTGAAACTATCCTCTAACATTCAGCGATCTGAAGTTATGTGAGATATGCAATCAATAGCGTTCCATAGTCATCCCAATAATAACAAGCAGTTCTGTTCTATAATCAGATGCATAATTTGTTCGTTTGGTAATATATTTGATCGAGTCCAATAATTCTCAAGAATGATGTAATAGGAATAATTTTCAATTTTTTATCTACAAAGGTAGATGCGGCTGCTAGGTATAGTAATTTAACATTTAATGGATAGGAACGTATAGAGTTTGGTCATCTAGATTTTATTATGCTATTTTGAGTAAATTTTTGGACAATAAAATCGAAAATATTTTCGAAAGGACTATTTCTGATGAACACTGTGCTGGAAGGCCTGTTTCTGATGTGTCTACCTGAAGAATGATGATTATTAATATTATTTTGAAAGCATAGCAGAGACTTCTGATATTTCATATCAAAGAAAAAGATAATTTGTTGTTTCAAAAAGAACTTATCCCACTTCTTGGATCAAATGAAATAAAACTATCGGAAGAGTAGAAATAGTTTGGCACACAGAAATCAGCACGAGAAGTCCTTGCTTTAGTTTTTTGAAACAAATATAGAACTCTTCTTATAGCTCATTTTGCAAAAATATTCTTGGAAAACTACTAAGAAAATTATTGAGAGGAATTTTGTGAGACAATCGACATGAATGATGCCCATCATGAAGCTGCGAGTTTTCATATGGACCAGTGGCGGCTCACGTATAGGCATTGTGGAACTGAAGCATCCTTTATTTTCATTCGAAATTATTCATAATATTCAATGTAATGATTGCTCGTTTCTTTGATTCTTCTTACTTGTACAAGCTACAAATATTGCGAAGCCGACAAAAATGAGATTTCAACGATCATGTCTA
This sequence comes from Dromius quadrimaculatus, assembly GCA_963989225.1. Classification (NCBI taxonomy): domain Eukaryota; kingdom Metazoa; phylum Arthropoda; class Insecta; order Coleoptera; family Carabidae; genus Dromius; species Dromius quadrimaculatus. The sequence continues at coordinate 45,439,701 of OZ022326.1, read as the reverse complement.
TTTTGAGCGTCCCTCAATTCATTTTGACTATTTTCGGCTTGACGTTCGAACGTGTATATGTACGTATGTGGGCTTATAGTTCTTAAGTTATCATTATTCTTATGAATAAGCGATTATCCATAAGACCAGAACCCTAATCCCAAAAATGTACATGAAACACCTAACATTATTTCAAAAAATAATATAAGTTTATTTGAAACATTTTTTTGATTGAGACTTTCGTTTCTGAGAAATCAATATACAAACTTTCTCAAATGAACCTTTTTCCAGTTGTTGCTTCATATTTCGCTGCAGAAGTGGCACCACGTAGCTCGTTTGGAATGCATGAAAAGTTAATATATTCATTTTTGGCTAAACGGCTGCTTGCATTAAAAATTTTGTGGAGTAGTTTTAATTTGAGTTTTTAATTGTCTATCAGATAAATATTATCAAATTCTGCAGGACTGCACTTGTATCAAAATAATTAGGTATTTGCGTTACCTTTTTTCTTTGCCCAACTATAGCCTAAATTGAATAATGTTTCAGATGAAGCCCTATTCATTTTTTGAACTGAATATTGTGTAATAATTTTGTTTCCAATGCGATTTATAATTTCAAAGTTATTATTAATTTTATGAATTAACGATTACTTATAGGACCAGAACACTAATCGCAAAAATGTTCATGAAACACTCAACATTATTTTAAAAATTATTATGAATTTATTTGGAACATTTTGTTGATTGAGATCTTTTTTGTGAGATATCAGTATGCAAACTTTTTTAAATGAACATTTAGCCAAGTCCAGCTATCAGTTGACAGTTTGCTGTAGAGGTAGCACAACGTAGTTCATTTGGAATGCAAGAAAATTCAATATATATATTTTTTGGTTTAACGAACGGTTATATCAAAAATTTTGTGGAAAACTTTTAATTTTAGTTTCCAATTGTCTACGTGATGGGCATTAATAAATTCTTTAGTACTGCACTGGTTTCGAAATGAATAAATATTTGCGATATTATTTTTTTAGCGCAGTTTTGCTGACTGTCTGGCTAGCTAGCGCAATTTTGCACAAACTGCTTGAATTTTTTATTCCTACACCCAGTTTTTGACAAAAATCAAATGAATATTTAAAAGGTGATTACCTCTAAACTGTGCATGATTGAAATGTGAAAATTGCTGCACAGAATGAGCAACATGTCACCAATTAAATTTTACACCTAAAATTTTGAACTTATGCGGGCTAGTTCCCATTTTAGGGTAGAAACTATTTATCTCAATATCTCACGAGCTACACAAGATATTGACATGCGGTTTTCGATGTTTTCATCAGAATGAATGAATTTTTGCTTTTAAGATCAATTTAGGCCAGTACATGATCATCCATTACTTATTTTTTAGAATGTGTAGCTTTGAAGGTAATTGCACCAAATTTTCAGGGTTTTCCTTAAATAACTTTGATAAAGATCAAATTATTATTCTGGGGTACAGCACATGACCTTCCGTCAGTCAGTAACTAAACAATGAAGACTGAAAGATCCTTTTGAGTTTGTGCACAAGTTATGTATGAATTAGTCACAACTTGAAACTGGTACTAAATGATGAAGGAAAAAACTTTGCAGAACTCATTTTTTAATGAATATGTTCTATTTGAAAAAGTTCTGTATATAGAAATGATTAGAAACACAACGTTTCAACAGCAAAGTGCTGCCTTTTTCAAGTGTAAAAGTATAATGAATAAATGAACAAAAATTGTCAAGACAACAAAAATACAAAAGGTGACTAGATAAAATATTAACTTCTAGGTTCGTAGAGCTCTGCCTGTGGTTTAGCATATAATTCATTGTCCACGGGTCTTCAGGAGATAAAAATGAAGGTCTAAATAGGGAAATAGTCGACTCCTTGTGGTTCTAGGTTAATCTGGCTCTACTCTTTTTGGTTTGGCACATAACTAAACCATCCACAGATCTTCAGGAGGTGGTGGTGTTGAAGTAACTCTTGCAAGTAGATTCATTGATACTAAATAAAATAAAAGCTTCTGTCTCGTAGATTTGCCCAAACTGTTTGATTTTAATTTGAGCTCAGTGATTGTGGGAAAAGGTAATTTGTGAAATATCTGATCTAACAAACATTCACGAGCTGCCAAAAATGCGCTTTGATCATCAAGATGATTCTTCAATTTTTTTGATCAATTATGGCTCAAATAAAAGAGTGTTCCAAATAAAGTCCTATTTATTTTTCCAGTTAAATATTGAGTGATATTTTTTTTTAATAGGGCTTATCGGTGGTTCAGGGAAAGGCGCACCCACATTGGTTTCCCACATTTCTTCACTTCCTTTATCCTATAGTTGTCCATATCATTCAATGAATTCCTGATGACTCAGCGTTATTCAGCGACCTCAGATACATCCTAACTCTATGCTCGTTGGCTATATTGTAGGAATTCTAGGAAATCCTGTAAATACGACTTTCCTTGTAATTTGACAGATATATTTATGTGTGTACGTCTGTATCCAGCGTGACTCAAAAAAAGTTCACCGTATAATGTGGAAATTTTATTTTGATGTAATATCTAGCTGTGCATTTCCATTTTTTTTATAATAGTAAGCTAAGCTGGAAGTGTACTCCACTTGGAACTTATTTTGCATTTTTCGTATAAATGCAGAATGGTAAGCAGTAGAATATTGAAATTCAGGTGCTGCATGTTAATAATTACTTCCTATTCCCATGAGTTTGCTCCAAGTGGATAGTACAATCGTACAGTTATAGATTTCTACTTTAATTGACCAGCAAGTTTTAGCCCTGACATTGTAAAGTTAGTTACGACTTTGGCGATAGAAAGGATGAACAAATAATACTGTGTATTGATGGTGGAACAAATATTACTTATCTCTCTGTAATTTTACCAAAAAGTGTATAAAAATGAAAACTTTCAAACCTCATATTTATCTCAAATCCTAAAAAACATGTTAGAAATGTAAATTTCAAATTGAGTGACCCTCTTTGATTTTATTATCATTATTAATGCCTATACGTGTCTTTTGTTCGTTGAAGAATTGAAAATAAATTTGGAATAATCTCATTTGGTAGAATTAACACAAAAAATATCTTATTCCAGATAAGTTACAGATATAATGATGAAAAATTATGCTCAAGGCAAAAATATATGAAATTTCAAAAAAAAAACGGAAATGCATATGAGTAATTCTTTACTTTGATAAACATGCATTGAAATATTCATTAAGGACTATACAAAATATGTTTATATAGCTGTATTTATTTTTTTTCATCATAATTGTAGACTTATGCCATACTAGAAAAAAAATAGACAAAAAAATATTCAACTCGTACATGCATTATCATGAGAATGACTGGACAATCATAGCAAATTCAGGGCAAAACAGAAGAGGATGACCAAGAAAAACATGGATAGGTGTAATAGAAGAAATAGGAGAATAGCCATGGAGGAGGTGAAGGAGCTCTCATAGCACATGGAAATTAAAAGAAATGATTACAACCTCATTAAATAGTTCTATTATGCATAAGGGAAAGCGAAAGAAAAAATAATTATTGTGACAAAGATGAATCTACAGGCTGAAACAATTTTTTTCTATATATATTTTCAGACTTACTTCTCAACCGTTATTCAGAAGTATAAAGTTGAACTCTAGGTTTTTAGATATGCATGTTCTTTTCATGCTAGGCCAGGGACTTATAAATATCCCCTCCTATTTCTCCAACAAAAATGAAAAGTGTACTTAAATTGAGATCAGCGTATTCCCAAAATATGACACGAAAGGACAGATATGTCTGAAAAAATATTATTTATTGAGGTACACGATGAATTTTTACATTATGTTAGTACGGTATCTTTGTGTGCAAGTTTTCCTCTTATTTGGCCGATTTATTCATGTCATTATTTTCGATGTAGCCTGAATATACTTAAACTCATGAATAAAGTTTTCAACAATTATTCCTCTTCAAACAGCAAATGTCTAAATAGAAAAAGAGGCATACTTCACTTGTGACGACTAAATCTGTCGGAATTAGACGTAAACTATGTTCATTTACAGACGAACAAAGTTCGTGGTACCAACCCCACTGCCGCGTGGTTTTCGACTCAGTTGTCATGCTCTAATTTCTACTAATTAAATCTGTTTATATAAAACACTTATCCGCAAAAAGTAAAGTGACATGGAGCGCAATTTGGAACCGCAAGAGATTAGCGAACTAGAAGATTTATGAGCAAGTTAATGCAATAATATTAGAGTTATAAGTTCAAAAGTAGCTACTAATTGAATAAATCTGTTTATCTTGCTGTCATTCATGACACATTAGACAATTGGCTCAAAAAAAATCATTTCCTGTATGGATCTTTTTTTTTTTTCTGAAGAATTGGTTCACGTGGAGGGAATGAAGCCAGGTACGGTCAGGAGTCCTATTCTAACTTGTAGACAGTTTGGAGACAAGTCTTTATGACGTCATAATATCGTTTCATACATATCTTTTTTATGTAGGCCCGTGTAGTTATTCAAATTTTAGCATCATCTAGACTTTTGGAGGACTCAGAATGACATATGTACCAATTATTTGCGACAATAATTATTCAACGGTAATATTTAGTAGTAGTAGAGGTTAATTTGATAACGGATGCGACACGTCCAGGACAATTTTACTGTTATTTAACAGGCTTTGCTGTAATTACTATTTCCAGTGGGACAATAAAAGTTACATTCAAGATAAATTATTGATCCCGGCATCCCTCATATCCTCATTTCTCATGTGAAGAATCAGACCTATTTGATCAGCAATATATTGTTATAAAAGCATAGGAAAAATATTCTTGTATGTTGCCAATTTTGACATTTGTATGCTTTTGATGGAAATCTTTTTATTTATTGAACTAATCAGTTAACGATTTCTCCCGTATTTTTCGAAATTCTGAAAATGTCCATTTCATAACTACAAAAGAGAACTGTAGACAAAAATTCAGCATTATTGCTACATTCACACAACACTCACGTATCAAATAACAATTCACAATAATAAAAGTTTCAGTACCGTTGTATTTCGATCGAAGCCAAATTCACATGGAGAAAGTGTTTATGAGGGGCGGTATTGTACCACGCGATTATTTTATCACGTGACTTCTCGAAGTCACACGCACAAACATTAAATTAGAAGAGTTAGCTGTAGCACTTTCCTACATCGTCGAAAACCGACCAAATTCGAATCAGTTCAAAAGAAATTCTTAAAATATATTTATTATAAAATTATGAGGACATATCCTGATCAGCGTGTATCATATGAGATACTATTGTCTATTTTTGATATTAAGTCTTTTACTCATAGGAGAAACTTTTACACCATGCTTTATCTGTACAAACTCATCCATAATTTTATTGATGATCCGCAATGCTTGAGTCTGATTAATTTCAATGTGCCGGCTATTCGAACTCGCTCTAAATTTTGTTTAAATGAACTCACTGCGCGCACTAATATTCTATGCCAATCACCTTTATACCGCATGTTCAGGTTAGGCAATGAACTTTCTGACTCAATTGATATTTTTTCTTCTTCGATTATTAGTTTTTGTAGAATTTTGGATTTAAATTTGATATAATTTTTTTTTTTTTTGTGCTCTCTATTTATATTAATATATATATATATATATATTTTTTTGTTAGATATTTTGTAATTCAACCAAATACTTTTTGTAATTTTTATTTTCCTACCCTTTTACTGGGCTTTTGCCTGTTGGGTAGTGTATGATAATAAATAAATAAATAAATAAATAAATTCAAAACTTATCTCTCTATGGAGGAAGATACTGCTCATGTAGCATTACGAATGAGCGAGTGTAGCGAGCGAGGCTAATAAATAAGTTTATAGAACTACATACAAAACTTATAATTGTGAATAACACATTTCTCAACACATGAGTGAATTTGGTGAATAACTACTTATCGAGTGAATATTGATTCAAAACTGTTTTTAAAAGCATTGGCACACTAGTCAATCATTAAACTATAAACGAAAAATACGAAAAATTGCAGTAACGCGTGTGGCATAAAATTTTTCCACTTCCCGTGATTTTAATGCAGAAAGTACAGAACATATGGTGCAACGGTGCTGTTGCTGGACCTGTATTGAATAAATAATGTGTAGGGACAATAAATGACAGGAAACTACATTGAAACACTGCATGCATTGGCGGCATATACAAAGTGGAGAACTCTTTCTCGTTTCTGGAATATCTGTATCTGTAATAGGAAAACTCACACATAATTTTTATTTTTGAAAGACTGAGAAGTGATAAAATTTTGCGATCGTCAGAAAAAGCCCAGACAAAATAGACGAAAAAAAGTGTTGAGTTTGCATTAATGCCCAACAAACTGAATTCTTGTACAGGTCTTCTGCGAGAATTTATAGGACGTGAAATTCACTACAAAAAATATGTATATACTTTTTTCTACAGTCACTATAGAATGATACCCATTCCACACGGTGTAGCGTGCGAAATAATGGTCATTCCGCACGCTCAGGGATTCCTAAGAAAGCCGCGTGGCGTCGCGAAAAAACTGTTTCATTACTGTCAAAATTTCAATTCTCCTTGATTTTCTTTTCACTCCTCCTCAAAATGGAGTCAATATGAGTAATTTTATCAACATTTGATGAATTGGAATGAGATCAATGAAGCAAATTCTTTCTCAGAAAACGGTATATTTGATTATAGATATTCTCGCGGACATCTTTGACTGTAGAAAAAATAACATCCGTCACTCGTGCGAATCGATCATACCATGCTCATGTGAATTCTGCCACTCGACTTCGTCTCGTGGCTGAATTATTCATATTCGCATGGAATGATCTCCATTCCGCATTTGTATCGGAATATACTATTTTCTATACGGAGCGCCGAGTATACTACTTTAGAGAAAGTGCGAAATTGTGTGCATACCTACGGCCTGAAATCACAAAAACTCGAGAACGGTGCTTCGTAAGGAAAAATGTATTTCAATCTTTTTTGTAGAGAATTTCACGATCTACAAACTTTTTCTTGCTCATTTTTCCAGTAGCTCTCATCGTTCTAGAGATATTTGCAAAAATCAAAATTTGTGACCTTTGACATCGGATAAAAAACAAAGCACAAGCGGTATCGATGGGGCTTTTGACATAGCATTTGTAATGATGTATTTAAGAACTATATAAAAATTCAGCTTGCTGGGAATTAATGCAAGCTGGAATATCTATTTTGTCTGGACTGAAAAATCCGCTATCATTGATTACTATAGACGCTGAAAAATCCTAAAATATCAAATCTCTGTCAGCTGCGTGTCTTTTTATTAAACTGACGTTCAATGAGGGCTAGTAGCTCAGCACTGCACTTATGTGACTTATGAACACAAGGATCTCTGGTTCCAATCCCGACTGGTATGTTTGGTTTACCAAAAGAGTATCACATGGTCAAGCACTCAGACTATGAGCTTACCACCCATACATCTTGAAAATGTAGCCCTTTTAGCATATAATGCCCCTCTGATTCTGCTCAATTCTACAAGATCTGAGACCGCTGCACAAATTGAGGCTTCCAAATGAGTATATAGGTACTTGAGGCCTTGTCTTTACTAGGGACATCGTGTCACAGATGATAACGTTTGAATTATTGAATTCATGTTTAAAATTCATGTTTGAGTAAAACTCCTCAAGGAACGTTGCGGATAATTTTTGTATGCGTCTTTCGTCACATACAAGAGTAGGTCCTTAGAACAGCGATAAAGTGTAGAAAAGGGTAGAAATTAGAACTGAATGGAATAATAATATAGAGTGAAACATTAATATTTGAATAAAATTGTGTTGGTTTGTGTTTAATTTAGTGTCGTGCATATTGAGCTTTGTCGTAAACTTTTGATTGACCTCATTACTTACTTACGACTTCATATAAGCTGAAATTTTGTATGTTATTAGTGAAATCAGGATATTTTATGAAAGCTGAGCTATTTTTCATTACGTTTATAGTCTGAAAGAAAATTGCTTATAATAAGAAATTTTTTCTAGAAACAAAGAAATTGATTTATAGTAACGGCATTGTATTGCTGAAAAGTTGTTGATTCAAATATTAGTGGTAACAGCAAACGCTGCTGGGAAAATAATAATTACCTCTATTCACGGTTGAAACGGCTTCTGAATTGTTAGGCAAGGGTTAAATGGAAATGCAAAATCTACTCTCTGAAAATTGCTGCTAGACAATGTCTCTAATGGATTTCACTCCTCGTTATTAAAAATAAACATTCAAATTGTAGAGCCGTTTTTTAAATGCTAATTGGTCCACCTGTTGGCGCTTTTTTGATTTTCATCATCAATAATTCAGAGTTAACAAATCACTTGATACGAAATTGAAGTTTAACACATCTCGTTTCAAAAAAGACTGAGCTGGAACTCAATGCAACTTTGCTCTGGTCCCCAAGGACAAGCTTATTCTTAATTTTATTACAATCAGTCACTTTAAGCGCTCCGCCCCTAAAACGAATGAAAAGCGACTGAACCAAGGACTAGTTTCCAGACACGTAGATATATGTCAGTGGCTCAACTAGTCGGCTGAGTCACGTACTAAACATCTCTACTATTAGGGTAAATTTCCTCCAAATCTCTCCGTATACCTCAAACATTATAAATTTTTTTGAACTTCTGTACTGCCGGAAGTAAGGTAAAATGGATATTTTCGATATATTCTTAATATATCAGAAACTACACAATAAATAACTTCGAGAGATTTCACGCGAAATCCACAACAAAATATTTGATGGATTTTGACTATCGTAATGTATGCGGTTCAGCTAAATTAAATATTAATTTGATAATATCAGGCATTCCACAGAATTTTGCCAGTAACCGACGCTCTTGTTATAATTTAGCTTTCTTTATTTTGTGGTGAGCAATCCTCAAAATGTTATACCGTTATATAGTGCACATTGTGTATTTTATGTACGTAAGGAAAATAGAGGAGGAAAGCAAGAAATGGCGTCTAGCCATGCACTTTATATTTTAAAGTTATAACAAGAATCGCATCTTCAATATTTGATGACGCTTAAATAGAACTTAACTCTTGTTATATAGATAAATCAGGAAAGAAATCTTATTTCAACTGCGCAGGCAATCTCTCGAATTTTCCCAATATTTTTTGAATGTAGTAACATAACTTCTAAGTGAATGTTTTATTCACATGTTATGCGGAATGAACAATCATCAAACATTGTCTATAAACAAAATTCGTCACAAATCTTGGATCAGTAGAGATACGGAATTATTCGGCTTATATCCTTGACCTCAATCTCTTGAAATAATCTCTCTTTCATACATTTATTGAATAATATCATCAAATTGAAACGATGGAGGGTTGAAAGGTTGGATAATCTAATCAATTACTGTCTATCTTCTGCTACAATGTGAACTTTACTTTCACTCATTTATATTTCGATATTTTATGACTTCATGTTTTTATGAGCATTGTTCTACTCCTTTATAATAAAATTATTGATAGAGCGTCTCATATTTAACCGATTGAAACACGTCTTGTATTGTTTATTTAGTTCTGTTATGATTCTCCAGCGGCAGTATGCATCTAGTTGTGAATCATTGACTATTTAATATCAGTGTTGTGAAAATCAGAACTCCAAAGTGCCAATCTGGTGTTAGTTATAATCGAAACTGCAAATCCATCCCAATCAGATCCATTAATAGCATCTTCTGGTCTATTCTACTCCTCAATATTATCGGTAAGGAACCCTAGAATTTTGATAGTCATTCAAATATTAAACTGGTCATCATGTTCCACTTACATAACAACGCCGTGTTCTGTATTCATGTAAAAATTACTCATTTCCAACATTCTAGAATATATCTTTTCAATTCAAATATTTCAGAATATCAAGGTTTGGCAATCAATCCTTGCTAACAAACTTCTCCGTCCTCGTCTTCTTGTTTAATTTATCGTACTTTGATTCGTATCGCCTGTTCACGACTTGGACTTCAAAATCACTGAATCTAGAAGTTTTCGTCTGAAATAGAAGACCGTTTCGTTTAAAGTTTTCTTCAGCTTGTCGGGAATGAAAAATGTGGAAAATATATATCTTGCACATCAGAAATTATTATGAGAGCTGATTTATTATGCTTTTAGTAGTGAAAGGCTCTGTTGACTTAAAATTATGGGATTTTAATATAAGGAATTACTTTGAATTATAAATGTAGACCATATTCTCATTTTACTCTATTATTTATTTTTTTTTAATCGGATTCAGCTTTGAATTATGAATATACTTCTCCCTATTTTCCAAATAGTATAACTATATGCATCAAACTTTTAATTTGGGCTTGGATTCTGTTATAATCTAAACTGTTATCAAAACAAATTTTTCCTTGTCATAAAAGAAATCAGCATTCCGCCTAATAGAGTAAAACCCAAAAATATTTATTATATTTCTGATCGTTTTGTTGAGATATTATGTAATATCATTTGCTTCTCTCGCTCACATTTTTGCTAAAAAAACATTCACTAGAAACTTCTTGTGCCATCTAATTTCCTGAAAAATATAATAAAAAAGCTTTTAGAAGGCTATGGAGCGAAAGAATGCATATGATATGACATTCCTTGTGCCGGGAAAAAGTTGGAAGCTCTTCCCGTAAATTCGTGAGGTCCTTAATTAATACAAAAAGAACAAACAGAAATATTTCATCCGGAAGGCAAAGAAAGGATCCTTAATTGAATTTTTTTGCAGAAGAAAATCTGCTCAGTCAATTCCGGAAAGTGAGCACAAGAAAAGTTTTGTTTTTATTTTTTTCTGGTCTATTAAGAAGCATAGTTGCACTAACAACTGGAATAAGAAAAATAAAAACAAATAACTTGATACTTTTTGGGAACTTTTCTCATTGCATATCATCAGCTTCATTCAAATTCTTTTACTATGATAATACTTTTCTAACTAGAGAAATTAATTTCTTCATTGTTACAATGCTGTGAATTCATGAAATAATTGTTTGAAGGGTAATTAAGCTCATCCAATCAGAAGTTTCAGGAGTCTTTTCATATTTTGATATAATGAGTAATGAATACGTACATGGGCTCCGTACCCAAATATTAAAACATCTTTGCTATTATTGTTATTAGTCTTCAGGTGAAAGATACCTAGAAGTTCTGAATGATGTTTTGATTTGATTAAATTTAGTATTCCACTTCTGCACTTTTGTTGTGCTCAGCATATAATTTTGTAGCTTGAAACATAAATTTGTCAATTTCGTCTTGTTGCAGATGTGTGTGAACTTATATGAGAGTAATTAATTCTTCCTTCAGCTCCTCGACTTAATCATTAGACATTTTATGTTACTAACTTTACCAAAATGTTACGTACAACTTTAAAACATGGCAAGGCGTTGCAGGAAAGCACCTCGTTTCTTTGTTTTTTCGCAGCAAACTTTGCATCTTGCACAAAAGTTTGAAAACTTCTGCTGCTAGATGGTGCAGAGTAACATGTTGTGTTTTTTAATTAAATTCAAATTTACATATTATCAAAAAGTGTTCAGCTCGTATTTTACAAACTAAAAACAAATTTCACAAAATAAAATTAATTATTGTTCTAACTTCTGCTAATTTGTACAAAAAATATTTATGATGGATTAAATTTATGGAATATCATGTACGCCCAGTGTCAAATTGTCGAATTTTTTAGTGGTGAACTGATTTTTTTGACAAAACAATGAAACCCACAGTGATAAATATCTTTTTACTGCATGTATTTTGACGTGAACTAAAAAATTCGAACAAATATAACTTTTTTTATGTTAATCACATTTATCACCGAATCATTGGACAGCTAGATTTTGTTTATTCGACTGTTTTCAATGATTTTGTGTCTCTTTGTTCCGGATCAATTCAAAATTAGTCATGAAATTTTCTTTCCATTTCATCAATTCAGTACTCAATTCACTCCATTCAATTATTATCTAAACTGCATTAGAATGAATTGTTTCAGTATCACAGGTATAAACAAATTCATTACATCAGAGACATAAAATTGGAAGGGAGTGGAATATTATCATAAAATAGCAATTCATGCATTACGAATGTAATATTGAGCAATATAACATAAGGCCAAATATTTGGTGACGAAGCTTGCCAAATCAATAAAATTGTAAGCCTTATCGCATAATCCATACAATAATCTTCTACGATCCTAAATAGTAGCTTTGAGAACAAATCCGAGATACATAACACAATCCTAGTTGACATTTTACTTCCACCACAACCAACGTTTGCGATGTGTAAAGAACTAACATTACGTTTGACCGTAGAATAGTTATTAATGCAACAAGAGTGTAAAGTTGAACACTATAATTTGGCGTCAAGTATTTGATGATGAATCTTACCGAATCCCTAAAATTGTTGGTCGAATGTCATAAAACTTGTTCTCTCTCGTATTGCATAGAAGATTCTTTCTACGGCCGTCAAATTTCATATTTTGACAATTGACTTCACAGCACGGGAGGCCAAAGTAAAAATCAACTTTTAAACTTAGCAAATATTCGATCAAATGGATCAGTAAGAGGTACTACAAACATGAATTCACAGAAATTCAATTACTATGAGTTCAAATGGGAGTAGAACTGAAATGTGAAAAACAATTACTTCATGCATCCTCGATTGAGCGAGGAATATTTTGATGTTGTATGAGTACCTGAGCATTCAGATATTGATATTGAGAGAAACCTAACTGAAGACGGGTTAAAATTGTCATCATTCATTGAGCCAAAATCTGTTTGCAATTTCTATACAGAAAGAGTCAAACAAACACAAGCAAAGCTCTTGCTGGATTAACTATCTAAATGAAATACAATTATTCTAACTTTCTGTGAATAGGCAGAACTAAAGATTAATAACACAACTTCAAACGGGACACTATGTAATGGAAAAAGTATTAAACAGAGATTGTGAAGAAGTGGATAGAATCCAGTCACTATCTGCAGATATGTCCTAGCAGTAAAGCAACTACACTTTAAGGCATTCAGACTCGTTTGTGCAATCTAAGCTTATCTGTAGTTAAGTTTCCATGTATGATTATTCCAGCGATTGTAATCACAGTAAATAAGCTTGGCTCGACCAAGCTGTCGTTAAGCTTGGATTGTGTAACCGAGCCTAAAAGAATGAAATCTGGAAAATACGGGACTTAGATAGATGGTACTTCTTACAAATGAATAATTACAGATGATAAAATAGGCTGAAACGTGGCAATACAGGATTTTTGAATAAACCACCTCTTGTCCAATGAAATTCTTCAAAATAACCTCGATTTTTGTAACGTTAAAATAAGGCTGCGAGCGAGCCCGCGAAGTGAAACGTTATTACGTCAAAAGCATGTAATCTCGTATTAGTCCAGGCAACGAAGGGAAAAATCTGACGTTAACATCACGTGACTTGTACATCATTGGATACATATATATATATATATATATATATATATATATATATATATATATATATATATATATATATATATATATATATATATATATATATATATATATATATATATAAATTATGAAGTTCAACTACCCGTAGAAATGCTGACTTAAGATATAAACTTTCCACAAGATCATGTATCATAGAATATTATAAAAACACATGTAATCCCTGAGAACAACGAGTTCTCTTATCATATATATATATATATATATATATATATATATATATATATATATATATAGATTGTTACAAAAATAGAAGATGATCATTGAGATGATACAGCAATTTCAAATGCTAAATTCCAGTATCCTACGGCTGATCATTCTGGATTCATGCGGATAATTAAAAAATAGTCTTAAGTAAAGTGCATTTCCGGTTCAGCCGATCGCAATCATGATGCAAGATGTACAATAATATGTTATAGAAGTTATTCATACAAAATTCCAATATGCTATGGCTGATCATTCTAGATTTATGCAAAAAATAATTCAAAAAAAGTTTCAAGTGAAGTGCACTTCTGGCTTGGCCGATTTATACAAAATAAAAGACGACCATTCTGATATAACATCAAGTTCAAATACTGAATTTCAACATCTTACGGTTGATCATTCTGGATTTATTAGAAAAATTCGAAAAAAGTTTCAAGTAAAGTGCACTTCCGGTACAGACGCTTGGAACCATAATGCGAGGTGCACAACTAGATCCTATACCAGTCTTAAATACAAAATTTCAACATTATACTTCCAACCAGTTTAGAGATTTGCGAGTTATGCACGCACGCACGCACGCACGAACATAAGTAACGATATCAAGCCAAAAATAGTCAAAATGGATTCAGGGATGCTCAAAACTGATATTTCCAATCAAAATGTCGATAGGTGAATTGCACCAACTACAAGTAAGTAGAAAATGGAAGAATCATCTAGATGATGGAAGCGCATTTTTGACAGTTCATGAATGTTTGTTACTTCAGAGATTTCGCAAATTACCATCTCTCACAATTACTGAGCTTGAAATCAAGCAGTTTGTGCAAACTAACGAAACAGCAGCTTCCATTTAGTACTAGTTTCAAGTTGACTATTTGATAGATACATAATTTATGCATGTACAAACTCAAAAATATATTTTAATCTTCATTGTTCAGTTATTGACTGACGGGAGGTCAAGTGCTGTACCTTAAAATGATAATTTGATCTTTATCAAAGCTATATAAAAAATAGACCGAAAGTAAACAAATTTTCAACCAATAATAATAATTCATTCTAATAAGCTTCAAATTCACGTCAAACAAGTCATTGAATGAATCCCAGACAGATCTGACAACGGTGCATAATAATAGTGACAACCGGGGCGAAAGTTGTAACTAAATTTTTATCTACTTTAATAAATTTTAGTTGCCATATCCCTAATGTCATATATATCTATAGGCATTGTTTCACTTGAAACAAGTAATTGAATAATTTATTCTTCCACAATCACTGAGCTTGAATTAAAGCAATTCGTGCAAACCTACGAAACAGCAGCTTTTATTTAGTACCAGTTTCAAGTCTGTTAATAGTATAATTTCTGAGAACTCAGCGTCACGCCAGCCAGCCAGCCAGGCAGACAGCCAAAGTGAATATAATAGCGCTTTTTTCCAAAAAATGCGCTAAAAATCTCAAAATGTGTGTTGAAGACAATTTGATTCTAATAGCTCTAATTTTCTGTTTTTAATCAAATATTTAGCACTAGCAAAAAGCCTATACATAAAAATCCCAAGAACTTTTTACCTTTAAAAAATCTACCTAAAGTGAAAAAATGGAAGAATCATCTAGATGATGAAAGCGCATTTTTGACAGCTCATGAATGCTTGTTACTTCAGAGATTTCGCAAATTACCATCTCTCACAATTACTGAGCTTGAAATCAAGCAGTTAGGGCAAACTCACGAAACAGCAGCTTCCATTTAGTACTGGTTTCAAGTTGACTATTTGATAGGTACATAATTTATGCATGTACAAACTCAAAAATACCTTTTAATCTTCATTGTTTAGTTATTGACTGACAGGAGGTCAAGTGCTGTAGCTTAAAATGATAATTTGATCTTTATCAAAGCTATATAAAAAAAAATACACCAAAAGTGAACAAATTTTCATCCAATAATAATATTTCATTCTAATAAGCTTCAAATTCGCGTCAAACAAGTCATTGAATGAATCCCGGACAGATTTGACAACTGTACATAATAATAGTGACACCCGCGGCGAAAGTTGTAACTAAATTTTGATCTACTTTAATAAATTTTAGTTGCCATATCCCTAATGTCATAGATATCTATGGACATTGTTTCACTTGAAACACGTAATTGAATAATTCAATTTTCCACAATCACTGAGCTTGAATTAAAGCAATTTGTGCAAGCCTACGAAACAGCAGCTTTTATTTAGACCAGTTTCAAGTCTGTAAATAGTATAGTTGCTGAGATCTCAGCGTCACGCCAGCCAGCCAGCCAGCCAGCCAGCCAGCCAGCCAGCCAAAGTGAATATAATAGCGCTTTTTTCGGAAAAATGCGCTAAAAACCTGAATCTTGGATTAAAATCTCCAATTCAACAACACTGACGAGCGTCGCTAGGAAAGGGATAAGTACTGAATAGAGTAAGTACGGAAGTTCTGACCTCATTCCCTATAGTCGCACTTTCTTGTAATCCTCTTGGCACACAATTCTTCCATTATATATTACATGATTACATATACCTGTTGTAGAGTCATCAATACGTGATCTGAACATAGTTCATTTATCATTAAAACTTTAAATAAATATGTTTTAGTGGGTATTAATAAATTCGAAACACAACGTTTCGACGGCAAAGTGCTTTCTTTTTCAAGTGAAAATAAATGAACAAAATTGTCAAGACAACAAAAATGAAAGTACAAATAGTAACTAGGTTAGTTTAAAATATATGAACTCTTAGGATCGTAGAGCTCTGCCTGTGGTTGATGATTCAATATCCACAGGTCTTCAGGAGATAATAATGAAGGTCTAAATAGGGAAATTGTCAACTTCTTGTGGTTCTAGGTCAATCTGGCTCTACTCTTTTTGGTTTGGCGCATAACTGAACCATCCACAGATCTTCAGGAGGTGATGATAAAGTAACTCTTGCAAGTAGATTCGTAGATAAAAATAACTTGAAATTATGAACAAGTGATTGGTAGCCATGATCGATTAAGTTCATATCCGGTATTCAAATTCAAATTATTCGATGATTTTTTCATTTCAATTGCTTCTCTTATAAGCCTCTTGAACCAATTGATCTCTTTAGCCAGAAGCTTCGTATTCTTGAAGTCAATGCCATGTAATTCTTTAATAGCATGCTCAGCCACAGCAGATTTTTCTGGATGGTTCAATCTTATATGACGAGAATGCTCTTTCAATCTTGTTTCTACAGTCCTCTTGGTTTGTCCAATATATACTCTGCCACATTGACAAGGTATCTTGTACATACCTGGATACTGTAGAGGAAATCTGTCTTTAGCATTACCAATAAGATTTCGAATTCTTAAATTGGAAGTGTATGAAGTTTTAATGTCATATTTATGTGATAGCCTTCCAATTTTATCCGTTATATTAGCTATGTAAGGCAACATAACAAACATTTTCTTATTATTTGGATCTTGAACAGGTGGCGTAGAATTCTTCTGTCTAAGTGCTTTCTCAATCAGTGTTCTATTACAAGCATTTTTCAAGAAAACATCATTCAAAAATTTAATATCATCAGATAGTTTACTTGGATGACATAATGAAGAGGCTCTCCGATATGAAGTTTCAATAGTACAAAATTTCTGAGCAGGATGGTGATTTGATGACTCGTGTAAATATTGATTAAACTTTATTTTTAGCAATAAAAACTATTTCTCTTATAATTTTCCATTTTCCCCCTTCCATATCGCCTCTAGTTCTGATCCTAGTGAAAAAATATATTGCATGTTTTAGTATTTTAATTTAGTATATCAATCTCATTTTGCTAGAGGCAGTAGTTTTCTAGTTTTCAACAAAAAAAGAGACCTTCAAACTATCCCCATTCCCTTAGCTCCATCCTTATCCATTAGGACTTCTACTATGTTATTAAAGACACCTCACTCTATATCTGTGCCAAAATTGGCTTCTACATTATTTTTTTCTGTTCTATTTCGGTTCTCATTCCTTGGAGTCTTTCTGGACGAAAAATTCAGTCCTCGCTACCTACTAATAGAATGGATCCAATAAAGTTCATCATGATCATTATTTCTATAATTTTCAAGAATAAAATAATCATGTGTTCAATTGCATATGCAGTATTGAATGTATAAAACAGTAGACACGTAATAACAATACGACTATACGAGGGCACATAATTAATCACTTAGTGTTATTTTGCTCTCATCATAGTGCAGTACACAATTTTTTTGGCAATCCTGAAACTTAATTGGTAAGTTAAATTCAACATGGATAAAGTAGCCCATTAATACAAGCTGCTCAAGAAATAGATTGTACAAACTACAGAATGTGGACAGTTCGAAGAAGTAAATCACCAATAATTGTCGAAATGCAGCAAATGAACAGAAACAGCATACCACGACATGGCTGAAGTATATGTCCCTATTCCATTTGCTAATATTGAGATGGCAGGAACTATAAAAGCTACGATTCTAGTTTGATGGAAGATTGTATGCTTATTCAGAAGGCTTATTTAGAGGTATTGTTCTCTTAGAATTTCCCACACATATACAAAGGTATATGTGTAGTGACAAAAACAGTTTGAATTTATATCTGTAATAACAGAAACTGAAAATAGTTTCCTCTCAGTGGACGTTTAAGCTTAGGCTCTCCTGCAAAGCATTAGAGTAAAAGCTTCTTTATCTTTCCTTGGTTAATTCAACGTGGCCTCACCTCACTTACTCATCCGGCACAAAATATACGATAATTTATAACACTGAAACACCGATTCCAAATACAAACTACGGATAGTCGGATACGCAACAACGAACAGCTTAAGCCTGAAGGAAAATGCGTTATCCTTACCAAATGTCGTGTTCTTACAAGCCTAGAGAAACAGAGGCAATGGGAATATTCAGGATTATAGAATAGAACGCAAGGTGATTTTGACCTCGTATTATTGGCTCAGAGCAACACATTCATGCGGCCATAATATATCAATAGCTTTTCATGTAACAACTGATTTATGTAGAAACACAATGTCTGTTCCTTTATTGACACTAAGGTTTTTAATGACTTCTGATTCGCAAACAGAGGGGAGGGGATCTTTGAATTTATGAATAAATAATTTTCATCTTGCTATGCTCGTACATATTCCAAGAAATTCTATCGACAATAGTACCTCAAATCAACTAGAATATTTTGTGCTAGAACTCTGCCCACAAAAGCCCATATCACAATTTGAGAAGTTCTTGTTATGAATGTCTGTTTTGAGAGTTCTAATCTTCTTATGCTTCAGTAGTAATATATCAATTTGTCGTTGCTTTCCAGAAATAATCTTGATAAACTGCGAACAATGTCCCTTTCGTTGAATGTTTCCTTTCACCGAAACGAAAGAAACTTTCAAGATAATATTCCTCATATATTTTTTTTCTTTCCAGGTGAGTACCGTATAATAATCGTTTTTCTTTCTGGATGGTCGAATGTGAGTATCCATTTTATCTATGTCCGATTTAATTCAATGATCCATAATGCATTCCGCCATATTAATTCATATCAATCGAAATAACGGATAATAATTAATAATACTCATTCCGGAGCTATTAATGTTCAATTCAAATAAAATTATGCATATACCGGCACTGCAAAATGCATTGTATATCCATGACATGTTATTATTAATCATTACAAAAGCTCATATTTATGATAAAATTCAAATTGCGGTTGATGCCTCATTGATAATAGTCAGTTTATACAGCAAAAGCTTCTAAAATACTCGTATTTGTAGCTGGAGGAACAAAATGCCTTGCCAGGAGACAACTGATCGTTTTCGTTCTCCTAACCGTACATTCGGTAATTTTTGTTGCACAATTATACTCATGTGTACAATTTATTTGTTTGTGACCGGAATACGCAATGGCTTGTGTTTCACGAAACTCTTTCTTATATAATAGTGATAAAGCGTAATTGTACTGTTGAATTGTACAGCAATAAATGCTCGAAAACTCGAACAATTCTCTTGTTGCTACATACTTACTGGTCATAAAACGTGAGACTTGTATAAAAATAGTAGTACCGTTGATTCAATGCCCATTTAGATACAGTATCCCTAAGATAAATCACCTTATAAGTTTTCAAGTGGTAGTACAGCTTCAGAAATTGCCGCGTTATTCACTAAATTCAGTACATGTGCATTGAATTCGTAACATGTGACATGTGCAGTACATGACCCCTGGGTCTTGTGAACGTCATGTGAATTGGTTGTTGCAAATAGATGCTATTGAAATTCTCATAGCACGAATTGTGAGCTGAAGACGATTGATCCAAAACCAATGGACGACGTTAAGGATTGAAATTTAGGAATACATTCGAAATTTTCAGGTCGGATTATTTGATTTTCGATATTAATGTGATAATAAATTTTGATTGAATAGCCTGACCGGACCAATGAATATCTATCGACCGAATTCGGATTTCTATCTTCGCATTATATCTATGAATCACTTGCTCAAACATTTGTTTTATTATACTCTACATTCTATTAAGGCGGGTCTCTGCGTGAAAGGCGATAATTGTCACTTTTCAAATCGTTATACAGCTTTCATTTATCATTGGAATGGCAAATGTTATATATTATTTTGAAGATTAGGGGCTTATAAACAATTGTACGTATCGAAATTTGATAATCTTTTCTAGTTCCAGAGTAAAACGCCCGTAAGCATAATACAAATATTGATTTCAAGGCTTTTCAAATCGTTTTAACTTAAACATGATTTGAGTAACACTTATGAAAATCAACTATATTAGAGATATTACTGTTAGCTTCAAATTAGCCTATGGAATTTTCAAAAAACTATTCCAGTCTTCGGTAAAAAAATTGTGAAATTCACTAAAATAGGTACTTTTCAAACCCATTTTTCTTGTATGAAAATCAGATAATCAGTTCAAATACCTATATGTTGATTCACTTTCAACCTTTATCTCTCATTTTTTAGCCATATATTTGTCAAAAAACCCATGTATTCGGGGTAATTAGCAAAATAAAATTGTAAATATTATTTATTTTGTTGGCCCATAGATGGCGTTAGTGAAGTGATATATTTTCTGGAAGACTAGCCTTTGGCATAACTCCGCCTCCCAATTTGTTTCCATAGCAACGAATTTTTGAATGAACTGTTAGGTACTCGAAAGTAAAAGCGGTATAAATGTGAATTTTGTTGATTTTTGATTTTTCTAAGTGTTGTGATATTTTTGAATATTAAATATTTGATACAGTATTAACAACGGTTCGCTTAAGCAAGACGAGAAATCTTCTTTATAAATATTCTCCGACGAAGTGTGAAAAAAATATAATATCAAAAAACAAAAACATGTATTCTGCATAAAATCTAGTCTCTGATGATTCTTGATTTCAAATACAAAAATATTGGAACAAAGAACTGATATGGCACGCCTTTTTGCTATTTAATAGCAAGAATTTATTCGAGTTGAATTTAAACTATACATTTATATTATTTTGCTAGATAATTCTAATTCATTGAGTTTTTATGATTGAATTAAAATTATGTACATAATGAAAATTCAGAAATATTATGATCTTTCAAGATAATTTCAATGCATTGCATTTTTGTGATTGAATTAAAGTTATGTACATAATGGAAATCAGGAATTCTTATTATCTTGCAGGATAATTTTAATTCATTGAATTTTTTGATTGGATTAAAATTATGTAATACATAATGGAAATTCATAATTATTATTATCTTGCAGGATAATTTTAATGCATTGAATTTTTATGATTCAATTGAAATAATGTACATAATGGGAATCAGGAACTCTTATTATCTTGCAGGATAATTTTAATTTATTGATTTTTTTTTATTGAATCAAAATTATGTACATAATAGGAATTTATAATTATTATTATCTTGCAAGATAATTTTGATACATTAAATTTTTATGATTGAATTAAAATTATGTACACAATGATAATTCAGCATAGAGACTATCTAGCAAAATTATACGGAACCGTTGAATTTTTATGATTGAATTAAAATTATGTACATAATGAAAATTCAGAATTATCATCTTGCAAGAAATTTTTATGATTGAATTAAAATTATGTACATAATAGAAATTCAATATTCTTATTATCTTACAGAATAATCTTAATTCATTGAATTTTTATAATTGAATTAAAATTATGTACATAATGGAAATTCAAAATAATTACTTTCTTGGAAGATATGTCCATGATTTTGATTTAATTCATATTCAATCATGAAAATTCAATGGATCAATATTATCTTGCAAGATAATAATAATTCTGAATTTCTATTATGTACATAATTTTAATCCAATCATAAAAATTCAACGGTTCTGTATAATTTTGCTAGATAGTCTCTATGCTAAATCATCAATATGTACATAATTTTAATTCAACCATGAAAATTCAATGTATCAAAACTATCTTGCAAGATAAAAATAATTCCGAATTGCCATTATGTACATAATTTTGATTCAATCAAAAAAATTCAGTGAATTAAAATTATTCTGCAAGATAATAAGAATACTGAATTCCTATTATGTACATGATTTTGATTCAATCATAAAAATTCAATGCATCAAGATTATCTTGCACGATAATGATGATTCTGAATTTTTATAATGTTAGTAATTTCAATGCAGTCATAAAAATTGAACGGTTCCGTATAATTTTGCTAGATAGTCTCTATGCTGAATTATCAATATGTACATAATTTTGATTCAATCATAAAAATTCAATGTATTAGAATTATCTTGCAATATAATAATGATCTGAATTCTTATTTTGTACATAATTTTAATCCAATCATAGAAATTCAATGAATTGAAATTATCTTGCAAGATAATGATAATTCTGAATTACCACTATGTACATAATTTTAATTCAATCATAAAAATTCAACGCATTAAAATCATCTTGCAAGATAATAATAATTCTGAATTTCCATTATGTACATAATTTTAATTAATTCAGAAAAATTTAATGAATCAAAATTGTCCTGCAAGATAATAGGAATTCCGAATTATCATTATTTACATAATTTCAATTAGATCATAAAAATTCAATTCAATGAAAATAATTATTCTGAAGTTCCATCATGTACATAATTTTAGTTCAATCATAATGAATTCAATAAATGAAAATTATTCTGCAAGATAATAAGAATACTGAATTTCTATTATGTGCATAATTTTAATCCAATCATAAAAAATCAATGCATTAAATTCATCTTGCAAGATGATAATAATTCTGAATTGTTATTATGTTTATAATTCTAATTCAATTATAAAAATTCAACGGTTTCGTATAATTCTACTAGATAGTCTCTATGCTGAATTATCATTATGTACATAATTTCAATTCAACCATAAGAATTCAATGTATTTAAATTATCTTGCAAGATAATGATAATTCTGAATTTCCATTATGTACATAATTTTAATTCAATCAAAAAAATACAATGAATTGAAATTATCCTGCAAGATAATAAGAATTCCTAATTTCCATTATGTACATAATTTTAATTCAATCATAAAAATACAATGCATCAAAATTATCTTGCAAAGTAATAATAATTCTGATTTTTTATTATGAACATAATTCTAATTCAATCATAAAAATTCAATCAATTGAAATTATCTTGCAAGATAATGATAATTCTGAATTACCATTATGTACATAATTTTAATTCAATCATAAAAATTCTTTGCATATAAATTATCTTGCAAGTTAATAATAATTCTGAATTTTCATTATGTACATAATTTTAATTCAATCATAAAAATCCAATGAATTAAATTATCTTGCAAGATAAAAAAATGTATAATTTAAATTTAAGTGGAATAAATTTTTGCTATCAAATAGCAAAACGGCGTGCCATAAACTGACGTGCGTCCACTCTGGTTGATGAGGTACTGACGATCCTCCCTCCTTATCAGTCAATACTCATTTTTAACCCCACCCACAATGCTGCTTTCTGTTACCGTCCCCTTTACACCTGCAAGACCTCAAATGGTCAATGATTGCAAGAGACCCCCCCTTAAGTGAGCTAAAATCAATTGATGATAAAAAAAGTCCTTCAATTACGAAATAACAATCTAAAAAATTCAATTTCAATACAACTTTTTTGCAATTACGTTCTGAAATAACATTCATAGTAATTGAAAATTTCGAAACAAAATGAAGCTTTTTCTAGCAAACTTTTAATTGAAAACAGATTTCTATTCTGCTTTATTTTGAACTGTGAGCTATAGGTTTGATAGGGAAAAGTTTCAATAACCACTAAGGCCCGGTTCCACTGTCTTTGGTATATCCTAAGTCTTGCCCAATTACATTAGTAACAAGTGTTTTAAAAATCGTTACCTATGTAATTGATCCCAGAATCTATACGCCAAAAATTGAAAAAAACTGCAATTATCCGATTTGCCTCAATAGTATGAACATGGGTAAAATTGCTAACATATCAAAAATAGAATCTATCATCATGATTGCCACGTGAAATACAGATTTCTCTATTCTACCTTGTGTTCTAGAATGAGTATTCTCGTGGCACTGTACTCTGCACGCGTTGCATTGAATTCAATCCTCTGATGGTGAATACACAAAATCTACGAAGCAATAGAAGA
The DNA here is from genome assembly GCA_963989225.1 of Dromius quadrimaculatus. Taxonomy (NCBI): domain Eukaryota; kingdom Metazoa; phylum Arthropoda; class Insecta; order Coleoptera; family Carabidae; genus Dromius; species Dromius quadrimaculatus. The sequence continues at coordinate 45,415,367 of OZ022326.1, read as the reverse complement.
GACTCTCATCTCAAGTGTCGCTCCATACCTAATTTGAAGAGTTCTCGGTCTGATTGAAGAAACACAAGATCTCCTGACAATAATTTTTTTGCTTATAAATCAATACACTCAGTCCAACGGCGTTCTAACTTCTTAAGATTGTAATGTTTATTGCTTTTGAAGAATTGTTTATAGTCAAAATAAAAAGTCGCTATCTAATAAATGAAAAAAAAAAAAATTTAAGTTCTATTCTTCAAAGTATGATTAAGCAAGCATTATACAATTTATTTATTACTTACTACAATTGAAATTCAACAACAAAGCCACTATTATTTATTTACAACAACCTATTTATTTATCATGCTCTGCACTTAGCTGATCACGCACTGAATATTCACTTTAGTACTGTTCATTGTTCCTCAGTCAAGCTGTTCGCCCTTATATATACGCAAACCAAACATCTACAAATTTCTACGTTATTCTCGAATAATGGCGCGACGTGAAGAAATAACAAGCTCCGCCCAGACAACAAAGATGGATTCAGGGCCTATTTTATTTTTACGAATTATGATACTTTCGCACGTTACAATACCATCAGAATAATAAAATGCGTCCAAGTCTGCAAAATAAGTTTCTGTTTCAGCTTCGACTTATTCTTTCGAAGTAAATCTTATGACCAGTTGCTCCACCGTTACCTAATTTCAAGGGAGGAATAATAACCGTAGTAACAATTGTCCATACAATATTTGTCATAGATATCAAACTCCATTTAGGGTTAAATGACAGTGATGCAATTGGCCATTAGCCTCTCTAAATATTTCTTCAAGTTATGGGGAAGAGAAAATTCCTTGAGCTTCTCGGAACAACGCAAGAATTGTGCGCTGCCTATTATCATGGTGAAACAGCACCTTTTTTGTCAGATGATGACGTTTAATTCTATTGCATCATTCAGTAATGGAGAGTAGTAGACCCTTGTCATAGTTCTGCCTTTTTCCAAGTAATTCATGAGCACTATATCGTGAAAATCCAAGAAGACCGTTGTCATGACTTTTCCGCTTTTTCAAGCCGCCTATATATCTAGCGAACGACGGCGAATGAAAGATAGCGAACGCATTTGCTCAGAACGATCGGCCGAACTCTAAAAATTGGTGGCCTGTACACATTGAACAAATCGAATGTGCTCGCGAATGTTTTCTTATTTTCCCGGTTTATTCTCCACGTTTAGTGAGAAAGAACGAAGAATGTCTGATGACAATACTATAATTGCAAGTGCAGCTTATTCTTCTTGAGACCTCCACACAGCTCCAGTTTCTCCACTTTCTTTTTATAGACGTTGTTTTTTTCATGAGCACTTTCGTTCTAGATATAATTCTATTAACCCGAGAACGGCGGTATCATTCTATTCTATTCTGATTGAAGAATACTTGAGCATTACTTTGCTAACTCTATCGTTCTGCAACGTACCAAATGGAAATAAATTCGAAGATATGTTCGCACTAGCAACAGAGAATCTCAACATGTGCACGAATTTTCTTTGATGTACCGCCTGATGAGCGAACCTTGCCGGAAGCGAACGCATGTGTTTAGCGAACGAATTCGTTCGGCGTCGTTCGCTAGATGTATACACAGCTTTAGATGTATTTTCTCTTGCTTCAATTGTTTGAATTGCTGCTTTGTCTCTGGCATGTAGTGATGAAAATCAGTAAAATTGCGTGTAAATAAGTCTAGTCACTCTTTATAAATGCGTTTTTGAACGACTATCATTACCCAAAACATCATATAAAATGTGATGGTTGCGCTTTATCGAGATGCTTATAGCCTCAACCATTTCTCGAACCTTTAGTCGACAATCCTCTACTATGGAATCGTGGATTTTTGCGACGTTTTTTTGGAATCCCGTGCGGTCATCATTCTTGATTGATGTACGTACGGTAACGTTTAAATTCAGCCACCCACTTTTTCAACGTTATAAATGAAGACGCAGATTTTTTTGATGTAAAATCTAACTAATATTTTATTTCTGTCGGTACCTAATCATAGCACGAATTCCAGTTCTACCCATACCATCAGACCGAAAAAAATCGTTTTAATATCGTCACTGCCACAACACAAGTAGGGTGACCAGATCTGATTTCCGGTTTCACGGGACAACTGCATTGAAAATACGGGATTCGAGGTTGAAATACGAGACAGGCCGTTTTTCATCAAAATCAACATTCATATTTTTTTCATCTTCAAAATTTCGCATAATAATAGATATTTAAGAACACAACAATTTTCAGATTATCTGGAAAGGAAAATGTGAAATAATCAACTGAATAATCTATTCATACAAACTTTGAATTTCTTTATGAATTGCTCTTAAAACAATCATAAATCAACAATTTGTTGATCATTTGGATAAGAAAATGTGGATTTATCAACTAAATCTCGGTGTTCACCGCTCTGTGCGAGAGAATAAATATTATACGAATAGGTATTTTTATCATTTAATGTCATGGAATCATTAAGTTATGGGACAATGTATTGCGCCAAATTACGGGACAGTGAAAAATTTGTGCCTGAAATATAGGGCAACCTGTAAAATACGGGACATCTGGTCACCCTAGCCACAAGTGTTGCATAGCGCCATCTGAATGTTTCTACGTAATTAAGATGATAGCATTATAGTCATACTAGCGACCTTTATGCTCTAGGCCGAAAAGATTAAGAACTATTTTCATATGAAAAAGTAAATTCGAGAATACAATCTTTATTCTTTAGCCCAATCATATCAGGGTTTCACTTCGAAATGAGAGATAATAAACCGGAAATTTGTATCAAAATTTATTTTGGCATTTTAAAAGTCGTCTCGAAAGTCTCATAAGATCTCGTGTCTGCGTCTCAAGTTATTCAAGGTTTATTAGAAAAATTGTAGAACATGAAATTTGCAAAGATTTCGTCTTGAAATTTATTTTATGCGCTCAGCCATACATACTGTAATGCAAGATCAGCCGTGAGTTCCGATGGATAATACCTCATGCAAAGTCAGTAAATCACCAAAATATTATCAACTATGAATAAATTTGTATCATTCATTGGTCAATACATTATGTTGAATAACATTTTACATAATGTGATTTATTTTTTCAAAAATACTGTTAATATGGATTACACAGCATTGAAGCAAGCTTGTCCATTACACTGACCATATGCTAAAGTGCATTCCAAGTTGCAGTTGCAAAATATTATATTCAATAATTCATCTGGAGCCGGTGATAATATTGTTGTCATTGTATGATTGAGCGCTGCACATTTTGTGCCCCCTATTTCAGAAACGATTGAGCGCTTGAAAAAATGTTCGGGACAAAATTTGTTTCAAATTTCATGTTTTACAATTTTTGTCATATATGTTAACATTATTAGAGCTATAGATTCACCTTATGTCGAAACTTCTTGTGCCAAAAGGTGTTCAAATGAGTTAATTGGGAATGGAACAAGGAACATAATCAACTGGACATGGACAAGTCATCACTATATGATGCAGTATCATACGTCTCTTTATTAATAAGTTTTTGAATGTATGTACGAATTGCCTATAAGACATAATATCTTGAATTGTTTCTCAAAGCGCAAATTAGGACAGCCAAAATTTAGTGAAACAAATTATTTTGGAGGAAAAAACTTTTCAGAACTCATTTTATGAGTCTTTAAACGTACTCTCGCGGGTAAAGAATAACGTTTATTTAGAAATATTTATTACTACAGAAAATTACAATTACCAACAACGATTAAGTGGAAAAATATATGTAACGTCAAAAATATCAAAACAATAACAATAATAAAAACAATCATAATAAAACAGTTCCCTGGATCCTTAAAAATTGTCAATGTAAACTAGATTCTGCTACATCACTCTCCCCTCAATGACACTGTCGCAAAAGCGAACTACAGGTCGAACAATCCTGCCAAAACGTGTGCGCTTGGTCAGTGGGCTTGCGTTGTCTGTTGTGTCATTATTCGGTGGATGAAACACTGGCTGTACTGGAGGAGCTGGGAGAGTATTAGCTTCAGGATCAGCAAGAAGAAAGGCTGGCTTCAAGCGATCTGCAGAAACTACCAATTGACGATCTGGAAGCTGGATTCGGAAAGTCTTCTCACGTCGTTCTAAGACTTTGTAAGGACCTACATAAGGAGGAGTTAATGGAGGAACAACATGATCTAGTCTAAGGAAAACATGTGAACACTGGTTCAACTCTTTGTGCCGAAAACATGTTCTTGAGCTTGTGCGAAATGGGGCAGGACGTAGATTGGCCATAGACTCAGCAAACTCACGTACGGTTCCTTCAGACAGTGCAATACCAGGAGTTGCAGTAAAAAATTCTCCAGGTAGACAAAGCGGCTGGCCGTAAATAACTTCCGCACAGCTCGCATTTATATCTTCACGAACTGTTGTCCGGAGACCAAGCAGCACTGCTGGTAAAACTCGAGTCCAGTGCTCTTCGTTCAGATGAGCCATTATAGCAGCTTTCAACGCTCTGTGCCAACGTTCGATGCAACCATTCGATTGTGGATGATAAGCAGTTGTTCGCCATCGCTGGATTCCAAGAAGCTTGGTAAGATTCTTGAATAGAGATGATTCAAATTGTCTTCCTTGATCTGTTGTTAGACGTAGCGGAATACCAAAACGAGAAATCCAATTTGAATAAAATGTTACAGCAACGGTTTCAGCAGTAATATCAGCAATTGGAAAAACTTCAGGCCAACGAGAAAATCGGTCAATTGCTGTCAGACAATAGCGCATACCATCAGAAGATGGTAACGGCCCAACAATATCTATATGAACTTGCTCGAAACGTCCAACTGGAGCAAAAATTGCAGGCGTAGTCACAGTATGACGAGATATCTTCGCACGCTGACAACCAATACATGCTCGCGTCCATCTGACAAGGTCTGCATTCATACCCGGCCAAAAATAGCGTTGAGTAATAAGCTTCCTGGTCGCCCTTATCCCAGGATGACTGAGTCCATGAAGACGTTGAAAGACAGACAGACGAGTTGAAGGTGGAAGATATGGTCTTGATTTGGGAAGAGACTGCTCACAAAGCAATGGTTTGTCCAAGTAAGGAAGATTTAATTCTTTGAATATCAAATTTTCGTTTTTCAGCATATCAGAAATAGAGTTGTCTAACGCTTGCTCGCTTACAAGATGAGCTAAATCGTCTGGACTATCTACCGTTTCCACACGAGAAAGTGCATCAGCAACTTGATTATCTTCACCGGACAAATGACGGATGTCAGTAGTGAATTCACTGATAAAATTGAGTTGCCGAATACGACGTGGCGAAGCAGATTCTATTTTCTGAAAGAATGCATGGACCAGCGGCTTGTGATCCGTAAAAACCACAAATTTACGACCTTCCAACATCGAACGAAAGTGCTTAACTGCAAGATATACAGCCAACAGCTCCCTATCGTAAGTCGAATAACGCTGTTGCGTTGGCTTGAGACCCCTGGAAAAGAACCCAAGTGGCTTCCAGTTGTTCCCTTCTTTTTGTTGTAGAACAGCACCAACATGCGTCTCAGAAGCATCGCAAGCTAGCGAAATAATGGCGTTAGCCATAGGATGGTCAAGTATGGTCGCCTCAGCTATAGCCTTCTTGCAACTATCAAATGCCTCAATGGAGTCATCTGTCCATCTGAGGAGTACTTTCGAATTCTTTGGCTTCTCTTTAATCATACTATTGAGTTTTTGCTGCATATGCGAAGCTCTGGGTATGCACCAGTGATAAAAATTGAACATACCAAGAAAACGTCGGAGCTGTCGGACAGTAGTTGGACGTGGAAATGAAACAATCGCTTGAATTTTATCTTGGTGCGGACTCAACTCTTTAGAAGATACGCGATAACCCAGAAAATTTACCTCAGGTTGAGCAAAATTACATTTCTCTAAATTAACAGTTATACCCGCTTCATTTAGACGACGGAAAACCTCATGTAGATGGTACCGATGCTCTTCTTCATCAGCAGATGCTACTATTATATCATCAATGAAGACATAGGTATAAGGTAAATCCCGAAAATGGGCATCCATAAATCTTTGAAAAGTTTGAGAAGCATTTCTAAGCCCAAAACACATGCGAGTAAACTCAAATAAACCAAATGGTGTGATAATCGCTGTCTTCGGAATATCAGCTTCATTAATTGGTATTTGATAATAAGCCCTATTAAGATCAAGAGTGCTGAATATCTTAGCACCGTGGAGATTGTTTTGAAAATCTAACATATTGGGTACTCCATAGCGATCTGGAACAGTCTTATAATTCAAAGCTCGATAATCACCACATGGTCTTATCTCGCCGTTTTTCTTGTACACAACGTGCAGAGGACTCGCCCATGGGCTTTTTGATGGCCTACAAATGCCTTCTGTTACCATTTGACAAAATATTTCCCTAACAGCATTAAACTTCTCAGGTGCCAAACGTCTTGCTCGTGCTGTGACTGGAGAACCCCTGGTTTCGATAAAATGTTGAACGGAGTGTTTCGGTTCTTTCAAGATTGCCGTTGGTCGAGTAACTGCAGGAAACTCATTCAATAAGTCTGCACACCAGTGAGAAATTGGTATAGCCTGAATAGACGGAACTAGAGTCGCGTTCAGGCGTCCACGAGTGCTTAGACCTGTTGTTTTATCAATGAGCTGTCGTCCCTGAATATCTACTATTAAACCAAGATGATAGAGTAAATCTGCACCAACTATAGGCTTAGTGACATCCGCAAGTATAAATTTCCACGTATACGATCGTCTTAAACCAAAATCTAGTGTGAAAGTTCTCTCGCCAAAAGTTTTAATTTTGCTACCATTGGCAGCATAAAGTATAAAATCAGTTGGATATTTGCAAATAGATTTTCGTGCAGGAAATACTGAAACAGCAGCTCCAGTATCGATGAGGAATTGTTCACCCGTGGTGCGCTCGCTGATGAATAAACGGCGGTTGACAATATCAGCAACAGCATCCGCCTCAGCCGTCGCCTCTTTCAGTTTAAAGATTTCTCCACCCAATCGCAAGGTTTCCTGCAATTGCGAGCTTTTGATTTAAAACGTTGATGGTAAAAACAAAGTTGACGTTTGCTGCCAGATCTACTGGTTTGCGATGAAGCTCGAGAAGAACTACGGGAACGTTGCACCCGAAGTGCGGCCACATCAGCAGTAAGTTGACGGATTAAATTTAATAAAATTGATGGCTCACTCACCGAAAACGAAGAATCAATACCTTGCGATGCTGGTGTACTTATTTGGTTGACAACCGGTGGTTCATAAGTCTCAACTAAGCGGTCAGCAACTACAGCAAGCTTATCCAAATCGTTCTGATCCATAGCCACAAGAATATCCTTCATACGGCTGGGCAAACCTCTCAACCAAAGATTACGCAAAAGATCGTTGGATATAGAGCTTCCAGCAAGCATGCGCATTTCCCGTAGAAACTGGGTTGGCTTTTGATCACCCAACTGTTTATCCTCCAATAATTTTCTTATTCTCTCGTTTTCGGTCTCCGAATAAATACCAATAAGTCTTGAACGTAGATCTTCATAAGGCTGAGCAGTAGGAGTTCGAATAAGATCTGATACTTGCTTGAGAACATCATAATCTAATTTTGAAATTGTGTCCTCAAATTTCCTCTTCGACAATGCAACACGACCCGATGAAAAAATTGCATCAGCTTGCAGAAACCACATCTCCGGATCTTGCTTCCAAAATCTAGGCAAACGGTCGGAAACACTGTGCACACGTATAACTTCCACTGTGCTAGCATCCGAGGCAAGTGAATTTCGTTCGCCGTCCGTCATGATCACGTCGGGGTCACCACTTTAAACGTACTCTCGCGGGTAAAGAATAACGTTTATTTAGAAATATTTATTACTACAGAAAATAACAATTACCAACAACGATTAAGTGGAAAAATATATGTAACGTCAAAAATATCAAAACAATAACAATAATAAAAACAATCATAATAAAACAGTTCCCTGGATCCTTAAAAATTGTCAATGTAAACTAGATTCTGCTACAAGTAAATATGTTTTATTGGGATATGAGTTCTGTACATTAAATAGAAACACAACGTTTCGACAGCAAAGTGCTGCCTTTTTTAAGTGTAAAGAAATGTAAATTGATGTACAGAACTTATATCCCAATAAAACATATTTATTCAAATTATTTTAGATCAAAAGTGTCAAAAACAATACAGGTAATGCTCAATATGCTTGTGATGAATTACCTAAAATGACTGAATCCGCGGGTATGCCAAGATTAGTTGAGGATGTTTTTTATCACAATGGCAGCTAGTCCTTTTTTCGAAAAACTGAATTCTCAGTCACCTTCAAAGCTATTCTCAACAGGTGTACACTTGATTCAGCAAAAAAATCAATGAATTTGTCTTTTCAGATAGTTTACATTTGAAAAGAAAATTCATTCGACTGTCAAACTGATGGAATTTTATTTATTTAACTCGTACAAAAATTGTCCTGAGGAAGCCTGAAAATTAGGCGAAAGCTTGACGAATATTTTAAAAGAGTGATCTTTTATTTGGCCAATTTCCATTGACTGCAAACGCCCACGAAACTTCTGTTACCTTAACTAATTGCAGTCGCGATTAATCCTTATCTTGCGATTAATCCTTATCTTATATATATATATATATATATATATATATATATATATATATATATATATATATATATATATATATATATATATATATATATATATATATATATATATATATATATACATATATATATATATATATATATATATATATATCGATATATATTTCTGATTTTATGGAGTATCTCCTGAGTTATTGATTTGCTAGATGCAATCTATACGCTTCGGGAATTATTCTGTATGAGCAATTTTCTATATGTCTATCTATATCTCATGGCTTTTGATTACTATCTTCAAATCATCAAATTCGTCATCTGATTTGAGGGATTAGTTTTGTTCATTTCTATCAATTCTTTATAATATTTATAATCAATCATACATCCTGCTATTGATACATAATCTCGCAAAATATCAATCTAGGATGCATTTTCAAACAATATATAACAATTCCTAATTCCAAGTTAAATATCACGTACCTGTCTTGATGTTACTATGTCACAGGCTCCTAAGGATCAGAAGTTCGCATGCATAGCGTCGTCCTTCGGCTTAGTTGACAACAGAGAGGCAGGATGGACAAACTTTGTATGATGAAATGAAGCGAAGAAACGCATATTCAGTTTGATGAAATCCGCTTATGCAATCTTGCGTTAAAACACATGAATCTACTATGCGCGGTTGTCACTTCTAAGCCATAATAGATATCTGAGCTGAATGTAATCAAATTGCAAGATTCTGCAACTAAATTAGTTTTATACAGTGATGTAATTGTATGTAAATAGGGATTGTGGAGTTGTGCGTTCTGGGTGAATGATTCTGTTCGCTTCTTTGGAATCTGTACTAATCAAGGATCAAGTGAAGTAATTCGCTGTATTTTATTTGGGAACAAACTGAACATTGCGTTCATAATTCTCTTTCCTCTTTGATTCGAATAGATATCATTATCGTGCAATCTGTTTACTAGGTGTGATCGATAAATACGGTGAATCCTCCCGCATTTAATAGAATTTAATTGCGTAGAAATAAATGACCAGGCTTCTTGTGCAAGGCCAGGATCAAAATAAAGACTAAGTTGTTCCTGATCCTGTCTTTTACTTACATAACAAGAACAGGAGGGTATCTGTTATAATTGATTTTTAGTGCTTGCAATTCCATCCAAATGGTTACTAAACAAATAAAAGAAATTTAACAGCTTCGACGGAATCAAACATCTACATTTGCAATGCTTCGAAAATAAATAAATTGAATTCAATCATTCCTTCATTCTTGTCGATGGTAAGAAAGCTCGAAAAACTATTGAATTCATCCAAAACTACGTAGCATGAAAGATGACACCCGGTTAGAAATCAAATTGTTTCCTTAATTAAATGGAAGAAACCACGTAACAGAATTGCTGCTAAGGATCTCAATGAAACATCACTTGCCCCTGTTTGCAGGTATTGAACAGAATAAAATATTTTCGGATGAAGCAAACAATATTCATCCAATAATAACTCAATTTTATCAAAATAATAAAATCACTTGTCAAAATTTGTACAATTGCTTCTGACAACAATGATAATCGAAAAATTCACGGCATCCTAAAGAAACTCTACAAACTATTAGAAGATAAAAATGAAACGCTGAATAATATTGAATGATGTTCTTACTGTCGCGTTTCTACAAAAAGACGCCAGAAACCATAATGATCAAGTTTTTCTATGGAACATTCTGAATATATCATCATCGTGTGCAGAAGGGTTGAAAGATCATTAGTAACTAACCGTCGGGGTTTGAAAAATGTGAAAAATAATTACGTTATATAAGTTTTTGTATGCTCTCGTGGATATCCCTTGCAGATAAAAATGAAATTCAGAAGTTTTTGTGCTAATTTTCAGAAGCATTAATATTTCGCTGTTATTTTGGTCTAATTTTCGAGCTGACGGAGTGATTACAGTAATTTAGAATTTAATGCTGATAAATCAGTATAGAGTTATAGTATCAAAAGTGGACATCACGTAACTTACTTTTACATCATTGTACGATAGTCCGACATAAAATTTCTTTGCTCCACGTTCCACGGCTAATCATTTTGGATTTATTCGAAAAATTCTAAAAATCCGTCAAGTAGAGTGCGTTCTCGATCCAGTTGGCTGCTATGGAAACAGTAGGTCATAATTACAACATTTTTAAATATCGATTTCCAAGATTCTGAAACTAGTAGTTCTGAGTTTATACGCAAAATTGGAAAAATATTTCAACTGAAGTGCACTTCAAGTTCAGTCGATTGTTTTGAGAATAAAAGGCAATTATTCATATGCTACTGCAGACTGAAATATCAAATTTCAATACTCTACAGCCGATCGTTTCGAATTCATGCAAATATTCCTAAAAGATTGTCCAGAAATATGCACTGCCGGCTTAGTCGATCGCAATGATAACAATATGAATATCCAAACGATACTATCGTCCTAAAAACTGAATTCTAACATTCTATGTTCAGTCGTTTTGAATTTATGCGGGAAATTCGAAATGTCTGTTAAGTGCACTTCCTGCTCAGCCGATTGGTAAATGAATAGAAAATAACAATTCCAATTACTAAATTTCAGTATTCTACGGCTGGTTGTCTCGAAAAATTAAAAATTAAGGATTTTTATCGAATTCTGTATCACGGATTCTTTCAAATGTCATTTTATAGTGTCCTGTACTTTTGAATAGATACAATTCATTCTTCAAATTTTTTGCTGCTTGGATCTTCTGCACAAAATAAACCGCACCGGTATTATAATACTCTGTATCTCTTTCACATTTGAAAAAATTAAACAAAATGCACTATTTCATGTAGATGTGGTGTGTCAATACTGTGCTTCATCTTTTAATATGATTATGGAGCAAAATCAATCTACAGCCTAGCCCTCCACTATTCTGCTTCATATCTCTTGTTTTCATGTCTGTCTATTCTAATTTGGTCCCTTACAGAAATTGGTTATGTTATTGTGTTATTTGTATATCCAAAGAGCAAAATTATATCTCGTCGCACGATCATGAAACTTGGAGAGTGGCCCGAAGGGTAAGGCTGTAATTGTGGAGAGTACTGTCCAAACATAATATTTCTTCTATATCCAATTGTATGAGTATGAGCATCATTTTATCTGTATTGATATATTAGATGAGTGACAATGTATTAGAAAAAATGTAATTATAAGGATATTTTACTTATGGAAGGTAGGTATTGAGTAAATGATGTACACTTTGTTGAAATGTTTTTTATTTCAAGTTACGTGGTGCGATCGATTTCGGCTATATAGCCATCATCAGGCATTCGCTGAAAGTACATATTGCGTAAAGATATTTTTTATATAAGAATAAAATATGAAAATTTTTGAAAATGTTAACAATTTTTCAATATAAGATATAAAAATATAACAAGATGTAATGTATATAAATATATAATAAAAAATAAAATGTATGTGACGCTGCATCGAAAGATAAATAAGGAATTGAATATTATTAATATTGAATTTTTATGAAAAATCTAAATATTAATTATGTTGTTGAAACAGAAATAAATTGTAAATGAAGGAAAATAAATATTTAAAATTTAAATATTGAATATAAAATTCAATATTATTTTGAATTGAAAATGAAAAGATCAAAAATGTGCTTGATTGAGGCTAGGTTTGTGCACCCCACAGCAATAATATCGGAATATAAGTATTAAACAATATTTTAGTCAAAATTTAGTGATTATTAAAAATACTTACTGTCATTATTTAGTTAAGGAAAGCCATCAGAACTAATTTAGTGGTAAAATTTGAAAAAGTTTCACAACCCATGTTGCTTGGTCAAAAATGAAATATACTGCCAGTTATGAAATTATTTCGTTTCCGTTTTAGGAAGATGTAGGATTATGGGTAAAAAGGAAGGCGGGAAAAGTTAGTGGTTTGTATTGAGGTAAAATCGCTCATAAACTCAATTTTATTCTGACCAACAAATCACACCCTACTATAGAAAAACTACTGTTGAACAATAAACCGAAAAATTCAAAATTAAATAAATCAGGTATATATCAAATTTCATGTAACGACTGTAATAAAAGCTACATAGGACTAACTTCCAGAAACATTCATACACGTTTTAAAGAACATATAAAAAATAATCCATCATCTGCAATGGGCACACATCTAAAAACACAAAATCATACGACAGACACAAATCACTTAGAATTACTACATCATGAAACAAAATTTAAAAATTTACTTTTACTAGAAGAATTCGAAATCAGACATAACATCCTAACAGATAACACCTTACTAAACGAAATTACAGAATTTACTTATCACAATCATATATTTTTAAAACTACCACCATTCAATGTTGGAATGACACTTCTATCATTTTTCTAATTTCGCAAGACCTCAATACAAACCACTAACTTTTCCCGCCTTCCTTTTTACCCATAATCCTACATCTTCCTAAAACGGAAACGAAATAATTTCATAACTGGCAGTATATATCATTTTTGACGAAGCAACATGGGTTGTGAAACTTTTTCAAATTTTACCACTAAATTAGTCCTGATGGCTTTCGTTAACTAAATAATGACAGTAAGTATTTTTAATAATCACTAAATTTTGACTAAAATATTGTTTAATACTTATATTCCGATATTATTGCTGTGGGGTGCACAAACCTAACCTCAATCGAGCACATTTCTGATCTTTTTATCTTCAATTCAAAATAATATTGAATTTTATATTCAATATTTAAATTTTAAATATTTATTTTCCTTCATTTACAATTTATTTCTGTTTCAACAACATAATTAATATTTAGATTTTTCATAAAAATTCAATATTAATAATATTCAATTCCTTATTTATCTTTCGACGCAGCGTCACATACATTTCATTTTTTATTATATATTTATATACATTACATCTTGTTATATTTTTATATCTTATATTGAAAAATTGTTAACATTTTCAAAAATTTTCATAATTAATTCTTATATAAAAAATATCTTCACGCAATATGTACTTTCAGCGAATGCCTGATGATGGCTATATAGCCGAAATCGATCGCACCATGTAACTTGAAATAAAAAACATTTCAACAAAGTGTACATCATTTACTCAATACCTACCTTCCATATATAAAGATGTATACTCAACTGGAGAACTTCATACTTTATTTGCAAATAAATAACCATGTTCTTGAGAAATAGTCTTCAAACATTTGAATCCACATAATTCATTTTTGTCGAAGGAAAATTCATGTTGAAATCAAAAAATTGAATGAATGGAGAAAGAGTAAGGAAATTAATGGATACTAAACAGGAAAGCGCAAAAGAGGTTAAAATGAAACTGATGTAAATAGGAAAGCAGTCTTCAAAAAGATTGATTTTGATCAATACACATAAACTGAAATAGTAAATAAAAACGTGAAATTGAAAAAATATAGCAAAATCTCACTGTTTATAAATAACAAACGATTAAAATAACATTGGCTCAAATGGATTTTCAAGCGGAATACGTCTTTGAGCAGCTCCTAGTTTTGCCACTAGATGGTTACGGCTTAATTTTACTTGCGAATAGAAATGGACAAAAATAGATTTTAATGATTTTATGGTTTTTCGGAGTATAAGTGGTGCATTTTTGCATTCGCTCGAATCAACTTTGACAGCAGTTATTCTAATAGTTTGCTGGTATTGACAAAATTGCATTTATGAAGGCGTCGACTGCTTATTTTAGCGACTGAAACTTTTGATCACTCAATCTATTTTTGATTTTTGGAAGAGTTGAAAAATCATTGAAACTTAGGTCGGGACTATAAGGAGGATGGTCTAACAATTCGACGTTTTGCTGCTTTGAAAAATTAATAGTCTTGCGAGCTGTATACGTACTTGCATTGTCTCGGTGAGGGATGATTCGTAGTTCAGGGTTGGTTTTTGGAAGTTCAGCAGTTATTTCCCTCAAACAAATGGTTGTATACCAATCGGCAGTAACAGTTCTTCAATCTTGCAGAGAAATTGTTGTTATTTGACCTGCTTTTGAGACAGATGGCGCAAACATCTTTCTGGACACACATGCATTTCAAGATTGGATGATTGTGTTGGATTTTCTTCACCTTGGAACACCCAAACAGATGATTTACATATTTTAGAATTGTCTGCTTTGAATTGGCCTCAAGTTCCATGACACCGATTTAGAGAGACTACCGGAGAATCTACGAAGTCTTTATAAGAACCATGCTGATTTTAGTCCAAAACACTCCCATTTTTGAATCTTCTAATTCAATTCGCGGCTTACATTACTAGTTCTTACGAGATTTTTGGAAAATTGTCCATCTTTTTGAATTTCTTTTAGTTGCAGCTTGGATTTTTTAGTGAACAGGTTAGGATATTGATCATTTTTTATTGTTTTATTGCCGCTTTTTAGAATTTTATTTCACTTATTATGACACCAGCGGGCTACTTGATGCCTTTTTCTTTTGTGAAGGTCTTGTAATGTCATTCTGTAAGTTACAATTTTGTATTTTTTGATTTTGTTAAAATTTCACACTGGCTTGTATGTTTGTTTGAGTTTGTTATTTTCCTCTCTTTGTAGTCTCTTCAATAGTCTGAAGACGGTCACTCGGTAATCGAATCTGGTAACTGAAAGAATTTAGAGAACAGTGTGATTAAGAATTTTATGGCTTTAATTGGAAAACCCTTACCAGTCCCTGATATTTGTCACACTTGGGTTATCAAATGAAATATCTAACGGAAAGCTAATTTTTCACACACAATTCTTCATGCAAAATATTTGAATTAAAGTCTTTGGAATCTCCAATGATACCTTAATTTCGCGATCTGTCGCAAGTCGATCCTCGCTAATGAGCTTGCGCACAACATTAACGTTTTTCTGAATTCGTCCACGTTTGAGTTCTCCATACTACCAAAAAACTGAACCTCCATATCCTCTATCATTTTCCTTCTGGTTCTCTTATTTTGATAATACTGGAATTAATATCGTAATAAATTCCTCAATTAAGCTGAATACAAAGTTCAATGTAGATATGAATCATTTATCGATTGTATTGTCGTCTTCCTACTTATACGAAAGCCTATTTTCACAGTGATTAGTCTCCTCCCAAATCGCTTATGGAATATATTGTGTTGTCTAACACTAAAGCAATCAATTGAAATACAGCCCAAGGCACTATATATGTGTTTACAATAAACTCAATCAATTCCTACGTGTATATTGTAATGAATTAAGATGTTCTAATTCCCTCTTGTTTTGACGTATATAACTCCCAATATCCAATTTCCGACTGTTTCTATAGCATTATCCAGCGATCGATGTCATTTTCGCATTACTGTCCCTCTTGGATATTAAATAGCATCGTTATAATCAATTTCTTGAACCCCAATCATATTTTCTAAGTCTTTGCAATTAAAATGTGAATCAAATATCGCACGATAATTAATTCTACCGTAGCGCCTCTGTTGGTTTCAAAAGAAAGCTGTAACAAGCTGTAAGACAAGATAATCACATGACGACTGGGCGTGAATTCAAAAAGTTTCCCACTCAGAGTGAAAAGTTCCTGCGAACCAATTTTAATTAATGGAATGAATTGCATGTTCATGTATTTGGACATTCGAAATCAGAGTTTGTAGCGAAGCTGGAATTAAACTCAATCCAGATTCTGGTTGAAGTTAAGGGAATGCGCTATTCAATAGAAAGTAAATAGTAAAAAAAATCGGTTGTCTGTGAAGTCGGTTCACTAACGATAGCTTAACGTGACAACGTCATGAGAAAATACTGATGGAGTGGCTGCATTTTTGAAAAGAAAATTTCAATTTTATTGGTTTGATAGATATTTTGTATGGATATAGAGAAGGAGGTAAATGGAAATCAGGAATTGAATTGATCAAGTTACATTCATTTGTACGCATAAATACAATTATGTCAAATTTTTTTTTTTTTTGTATCAACATTATTTCTTTCAGCAAGTAAACTGAATAAAAGTTGTTGTTCAATTGGTTACTCAATTATTTTTGCAAATTTAATCGTAGCTTGTTGTGAAAAAGTGATAATCTTGAATAATTTATTATAAGAATAAACTGTGATTAAATTATTGTTCATAAATCCTAAATTCAAAATTCTAAATCTAGAGACATCATTAAAATTTTTGTAACTCTAGCTTTTGAAAAGCCCGCCTCAATGTGTTTGATATGGGAGAAAATTGTTCCTTTTGACGGCTGGCTGATCCAACCAGTCATTTCAGACACATTGTTATGATATGTGGAAGATTTAACATTTATGTTTTAATTTTTTGAAATCATAGTTACGCTCGATAATTATTCCGATCGAATAATGAAACCATTGATTTTCTACTCATCGTGAAATAGTTCTGGGTAAGAGTGACTAATAGGTCACTATGACATTTCGCACAATTTTGAAGAGATGGCGATACTGGCGTCTCTGCAGTAAAAACAAATTCTGTCAGTGGCACTAAAACAGTGTTCATGTGTAACAATGGTTGTAGGTTAGCTCGCTACGCTCGCGGCTTTAACAAACATCCCTGAATATTACCGTACTTGCGCTGCGCGCGCCTGTGGGACTGAACTTGAGAGGAAACCAAACTTCTCCATGTTGGACCGAAATAATGAAACTTTCACATGTCATGTTTGAGGACTACTGCTTAGCTACCACTTACTCTGTACACATGTATTTCGAGCGCAAGCGCATTATCATAGTGACCTATCATTCACTTTATCCTAGTTCTGTTAACTTATTGTTATAGTTTTGTCAATTATAGCATAACCTACAATTGCTGCACTAGCGAACCGATGCTATTTATTTTATTGATGAAAGCACGAATATTCGAAAATATATAACTGAACAAATATCTAATATCGAAAGAATCATTACCTTTATCGCCGCAATTATCTTTGCTATAAACAATTGATACCACATTCACTTTTCACTGCACTTCATACTTGACGAAAACATGTAAATGTATTATTGTATAGCAGCTGTCCACGCGGACGCATCGCTCACTCAAGCAGGAGAGAGACAGATGTCGAACGCTGCCAAACGCGTAGGCCGATTATGCCTCTTTGTCGCTCGTTCCGCGCTCTCGCTTGCACTTCAAGCCTCAAATGGAACGCCTCAGAGCGAGGTAACGCCGCATGAGTCATGTTTCTTCGTACGTGCAGCCAGCTCTATCGAATTATAAGACGTTATCACGTCAATATGCCCCAAAAGTATATTTAAATATATGATATTACCATTGTTGAAATCTGAACTATAGTACGTTGCAATTAGAACAATAACAGTTCTGGGAATGAAATGCTCAGGATGGTGGGCAATATTTTACATATATCTGTTATCGCCCTATCGTCCATGCTGCGTCGTATAGTGAACTGGGAAACTAATATCAATGTAATCAAATTTGGCTGGGATTCAAGCCCAAAACAGTTAGATCAGAGACATGAGACTTGATTATGGTCATTTGCATCAGATAAGAACCGTCTGTCGTAGAACAGTTGTAAATTGCCATTATTAAATTCGCTTGTAACATAAATATTACACTGCATGGGAAGAGATTACAGAGTCGGTTATATCATTGCTACAAACTCATTCGATATACCCGACCTGTAGAACTAATTGAGTGTGTCTTTGACAAATGGAGAATGTGAATACATCTGACTTTATTGTGATTTCCATACAGTCCAATTCGTTCATTGCACGATTTCTGTTTGGTAATGACTGTTTGGCAAGTATAGGTCGATATTGTATGAAAATTTAGAACATGGTTCCTAAATGCCTTGTCTCCTTCAAGTTGAATAATGTCCTATTAAATGTGTACCTCTGACCACGCTCACAAACTGTTCCGTTCCTCGATAAATGATAAGTGATTAACAAAATTCAAAATCTATCCCATTTTACTGAATCAAATTACCTACCTGCCATATACTGAAGGCATTCTGCGAAAGCGAGTAGGACACATTACAACGCCGAAAAAGAATCGAAAGCGAGAAGTAAATCCTCACGGGAAATAAAGGAACTACTGTTAAGTCCTTGTGTCTTTCTTTTGTGAGTGCGTATCGTAGTCCCGTAGAGAGTTGCTATCAGGGCCAAGTATTATGTGAGATCCACTCGTCTTTGTATCCAATAAAATTCTAGGAAATATCATGTACCTTTTGTGACATTTATCTAGATGCAATCTTCCAAGATGAACTTTGAACAAAGTAAATAATACTCAGTACTCAACTTTTATTGTTCTCTTATTCGAATACCGTAGCTCAAAATAATCGAATATTTCAAAGAAAGGTATATCATACATCAAATAAGATAAGTATTTGACTTTGTATGACATAGCTTGAAATTATGAGTCTGTTAGATGAGAGGAACTTGGATGATTTCAGTCTTCAGTTCACCTGGATCGTAGTTGTAAAAACAATCTTTGTTGCTCGAGTGTCAAGCTACTCTTGGAGTACTAGCCCTTGCAGCCTCCAGTTTATCTCAAGCGTCGCTCTATTACCGCAGTAACAATTGTCCAAACTATTATTACTATGTAAATTACGCCACGTTTGAAGTGAAGCAACGACTGTAATGCTGACCCTCAGCGTACTAAAGCGAACTTATTTTCAATTTGGTAGTTGCAAAAACTCGAACGTGATTATTGAAATCATTTGTTATGTTTTCAGCTAGTTTGTATTATGCAACTGTATGCGAACTCAATCTACTGTCAGTATGAACGTATGTGTTTCAAATTGCTAGTTAAAATGTACGCATCGCATCGTTGTTTTGATAAAACTCCGTCACACGTTAATACGATTCAATCTAGTGACAAGATTGGATTTGTATCATCCTACAATGTACAAATTCATTGCATTATTGGTAACTACAGTTTTTAACGGACGGATCTGTCACTGGAAATTAGATGGACATCAATATGTGAGGTAAACCAATTTTATTGGAAACTGAAACATCGAAATGTTGCATGTTGATTATAGATATACATAAATTAAATAATAATCAACTAATCAACTAATGTCTCAGAGACTGACTCTGAAGGAAGATCTTGGGAACATAATAACAAATAAAAATCACAACTTATTCTAGTCAAAAAAATCAGAACATCAGTATAATATCTGCAATCTCTTCTTATTATCACTTTTTTTTTTCACACACTTGTATTGCATTTTTATTGAATCACTCTTAGTTCTTGTGAAGATAACGCGTAGTACTATCATTTATTGCTCTCCAATAAGAAGTTTTCTCAACATTAGACCTTATTAGAATAAACACAATGAGAATATCACGAGGCAATTTTCCAAGCAATTTTGTACACTTAATTTTCCGCAAGTTTTCCTGCGCTCTGGGCCGCTTTGAGCTGCGCTTGGTATGGCATTTGTTTTCGCAGCACACGAAGCAAGCTGCTCCACTTACTGTAACTCTTGAACGTGGATTTACTCCTTACAAATATGGATGTTCCCAGAAATAATCGTCGGAGAAGAGTAGTTATAATTTACGAATTACTTAGAATGCGGGCAGATGAAAAATAGAGAAAACTGAGTTCAAAAGAGTGATTGCTAAAAGGGTTTTAAGGCCGCGGAGTTCCCAACATGTTCCACAAATTACACATTCAAGTGGTTAGAAGTATAAGTGATGAAGTCCAATCATTGAATGGTTGAACTCAAGTGGTGAAAATCGAAGTTGTGAGTTGATTGCAACATATTTTCAAGATGAAAAGCAGTTTCTATGTACACTGAAGATGACTATTCGTGGAATAGACTATTAGTTCAGAAACTAGTTTTTGTATTCAATTTTTTTCTACAAACAAGTATAGTTCAATTAAGATGAAAATACTTTTTTCTACAGTCACTATAGAATGATACCCATTCCACACGCTGTAGCGTGCGGAATAAGGGTCATTCCGCACGCTCAGGGATTCCTAAGAAATCCGCGTAGCATTGCGAAAAAACTGTTTCATTACTGTCATAATTTCAACTCTTTTTGATTTTATTATCATTCCTCTGAAAAATGGAGTCAATATGAGTTATTTTATCAACATTTGATGAATTGGAATGAGATGAATGAAGCAAATTCTTTCTTAGAAAACGGTATATTTTGGTTATAGATATTCACGCGGACACCTTCGACTGTAGAAAAAATAACATCCGTCACTCGTGCGAATCGATCATACCATGCTCATGTGAATTCTGCCACTCGACTTCGTCTCGTGTCTGAATTATTCACATTCGCATGGAATGATCTCCATTCCGCACTTGTATCGGAATATACTATTCCTTATCTCAAAAGTTTGACGTTAGACGTCTTTTTGTTTTGCAATTGCAAGTGGCACACGTTATCAATTAAGTAGTCAGACTTAAATTATTATCCTTACCACTTAGTTTTCTGTATAGGGCACAGAATTTTTTTCTCATTTCTTCTTTTTTCTCTTGTTTGATTGTTAACGTTTCAAATATATTTGCAACGCACAATTGATCTTAATGGTATCTTCAAGCCATGCTTTCAAGTTTCAACTAATTCTTTACAGTAACATATTTTCATTGTTTGATTGAGTTTGCTGCGTCGTCTAGTTAATTGTAGAAAATAAGTTGAAAACCATGACTCAGACATATCGACAGGATAAAATGATTAATTATATATAACCGAATATGCAATTTCTCAAAATCTCACGAAATACAAGTGGTATGGTAAATACGACATGAAGTGATTTCAATGCTCATTCTGATTGGCCATAGATAGCAGCCAGCAACGAAGCAAATACGAGAAATAGCACCGAAACTATCTTGAAAAAGAAGTCTTATGGCAAGCCCAGCACCCAGCAGCGGATCAAGTTTCTAGCATCGGAGCCAGCGCGACTCCAAGCTGACAAAATTGCTTAAAAATTGGCCTCGTATGTGGCGGGCCTTAATCAATGTACATTATCTCCTATCATAATTTAAAAGCTTCCAGTAGCAGAGAAATATAGAGCAGAATGGCCATCTAGATTTCTTTTGGAAATTTTTTTGATATTTCGAGGAACCAAAAAAATAGTTAAATTTTGAATGATCACACACAGATCCTCTCTTCTCTGTTCAGCCTGATAATCACTCTCAAGCATCTAACAGTTTCAGCTTACTATGTTTTATATCTACTTTTTATTTGCGAAAGAGCCACATCATTCGTACTGTACTCGGTCACGAACCGCGCTTTGACCACACTTAATCTATAGGATAGACCAAAACAAATTGAACTATTCCAAGTTTGAGCGTTTAGAAAAGTACTACTACATCAGCGATGTAATTTATTTTGAATAGTTCTATTCGAAATATAAATGCAGAATGCTAAATACCTTTAATTATTTTTTACTTCAAATGCCCCTTTTTTAATAGTATTCTTGTATTTGACTTAAACAATTATTGAATCTATTTGATATTGAAAATCTAAATTCAAGAAACATTAATCCATTTTTCACCGAAATCGAGTTCAGTTGTGTGATCCAATCACAATAATCGGATAGTGCAATTGGATTTGACCTCAGTGGATACATTTTGATTTCAATTGTTCTCTTTATACTCGTACAGCTATCATACATCTGAATCACGAATATATATAACCAAGAAACATATTGTTCAACTTTTTCCTGTATAAGCTTTGGATGGACTCCTTCCTTTACATTTAGAACGGAAGCTGGTGACAGTTGGAGTCCTCCGATTCTATGCCGCATGCCTTTTTAAGAGTTGAACCTATACTTCTTGATAAGAAAAATGAAAATGTTATTAACCGATACGCGCTTTTCGGAAATAGTGCAAATTCCAATCATATTTTTCAGAAGAAGTTGGTTTTTCTGTGACAACATTCTGCATGTCTTTGTAACGTTGAATAGATTAGAAGGCATGCAATTCGCAATAGCTCAAAATGCTCTAATGGTCGAGCAAATTTGTAAGAAGAAAAATGTAAAATTCTGTGTTCTCAAATTGCATGCCTTTGAAATGATTGAAAGTGTCAGCCATAAAACTCTTGTGAAAAATTGGCATGCATCTTTGTTGGCACAAGGGTGAGAAATTTTGGACAAATTTTGCACAAATGTGAAATTGACTAGCCGCGATTTCTCTTAATTCATAATTTGCTACCCTTGGGCCAACGAGAAGCACATGTCAATTTTTTCACAAGAATTTTATGGCTGAAACTTCTATTCTTCTCATTGGCATGCAATTTGAGAACACGACATCTCACATTTTTTTTACAAGTCTACTTGACCGTTTTGGCCTTTTGGGCTGTTGCGAACTGCATGCCTTTCAATATTATGCTTTATATCACTCTCAACTATTCCACTTTATAAAGGCTTGTTAAATGTTGTCACGGAAAACTCCACTTTTTGAAAAAAATATGATTGGAGCTTTGCACTATAGCCGGAAAGCGTGCATTGGCCTTTTTATCTTTCCTTTGAAGGAGTATAGTTTCAGACCTTATAAAATTCAAGAATCCTAACTGTCGCCATCTCCCGGTCTAATTGAACAATAGAATATTTATTGAGAAAAAAAATCTGCTATCAAAAAGCATTTTATTTTAAATACTATCCATTTCCAGTGCGAATATATTTTTTCGAAAACTGTCATTAGTAGTAAACATTTACAAGGCGACTAGAAAATGCGAAATGATTTTTTTGTTCACAGGACGCAAAATACTTCGCAACCAGGAATGCGAAGTACTTCGCAGCTAGGATGCGAAATATTCAAATAAAGTGTACTGGTTTCATAGCAACATTAAAAGTGACATTGATTGATTCGAAATGTCAAATAGTTATTTGTGTAATCAGGAAAACAAAAAAAGGTTTACTGAAGAGGCTACGCCTCGTCTATGAATCTAGGCAAGGAAGTAAATCTTCATTTTTTGCCGTATTGAACACATAATTTTTTGTCGATTGTTTAAATTTGATTAATTTCAATATTTTTGAAAAATGTCATCTCCATCAAATCATGTTTTTACGCATTTGTTGATCGGTATGCGTATGTTGGGCGGTTGCTGTGTAAATGACTGTAAACTGTCAATAAAGTTGTACTTTTAAAGTCAATCGGCAAAAAAATTTATTCTCACATTTTTATTAATTTTTAGACATGGTTTTCGGAAGAACGTTTCGTTACGCTCACAAAAAATCTTTTATTTCCGAATGCAAACGTGGCATTTCGTAATCTAGAATCAAAAATAACTATTTCAGAACATTGGTAAGCAATTCATATTTTGCATCTTCAATTTTAAATAGATTGTAACTACAATTCCTTACATCCCTGTATATCATTAATGTAATTTTGGAATTCGATTCAATATTAGTTTAGCCTCAATATGAACATCTGATAAACTAATCAAGAACGAATTTTGATCCATACGCTGAAATTGAAAAAGTAAATTCCAAAGTCAATCATATTCTCACACTTGCGAAATGATTTTTTAAATACCATGAACGAAATGTTGATGTTATTGACGTAATTTTCTCCTAAAAACATACTTTTCGTAGCACTTACCCTCGCGCGAGTTTCATAAAATCAAATTCTCCGACAGTGGATAAATGAAACCTACATTCGTCCAAAGAGAGGTGATCGACTAGCCCGATAATCAAGTGTTCTACATAAATGTCTCTGTGGAATGGTTGAAAGGCCCTTGCCTGATAATATGAATATAATACTACAATATTGTAGGTAGATAACTTACATGAGCGCTAAAATTACAAACATTTCAATGTCTGGATCGCTTCGGCTGAGCTAATCTATCAAAACAAGATGGAATAGAGTGCAGAGGTAGAGGAACGAAGTTATACTTCAGTTGTGTACTTTCAATTTGTCGCAATGTTACCAATATCAACAAATATCTCATTTCGATTCTATTTTCGATTCGTGGACCGTTCTTTACGGCCGCAGTTATCTTTGTTAATTTATCAATTCCAGAAACTGTTATTGGTGATAGTGAAAATTGGTCTGAAGACCTTACTGACTCCAAGCGAGCCTCAATTGACAAACCGCCTTTCCATTTAAGTATTCAAAGGATTATTATCACCCGAAAACTGCCTTCTCTCCTTGTTTATCACTTGCAATTTCCGCCTCTTCCAGATTTGCCAGGAAGTTCATTTGCATATTTGAATTGAATAAACTCATTCCCAACTTATATTATAACAAATCCAGATATTCGATGAACAAATAACTATTTCTAGGTCGTCCATATCATATGATACGTCACACATGAACAAGTAGCGGAAGGTTGAAAATGTATGATAAAGGGGAGAAAAGTAGCTAGGCTACTCCGACGTCACATCGTTTGAAAAAATGCCAAATATCTTCTTGATTGCAAATAATAATAATGACGCTTTCAAAGAGTTAGTGAGGTCAAACTCGGATAAGCGTTTGAGAGACATGAACGTAAACGCTACGCTGGCAACAACTCACAGTTCGCAGTATTAGTTTTTATGATGATTGAACAAGTTTTAATTGTATTAAACTTGCTTTTCTCTCAGATCTTGAAAAATATGATTAGGGAAATACAATTACAGTTGATTGTAAATGGTGGTGGAACTGTGCCGTCCCTTTGTGCCTCTACCTCTCGCGGTTCGTATCTGTTACTCACGAGATATCACTTAAAACTTTACCAATCACCCTTTCACGATTGACACCTCCTCGTTAGATAAAATATATGGCAGATTCGCCGCAACGAAATTTTCTATACGCCTTCCTCTCCAGCTAAATTGGAATTCCCGCAAAATTATATTAGAGAGCAGGGAGAGAGTGCTTTTGGCCGCTAAAACAATTTTCACCGTGGGAATGCTTTCGAAAATCGAGAGGAATGCAAGACAAAAGATTACATCCCTTTCAAAAATGGCAATTACAATTGAAGAGGCTTTACCTGTGGAAGAGTATCTAAAGTAGCCTTTTAAAGAGCTCTTTTTGTTACCGCATTCCTGCCAACTGCTGGTCGATAAAATTTAGCATCAGAAGGAACCTTTTAGCAAAATTGAATTAGTTAGCCAAACAATTTTGTTTAGTGAAAAAGTTAACATTCCAGAGAGGGGACTGATTTGGTTTTCACTTTAGATATTTGATATTTTAGCGCTGTCTTCTGTGAATATTTCGTTCTTTAGAAGTATCGGGTTCACAGATAAAATGAATCATGGAGTTTGAGATGACGCATGTATTCTGTAGGTACTTGATTGAAAATAGAATTTGAGGTGAAAATTGTTTGGCCAATTCTGGAATTGAGATAAATTCTGTTTGATAACTTATTCACAACTTTACTCTTGATTGAGTTTGTACGTACTTAGACCAGCAACATCTCAACTTCCTCCAGAGTTCATTACAAAATTTTTAATAAGAAGGCTCTGCAGTAATTGATGTAATACCAAATTAATTACTTTTTTGGTAGAAGGAACCATCTTCCTGTTAATATATTCAAACTAACTCAAACTTTGCCTGTCATCAAGACTCTTCTTCCTTCTCCCAGGCTATTAAGCTTTTTTATATTCTTCAAGATTAATGGCTGCACCACGATCTAGATAATCCTGATTGTTTAACGTTCTGAGTTTAATTGGATCTAAATTTTTAAAGTGGTGGTAGAACAGGAAATTTATTATACTACCTAGCACCTTTCCACAAGATTCTCGCGAAATGGACAGGAGAAAAATTACTTTCAATTGGATAGGAATTTTTCCTAATCCTTGAGTCTTACACCTGAGTTATCTCTCTTATTGTTCCTTTTTTAAACTTGTTTCAGTTTCAATATGCAATCTCTCTCTAAAGTTAATAGTTACCTGGAGAAATGGACAAAGTACATAAGAAATCATACCTATATAATTTTTGTTGTAGCTGTATTATATTTAGATTGTATTCCAATATTCAACAACCCTTCAGTAATAATTTCAGTACAACTGTAATCTAATTTATGATGGTGTTGACCAAATAATATGATCCATGTTTATATATAAATGACGAGGTGAATCCACGAGAATTTCTATCAAATTATCAGTAATCTCGCTGGCCCTTTTCGCTACAAATGTCAGAAACAACAAAACAAGGTGAATATCAAAGGGTTACTTCTTTTTCAATTTTTATAACTGGAGTTAGAGTCTCGTAAGCATCCAATGAAATTTAAAAAAAATTATGCAGTTGTTTGCTAGAGAAGTTTACTAATCAAGCTTTAAGATTCACCAGTTTAATGCAAACAAATTTGACAAATACCAGTTAATTATATCTAGTGGAAATTTAAATTGGTCATGAGCTTCTTAACTGAACTTCGTTCATAATTCCTCCTTATTCACGGTGAGTACGTATTTGGATAATAGCTCATACTTTCAGCTTCCACCTTTCGGGCTTTGGTCATGGCAAGCAGCCAGATTCCCAAAGAATTCATGAATTTCTGTGCATAGTAGACGAGACTGTTTGTCAAAGATGATTCGATTGGTAGTGGCACATTGAGAGAAAAGAAAAATCTGCTTGTGATCGCTGCTATTTCTCGCTTTTTTGTGCTTCTATGAATTGCAATAAGTGAGCTGGAAAGCAAAACGGTTTTCTTGATAATTTGTATATTTGTATGCAACCTTCCAACAGCAGGAATAACATAAAAATTTCTTGATTTAGCACAATAATCTTACATCACTTCTAAGAACTGGATTATAACTGAAGGAAAATCAGTAGTATGGTTGAATTAGAATATCGAAAATAACGGCAAATACAGTTGAGGGGATCAGATTCATCCACAACTTATATCTGGAATGTTTCGCAACTCGAATTGCACACAAATTATGAACATTTATTCACCCAATCATCAAGATTTCTTATTCCAATGAACTGCAAGATCTCTCAAATAGAGTAAAAGATGCCTAATAGGACGCCATCTTCATGAACCCTCATGAAATTAGAATCTAGAGCTTTGTTCAATTCGAATGGGAAACCCTATTTCGATGCTTAATACCCAATGCATCCATATTCAAACATTTGGATGTAATATTGTAACGAACAAAACCCCTACAGGATAGACATGAAATTAGGTCATACGGCACCAAAGTGGTAAGAATGTCTGAAAATCACTAGAACTTTCTAGAGACTTTGAGAAACTCTAGGCTAGGATATATTCCTAGACTAGGTCGAGTCAATTATTATTGGCAGCTCGGATACAGAGCGCATGAGATTGAAATTGTGTGAATAATGAATAAGAGTTAGTGTCTAGTTTAGCATCGGCTATACTACTAGCTTATTTAATCCTGAAACCTTTTCAAGGTGTAAGGTTGATAGTTGTTCATTTTGCTTCCTCTTCTTTTGGTATCCGTTTCCATACCTCCTTCCATTTTTGTCTCATTTTGCTTGAGTGGCCTGCTTCTTCCGATTAACATTTCCTCTTTTCCAGAGCGTTCTTCACTTCTTCTCTCCATATTCTCCTGGATCTTCGTTTCTGCTTTATTTTTGATGTTCTAGCCTCGTACACTTTTCTTGTTGTCTTTTCTCCTTTCATTCTTTGTATATGCTCCCACCCTCTTAATTATCCCTCTTCTATTAGGTTTCCTATCGGTTTTAAATTCAGTGTTTCTCTATATTTCTTGTTTCTTATTCTGTCCATGATTATTTTCCTTTCTATTTTCCTCAAATATCTCATTTCTATGCTGTTTAATTTACCGCATTGTCTGTTTGTTGCTATCCAGGTTTCTGATATGTATGTCAGGATAGGCACAACTACTTTTTTGTATACTTGTGTTTTGATTTTCTTAGGTATTTCTCTATTTGTTGGTATGGTGCTCTTCAATGCAATGAATAGTCTACCTGTGGCTCCTATTCTTTCCCTTATTTCTTTATCCAGTTTTCCGTCATAGGTCAGTATTGTTTCCAGAACTTCTCGACTTGTTCTATAGCTTCTCCTTCTATCTTGATTGAGTGATTTTCTCTGTTTCTGCTTATGATCTTTGACTTGGTTTTATTGCGGTTTTTCTTTATGTTCATTCTTTTAGGTGTCTTCTAAATCATTCTACATTTTTGGTTCGTGCGTCTTCCTCTTTTCCTATTACTCTTATGTCGTCTGCATAGCATATCTCAATTACTTTTATGTCGTCTGCATAGCATATCTCTATCACTTTTACGTTTCCCATTTTCCACTTTTCTATTACGTACTCTTTCGCTTCCTTTTTTGCTTCTTTTATTGCTTTGTCGATCACTAGTGTGAAGAGTAACAAGCTTGATATGCAGCTCTGACTTACTCCCTTTGTAGTTTCGAACATATCTGATATTTCGTTCTTTGTTCTTATGTAGTTTTTGGTCTTTTTGTATAAGCTTTGTATACCTCTTATCATGCTAGTATCTATTTCTCTTTCTTCTAGCGTCTTCCATATGTCTTTCCTATCTATTCTGCCAAAGGCTTTCACTAGGTCTATGAAGCACAGGTGTACCTTGTCTCCTTGTCTTATTGCTTTCTCGCTCACTTGTCTCATTATACTTATTGCATCGTTAACTCCTCTGTTGGGTCTGAAATCATATTGATCATCTTCTAGCGATTTTTCGACTTGGATCCTTAGTTTTTTCTCTTATATTCTTGCAAACGGTTATAAGTGAAAGTATTCATTAGTGGATATTTTCAGTTATATTATTGTAGCCCCCAGTAAAAATAAATTCACTCACGAATGAGTGTTTAATTACAGTATATTTATGTTAATAAAAATATAAACTTCTCCTCAATCACAAGCTTTTTAATTCCAATTGGAACGAGTTTTCGAGAAATATAAGTAACAAAGGCTCTATGAAACTATTGTCAATAGGAAATGACATTGCTGGCGTTATTTTGATGACATGGCCACCGTACGAATTTTCTGATGAATGACAGTTGTTTGTTTGTGACTTGTAGGGCCAATTCTCCAATATCGTACTTAATTTGAGACTTATCTGATGTTCTCACTTCCTATTGCAATATGATCCCAATAGTGTTATTTTTCTTAATTTCAGTTTTTATTAAAATTGTGCTTTGATACAAGTTGTGGATACTGACCTCCTTATATGTTGATAGAGGTCTCATGAGTTTATTAATTCATCACTGAATATGTGATGATTAATTTTGTCATTTTACTGATGTATACAATATTACTTCTGTATGATACTTTCTCAACAGCGTGTTCCAATCTTTACTATCGCGAAATTTTTCTATGTGCAGAATAGAACATCACTAATCAATTTCCATCCTATTGTGGTCTGAAGATGACCATCAAGTGATCAAAGTCCAATATTTCCGAGAACAGTGTGAATTATAATGTTTTAGAGGCTTTTTTGCCAGAAACCAATATCTATCATTTTTTCTCAAGATAATAATAATAATAATGATAATAATGATTATAATTATTATTATTATTATTTAATACTCATCCGACAGGCACATGCCCAATTATAGGATGAGAAGACAAAATAAGAAAACATTAGAACATGTCTATACATTTCTTTATACTATTGACATCAGACTGAAATATGTCAACTTGGAGTTCAATTACTCTGAATGATTCATACATAAAGTATAGTGGTGATTTAAGTAGAATATTAGACTTTGCAGTCACTGTATGGAATGTTGTAGTGCATCTAGATGACATTCTAGGAATACGAAAATCAATTTTATTCAATAATTCAGGACAGTCTGAAAGATTGTTGATAATTCTAAAAATTGTTATAGAAGCATTCATACTACGACGTTGATGCAAGAAGTGTAAATCAAATTTCTTCAATAATATATTTTGGAGTATTCCTCTAGCAGAATAAACCCCTTCTAAAATAAAGGTAGCTGATTTCATGAAACGCCTCTGAACTTTTTCAATCGACTCACACGCACTGACAGATGTGGGGCTCCAAATGACAGATCCGTATTCTAGATGTGGTCTTACTAGCGAAATAAATAAAAGTCTTAAGATTGTTTCTAACTAGAAATCCCAGAGTCCTAAATGCGGTTGAAATTTTGGAATCGATATGCGGAACAAATGTTAATTTGAGGTCAAATAGAATCCCAAGATCAATGATAGTGTCAGGCCTATTCAGGGGAGTATTATTTATCTGATAGTTGAATCTAAGTGGAGATAGCTTCCTTATATAGGTCATAATGTTACATTTTCCTATATTCAATGGTAATCGATTATTGCAACACCAAACATAGATCTTATTCAGATTATCTTGGAGAATTGCACAGTCATTGATAGATGAAATATCACAAAATAATTTTAAATCATCAGCATAAAGAAGATGTTCAATAGAAATGTCTGTCATAATATCGTCGATGAACAAGACGAAAAGCAACGGTCCTAAAACGGATCCTTGAGGTACTCCAGATAGTTGCTTGAAAGATGCCGACTTGAAACCATTAATGCTTACAAATTGGAATCTATTCCGTAAGTATGATGCGATAAGTTGTATAAGTGCAGACGATAGGCCGAATGTTTCCAGTTTATCAAGTAGCAAGGCGTGATCAAGCTTATCAAATGCCTTGCTAAAGTCTGTATATATTAATTACATCAACTTGCCCGTGTTGATCTAGAGTTTCAGATATATATTGGGTCTTACACATAAGGTTGGTGATAGTCGAACGTCCTTTCATGAAACCGTGCTGGTTGATTGAGATCATGCCAGATATGTGACTATAGATCCTTTCGTGAATTATTGTTTCAAAAATCTTACAGAAATTCGAGATAATTGCCACAGGTCTATAATTATAAATATCATTCTTATCACCTTTTTTAAAAATTGGATTCACCCGTGAAATCTTCCAGACCTCGGGAAATGTTGATGTGCGAAGAATTGAATTGAATATTTTTGTTAAAGGTGGAGCAAAAATCAGGAAGCAATCTCTCAAAATAAAAGCTGGTACCAGATCAGGACCTATGGTCATTTTTGGTTTGAGTTTCTGTAAAGCCCAAATGACCTCATCTTCAGATACAGAATTCACATTTAAAGTTGGACGGTCCACTGAACTACGAACTGTGTTGGTGTTTTGAGAAATGGTATTAAATGAAGAGGAGAATATTTGAGCAAATTTATCGACTATGACTTGAGGATCAGTAAGAGATTCACCGTCGCAACTCAATGCTGACGGAATAGAGATCGAGTTACGTTTATGATTAACAAAATTCCAGAAACTTTTAGGATCTAGAGTCACTTCCTGTTGAATTTTGATACAATAGTTAACGTAGGCAGTACTCACTTCAGTTTTAATTTCTCTACGCAAATTAATATATGTAGCTTTATCGGTGCTGCCGTTCTTTTCAGTTTTTTGAAAGCTTTATGTTTCATTCTAACTTTATTGATGATAGATAGAATAATTATTCCAGAACAGTCATCAAACACAACTTTCGGGTCAACTTCAACCCGTGTTCAATGAACCATCATCAATGCGCTCCCAGGGCCCGGTTCCATTAGCTCAATCGCCTTTGTAACAATTGATTCAACAATCGTAACCTAGGTAATATACTGTGGTGATATCATGTTAAGCAAGATGTATCCGAAATTCATTCAACGCCATGAAAACAAGTACTTTCAGTGACAATTATTCGATGAGAGTATTTTTCTACAGAAAAATGAGGTTCAGAGCACGAGGCAGAAGCGGATGTTGTAATCATTCCAATGAGAAGTAGACATAATTTTTGAGTTCGAAACTCCTCTATATAATATTTAAAGTGAAACTTGTTATTCAACACTACGAGTTTTAAGATGGAGCTAAATTTATAAGTAGTGTCACACTGGACAGTTCAGTTTCTAGAATATTATTTTGATTTTATTAAATGTGTTGATCTACGTGAATTTCAGCAATAGTTCAGTGTGCTATATTTGTGAGCAAATGAATTTTTATGCATTCCAATTGATGGGAAGCCCTTCTAAACAATCAAATATTATTATTGTTCGCCTAGTTAATTATTGTTATCATGATAGTACTGATTCCAGGGTAATTATGTGAAGAATAATACCCATATCATGTTCCGTAGTCATAGCAAATAATTAGAGTGATCTCTTTGACAGATATCACAATGACAGGACACACATCGCTAAAAATTTTGATTGTAATAAAATATCAGTTGGACCTTGAATATTGAAGGCACCCCGGGAGCTCAACGGACGATAATGCCTACGGTCAACGTACACACCTCATGCCAGAAGCTCTCGGAAAGTTCATGGTTGATCTCGGGCATTATTGGTTCTCTAACTGCCTCAATTCCTTGGAATTTGATAAAAATTATCCAATATATTATTTTGGTGTATTATATTCATGATTAGCAAGTATGTTGTGATGCATTTTATTTGAAGGAAAGGTATTTTGAAGAATTAATATTCCTTATGACATTTACAAAATGTACCCATAGATCAATATAATGTACAGTTCATTCCAGTTAGGAACGGTCCTGTGCTTCTTGTTTAAGTCTTCTTATTGACCAACATACGACCCAATTTTACATTAGCACAAAAATCGTACTTGGCTATCTATCAGTTGCATCATGTGTCAGTCAAATCAGTATCAAATATATAGTGCAATTCGGAGACTCAAATTTGTATTTAATTAGGTAATGAATATATTTGTTGCCCATATTTTGGACCGTTCTCAACTTGAAAGAACTGTCAAATAATCGGATGTTGTAGCAATGAATTTAGGAATGTATATCTATACTTGAATAAAAATAAAAAAATCCATTGGTACTCGCATGTCAAGATTCTGTTCTTTTTGGTAGAGAACCACGCTTTCTTATTGAAAAGCGCGTTGAAGATGATCGCAAAATCCAGTGGGGGTGTTTGTGATAAGAATGTTGCAGAGAACGGAATTTTGTTGCTGCTTAAAATTTTCTTCCACTTATAAATAGCAATTAAAAAATAAATACGTCAATCCAAAACGTACGGCGCGTTAAAAGTGAAATTTTTAATGGAATGCAAAAACTGTCAACGAGAAAACAAGAGAAAAATCTTCTCAAAACTATAGAAGAAATGTTTTGTAATATGAATCAATAATAATGTGCAGATAATCACCAAGATGCACTCCATTAGAAGTTCCACTTCTAACGCCGGTAGTTTTCTGTTGCATATTAATCTATTTTTATTCAAATGTATGTGAAAAGGACATTATTCATTGCTACTGTTGTTCAATGTGCGTACAATGTCGATTATATCCCACGAGGATGTAGTGGAATCATCGAAATGTGATGAGCATTTCAGAATAGCAATTTCTTCTCTTATATGCAATCTCAGAGTTTTCATTAACATTCGCTTCGCTCGTATTCTCAATCAAGTCACTCGTGCAATAAAATAGTTATTTGTGTATCAAGGCCGTCAAGGTTATCTTTTTTGGTCAAATCTGTTGTTTTTAATTCAGGTGAGACCAAAAAAGAACTATAGACCGAGGTGCACACAACGTTTTTCAGGCGATCATCACGAAATAATTCGAAACCACAAAATTTAATGTATTTATTTCTAAAACATCGCAATTGTAAATCTTAGTTGCTGTTGAAATTGTTTTATTTTATTGTCCTCTATCAAAGTGACATTTGTAAAAAATGCTTATCAATTTCTTGAATTGCACGAACTATTATAAGGTTGACGAAGGAATATAATATGCATTTTGGCGAAAACGGTATCATAAAGAGTCCATTAAGCAGCCTATATAGGTAAGTAAGAAATGTTTATGAGGTAGTTTTTGACAGATCAGTCCCAAAAAATAGTGTTTGACAGATCAGTCTCAAATAGTGAAATTTGACAGATGTGGACCAAAAAGTGTTATGATCGCCAAAATAATTACTTTTTAGACTTGTTTCTTAGATATCTATTGCCGCAGGTTACTTTAAACGTACTCAAAGTGATATATCTTCCAATGTAAATTCTTTCATCAAGATATTTGATGAAACTTTCCGAAGAATTTATCATTCCTGGAAAAAATTCTAACGTAAGGGTGCTGCATATCAACTGCAACGCTTCAATATGTTCGAATAGTATATCATATATTTCCTCCAAACTTGACATCTCTGAAAGACATTTAATTGAGAAGAGAATGCGTTTTATGCTGAGATCGCAACTAGATCTAATATCATTAAGGGGGTCTCTTGCAATCATTGATCATCTAAGGTCTTGGAGGTGTAAAGGGGACGGTAACAGAAAGCAGCATTGTGGGTGGGGCTAAAAATTAGTATTGACTGACAAGGAGGGAGGATCGTCAGTACCTCATCAACCGAGGTGAACGCACGTTAGTTTATGGCACGCCGTATTGCAAATTTAATAGCAAAAATTTATTCCACTTAAATTTAAACCATACATTTTTTTTATCTTGCAAGATAATTTAATTCATTGAATTTTTATTATTGAATTATAATTATGTACATAATGGTAATTCAGAATTATTATCATCTTGCGAGATAATTTTTATGATTGAATTAAAATTATGTACATAATAAAAATTTAGAATTATTATTATTTTGCAAGATAATTTTAATGCATTAGATTTTTATGATTGAATTGAAATTATGTACATAATGGAAATTGGGAATTCTTATTATCCTGCAGGATAATTTTAATTCATAGAATTTTCTGATTGAATTGAAATTATGTACATAATGGAAATTCATAATTATTATTATCTTGCAAGATAATTTTGATATATTGAATTTTTATGATTGAATTAAAATTATGTACATAATGATAATTCAGTATAGAGACTATCTAGCAAAATTATAAGGAACCGTTGAATTTTTATGATTGAATTAAAATTATGTACATAATAAGAATTCAGAATCATTATTATCTTGCAAGATTATTCAAATGCGTTGAATTTTTATAATTGAATTGAAATTATGTACATTATAGAAATTCAGTATTCTTATTATCTTGCAAGATAATTTCAATGCATTGAATTTTTATGATTGAATTAAAATTATGTACATAATGGAAATCAGGAATTCCTATTATCTTGCAGGACAATTTTAATTCGTTGAATTTTTTGGATTGAATTAAAATTATATGTACATAATGGGAATTCAGAATTATTATTATCTTGCTAGTTAATTTTAATCCATTGAATTTTTATGATTGTATATGAATTAAATTGAAATTATGTACATAATTTTATTTTATTGTAGAAATTCAATTGATTAGAATTCAATTGATTAGAATCATAATAATTCTGAATTTCTATAATGTACATAATTTTAATTCAATCATGAGAATTCAATGAATTAGAAGTATCCTGCAAGATAATAAGAATATGGAATTCCCAGTATGTACATAATTTCAATTCAATCATAAAAATTCAATGTATTCAAATTATCTTTCAAGAAAATAATTATTCTGAATTTCTACTATGTACGTAATTTTAATTGGATTATGAAATTCAATGAATTAAAATTATTCTGCAAGATAATAAGAATACTGAATTTCTATTATGTACATAATTTTTATTCAATCATAAAAATTCAATGCATTTAAATTATCTTGCAAGATAATAATAATTCTGAATTTTTATTATGTACATAATTTTAATTCAATCATAAAAATTCAACGGTTCCGTATAATTTTGCTAGATAGTCTCTATGCTGAATCATCATCATAAACATAATTTTAATTCAATCACAAAAATTCAATGTATCAAAATTATCTTGCAAGATAACAATAATTATGAATTTCCATTATGTACATAATTTTAATTCAATCAAAAAAATTCAATGAATTCAAATTATCCTGCAAGATAATGATAATTATGGATTGCCATTATGAAATTAATTTTGATTCGATCAAAAAAATTCAATGAATTAAAATCATCCTGCAAGATTTAGGAATTCCTGATTTCCATTATGTACATAATTTTAATTTAATCATAAAAATTCAATGCATTAAAATTATCTTGCAAAATAATAATAATTCTGAATTTTCATTATGTATATAATTTTAATCCAATCATAAAAATTCAATTGATTAAAATTATCTAGCAAGATAATAAAAATGTATAGTTTAAATTTAGTTGCAATAAATTCAGTTCTTTGTTTGAATATTTTTGTATTTGAAATCAACAATCATCAGAGACTGGATTTTATGCAGAATGCATGTTTTTGTTTTCTGGTATATTTCTTTCATACTTCGTCAGAGAATATTCATAAAGATGTTTTTATAGCATGCCATCTTTTTGAAATTAATTTTCTCATTCTAATTCTCGTCTTGCTTAAGCGAACCGTTGTTAATACTATATTTAATATTAAAAATATCACAGATCAACCACTTTCCCTTTCATCGGCAATCGAGTGACGAAAAGTAAAAATCCTGGTAAATCCCTCAAAAACCAACAAAATTCACTTTTATACCGCTTCTACTTTCGAGTACCTAACAGTTCATTCAAAAATTCGTTGCTATGGAAACAAATTGGGAGGCGGAGTTATGCCAAAGGCTAGTCTTCTAGAAAATATATCACTTCACTAACGCCATCTATGAACCAACGACATAAATTAAATTTATAATTTTATTTTGCTAATTACCCCGAATACATGGTTTTTTTGATGAATATATGGCTAAAAATGAGAGATAAAGGTTGAAAGTAAATCAACATATAGGTATTTGAACTGATTATCCGATTTTCATACAAGAAAAATAGGTTTGAAAAGTACCTATTTTAGTGAACTTCACAATTTTTTTACTGAAGACTGGGATAATTTTTTTCTAATTCCATACGATTATTTGAAGCTAACAGTAATATCTTTCATATACTTAATTTTCATAAGTGTAAGTTGAATTATATTTGAATTAAAACGATTTGAAAAGCCTTGAAATCAATATTTGTACCATGCTTAGGAGCTTTCTACTCTGGATTTAGAAAAGATTATCAAATTTCGATACGTACAATCATTTATAAGCCTCCAATCTTTAAAATGATATATAACATTTGCCATTCCAATAATAAATGAAAGCTGTATAACGAATTGAAAAGTGACAATTATCGCCTTTTACGCAGAGACCTGCCTTAATTAGGGCTCTATCCAACAATAAACACATTGTCCATGACAATGTGTTTATTGGTCACAGATCGTCCAAATTAATGGCATTAGACGTAAGTGTGGCCACTGCATGAGCATAAATGAAATGAGCGAGGAATTTTTTTTGTGAAACAACATACTCTTATATATAGACCTATTGCTCAATGAATCTGGTGCCAGCAGAGGTAAAGAATTCGACGAATTTTTAATAATAATAGTGGTATGGAACTGTCAGAAAAAACTTTGGAATGAAAAAATAATGTAGTCTACTTATCTACAAATGATAGCTATGAGACAGAAGGAAAAAAATAATTGGCTGTATTATAGACCACCATTGGTATTCGAAGTTAGCTACCCGATACATCTTCATTGAGACAATAGTAGATACAATATTTTATACAACTGTTTCAGAATCAACTGAATAATACATAATTTGTTCGAAAGCGTGTGGTTTATCCATTTGTTATAACCAACATGATGAATTTATTATGTAACACGGTCAATTCATTTCAGTATACACACTGCCCTCTTCCTACCAATGAATATAATTTTCCCCAATCAATCTCTTTTTCATCCGGTAATGTATCAAACTGAACATAAATAATCGCACGAGCCCGTCAATATAATCTCTGAAAACTGCAAAGCGGCATCACGACCCATATAACAGCAAACATAGCGGGGTAGTAATGATATTTGCGCAATGACACACTACCGCCGGATGTTTTTAAACATCCCCATTGGATGAGTCTGCTATCGCAGGCTGAATAACTTGTCTGTTTTGCCGGTTCACACTCTATCAAAAACAAATACAAGCGTCACACATCGAACCGTGAACTAGAATTCATTTTGGTTGTTTTGTTATTTGAAACGCAGTTAGTTTCATTAATTTGTTTTGCGGTAGGTGGGAATTGTTTACCTTATATTTCAGGTTAAATGTTATACATTATGAGTCCTCGAAACAACAGTAAACACCACGTTTACTGTTGTTTCGAGGACTCATAATGTTGTGGTTTCGGGTTTTAGTATCTCGCTAGGTCAATAAAGAACCTTCCATAGTGGTTTTTTCAATTTTTGGCCTATAACTTATTTCTTGTGCATTTTCGCTTATATCATTCTAACTACCGAATTGTAGTGGACAAAATTTTCAACAAATTTGCTCCCGTGAATTTTCTTGCACGACTAACGGTTATCAAGATATGGCGAGAGCTCCATGAAGACTACATTTTAGAGAAAATTTGCTTATATAGAAGTTGTAGAGCATTTAATTACCTACGAAATCCATGCCTCAAACATTTTTCTTACGTCAAATTCTGAAGAGTGGGGGTTGTAAGGAAAAATAGGAAAATGGCATTTTCGTCATTCTGTCTCAAATTCAGGTGATTTGACTTTGTTATTAATAAATATAAATGTTCTGTCTGATGTTTGAGCTGTAAGAGATATTAAATTGGGACAAGACTCTCCCCGGAGTGTATACATTTGATGTATTGAGACATTTCACAGAGGGTGATGGATGGGTCATGTGGTCTTCTTTATTACCATTACCTACTGTCAAAAGACCATCTGACCAAGCAATCTTTGTGAGGAGGAATAGGAAGAACAGGAAGATTGGGAAGCCCCTTGACGCCCTTCCTCCCTTAGTTCGCTGATATTATTTTGGCTGTTCGGATCGTTCTGAGTCTATTACGTACCTAACAAAGTCTTGGTTTTGAATGATTCAAATGACTGTAGTGTGGGTTCGTTGATACATAAGTAAACTACCACAGCTCAAGTCAGAAGTTGCAGTTTTTCTTGGGGGACATTGTTTCTCATGTGGGGATTATAAGAGAGCTCAATAGAGACTCATCCCTTCGGGAAGAAACCCAGCTCATTTGATTGAGAAACATAAAACAAGAGACAAGTTTTTGGGAGCAGCCAGAAAACGAAGGGACGAATATCAATAATACCAAATTACCGGGGTTCAAAGAACATCAGAAGAATGAGCCTTATAACAATATTGGACCAGAACGCGGTCGTATATACAGATCTGGAAACTCGAGACTATGCCCTATATGAAAAGTGAGTCCGCTAGATATCGTAGTACCAAAAATCGTTAAGGGTGGCACATGAGTCAAGGGATGTTCTCTAGCGACTGTCATTGTGTATTATGTAACATTTGAGTTGAATATTGCACTGAAAATATGCGGTTATTATCCACCGTGATCTTCATTTGGTGGGACTTGAAATTTAAAGGATTTGGCTCCTAATCGTGTCAACATACTTAGATTCATGTTCCACCGGGTAGCGGAGAAAGTAACTACGAGTCTGACGACACGTAAGAGACTCAAGTCGAATGATTGGGTTTCCAGACTTGTATATACGACCTTGGGCCAGAATGACAAAAATGCCATTCATCAATTTTCCTTCAAATTTACCCTTCAGAATTTGACGTTGAAAAATGTTTAAGGTATGAATTATGTAGGTAATTGAATGCTCTACAACTTCGATATGCGCAATTTTTCTTTAAAGTAAAATCTTAATATAATGTAAAAATTTCAGAAACTTGAGATTTCATTCCTATTTTGCTGCCTCATATCTCAGTAGCCGTTGGTCGTACAAAAAACTTGGGAGAGCAAATTTGTTGTGAATTTTGTTCTCTACCATTCAGTAGTTATAATAGTACAAGCGAAAATGCACAGGAAAGAAGTTATAACCCAAAAATTGAAAAAAGTGCCCAAATTTCATAGTTTTCGCGATTAACAAAAGTTGCCATGGGGCTAGGATGACGAAAACTTGGATTTGGCATCATCTAATGGTCCCAAACATCATTCAAGACTATAGGATCTTTTATAGGTAAAACCATCTTATTTACTGAACTATAAAGGCTGATATCTCAGTCCTTGGTTTATTTTGAGCGAAACCTAATTATCTTAATAACAATTGTTAGTTACGGTATACAATATATTTCTGCCCTTTATTCATCTTGAACGTAGCTTAGTTCCCATGATAATGATTATTTAATAAATTTTTGCTAAGGTGATCAAATTACGCTTGAGATATATCAAGGACTGAAGTACCGGTATTTTACACATTCTTAAACATTCCTCAAACTACGCCATTCTATCAAAAAATGATTATTCGGAAGGTCCCAGAGTAATAGTTGTTAACAGCACACATTGACTGTGATTCAAATCTTCTTCTCCATTTTTTTTTTCCCCATGATAAGTCGCTAGGCATTAAATTGTGGCTAAAGAGTGGATGATGTGATTCATTTACAGCAGATTACTCAATAATATCTTCAACATTAGGTACTCCATGTCTCGATTGTAGCCCCTTTTAATATTATACTAAATCATCAATATTTCTTTACTATCCCAAAAATGATTACAATCAACTTAGTTTTGAACTTTTGGAGGAGAGGAAAGCTATCATGGCCCTTTTGCATGGATCCTGTTTTGTTGGTCGATCCTATATGCGTAAATCATCATGCAAAATTTTCTTGATACTTGTTCCTTCTGGTCCTAATAGTTCTTCAGAAAAAAAGTGACTTCAAATGTTCGACGTGGCATGACGTACCTAAATCCTATCAAACTATAATGCACTAGTAAGACAGAATATAATAT
Organism: Dromius quadrimaculatus; assembly: GCA_963989225.1. Classification (NCBI taxonomy): domain Eukaryota; kingdom Metazoa; phylum Arthropoda; class Insecta; order Coleoptera; family Carabidae; genus Dromius; species Dromius quadrimaculatus. The sequence goes on along the minus strand of OZ022326.1, from coordinate 45,374,186 downwards.
CCTTTGTCCAGTCATTTGTTCGAAGTGCTCCTCTATTCCAAACGATTCTATTTTATGTTCGAAATCTTCTTTCCTATCCGAGTACTTTTCTGTAATCCTGAACTTTGGCGTTATTATTTTCCTTTGACTTCTCAATATAACATAACCTTAATTCCCGACAACCGAACATGACAACTGATTTACACGTTGAGTGCTTCTGTCTTCTCTAACGGCAACAGACTATCAGACACCTCATATGCTGGAAAAAGACAGGATGTTGGTTGAAGGTAGCTGATATAAATCGGATTTGCGCGTGTGAAAAGTTCCGCTGGACCATCATAATATGTGTGGCGTGTGACGTATGACGGTTGAGAGGCCCTATGGTTGTCGTCCCTGGTGCTTTACAGATTGTGTGTTTGTTCTGGTCAATTTTATCCGAAAGAGTGCAAATGTAGAATTATCATCTGAATTGAACTCCTCCTTCAAGATACTCTGAACACAATATTAGTGTTATGGATAATAACTACTGATTAAGTACAGACACTTAATTATTAATACGGAATATTAATATTACGTACGATCAGACGATCAGCTCCTGGTTGGTCTGAAATCGTTGTGAAATTCCTCCAAACTCCAAAAGGTATTGTTCCAATGGCCTGTTTGTAGTGGTGGAATAACAAATCATTTTCAATCTAGCTTCGCAATGGACAGAAATTAAATACATTATGCGCCCTCATTCAAATAGTTATAGGTAAATGATATCTCCATTATGATTCATATCGATTACAATTATTATAATTTTGATCTTTTACAAGCAAATTAGCAGACAAAAAGACTACAAATTGGAATGCATCGCATTTAATGAATGCAAATTCCATTCCTACAGTTTCACACTAATTTGAGTTTAAAATTGGCTTTGAATTTTGCATAAACTCCGCAAAGTTAAAGGCCAGAATTCTCCTTCCACCGCACCTGCGGCTCAACATGGTCTTACACAAACAAACATTATGTAACATCTAAAAAAAGGTAAGGGTATTACGTTGAAGTCATTTCCTGTATCAGTTCTTGTGTTCTATTCACGAATTGTAAAAGACATCTTTTCCTTTATTTTATTGGAGGGGACCAGATGAGAGCTGTAGTTTTCTAATAGTTCATGATTTGGTTGCATTAGTGACTATTTGCTTCAATGCTACTCCTGAAAGGATGATTAGTGTTCCAAAATAGTCCGCTCAGCCCCAAAATATCTACCCTCCATTATCTGAAAAGTAACCTTTTTATGTTTGTATGCGATTTTCAGTGAAGCTGTGAAGTGCGAATGTAGCTCCAGCTTTCAAAGCGTGTGTGGATGGTAAGGGTTGATTTAAGCTCTGTGCTACGGCTTCTATCCAGGCTTAATGATTCAGGCTCGCGGTTCTGCTAGTCTCGTTCATGATTTGTGTAGTTTTAGGACCCGAGCTGCGATAATCCGACAAGAAGTGTGGGACAGTTTTTGTTGGCATTAGCAACAAGCTACTAATAGTTTTCCTTGTTTTGCTTAGCATTCTATTTGCCAAATAATATCCGCTTATTAGGAAGGCTCGTTATATCAGGAATCTTGATCGAACTCCATTATGAATCCTTTAGATGTACTTGAATAAGATTGAAGGGAAACAGGGAGAAAATATTACCACACAGGCGCAAGAAAACGATCATTTCAATTTTTCGTAATTCTCAGAATAATAATTTCAATGGCAGAGGATCAAATAAACTCCTCATAATATGAGATTTGGAGAGATTGTCCACGCAGTAGTCAATTTTTCTGTCTCTTTCATGACTTAATGTTGTCTTCAATACAATTTTCTATTTGTAGGACGGTTTTCGATTTAAAGAAATTCTTGCGAGGGGGAATTATAGCATCATGCTAACAAAGTATTGAAAATTAGCCTCTCAACCATCTGAAAAAGTATTGTAATTATCTAGATATACTAAATTGTACTCATAATAGCTTCAATCTGTTGAAAAATAGTAATTAAGGTTACAAATGTATTAAAAGGACAATAATGCCCGAAGTCAATAATGTACTTTCCGAGGGCCTCTGGCTCGAGGTGTGTATGTTGACCGTAGGCATAATCGTCCGTTCAACTCCCGTGGTGTCTACAATTTTCAATGTCCAACTAAAGTACTATTTCAATCAAATTTTTTAGCTATGTATGTCCTGTAATTTTGATTTCCGTCAGAGAATTTACTCTATCTATTTGCTGTAACTAGGATAAGTAATATTCTTGTTTATTATATCTCAAAATAATACCCTCGGATATTATTTGTTACGTGATTACCCTGGAATCAGTATTATTATGACAACAATAGTAAACCAGTCGAACATTGAAATAATTAATAGTTGATAGATTACTATCAGAACTTTTGCATGGAATGATTCAGTTTACTCGCTCATCCAGAAAGAGTGAACTTCGATTGTGTTAGGTGTGAGCTATAAACAGTCGATAATCGAAAGAACAACAAAGCTCAGTTTGTGCTTTTGAAAAGCGCTGTAAAATTCGACCTCACAAGTAAACATTCCTAACATAACACGTTGTATTGAATGTACTATCAACTTAATACGCAAATTCCCTATATCCGGGATTATTATCCGTCCAAATGCACGCCGATTAACATTTGAATGCTGATGCACCTATAACCTGAATTTACGTGAGCGCGGCTATTGTTATTAGATTACATCAACAAGAAAATCAAGTCGATATATGTTTTAAATGGAAAACAAGTATCACATGCTTTTTGGATCAGAATCAAATGATTATCTACATTCATGTGGATTCAAACGCATAAATACCTTTTTAGAAGTCGATTACTAGCCATCAAGTATTGATAATATCCGTTCCTTTATAAAACAGAATTTTTCAGGCTTTTTGATCGCCTAATCTCATGAATTAGAAACGGGAGATGTATAGATGCATGTAGATGGATATCATGATTCATGACTGATATTTTGAGAATTGAATCTTTAATAGATACTTGGATAAGGCTTATTCAGTAATTCATTCCATCAAGATCAAATTTTACCTTTTCTAAGATTTTACAGAATCAACATATCTTATAAAGGGGGTATGCCAAAATATATTTGTGACAATAACAGAGCAAATTCTGCTGGAAAAAGTTTGTTCCATTCTAATGCTAGGGCCACATCTACGCCTAATGCCATAAATTGAGGCGTTGTTTGACAATAAACACATTGTCAATGACAATATATTAATTGTCACATAACGCCTTAATTAATGGTATTAGACGTAAGTGTGGCCCCTGCATAAAGGATATGTAAAATGTGAGTAGAAATTATTATTATTACCATTAGCGTAGAATCGCTTAAGCATCAGAACACTATTATCTGCAATCTTCAAGATCTGAGATTATTTCTGGAATGTTCAGATTTTTTACATGTCCCAAAATTATCCCAGTATCAACGCGATTTCATCCAAGAAAAATTAACAATGGACGCCATGCATATGATAGAACAAACAATTGAAAAAACCAAAGAATATAACATGAATACAGAAATACTGTGCGTGGATTTCGAATAAGCTTTTGACTTGATCAAAAAAGGAAAAATGATGACAGCTTTAAATGAATTTGAGATACCAGGAAAACTGAGGAGACTGATAGCAATGACAATGAGAGAAACAAAAATAAGTATTATAAAATAGTATATTTTGCGATAAACAAAGAAGTTAGACAAGGAGATGTGCTATCAGTAACTCTATTCAATTTACGAAACATAGAAAAAAGAACATTAAGAGCAAAAACAGGACGAATAATAGCATACGCTATTGATATAGCGATCATAACGAAAAATAGATGAACGATGAAACAAATGTTACAAGAAATAATAACAGAAAGTAATAACATAGAGTTAGAAATAAATATCAATAAGACAAAAGTAATGAAAGGGGAAACAACAGAGGATGAAGAAATGAAGATTGGAGAATATACTTTTGGAAGAGTAGACAGATTCAAATATCCAGGTGTCACAATAATAAATAAAGGGTAAAGAGAAACAGAAATAAAAGAGAAGATAGTAACAACAAACAGAGCTTTCTACGCAAATAGAAAACTATTGATTAGGCTAAGAGCATTCTATGCTGCCGAAATAATGACAATGACGAAAAAACACGAAGAATATTTGAGAATAATGGAAAGAAGAGTCATGAGAATAATACTAGGGTCAGAAAAGATATCAGAAAACAAGTATAGGCCAAGAGTTAATCACGAATATGGAATAGAAAAGGAATTATAAGAAGAAGATATAGTAGAAAAATAAAACAGCAAAAAATAAAAAGGCTCGGACTCATATGAAGAGCTGGGGAACAAGACATAATAAGTCAATCCTAGAATGGAATTTAGCATAAAGACGATAAAGAAGAAGACCAAAATCATCATAGGTAAAATAAGTAGAAGAAGAACTTAAAACAGTGAGAGTAACAAAATTGAAAGAGAAAACAAGAGATAGAAAGAAATGGATTTATATAGCGAATAACCTCAAAAATTAGAAATGCAGAGTGATCTCCCCCAAAAAGTGGATATAGAAAGCTCTTTTTAGGAGCAGGAAAACTCCACAAGGAGTGCCTAACCACATTATTGATAGTTAGAAATACGTCTTTCATTCCGTCTGCTGTAATGTAGTCATTTCCAAAGTAGTTCAGTCCGCACAGGGCTGCAGCCGGATATTTACACATAATGTGTTCTGAAGTCATCTCATCTTCTTGACATAAACGACAGATGTTGTCTTAAACCTTACCAATTTTATGCAAATGGTATTCTAGTGTACAGTAACTGATCAATAAATCCGTCAGGATTTTAAGATCCCCTTTGCTAGAAGCTAATAGGTCTTTTACGCTTGTAGGCTTTTGAAAAACCTTTTCGCCTGTTTATTATCTTTCATGTTTTGCTAGTACGAGGTTCTTGCTGAGTCCTCCCATACTTTTATCACCTTCTTCAAGTGGCTTTTCAGGAGTCCACGCGTTGTATGTGAGTTTGGCTCTCTTCATAGCAAATTCATCTGCCTATTCATTGCCTTCAACTCTTTCGTGCCCTGGTACCAACCACAATGTGACGTGGTCACGTTTTGTCCGTTTCTGAAGGGTATCTTTGCAATTTTAAATTAGCTTTGATTGATAGGAACTCATTTCCTTTAGGACAGCTTGGCTGTTTGACATTATGTTAATTGTTGTCCCTTTAAAATCTTTTCTCATGTTTATTCCGACACAGAGATTAATGGCACAAATTTCAGCTTGAAAGATTGTAATAGTGGTTTCTTGAATTCTCTGTATTCGAAATTCGCCATCGAACCATCCGTGTACCAGAACAAGGAGCCTTTCAACAAGTAAGGTCCTCCTGATGTCCATAGCAGGCGCTGTGGAATTTCCACGTTGTACGTGTGGCTAAAACTGTATTTTGTCATTAAGAGATCTTATTTTGACAAGACTCGTTGATCTAGTTGGAATGGAAATTGGAACCCACACCAATCTCTCTACAATCTCATTTTGAATTATCCGTGTACCGTCGACAGGAAGCCTTTCAACAAGTTAGGTCCTCCTGATGTCTGTAGCAGGCGTTGTGGAATTTCAACCTTGTATGTGTAGCCAAAGCTGTATTTTTGTCATTATTGGGTTATATTTTGACAAGGCCAGTTGGAATAGTTATCGGATATCTATTCTAAATTTCCAGTTTGCATCTTGTGAACAAAGTTGTGATGATACCACATGAAATCGACATGAACATCCATTATATGTCATTTTGATCCACAGATTTCATTTTTATAGAAGAATAACCTGATTTGGTCCTCATCAAGTCCCTGTATGACATATCGAGCTTCAATGGTTTATTAACTTGGCTAGACGATTGGGGCTATTTGGTAAATCAGTCGATAAATTTTTATCGATTATTATCTATATTAACCAATGAACGTTGATAGCACTGACAAAAAAATTCAAAATCTGATTGCAACAATTGTCTCTATTTGTCAAAAATCATATCGATCGATAATAAACTAATGATTGTGTTACAGAATACGGCCGAATATCAATGTCAATTAGTTGTGGTGCCACTAAATTTGAATTTTTTTGAAAATTAATAAAATAGGCTTCGGATTTCGCATCTTTTTTTACATTAAAGCAACTTTGTAGCTTTCTTAGGTCACAAGGTCCACATGGTTGAGCAAATAACTGTTAAAATTCTGTGTATGTGAAATGTGGATTCAATGTTATACTTATGAAAGGATCTATCTACTTTGAGGCGCTTCAGAGCAATGATCCTTCAGAAAAAAAAGACTAGAAAAAATAAGTTTCCAACTCAATTACTAGTTTGTCGTTGTCACTAATGCATCAGTATATGAGCAGCGAATATATTGATGGAATGATAGCCACGATATTATAAGAAGGAATGAAACGAATCTCAAATATTCATCGGAAAAAAATTATTGATGCAATTTGAATAATGCAGTAAAAGTAATTTGAATTCGTAGCATTATCTCCTCTGTAGTAAAACTTCTTAATCGAATCCAGCATAGAAATCAAGCGGTAAATTATGAGATGAATAAACGCCTGCATAATTTGATGCAATGGAATCATGCCAGAAGTGTGAATTCACCTCCAAAATTATATGTAGTTCCGGAAATAAACTAGAGATGAAGATGCACATTGCTTCCACTACTTTTCAAAAGATACAATCATGTCAAGGATGGAGACAAGTAGATTTATTCCTATCATCTGCATGTTTTCTTTAAACTCTCATATTAGATTTTATGATAATTTAATATGTGAAACTTGACACAAAATACACCTGCCGAATTTAAGAGCGCCGTATCTTGTCCAATAATAATACTTGATTTTTTCTTTCAAATTGTGATAGATAACGTAGTTTATATGTTGTTTTTTGACGTACCATCACGCCAGAACAGTCTTGTGAAGATTCATGAAGGTAGAAAAACTCCAACAATAACTAAAAAATATTGAGTCATGAAAAAATATACAGTAATAAATGCTGTTCAGTTAGATGGGAAAAAGACAGTTACTGCCTAATGATGCTTTGCAAATAGATGCCTGAAGTGCTCAATAAGATTTCAGGGAAAGGAATAATGTCACATCATTATAATACGTCTTTGCATACGGCTTCTGCAACACATTCGGCCTAAATAGCATAAGAATAAAAAAAGACTCGCCGTACTCATCGTACAATAACGGCCATATTTTGGACTTGAAATAAATTTATAGGGTATAAAATTTTACGTCTGGAAATGAGATTGATGATGCAATTCATAATTATTTTAGAAGTATTTCTAGAAAAAAGTCTTGCGAGACTGTTAAAAGTGTGAGGAAAGAATTATTGTCCAAGGGAACTATTTCCAAAATCTAAGAAATCAATCTGATTTTCATTAATTGAAATTCGGTTCTAAGAGAAAATGAAAAACTTGATGAGCTTGAAGGTTTTTTTTGTTGATTACAATGCCTTCGTATTCTCAATTCAAGAAGAGTACATTTCTTGTGCCACTGGTCGACACGAAACTCGTAATGAAGCTAATCAATGAGTATTTTAAGCACGTAATTAATGTTAAATAACAATTCAATTCAATTTATTTTGACGTTTTGTTTCAGAACAGCGATAAATAAATGAATACAGGTATTCATGAAAATTTATCTGTTTCTATTCATGAATAAAAATATTTTATAGTAAATGTTCCAAATGCCCTCCTTCTATTTCCACACAAGCTCTGCATATTCTTGAAAATGATGCCCTCACTCTTTCAAAAATACCTGGCTTTCTTTGAATTGTTTCACAGTTTTGTACAATTCTTCTAAATTGCGTACTGGTGTTGCATTGACCAAGCTTTTAAGATAACCCCATACAAAAAAAAATCAAGTGGTGTTGAATCCAGGGATTTAGGAGGCCATTGAACGAAACTTCCTCATCCTATCCATCTTCCAGGGAACCTGTGGTTTGAGTGCTCTCTAACATGAAGCGTAAAATAAGGTGGAGCTCCATCTTGCATAAACCACGTATTCAATATTTGATCAATTATTACATTTTCCAAGAGCAAACTCATTTTGTACAAAATCGTAATATGTGGTACCATTTAACCTATTGGGCAAAATAACTGATCCTATTAAAGTGTCTCCTAAAATGCCGAGCCAGATATTGAGGTGTGATTCGACAACGGCGTGAGGACTTTCATCTGATCAAACATGATTATTATGAAAATTGAATATTCCATCTTTAGCGGAACCAGCCTTATCTGTAAAATAAATATTCGGAACGAAATCTGGATTATCGGCACTCTGGTGTGAAATCCACAGACAAAATTCCATTCTGGGTTGATAATCAGTAAGATTTAGGGCTTGTACTCATTGGAAGTGGTACGAATATAGAAGCTGAGAATGTAGAGTTCTCCAAACAAGAGGACCACTGATACCTACTCCAGCGGTTATCCTTCTAACACTTATTTGGGAACTTTCTTCAATAATATCTAACACTCTTTCTTCAACTTGGGGCGTAACTACTGTCCTCGGCCGTCCACTATCGACAAAACGTTTTTGTAGTAGCCAGTATCCTTTAGTCGTTGGAAACTTTGTAAAAATTTCGAGAAGCAATGCGCGATTTGGATAGGCTTATTCATAGAGACTCCGCGCTTGAAGTGCGTTTCCATTAGCACGACCATACATGAGAATCATATCGGCTATTTCAATATTGGAATATTACTTTTATGATGAAACCACACCAATGTTCAACTCCTCAATTTAATGATGAGTGACAGTGTAGGTATTATTACAAAACACAATAATAAAATTGATTGATTTGTTATTTAACATTAAATACATGGTTAAAATACTCAATTATAGCTTTATTAAAAATTTCGTGTCGTTTAGTGGCACTTGAAATGTACTCTTCTTCATGCACCTCCATAATTCTGCGAATTTTGAAAAACCTCTTTTTGATTGTGAATCAGCACATCGAAATGTATTTGCCATAATTTTTTCTTCTTTTTTTTAACACTTTGTATATGTCTTTCACTTGGTACATATCTTGTCGTTTGTTCTAATGATTTTTGTTTGTTTCCAGGTATGTACTGCATTTTCTTTCTCAATTCTACGATGCGAATGTGAGTTATATCAATTTATCAAATAAGGATTACGAACACTGAGAAAACTAAGTTGTACGGATAGCAATTTGTGTGGTACGAGTAGCAATTTTAGCGGCATATCTAATCACTTGAAGAAGTGAGATCGATGTGATTGTAAGTGATGGAGCCTTACAACTTGAATAGTAGAATCTTACTACTTAAGTGGTAAGCGGCACCAGTTGCAGTCGTTAAACAAACGTCATACGTAGAGCTTTGAGGCTGGGAAATGTATTCTTGTCTTTATAGAACAATAATGTTTTGATTCAAATACGAAAAATAATTCCAAAGCTACGTCTATACAAAGATGGCCAACTAATGTGTTTGAAATAATTGGCTTGTTAGCTGTATTACTAATTTTATGAATTCTTCATTCTTCCTTAAGATTGTGACCGGTTAGGTCGACCGAAAAGTCCAGTATAAATTGAATAATGTCATTTTTAAGCATTTCAATGTTTCCAGTCAAAAATCCTCAAACCAACTATTACAAATACATGATCTAATAAATACTTGAGATCTACTTTGACTACTACAACTTCAGTTTCAATTAATTGGGTTTGACCATTCGAGTAGTAGAACTTGACCACTTATACATTTTACCACTTGAGTGTCGTAATTTAGTTTTCTCAGTGAATAATTTGGATATCTGTTCACGATGAAATTGTTCATTTGATCATATTATGGTCATTTGAAGTACGAATTTCTTACGATATCAACGTAAACAATAATTGCGTATGATAGAACATCACTCGAAAACTATTAGTTACCATAATATCATTTTAGGAGGATATATACAATGCAATAATGACATCCGATGTGATATTATATTATAAACCATGGTCACCGGGATTAGGCATAAACATAGAATCTTTTTCTTATAGGTATCAATATTTCCTGTCTTTTTGTACATATGTTTCATTCCAAGTATTTGGAAATTGAATAATTATTTTTTCTATATCAATTCAGATAGAATCAAGTAACAATGAAGATGAATGTTTATTTTCTTCAAGAAAATTAAACTTGCCTAATGTGAATCTTGTCCACTTGATGTCACTTTATTGCTACATAATTGACGCATAAATAAGCCTGAAAGTTGGAGAATTGCAGACACAATTAAGGATAATCTATGACAGCGTCCTTTAGTCCTTCATCACGTTCATGAGGTCCTTAGTGAAAAGGAAAGTAAATGTTGAGGACGTTTAAGGGCTCTTTTTGTGTCTAGTACGTAATTCAAATAATGCGTTGGGAGAGCGAATAATTTTCTTTCCGACAATTAATCTTCAGTCCTTATTGATAGAATTCAAAGATATTGTGAAGGATTTTTTCTAGAAAATTCTGTCTGGTATGACTTTTCAATGTTCTCTGATTATTATTATTAATCAAATGTCCAGCTGTACGTAACTGTCTCATTCGAAAGTTAAAATTAGCATCGAGAGCACATCACAAATTAACAAAGTACCCAACGTTCAAAATGGTAGAAAATTGACAATATCCAGTCACCCTGCAACTGTTCAAATAAACAACAGTAAAATCCCAGTAGCAATAGCAACCCGGCACGTAGCAGGGCAGAAATGACACATCACATCGCACAGATCTAGCGTGCCATGACGTTATCACGTGACACAGCGCTGTGTCGCGTGCCTGCGGCGCCAACCATCCAATACTCATAAATAGATCGAAGGTGGCTAGTGGAACAGTCGAACAACGCAGGGAATATAACAAAATACGATCGCTTGCAATGAATATCAAATAGTTGGAACAGATGCTTGCGACAAGTTAGCAACGAGCATAGCTCACCACGATTTGCGGTTTAATGTCGATAGGGGAGTGCTAAAATAATTTGATTCTAGGTGTTTACTTGTACTGTGTGGGATTCTGTGTAGTACGTAAAATTATTGGTCGTTCATTAAGCAATAAATTAATTGTTCGAAACTTCATTCATGGATTGAATGGTTAAGGAAATAATTTTTTTCAGGAATTTACACTTGATGTTGCGTTTCTGCTGTTGTTAGCGATGCAATGTTCCTGCTGTTGAGAGTCGTAGCTAAGACCTGTTAACATAAGTACGCACCAGAGGAGCAATCAGCCAAATATTAAACCATAATATTAAAAACGGATAAATTTAATCTTTGAAAGATGCAATGGGAGCCTCGTCCTGTTAAAATTGTTAGAATTCACTTTTTTTTCCTATTTTCATTCATCCATAATAAACGGTCTGGATGATTAATACATCTTTTCATTCAGAAAGATTAAGGGTAATCATTATTGTGAATGTCAATAATTCTTGAGACTTTTTATCTGCTTCTATATTGACTAGAGCTCAAACAATGTGCGACAAAAGACAAAACTTGGGCTTTTCAAACTTCAACGGAAAGCCCAACAGCAACAGTAAGTCACTCTGTAACTTGACAAGTGTTTCAACTTTGAAAGGTGACTTATCGACGAACATTGACGGCGCGGCACAACGCCAAGTTCATTAGTTTAGCCTGGATGTCAGTGTTCATTGAAGAGGTAGAAATTATTCCGAGAAGCTTGCAGTTTTCATTTAATTATTATCATTGAAATGATGGAAACCTAATAATGTGAAGCACTTTAATAATAAATATGTTTTATTGGGTATAAGTTCTGTAATTTATTAGAAACATAACGTTTCAACAGCAAAGTGCTGCCTTTTCCAAGTGAAGAGAAATATAAATATAAATGAACAAAATTGTCAAGACGACAAAAATAAAAATAAAAGTACAAATAATAACTAGATTAGTTTAAAATATAATAACTCCTAGGATCGTAGAGCATTGCCTGTGATTGATGATTCAATATCCACAGGTCTTCAGGAGATAATAATGAAGGTCTAAATAAGGAAATTAACAACTCCTTGTGGTTCTTGGTCAATCTGGCTCTACTCTTTTTGGTTTGGCGCATAACTGAACCATCCACAGATCTTCAGGAGGAGGTGATGAAGTAACACTTGCAAGTAGATTCGTAGATACAAATAACTTAAAATTATGAACAAATGATTGGTAGCCATGATCGATTGAGTTCATAACCAGTATTCAAATTCAAATTATTCGGTGATTTTTTAATTTCAATTGCTTCTCTTATGAGCCTCTTGAACCAATTGTTCTCTTTAGCCAGAAGCTTCGTATTCTTGAAGTCAATGCCAATGCATGCTCAGCCACAGCAGATTTTTCTGGATGGTTCAATCTTATATGACGAGAATGCTCTTTCAATTCTGTTTCTACAGTCCTCTTGGTTTGTATAATATATACTTTGCCACATTGACAAGGAATCTTGTATATACCTGAATACTGTAGAGGAAACCTGTCTTCAACATTACCAATAAGATTTTGAATTTTTAAACTGGAAGTGTATGAAGTTTTAATGTCATATTTATGTAAAAGCCTTCCAATTTTATCTGTTATATTGGCTACGTAAGGTAACGTAACAAATATTTTCTTATTATTTTGGATCTTGAACAGGGGGCGTAGAATTCTTCTGTCTAAGTGCTTTCTTAATCAGTGTTCTATTATAAGCATTCTTTAAGAGAACATCATTCAAAAATTTAATATCATCAGATAGTTTACTTGGATGACATAATGAAGAGGCTCTCTGACATAAAGTTTTAATAGTACAAAATTTCTGTGCATGATGGTGATTTGATGACTGATGTAAATATTGATTTGTATGGGTCGGCTTCCTATATACAGAATGGATATGTTTGCCATTACCTTGTTTCTCTAGGTAAACGTCCAGAAAAGGAAGACAGTTATTTTCTTAAATCTCAATACTGAATTTGATTTTCCTATGTTGCATGTCAAGATGATTCAAAAAAACATTCAATTCATCTCTACCATGAGGCCAAACAGCAAAGACATCATCAACGTAACGAAGCCAGCCAGTAGGTTTCTTCATAGCAGTGTTTAAAGCTTTTTGTTCAAAATTCTCCATGTAAAAATTAGCGATAGAAGGAGAAAAAGGGGAACTCATGGCGACACCATCAATTTGTTTGTAGAAATTACCATTAAAGATAAAAAAACAAGAAGTCAAACAATGTTTAAAAAGCTTGACAATATCAGATGTAAAATGATCTTCTAATAATTTCAGAGTATCGATGATAGGTACTCTCGTGAATAAAGATGAAACGTCAAAACTGAAAAGTAAATCATTATCTGTCAATGTCATATCACTAATCAAATCCACAAAATGTCGGGAATCCTTGACATATGATGTAGTATGACCAATCATCGGCTTCAACAAACTATCCAAATATTTGGCTAATCCATATGTTGTTGAACCTATTGAATTGACAATAGGTCTTAGAGAAACATCGTTTTCATGAATTTTCGGAAGACCATAAAATTTGGAAATGACAGCATCCTGGGAAATAAGCTCTTTCTGAATATCTTGAGGTAAAGAAGATTCTTTCAAAAGTTTTGTTGTTTGATATTTTGAAGAGCTAAGGGGATTACTATCAACTTGAATGTAGGCAGCATCATCCAGTAATTCATTTGCTTTTCTAACGTAATCTTCTCTATTCATGATGACTGTAGCTTTGCCCTTATCAGCTGGTAAAACAACAATATCCTTATTATTTCTCAACTCCCTTAGGCACTGAAGTTCACTTCTTGATAAGTTGGATTTGACAGCTGGAGCCTTCTGTAGAAATAAGATTGAAAAAGCATTCTCGTCATATAAGATTGAACCATCCAGAAAAATCTGCTGTGGCTGAGCATGCTATTCAAGAATTACATGGCATTGACTTCAAGAATACGAAGCTTCTGGCTAAAGACAACAATTGGTTCAAGAGGCTTATAAGAGAAGCAATTGAAATTAAAAAATCACTGAATGATTTGAATTTGAATACTGGTTATGAACTTAATCGATCATGGCTACCAATCATTTGTTCATAATTTCAAGTTATTTGTATCTACGAATCTACTTGCAAGAGTTACTTCATCACCACCTCCTGAAGATCTGTGGATGGTTCAGTTATGCGCCAAACCAAAAAGAGTAGAGCCAGATTGACCTAGAACCACAAGGAATTGACGATCTCCCTATTTAGACCTTCATTATTATCTTCTGAAGACCCGTGGATATTGAATCATCAATCACAGGCAAAGCTCTACGATCCTAGGAGTTAATATATTTTAAACTAATTTAGTTATTATTTGTACTTTTATTTTTATTTTTGTTGTCTTGACAATTTAGTTTATTCATATTTATATTTCTTTTCACTTGAAAAAGGTAGCACTTTGCTGTTGTAACGTTGTGTTTCTAATAAATTACAGAACCTATACCGAATAAAACATATTTATTTATAAAATGAGTTCTGAAAAGTTTTTTCCTTCACTTGAATAATGATTTCTATGTATCACAATATTTGCGCCATCCGCAAAATAATGGAATTAACTCCCAGAGAATCATGATACATAAAATTTATACCTTAAGTATCATAAAACAGTCTTGTTAAGCTCGATTTGTACTAAAAAAATACAATTCCAATTCACGATATATCTTTTAAAGATCGTGCCCTGCCTACTACAACCGTAAAGAATCCCAATAGGATGTATCAAACCATCTTTATCCGTGGTCCCAAATGTACCATAAATTATGTGTCTAACGAAAAAAGATAAAAATGATCAATGAAACCACATAGAGCAACGATACGGCGAGTCACCTCAGAAGCCATACAAAAGCACTGAACAAGGATAATAGAATTTAACCGAAATGTTCCTTGAACAGTAACGCATCAATAAACAGCAAAACAAGAACACGTAACACAGAAGCTGATATCTTACATGCGACGTGATGTTTAAGGCTTGTCATGTTAGCGGAGGCTGCGTATTATTGGCTACAAAATGAAGTTCAAGCTTTATGTCAGCTTCCTGGAAAGCGTACGATGGATATTTGATAATGCTGAGCGTAGTCGAGTTTGAACTGTGGAATACAGATATACGGCAAGATCCCGGAAAATAAAAGTGTCATAAAATTTGTAACATAAATATAAGTCCTAATCCACTTCCTTCTGACTTGATTTTTTCTGATATATAACTGAAGCTGAAGTTGTGAAATTTAACATACTTGTATATGAAAGGTGACAATTCTATTGTACGGGCTTATCAGATAAAATATATCAATTTTTGTGACGTCTCTTTGAACCGAATATGGCGAATCCCGTTGATAATTATTGTTTTTCATGTATGCAACAAAATTAATGTTCATATCCATAATATCGGTTTTTTAACGAGTCATTCATTAGTACCGTACGATTATTTGCGATATAAAAGCTATGAATATTTTATGTGTAAAATAATAAATATAATATATGAATTACTCATGTAAAATATTGTTTGAATTTGTTAAAAACACTTCAAAATACCCGGATTTTAGATTTCATGGAATTAAACATTTATCGGAAGTTTGAGTATTAATAGGTCATCATGAGTTTGATCTATTTCATGAATAAATATATTATATTCACTCATTTTAGAATATTTGCATTCCCTCTTTAATCAATATCAAAATGCACAATGTTGGAACTTTTTTTTTCTCAATTCAAATACAAACTATCCATGAATTAAAGAGGTCGTGTGAGGAGATTGTACCATCACAGATTAAGAAAGAATCATCTAGTTTCGTCCATATCATTTCCGATATTAAATCATAAAATACATCGGTAGAATCTATGTGACAATTGATATGTAGATTTTGAGGTACACAATAAGTTTCATGAAGGCAGTAGACATCAGACCTAATGGATTGGCAAACCCGAAGCAACTTGCCTGATGCTTCTCTAAATTATTATATATCTTGAAACCCTCTTTTTCCTGTTAATCAATTCATATATTGTGACAAGTTACATTTTGCTCATCTTCAAACTGTCATCTGATTTCGTCTTGTCCCATTCTACATCAACAACCTTTTTCATTATTAACCATAATTCACAACGGGCGTAAGCACAAGAAATACATAAAAAATGTATAAGACACAAGGTTGAACATGTGCGATTCTTATGACCGTGTTTACAATGCTGTTACGTATTTCTCATGCTTACGTAGTGCATAACAGCTGCATAAGAAAGTTGAAATCTAACTTCACGTATTTCTTACGCATATATTTTCTTAATGCGCATGTCCTATATAGATTTACAGACACAGACAGTAAATGTGTCAAATGAATGAAAATAAACTTGTTTTTGTGGTTAGGAATATTTATAATGATCTTTCTGATATCAGGAGCTTCTCTGGCTTACTGCTAGTTGCATAGAATAAAAAGATATTGGACAAGCAGTTAAATTCTAGAAAAATAATCAATAACTTAGTATCAATTAAATTTATCAGAAGATTATTTTAATTTAGATACTATGCCAACAATTGTATCAAAAATGGTTCTTGGATAGAGTAACCATGAAATAAATATAATTGACGTTGGCAAAACTGACAATCTTACGTGGGTAATGACAAAACTATCCAGTATGCAATAAAACTTCGAAAGAATCCTGTAGTAGAACTACGATGAATTGACATTGATTTTGACTGCAAATTAATAATTATAGTCAATTTAATTTTAGTCTGGACAACAAACAAATGTGGATGCAAAGCTTAAAAGATAAGATAAGCCTTTAGAGAGGTATAAAGGTCCCGTTTTTTGATTATTGGCTCACATCACGGTAACGTTGCGTAGGAAATTGTGTTATGCTGCATCATGGGGGCTGATAAAATTGTCTTTAACTTCGATTATCTATATTTTTTACCCATTTCCAATGTGTTTTTCACCTCACGTTTTTTGTCATACATTTCTCTATAACTTGCTAACAGTTTATCTGAAGAAAACAGCCTCCCAAAAAATCTTGTAGAGAGTCAAACTCTCTCTAAGAATATGTATACATATACTAATACCATCTACTGTCGAAAAGTTATACCAATTTAAAAAAATTCGGAAAACCTATATATTTCAGTTCAATAGTTTGAAAGCCGTATGACACGATGTATAATTTCTCTCAAAATTGTATTCATAATTTTGAACAAAATTTCTAACAGAAATTTTTACAATGTTTTGAACATTATTTTGAAGGCCTGTATGTCACTACTACAGAATTTTGTACATTAATCTGTTTACGCATCTGAACATTGATCAAAAATATTAAGATGGATGAAAGAAGATTTGTGGAGCATAAATTCAAATTATTATTGATATCGTCGATAATAGTGATTGTTGAAAATAACAATATCTCAAACCAACAATGTATATAAAAAGTAACTGTCGAACAGACTAGAATGCACGCCTATGCAATTCTCCATCTTAACTGTGTTGCAAAAGTGAAGCCAAAAATGTAATATCGTTAGAGAGAGAAGGTAACTGAGAGATAGGTTGAGGCGGGCCCATGTTTGTATGGAAGTAAATGGCAAGTCTCACTCTATTTAGTATTTTCATGTGAAAATATATTGTAAAACAGAAAGCAAATGTCTTGTGCCAAATTGTAATAGTAGGTACAGGACTTGTAAAGAGAAATATTGTCTTTTTTCTGTACCTAAAAATGATATTTTATTAAATTTGTGACGCAAGAACATAACACGACAGAATAGAATATTGGAAATTACATATTACGTTTGTGAAAAACATTTCAGAGAGAAGGATATTATGAAAGAATGGTCGTCTAGAGATGTAAAAGTGAGTAGAAATTATTTTAAAATTATAATAGCAGATCTACTGACAATTCTATGTTAGAAATTGGAAGGTTATATCAATGTTTCAAATTATTAAACGTATCTAACCTAGACTTTAGTGAAAAATTCAACTTCAAGGAAACTTCTTGTCAATATATTCATTAATTCATAAAATTTATAGATTTACACAGAACTGCAACATTAATTTTTCCACTTCTCATCAATATATAAAAGCTATTGAGAATACAATTGTCAAAAGTGAGCGAAGCAAGTGCTCTTCTTAGCCCTGTGGCATATTGGAATAGTTTTTTTTATTTCTCCTGTGCTACTTTCGAAAAATTGAAATTAACAACAGAATATTGTGCAACAAGTGCAATAAGTTCTCGATTGCCCACGAGAGCTCGAATGGGCAACTGACAACACCGCACGAGTTGCAGATACTATTTTTTATTACGAATGCGGGTAAACACTATTTTGCGCTTGTTTTTTTTTTTTTCGGGCGGTAAATTATACTTGGCGCACGCAAAAGCCAAAGAGCCATTTACCGCCCGGAGAAATATGTGCAAAATAGTACTTATCCTGCATGAGTAATAAAAACTGTGTTCAAAGTATTTATTGATAGAATAGAGTCAAGTAATAAAACTTTTATTGCGCAGCTTAATTCAATAACTTTTTTTCACACTAGAAATGATACCAAAAACTGTTACTTTTTGTGAGATCGTGAATGTATATTAAATTTTTGTTACATTTTTCGTTAATGTTCAACAAACAAAAAAATTTTTGCAGAGCAGCATTTTCTATTTGTACCTTTCTTCTAGTTAATAGGTAATTGTTTGTATATATTTTTTCAATTTTATCACGCCCATCGTAATATGAAATATTCATCAAATTATCTATGTGCCAATTATAATTCATAATCAGAAAACTCGCGTCCAAAGAAACGTTTATAAAACATGTTTCATCATTATGTACTAATTCATTGCAGGTTTCAATGAACAGAAATGCTAGTTTTCTTCTACTTCTGTCTTCCATTTGATAAATGATATAGTATATAGCTTAATGAAAATAAGAAATCTATCTGGCAATTGTATTCTATCGAAAATAATTGAAATATAATCTTATTTCTGCATATGACGCACACAAAGCTGGGCCCGCTCTCGCTATCTCTCTCTCTCAGCTGCCACATTACATTTTAGGCTTCACGTTTTCCAGCTGAGTGTCCGCTCCTCTATTATTCTCCTTCATGCTAGAATGTATATTTATGCTACTACGCATTCATATTGCGCACATTTTGAATGTTCCCGAATCTGCGTATAAGCTACTTCACGTGACAAATGTCAAATTGAATAAAAATATCAAAACGGATGAAATGGAATTCCTCAATTAAAATTATGATTTCATCTCTGGAACACGATATTTCTAAAATAATCATAACTCTCACAGCAACAATTCATATTTGGGCATAAAATGTCAGACAAATAAGAATCTTTATCTATGCCAATGCGCATTCGTATTGCGCGCATTTTGAAGGTAAATTTGTAAGAATATAGAGCGAGTCCTACATTTTTTTGTACATTTTTTTAAAAGAATTTTGATGTATGCCACAGTACATTCTCTTGATCATAATTTTGAAACACAAAAAATGCACATAATTTTGAGAGAAATTATGCATCGTGTCATACGGCCTTAAAGTTAAATTTTCTTCGTTCGACCTTTCAATCCACACTCTCCTTGTGGGCACTCATTTACCAAGCTACATGGAATCTTGACATATTCTCGATTAGACTTGACAAAGACCAAGTCAGGTTTTCCTTTTATCAAATCCATACAATTCCATCATTAAATATATTTTCAATACGGTACTGGTCCTAGTGTAAGTCCAAATTATTCGATAAATTAGTTATTTGAAAGATAAATTAACAGCATTAAACAAAATATAACAATTTATTGAATTAATTATTCATTTGCTGCATCATCCGCTGGCGTCCGAGATCTCGTCACATGGTAGAAGAAGACTTGACTTCAAATAAAATCAAGTAAAAAGAAGAACCTGATGTCATCATCAATAAAATATACTATTATAAAATGTTATTGTGATGGAGAAAAGACTTTTCGTGGTAAAATAAAACTAAATATTATAAATCCTTGATAACGGATATTAATTTTGTAGTAAACATTCTATTTTAGTTAGAACTATCAGTGAATAAAATACAATTCACAATAACTCAGGCACAGATTGAGTACAAACTTTGTATAAATAATAGATTTGTTCCAACAAGTACAGAAACCAGTCCAGAACTGTCCGACGCATGCTCATTTACAGATAAGCGTTCTATTAGATTTCAAACGTGGATTTTGACTATTAGTCAAGCATTTCAACAATTTGCGATTCAATCCGCAAACCAGTTTGTGGATAGTCAAAACAGTCCATGGACTAATGCTTGTACTATTCGACAAATAAGATAACCTCAAATAAAAATGAGTGATTCAAGCGCTTAAAATGAATTTTCATCACATTTTAGCGATGATGAATTATAAGAACATAAGCATTTTCATTTGATATGTTGGAATGAAAGTTTTAAATGAAATATACAGAATTTGAAATCAAAGTTCATTTATTATTCATTGAAATTTAAAAAAATGTATAGATTATCAATTAGAATTTTATTTTGTGTGGTTTTAGGATTTCATTTCTCTCTATAACTTTGACATGTTTTTTGAATACTCTCGTCTGAGCAGAGAAATTTCTGAGAATATAGCAGAAAATTCTTAGAGAAATGATCAGTACAAACAGCACTTTGGATGATATGAAAAACTCTCCATCGAAACTCTGGTTTACTATGTCACTATTGTTGTAAATAGGAGTTAAAATTACATAGTTATATGAGAAACTATCTTATATTTTCAGTTTTTATCTGTTTCTACCTTCCATGTTTACTACAACTAAATAGTTATAATCTAAAATTATATGTCTGACAGTTAACAGTCAAATCTTGTCAGAAATTCGTTGCAACACGCGCCATGTTCGAGTCAGTCCAAAACTGATTCATTCAAAGCGCATGCGAATGAGTCAAATCGGAAACCAATACAGAACCAGTCCTGAACTGCTTGTTTAAACGAACCTTATGATACTGTAAGAAATGACGTCGCCAAAAATACGTTATAGATCGGTAGATGATGATTTTTGGGACTCCCAGATTTTATACCTCATGCCTTTTTGAGGATTAACAATGTACCCCCTTGATATGAAAAATACAAAGATTATTGATTGACCGGTCATAGTGCAAACTCCAATCATATTTTTGAAAAAAATTTTTCATGGCAACATTTTGCATGCCTTTGAAATAGTTGAAAGTGATTTGAAGCCTAGTACTAGAAGAAACGCAGTTCGCAACAGACCAAAAGGCACGAACGGTCACCTAAATTTTCAAAAAAATTATAAGATTCTGTGTTATCAAATTGCATGTCAATGAAAAGAATGGAAGTTTCAATCATGAATCCCTTGTGAAAATATATTTCATTTATCTCTCGTTGACACAAGGTGGAAAATTTTGGGGAAATCTTTCACAAATGTAAAACCAATCAGCCGGCATCTCCCTTTGATATAGTTTTCCACCCTTGTGCCAACGAGAGATGCATGCTAATTTTTTCACAAGGATTCAAGATTGAAATCTCAATTCTTTCCTTTGTCATACAATTTGAAAACACGGAATTCCACATTTTTTTACAAGTTCACACAGCCGTTCGAGCATTCTCGTCATTTGTACTAGGCTTTAAAGCATTTCCAACTACTTCACGTTACAAAGGCATGCAAAATGTTGCCATGGGAAGGCCCAATTTCCTTAAAAATATAGTTGGAGCTTGCACTGTGCACTGTGCATCGGTCAGTAAAATTCTTATTTTTATTATCAAGGGGTGAATTTTCAACCATCAAAAAAGGCATGCGGTATAAAATTGGACAACTCCAACTGTCACCATCTTCTGGTCTATTATATATGTATGCCTGAACAGGGACCTACCGAACATGATTATAAGTAATAATCATTTGAATTTGACACGCTATAGTCTTACGATTCAATGAAACATTGAAAATTGTGACCGGAATTGATGCAACCATGTCTTTTATTCATAGCATATTTGTACAGATGACGATACACATAAGCTATCAGTATTTCATTTAATTACAATCACCTATTATGAATGGATGAAGCTTGAACCATAATTAATATTTGTCCTATGAATTTTGAATTATAGATCACGTCAATGATATGTTAGGCTTGGAAATATCCTACAATTGTTGGAAAGAAATATTTTCAAATTGGTTAGGTTTTCCGCTCATTCATACTGTTATCATATAGATGATCAAATTCAAGAAATTTACTTCACAATCGAAGCATTTTATGTTCCCAATTCAATCTCATCAGAGGCATCAGATTGATCAGAAAAGTATATTTTACATGTACATATATAAATTCTTGTGAATTATTCAATTCAAAATTCAAATTCCAAAATACTTCCACAATTTAAACTTCATCCTATGAATTCAGGTCTTCAATATTCATATAGCGAATCTCCTGTAATTTTCAATTATAAAGTTTTCTGAGATCAAACGAACAATATCTAAGATATTTACATAATCAAAATACCGTTGTTTTTTTTTTCACATTGAATAGATATTGTGTTTAAATATATTCTGTTCGATGTACAGACCTGGCGAAATTATTTCTTTCTTATAGATCAGTCAGATATCAAAGTCTAGATTCTGCCAAAAATCTATTTTAGCTATTCTTCTTTACAGAATTATCCTTTAATAATTTCATTACTATATTTTGTCTCAAATACCGGTGGGGTTTTACAAACTCGTAAAAATTGAAAAGTTTCAATTACACTGTTCTCTGAATAAATTTTATTATGTGACTGGTTTCGGCCACGTAGTGGTCATCTTCAAACTCAACCAGATTAATTTTTTTTTATTATAGACATCTGAGCTCAAGTTTCTTGATCTCTTTTCAATGATAGGTTTGTGTCAAACCTGCAAAATAGGCATTCGTTTCCGCAATTATATCCTTGTTTGAGATAAATGTCTTTCTTTCTAGTCATTTTTTTTGAATAAGAGAACAGGGAGCCAAATCTAGGGATTAGGAGATTATTTTTGGCTTCACAATCTAGGAAAGAAACTTCGTGAAAGACGTTCCGAGGACGAAATGTTATTGCAAGCTGTCATAAATGAGCATTTCAAGAGCAAATTAGTTTTTTTTTGTATATCCCGAAATGAATGTGATACATGTGTAATTAAAAAATAAGAAATGAAAATATGAAATGAGCCTGTTTTTCAACCCTATGTCGTGAATTTGAAGAACTCCCTCGTACCGTATGCAAATTCATTTATTAATAATTTTCAGAAAAATCCGATATCCTAGAATCGATTATAGGAAACACCGCTATCCCAAGATTATAAAATAAGACTTCTATTGTGCTTTCTCCTTACTCTATAGAGAGATGAAATGAGCAGTCGCAAATTCAATATAAATACGTCATTGTTCGACAAAAACAGATCCATGATTCGTGATCGTTCGTCGTCTTCATTGTACGTGTAGACGAACAGAATTTATTGGCAATTAAAATATATTGTTCAGCGATCAATTTTGGGTTGGACTCTACCCATTCAGCGTCATGGTTGTCTCTGATCTAAACTAATTTGCACACTAGACTGCACTATAATAGTTGAAGTGTTATCGGAATTGATGTATAGCTTTGTGATTCTAGGGCTTTTGTAATCGATGCAGTGAGAATGCTTTTGAAGTGAGTTGGATACAAAAAAGGGTTGTTTATTGAATTTCTCAAATATATCTCCTTGGCGACATAGTTTTTTGTTGAAACGGACGTTTCATTTAGAAACTGTGACACTTTTTTATCAAGATCTATTCTATAGTATAAATTTCTACAAAAGAGATGTACATACATCACAGCCTGATTTATATTTCAAAGTAAAGTAGAAAATGCATTTCACGTGAATCTTTTTATCAAAAAGAGAGGTACAAAGATTTTCCACAACCTTCAAGTATTGATAACCAAATTCGTTTGTCTCACGCCACTAGCTAACAATCTTATCCATTCACTTATACGAGGTCTGCTCGAAAGTATTCGACTTGAAGCTATCGCAGGAGATTGAATTAGTTAAGTCACAAAAATTCTGCGGACCGAAAAAAATTGTCAATATTCCCCAAATGTTGCTCTGATTCTGATGCACTTCTTCAGCTCACTGTTTTTCGAGTGTCTTCCATTGAGAGTTCAGGTTATTGTCTCAGGATCAGATTTATTGCTGTACACTTTCTGAATCATGACAATGTTTTCTAAATAATATTTTTTTCTAAAATATCTCGCAAAATCTTTGTACAATGCGTTCGAATAATCGTCCATAGCGCAGCACGGTCGACTAAATTGCTTATACGTCATGTCGTTTGGTGTAGAGTAAAAACAGTTAGTTTCGGGACAGATATCGTGCAGTGAATGTGCTTGCCTTTTCAAAATTCTGAATGAAGTGATGACTTTTTTAAATTTATCAATTTTCTATACCATTCGATTTGAAATAATTTACTTAATGAGGATTTGATAGAACCAAAACTCTTTTACTTGGTGTGATCGCATTCCTGTGGGCAACAGTTATAATTGAATTCCAGTATTTTGATTGGAAATCAGATTGCTATTAAAATTTAATAAATGTAATTTCACGATTTATACGTATTTACATAACGTTTCAGCCGAGGTGAAATTTAATTTATATTACCCTAAAAACAGAGAATCATGCAATATATCGACTATTACACAATAATAGGAGAGCCGGCCGCATCTCATATTCCCTGATCGGTCGAATTGTATATGAACCAATCGGGTATATAGTTGGCAGTAGAGTGTCAGACTTCATTAATCTAAGATCCTATCCTAAGTGTCGGAAAAATACTGCTCTCCTGATAGATATTACGATTAGAACTAGTATCCATCGATAGCAAAGATCAAGTACTTTAAGAAAGAGCTACGGTGCCACTTTCTGTCCTATC
This sequence comes from Dromius quadrimaculatus, assembly GCA_963989225.1. Lineage (NCBI taxonomy): Eukaryota > Metazoa > Arthropoda > Insecta > Coleoptera > Carabidae > Dromius > Dromius quadrimaculatus. The sequence goes on along the minus strand of OZ022326.1, from coordinate 45,349,323 downwards.
TGGGAAAGCGAGAGACATCCCTAAGTGTAACCCATTTTTGCACTCAGCTTTCCTAATCGAACTTACGATTGTCCTGGACAGGGCAGGACTAGGGGTAGCACGCTGGTTTCACCTCAAAGTACTTGACCTCCGCTATCAATTGATACTAGTTTTAAGTTGATCTCGGAAAGCTTGACCGGAAATGGCCTTTTTTTCGACACTTAGGACTGGATCCTAGATTAATAAAGTCTGGCATCCATTATATTCTTGTTAGATTCATATAAAATTTGGCCGTGATTTTGATCATTTACAAGGTGCGGTCATCTTCTTTACTACAAGGATAAGCCAGTGGTGAATATTGTATCATGCGAATGTGCTTGTCAAATATTCAGCCTTGTCTGTTCTAGTTGAATTTGAACTGCAAAATCTTAAGATGCAGAAAAATCATTCGTACAACGTTCCGTTTGAATGATGCCTCGTGTTTTTTTCTCAATCCTTCAATAACATAGCTACTTCATTCGATCCAGATAAAATTTATCCACGATATATCATGCCCGCAATATATTCGGATGTCTTTTTTAGTTTGATATTAAGGAATAACCTTCAATGGTTGAACGGTTTTTAGCAAAAATCCCTCTAACGGTAACTTTTATCGATAAAATAGTGATTATTGAATTTGTTGCTTAGGAAATTTCCTACAGAAAGTATGGACGTACATTTTGCCGTAAGACCTATGGTTTCTAAGAAAATCTGATTGATATAGTTCTGACGTTTATTTTTCTGATAATACATGCACTTCTTCTCTCACCACTCTTGAGGTGTAGTACAAGATGCATTTTTATTCCAAGTGGTATTCATCCGTTTTTTTTTTTTTTTATTGAAAAATATTCAATTATTAAAGAGAATAATCAAATTAATAACTATTTTTTATTAGCAGAATGATTATTCATGGAAAAATTATAATAAATTATTTTGGTTTCTACATCAAAAGCGCCATTTGTTTTTATTTTGAAATTTTATTATTACTAATTTTTTTTATTAAAAATGTTCACTTAAATAACATAAATAATTATAGAACAGCTAAATGATTAATTCTTCACTTCAATACGCCAAGAGAAATCTTTCGGCCCCTTTTCAAAGCATATTGCTCCCACGAAGGAATGTGAGATTAAGCATACTTAGAGACATATGGACAATTTTGTACTGCGCCCAAGATGGAATGTGACATTTGGCATACTTGAAGTTTATACGGAGAAGAAGTGCAGGAAGATAAAAGCATACACAGGTGTCTCATTTCAATTTTACGTGAAGAGAAAACTTAGTACCGTGCGCACGAACACGAAGTAATGTGAGAGCTAGCATACTTGCAGTCTGTGTGGAGAAGGAAGTGCAGAATGCTAAAATTATATACATGGTGTCCCATTCTGATTTTAAGAAAAGAGGAAACTTTGTACTATGCGCATGAAGAAATGTGAGATTTGGCATACTTGAAGTTTATATAGAAAAGGTGTGCAGAAAGCTAAAAGTCCTAGTCTAATTCTACGTGAAGAGGAAACTCTGTACTGCGTGCACGAAGAAATGTGAGATGTGGAATACTTTCTAGAAAAGGGGTGCAGGATGCTGAATTTATGTACAGGATGTCCTATTTTGATTAAAAAAAAAGTTTTGTGACGCGCACGAAGGAATATGAGATTTTGCTGACTTGAAGTTCATGTGAAAAAGAAATGCTGGAAGTTGAAATTATATACAGGATGTCCTATTTCCAATTTTTCGTAAAGAGAAAATTTAGTATCGGGCGCATGAAGTGTTGTGAAATTTGACATACTACTTGAAGTTTATCTAGAGAAGTAGTGCAGAAAGCTTCAATTATATACACGGTGTTCAATTCTAAGCTATCACTAAAAACGATATTATTTTTTGCTGGAATATATGTAAAAATTTGCACCAAATAGGTAAATGGCTGAAGAAAAACGTAATGATTTTTTTCCGCTGCCAAAGGTTGGGGAAAGAAAGACTAATTTTAGATTCTCGCTTGGATGGAGCGTCGAATACCAAATTTATTTTACCTGAAACACCTAAGGATGGAAGATTAAACTCAATTACGTTGAAACTTTGCAACATAATAATTCACGGTCGAATTTCGACCACTGAGCGATCACTGTTTGTTATGATTCTTCTTTTGACTTCATTTCAACTACAATTTCCAACTCTTCATTATCTTCTATCTCCTGTATTTCCATAGTTTTAGTCAAGAAATACGATGGATCTACATTTTCAGTAGGCTTGTCATTATTAACGTCATTAAACGCATCGGGGCATTAAAACAATCCTCACCGTGGCAATTACCGCAAACTGGTCAACAGTATAACCCAACTTTTTTGCAACCAAAGTTCAAGGTACATGCCTTGATGCAATTACAAATGATAGAGTTGAGTAGAGTATCAGGAGCGGGTAGAAGAAGAGCTTTAACTGGCTCCAAAATTTGATCTTACAATCTCCATCCCCAGTCTAAAAAGTCAAAATCGTAATCTATTCATTGGTGGAACTACAACGATTTGACATTGATATTGACTTGATTTTTACTGTCAATTTGCCACGCAAATTGGACATGTTTCCAGTTAATATTTGTAATAGGGACATCTTAGGGATTAGGTCAGGTTATCTTTCTATTAAAATAAGATCTATTATAAATATCAACTGGTCACATGTTCAACTTGCATGGTAAATGGAAAGCAGAAATCAAGTCAATGTCAATGTCAAATCGTTGTAGTTCCAGCCCATATTTGCATTTGGTTGTAAACACGATATGAAAGTTGTCGAACAGTACTAGATGTTGGCGGAAGAGAAAATAGTTCTACAAGTTTTTTAAGTTGTGTTAATTATGCAAACGGTAAATATCTGTGATTATATCACACACCTTAGCAACAACCAATGAAATCAAGTGATTTTGCATGGTAACGTGGTATATCGCGATAATATTTTCTCCTAACTCGATATACCACAGTAGCTTTTTAAAAAATAATAAGAAATATAACAATCAATAAATTTTATGGATTGTGAAATAATACTTGCAAATACACCTCAAGATTCGGTATATTATCGCATATATCAGCTCCAATAAAAAATAAAATATATGCGGTTGTCGGAAGTCACGAGACACGAATACCTAAATGAAAAAATAAAAAGCGGGACTAGGTGCTGAGGAAGGAGTAAAGGTTGAACAAAAACAGTTGAAACACACTCGGTGTGGATGATTCAAACGATTGGTTGGGGTATTAACAAGGACGATGCTATTTTGTATTGTGAGAGTAGAAGTATTTGTTTGTTTAGGGCTTGTATTCAGCGAGCTTCAGTCGAAGTTTTTGTAAATAAAAATATATCCTTCAAAGGATACAAGGTCTGTTTTTCTGTGAATCTCAACTGAAAAACTCTGAAATTGAAGGTGGAGTTTGCAGAGAACACAAGCTCTATATGCAGTGATTATGAATCGCGATTCAGGAAAAGACTTCAAGTCCATCTTATGAATTTTATATTGCCGTTCCATTGCCGTTACCACCACACACTATTTCAAATGTTGCACCTATGCCCGATTTTATGACTGGGAGTTGAATAAACCGAGGTTCAAGTGACGAGGAATTGGTCAATAAACTAAGCTATGATTTATTTGATAGGATTCTCCGAGAATTGTTAAAGATCTTGAAAATGAACTCTGAGCACATTAAACAACCATTGACACTAACTTATTGATGAAGGAAAATCGTTATTATCAGCAATCACTATTTCAAAATTAAAAACGTTTGAAAAGGTAACGAAAAACCGCCATATCAAATTGACGTCATTACGCACGTTGGCGCTCAGCTGTAGCATCGTTTTTAAGAATCAGCACAAGAGAACTTGGGTTCCAAAGAAAAAAAGACTGCAAATTAATATTGTATTGTACCTGGGTATGATATTGGCAGTCATCGCAAATCAAATAAACTGTTTATAAATATCTCAACAAAAAAAATACAAAATATAGGTTACAACAAATTTGATTTGAATGTGTGTAGGTTCATATTTTCATTACATCTCTGACAGAACTCGATATACATAAGTGGCTGTCTTCGGAATTAATGATAACCACAAAATAGTTTTGAGAGTTCCTGTCTGAAACAAAATACCTTTCAAAATATAACTTCAATACTTCAAATTGATTCACGTGATGTTTGTGGGTAATGAAATGTTTATTATTCCTAACTTAATCCATTTTAAGAGTTCAATAAACTATATCAATGAATGATATCAATATTTCGCATGATTATTTTTATTGGAAGAACAAAGTCTGATGTGGCCAGCACATAATTTTTCTGTACGCCTATGAAACTGTTCATTCTTTTCTTAACGAAAGTGTAGAATAATTATTTTGAACTCATGCTTACAAGCCGTGCAAGGAAGCTCAAAAAAACAAAACAGCAGAGATTGAATTTATAAATAACAACAATATTAGAAACTTTGGGTTTTCATGTAACAATATAGATCTGGAAAAAATACTCCCTTTGAAAATCAATTCAAGAATAAACACAAAGCCCATAAATATTGTTCAAAATTATCACCCCGCACAGCTACACACAATGCACTAATTTGAATTAGTGAGACACTATATGCCAGGTGTATATGATTTTCTTGTTGAATAATTTCTGCACTATTCTGAATCCGCATCCTCAATTCTTCAACAGTCCTGGAGGAGGGTGACCCCACAAATAAAAATCTGAGGGATTGAGCTCAGGTGATCTTGGTGTTCATGGTACAGGACCTCCACGGCCAGTCAACCTGTTCTCAACGGTATTATTCAAATGCTGTCGCATGTTTCTGAAAAATGAGGAGGAGCACCTTCCTGCTAAAACTAGGCATGTTGACGAAAATGTAGGGGAATATTTTTTATTTATTCTGACCGAATATTTTGTAAAAATTCCAAATATTGGTCACCTTTCAACCTATGGGGGTGGGGAAATATGTATAGTACAAGTTAATTGCCATGTAAGATAACAGCCCAAAAATTTGATGAAAATTTATGTTGTAAATTACTACTACTACTGTAAAATTTAAATTTGTAGAATGTTGTTGCAGAATCCACTGGCAAAATATTATTCTAGCTTGGTGATCAGCAGATATTAATCCTTGAACACGCTGAAAATGGAATGGATAGTGATTATTCCTATGTGAAATTTTTAAAACAGTCGAGTGAGATATTTCTCTGCTACTAATTATCGGGTCAGCAAGTACCCTCAAACTTATGACATCAACTTCAAATTCATCCTGAAGTTTGATGCTGTACAACTTTCTCCTTGACGGGTTTCCTGTAAAACTAACGGAAGAGGAGCTATAAGAATAAGTCTGACGAAAAACATGAGACTAACTACGTTTCACAAATTTCATACTTTTGAGAGCAGATATTTCCGAAGCCATGCATTTTTCTCAGAAAAATGTATTGAAGTAAAATTATAGAAAATGCATCAAGCTTTAATTTTTATCCAGAAGATTTTGCGCTAGAACGAATCGTTTTTGAGTTATAAGCAAAAAACTTTGAGAATAAACTTTTGAATACCCCCTTTCCTTGGCGGCATGGTGATTCTACTTTTGGTTATTATATTACGATCAGGGGACCTCCTCCATGAAATTTCTGGAACAATCGGTAATAAACAGGTTAGTTACCCTATTTTTCCTATTTTGCCTGGTTCCTTTCTCTTATGCGCTAATTTCTGGTCGCCAACATGCGTGATGACGTCACAGCAGCGCTTGACTGATAACAGCGTTTCGTCGGTAACGTAACAACATCTGAAAATTTCACTATTTCTCATTTTGTTTGTAGGCATAACGCTCATCATGCTCTTAGTGGTATCAAAATCATGTCTGCTCTCATTCAAATGATCAGCAAAACTTGATTGGATGTTTTAAAATCTTGTTGCAAATTTTCGACCAATTCCGCCAATAAAAAATATTAACACGTATCACATTTCAATTTATAAACCCCAAATAGCGCGGTGAGTTCACGTTTGTCCACTTTCAGATTTTTTCATTCAAGGATGTCAAAGGCTTTAGAGCAATGTCATTTTGTATTAAGTAAATCAATTCCTTATTTTGAAGCTAATATTACCAATAAAAGATCAATTGAACTTCATGTTGTCTTTCTCAATGTGGAGTTTGTTGTTGTAAGCTTCTTTTTATCAGAGTTTGTATTCTCTTTTTGCTATTAGTCTATCGATAATATTTGGATTGAAATACGAACGGTTCTGCTGCTAAATTACAAACTGTCAAGTGAAAATTATACTGCAATCTGTGACAAAATATTATTGTACGTATAATTCATTCGGTAACGTACAAAACCTTTACAGGCTAGACTTCCAATGTAACATGCCAGTTAAATGAGTGGCAAACTCAATTGTCTATTATGCGCCGAAGACATGGTGACCCACTAGAAGTTTCTGGAAGCTTTAAGAAACTCTGGGCGGGGCTATACTCGGGTCTAGATCAAGCCAATTCGAATACGAAGCGCGTGAGATTGAAAATACATAGTCGAAATGAATAAGAAGCAGTGGAAATAAATAGCAGACAGTGTTACTGGGTAAATAATAGATAACTAAAATGAAATCCAAGCCCACGAACGAATTTATTGAGTTGATATAATGGTAATCCCTGTTGGCAATATCGATTGAATATTGTGCTCATAACTTTGGATATTCTGAAAGAATAAAACTAAAGGTCTTTCAACCTCTAATAGCAAAATCATGAACACTGATATAACATCTCTCCCAGCGATGGTGGTGCCACCGCATCGTCAAAGCGTCGCATTGAGCTTGGGCTAAAATTTTTCAGGCCAGCTGGTGAAATATTATTCATATCCTGTCTATAATATATAACGTTTTTCTTACTTGTTCATTTTACGCCTATTGCGTGAATTATTTCCACTTCATTCGCGCTCGGTTCCAAATTCATTATTTATTTTCGAATCGTTCGTCATTTGTTGCAGGGACAATGAAGTATGCATCTAAAATCGATCTCTCCAATTTATGTTTCCAGTTCATTAGTTCATTTCGAATATTAGTTATGATATATTTTACAAACTCTGCATATTAATTTCTAATATCTCAAAGACAATCACGTTATTCTTTGATAATAATGTTGGTAAAAAGTTCAACTCTTGTGTCTTATTCACATTCATGATTCTATTTGACATATAAGCTTGTTTTCCATTCTAATTGGAAAATTTCTCACAATCATATTGATCTATTTACACACCGTGTTATAGGTACCTAACTAATATTGCTGAGCTTGCACTGCACTGCATCAGAGTTTTTCGATCAATAAAAGTTTTATGTCATGGTTTTTACTGCAATTATTCTATTATTGTTGATAACTTGAATTGAAATAGGATTAATATGATATTGGATGGAAATAATTTTTCATGAATATCATATATTTTTCAAAACATATACTGTGATAACCATTAACACATAAAATTTTGTTATTTCTTTTTGTCGTTGAATTTTTGTGCTACATTTGATTTCTCTAACATTAGTAGAAAAGTTTTACAATATATTTTTCTACTGAATATAGCTGGAATACAGATATATCCTTTGTGTAATGTTATATCAGCAGATAATTGACTATAATGTACTAAAATATTAGAACATGGTGATTATGAGTACGTTTTAAATTTGTGTGAGAAACTGACTCTCTTCTGATATTTCCAATAGCATGTAAGCAGCCACGAGAAAATTTCGGAAAGTTCTCGGCCTGATAGAGAAAATGTGAGCAATTTTTAGCGCATTTTTTGGAAAAATGCGCTATTATATTCACTTTGGCTGTCTGGCTGGCTGGCTGACTGGCTGGCGTGACGCTGAGCTCTCAGCAACTATACTATTCACAGACTTGAAACTGGTACTAAATGAGAGCTGCTGTTTCGTAGGTTTGCACAAATTGCTTTAATTCAAGCTAAGTAATTGTGGAAGATTAAATTATTCGATTACTTGTTTCAAGTGAAACAATGCTCATAGATATATATGACATTTGGGATATGTCAACTAAAGTTCATTCAAGTAGATAAAAATTTAGTTACAACTTTAGCCGTGGGTGTCACTATTACCATGTACAGTTGTCAAATCTGTCCGGGATTCATTCAATAACTTGTTTGACGCGAATTTGATGCAAATTAGAATGAATTATTATTATTGGATGAAAATTTGTTCACTTTTGGTGTATTTTTTCTATATAGCTTTGATAAAGATCAAATTACTATTTTAAGGTACAGCACTTAACCTCCCGTCAGTCAATGACTAAACAATGAAGATTAAAGGGTATTTTTGAGTTTGTACATGCATAAATTATGTACGTATCAGATTGTCAACTTGAAACTATTACTAAATGGAAGCTGCTGTTTGGTAAGTTCGCCAAAAATGCTTGATTTCAAGCTCAGTAATTGTGGGAGATGGTAATTTGCGAAATCTCTGAAGTAACAAGCATTCGTGAGCTGTCAAAAATGCGCTTTCATCATCTAGATGATTCTTCAATTTTTTGGAAAAAAGCGCTATTATATTCACTTTGGCTGTCTGGCTGGCTGGTTGGCTAACTGGCTGGCTGGCTGGCTGGCTGGTTGGCGTGACGCTGAGCTCTCAGCAACTATACTATTTACAGACTTGAAACTGGTACTAAATGAAAGCTGCTGTTTCGTAGGTTTGCACAAATTGCTTTAATTCGTACTCAGTGATTGTGGAAGATTAAGTTATTCAATTACTTGTTCCAAGTGAAACAATGCCCATAGATATATATGACCTTAGGGATATGGCAACTAAAATTTATTAAAGTAGATAAAAATTTAGTGACAACTTGAGCCCTGGGTGTCACTATTATTATGTACAGTTGTCAAATCTGTCCGAGATTCATTCAATGACTTGTTTGACGCGAATTTGAAGCTTATTAGAATGAATTATTATCATTGAATGAAATTTTTTTTACTTTTGGTGTATTTTTTTATATGGCTTTAATAAAGATCAAATTATCATTTCAAGGTACGGCACTTGACCTCCCGTCAGTCAATAACTAAACAATGAAGATTAAAAGGTATTTTTGAGTTTGTACATGCATAAATTATGTACCTATCAAATAGTCAACTTGAAACTAGTATTAAATGGAAGCTGTTGTTTCGTATGTTTGCCAAAACTGCTTGATTTCAAGCTTAGTAATTGTGAGAGATGATAATTTGCGAAATCTCTGAAGTAACAATCATTCATGAGCTGTCAAAAATGCGCTTTTATCATCTAGATGATTCCTCCATTTTTTTTATTCCTCCACATAATCTCCTTGCAATTCAATATATTCAGTCCAACGATGTCCTAGCTTTTAAATACTATCATATAATAATGTAACGTGCGAAAGTGTCATAATTCGTGATAATAAAATGAGCCCTAAATCTGGCCCTGTCTGGACGGGAACTTCCATCTCTTTAAATCGCGCCGCCCCGCCTTGCACGGTCAAAAATTTTAGTAATGTACTCTTGAATGACGTTGAACATTTCCAGAAATGGTTATCTGTATATATATGGGCAAACGACCTGATAGAGGAACAGTGAAATAGTGAATATCCAGTGACAACTCAGTATAATAAATCAATAAGTTGTTGAAAATAATATATGTGGCTTTGTTGTTGAAGTTTAATAGTAGTAAGTGAGAAATAAATTTTATAGTTCATTGTTACTCCAATTGACAAAACTTTTATTTTCTTTTCATTCATTAAATAGTGACTCTTATTTCAACAATAAACAATTACTTTAAAAGTAATAAACATTACAATAAGATACGTCCAAGTCTGCAAAATAAGCGTTCATTTCAGCTTCGAACCATTCATTCGAAGTGAATCTTCGCTTTCTTACATTTCTTTCACTTGGAAGAGAAAAACAATTGCTCTGAACCAAATCTAAAGCACTTGGAATTGTAGTTCCTTGAATTTGGCCGCAACAACGCCAGACTCCTGTGCAAGTGCATTATCATCATGAAATAGCACTTTTTTGCCAGAGGGGGACGTATAATTTTGATTGCATCATTCTATTTGTCCACTAATAAAGAGCAGCAAGCCTTAATAATAGTTCTGTCTTCTTCTGAACAGTCTATGAGCTCGATACCATAAAAATTCTAGAAGAACATTGTCATGACTTTTCTAACAGATGTAACTGTTTAGGCCCATTTTTTCCTGCTCCAAACTATTGTTTGGACTGCAGCTTTGTCCCTGGCGTGTAATAATGAATTCAAAATTTGTCCACAGCGATAAAATGTTGAAGAATCTGAGTAAAATTGCGTTTATAAAAGTCTTGCCACTCCTGAGGAATGTTCGAACGAATGCGTTTTTGATCGACTGTTAATAGACGCGGCACCCAGCAGGCAGTTGGCTTCTGCATACCCGAAACATCACGAAAAATGTGGTATATAATAGCTTTGGTTTTAAACAAGCATTATTATATTCGGTAAACACTTTTTGTGACTCGACAATTCTCGTCATCACATACTATCACACATATTATCTATGTACTGACGTGCCGTGCATGTATTTTACTTACCGGTAGATAAACTTAATAAATAAATAAAAATATTACTTCTGGCTTGAATCTTGAAGTAAAATCTATTTGAGTGAATTTTATCTGACCTAATTTCTGTCTACATCCATTCTAAGCTAGTTTTAATCAAGATAATGAAGTAGTCGAGTGTTGATCCAATCAAATATTCAATAAGACATGAGACTGATGTCTTTCTGTTATACTCCTGTGAAGATTCAGAGTTTCTTCAATGTATGTTCAGATTCGAAGCAATAATGGATAGCATAAATAATATATTTAAGCAACAATTAACGTAGTTCCGACACAACTTCTTTTTAGTGATTGATTAGCTTCCATAACTTTCTGCTGTTCTTCATGTAAATAAATTCCTTAATTATGTTAGCATAATACATCAAATAGAATGCATTCTTTAACAACATAATTAATTCAAGCACTACTTTTTTTGCCTGCTTTCATTTCTCCAACAAACAAATGAGTGCATTTTTCACTACAAAATAAAATTAACAAGCATAGAACTCTTTAAATAGCTCGAAAACAAAAGCTCGAAAGAACAAACGCACATTTGGGACTAGAAAAACAAGAATATTGTTTTAAATACGTTCATTAGAACTGCAAAACAATCGGGTGTATACCATCCTTGTGGTTTTCTATTCATTTTGGTCTTCACAAATTAAACTACGGACAAAAACAACGAAAATGCCACTGGCGCCTCGCTCGTCAAAACGGATAAGTTAGTCATAACAAAAAACTTCGCACTAGAAGCAAAATTGCAAGAGAAGTTTGTGAGAGATTATTTTGGACATGTAATTGATTTTTTTGCTTGGGCGAACATTACGTATCATACAACTGTGCGTCACGCTTAGGGTTGAATTTTGATAACAATACCATATTTTGGACAAAGAAAGGTTGAAATTTTCTACAATTAGTCAAGACTGTCTAGATAAAATTAAATGCCACCATTTCTCATTATGACGAGAATAATGCGTATTGTTGATCATAGTTTCATCAATGTTTCAGTCAAATTCCAGTGCATAATCTTAATCTCAGTCAGCCACCACTGTGGGGGAAAAAATATTGCTTCGTTATGTTGACAAGATTTGACGACGCGACGTTACCGTTAAACTACGGCTTCTCACTTTTCCCAATAGTTATTCAAATATCATCGAATATTTCTTGGTTATCGTATCACTTATTGAATACCATATAAAATCAGACTCATATAGTTGTTATTCTCTTACGCTTTGAATATCACGAATGCTCCTGGATTTTGGCAAAAAAAATAGTTGGGGATGGACGAATTCATATTCACACAACCAATGATCGACGGGTGTAAGTGTTACGGAATCTTCCATTAAAGTAGTTAGAACAAAACAAGGAAATAATAATAGTTAAATTTGAACATTGAATTTGTTCCCTTAGCTACACTTCTCTTGCCGGAGCTTCAAATGTACAATTTTCTTCCCTGTAAAATGACATTCAAGTGTACTACTAATAAATTAATTATTGATTATCACGTGAAAAGATCAGAAAGCCAGTTATAGGATATAGAGAGAATTACTTATTTGTTACTTCAGGTATACTGATGAATATAACCAAGATGATACTTCAAAAAAAAAAACATGAGAATGTAATTCATCAAAAATAGTGGTGATACAATATTTTTTTTGAATTCCCTTGGAACTCATGAATTTGAGAAGTTTTTGCATGCTCCCGCTGATGATACGATAGCGCTAACGTAATAAATGAATTTGCGCATGTTCACTAACTAACTTTACCTTGAATTTCAACGTATTCACAAAAAACTTCAGAGAATACCTGACACCTTTCACGTTATAATGAACTTGTTCATCAATTTCTGTACACATGCGCACAAAAGTTTGTTTCTTCAGGGTTTCATCGTTAATGGAGGCTTGCAAAAACTCTCTATTATATTTTTAAAATCTATGAATATTTTGATTAATTTTGATTGTGTCCACATACTCCTCTACTTTTATTCGATATTTTTTCTTTTGCCTCTTGAACTTTAGACTGAACTTCATAATTGTTTGTGCTTGATGAGTTATTTCATATTTATACACACAGGGCTCAAAAGTAGGGTGACAATTCATAATATCATCAGAGTGGCCTTCCACAATCTTCTGAATAATAAATTTCATACTGTGTGTCCGTGCAGTCATGGTGCACTTTTGACCGGTATGAAACAATAAGATTGAACTCTAAAATCCTCATAGCATACGAAATCCTCTCAAGTTTCATACCTATTGTGACGTGCGAAAGTGTCATAATTCGTAAAAATAAAATAAGCTTTGATTCCGGCCCTGTCTGCGCGAAGCCTTTCGTCATGTTTGTATCGCACCGCGCCGTCCCGCACGGTCAAAGATTCTAATAACGATCTCTCGACTAACCTCTGTATTAAATGTGAAACCTACGTTTTCACATCTAGTCTTCTGTATATTTTCAAATATTCAGATACATGCCTTTTTATTCTTGTATCATTGTTTTCTAATTAAAGACTTTCGCATACAGAGTCGAAACGTCAAAAATAGATAAAATACACAGAATTTTAATTTATAGATATTTTCTGTTATCTTCTGGCATCTGTCATTGACAATCTTGCCAACTAAGAACCTAAATTTTCAGATGGTAACCTCTCACAATCGCTCATTTGTAAGAATGACAGTTGAGGTTATATGTTGATACAATCCTAAAGAACACTGTCGCCAAAGAACTAGAAATATATGATTTTTGAGTGAATCCAGTGCCGTAACTAGTCTTTTATGCGCCCGGTGCGAGCTTCTATAACTGCGCCCTTGAAAAATTTTTGCTTCATTTACTTGTAAGAAGAATATAATCCTACTATCAGCAGTGTATACTGCTGATAAGACGCGACTTCATCCGTACTATGCTATAAATAAAAGGTATTCATTGTGTTCCTGGTCTGGTCATTTCTGCGCCCCTCAAATGTCTGCGCCCTGTGCCTGGGCACCGCTGGCACCGCCCTAGTTACGGCACTGAGTGAATCAATTGTTTATCAAATCGATGAATTCAACTCTCATTACAAATACATTGATACATATACGTACAAAGCTTAAAGTTTAGTTAACTGATTTCATCCGATTTGATCGCAATTTTATAATGAATTGTTCAATCCTCTGTGAAATTAATTTGAATAAATGATTGTAATCATATAATAAATATATTTTTTTAAATCAATTGTCCCATTCATATATTTGAATATTCATGAATTATGTATCCAATCTCAAAAATGTGCAAGAACAGTCTTAAAATGATATATTTGCTGCAAGATTACAATGTACCAATCACAAGGATCTTCCATCTTTATTACTCAAAATCATTGCATCCCTCAGCATCTTAAAGCTTCTGTTTTATCACAGACTTGTTCATCAGAAATTTTGACATTTATTCAATTTGATTTAAGTTTACCATTAAAAGTATAATTTCGAAATTTTGATTCTAAATTACTTCAAATTACTAAATTATTGCAAAAATTGCTTTTGCCCGATGTTCTGATTCTTATCTACCTTAGAACCATTCTTTCATATATGTACGCTCATCAGATTACTAACAGAATCAATATTTCAACGAAAAATTGGAGAATTTGGGCAATGTTGTTATCTATTGTAATACATTTTTGAAGGGAAAGTTTGAAATCACGTTCAAACATAAATCTTATTTACATATCAGTTCCCTGCAATAATTCACGCATGGGCCACGCTCGTTCTCGCTTGAAATCACAGCACAATTTATGGCATCGTGCTTGTGCAGCATAAACTTGACGTGCAGTTAGACGGCGTCCGGTGAGTTTAAGCTTACGGTAAGCACAAAGTTTTCAGGTGGAGGAGAGTTTCAAATTCGGAGTGCATGAGATGTCAGTTACATCTTTATCCCTCCGTTTTGACGATTTGGAAGAGGAGTATTTTATGATGCGGATTCTATTTCAATTTGATCTATAGTTGATTTTGTCTCTTTGGGGATGAGACGGAAAACCTGATTACATTTGACTTTATAGTTGATGCTGAATAGGTTTATTTTCATTGCTTCCAAACAGTTGATTTATTTTAGCTATTGTGACGTAATTTCAAAATAGTGAGGAAGTTGATAGCAGGATTTTCTGCATAATTTGTGCATCTGGAAATACTACTAATCAGAACCGAGATCAAGACTTCTGAATTCAAATCAAATTGTGATTGTCTCACAAAATTACAAATTCAGGAGTCCGTTTTTACACCAAAAAGTGAATAGGGTGACAACTGTAGATACATGCTTCGATCTTATTACAGTACAGTATAGCAAGCCTCAGATGGTTGCACTTGAGAGCCACGAACAAAGCTATGAATAAAGAGTTGATACATGGCATGCAGAGATATAAATCTACAGCAGTGACATCTATCATAATGCAGCCAAAGTGGCAGATTAGCAGCGATTCAGGACACTTCAAAATGACCTGCAAAAAATGTTCGTGGAACAAAATTCGATATATTGTTAAAAATCGAGACCTGATTTTTCACAAAATTACAAATTCCAAATTAAGGTTATACAGCCCTGAATATGGTGGTAACTGTAGACACGTGCTCAGTCCTTATTAGGACTCTTCAGTACAGTATAGCAAGCCTCAGATGATTATAAATTGGAATCAATAAATAATTCATATCACTACAGTTGAAGTATTAACAAGTAATTCTTTCGAAATTTGGTGGAAATATCTGAATTTAAAGTCTACGGATTGACCCAAAATATCTTGTATCAATCGCTGGAATAATTTTTCCGGGATTTAATTAACGCCTCCAAGCTAATTCTCCATTTCGTCAAGTGCGGCCTTGACTAAGAAATTAATTTTGTCATTAATAAAGCCCCCAGTTGATTAAAATCAGAGAAAAGGGTCAGGGATAAATGACAAGCTGCAATAATACTAATTGGCATCATAGAATTGTACTGGCTGTTTCTGTATCGACCGCAGATAATGTTGATGCTGTAGATACATGAAATGTTTTTGAAAGATCAACGAATTGGATTGGAACACACAGTAGATGCTTTGGATCTCTGGATCTTCTGCACGAACGTATTTCTTGAATTTTTCGTTTAGATTAGATTATGAAAACCAAATTAGTACATTGATTCCCAAATGTCTGAATGTTAACCAAAAATGACTTCATTCACTATATTCAAATCATTTTGTGATCATTCTTGACCGTATCTTCAAATATTTCACGTTGTCAGATCATCTTGTTCTTGGTCGACCTTTTGATCTCTGCTAATTCACGAAGACATTGAATGCTTTTCTGGATATTTTTCCTCCAAAATCTTGCAATTTTGATGAAGTATACTGTAACATTATTTATTTCAATTTAGGGAGCAAAAGTTACTAACCATAACTATTTATTTTGATGATTTATTAAAATAATAATTAGATCACTAACACTATTTCTATACTAAAAGGTCTCTGGGCCAAAATCAATCATGCTCCTCATTGTGTCAGTCACATGTATATACCGTGGATCTCCCCCCCCTACGTTTTTCCCACAAACGTCCAGGTTTTTCTAGAAAACGCTAGAAGGTACCAGCAATTTTCTAGAAAACAAATATATTCGCTTCTATTGATGTAAAATATTTTCACGATAATTCTAAACACCAGTAAAGCCGAAATGACCAGTTTAGAGACTTGAAT
Organism: Dromius quadrimaculatus; assembly: GCA_963989225.1. Lineage (NCBI taxonomy): Eukaryota > Metazoa > Arthropoda > Insecta > Coleoptera > Carabidae > Dromius > Dromius quadrimaculatus. The sequence goes on along the minus strand of OZ022326.1, from coordinate 45,333,076 downwards.
TCGTTATAATACTATGTACATATCGTCGTATAATTCTTGTAATTCGGCATTTGTTCTTATTGTCCACTTTCCATTTTGGTTTTAAATGGGTCCAATATACAAGATTTTCCTTTCGAATATTTTCAATTCATTCCCAAAAGAGTTTAATTGCTTTATTGCTATAGTTTTCGTGTCGCCTGTTGCTCAGGGATTATATTTCAAGGTGGCCTGGTGCTTTTTAGGATACTGTGTGGCTCAAACTCAGCGTTTATGGCCAATCCTGTGTCCAAGTGTAAGGTGACAGTTGTCTACAATGACAAAGCGACAAAGCGTGAGGTTTGCAAATCAATTCATGGATCAGGATTGATCCGGCTCGAAGGACCAAAAAGTGTATGAGTTCTAGAGATGAATGGCATCAAAAAATTGAACGTTGATTCTTAAATAAACAATTTTATTAAACTGATAAAGTATCTACAAAAAATAAAACAAATGTTATTACAACAATTAGTAACAAAAAATATTTCTGGATTTGTCTTTTATATTCGAGAACGACTTACGAACCAACTTATGTCAAAGGAAAACAGATTTTGTTCCACATCCAGCAATGTCTAAGTTTCTGCTGCATATGTTTTTTTCTTCCATCTTTTGGAACATAGGTGGGCTGAGAACTTTCTGGCATCTCCTTTCTAATTACCAAAGTTCTGATCGAAAATCCCTACTGGTGATAAACCTAATACGAGAATTATTATTGAAGCTAGCTGTTCATTACGTTGGCATTATTGAATTCACTGTTCTATGCCATGCGATAACTACTAAAACCAGAGATTATAAGCATTCAGGCAGGCATTTGATATAGTAACAAACAACAAACAACAGATGATATAATTGCTACAGCTTTAAGCAAATGTATATGTCGTAATAATTCTTAGCACAGGAAATGAATCTTGTCAACAATTTACTATAATTTTGACTGCAGCCTCCTTCATTTCTTTTTCATACTTATTCAATTTATAATCCTTAAACCTGATGTCAGTAACCATCCCCTAATTTATAAAAAAGATATATAATTTCAGAACAAATGCTAAAAATTTCCTGGAGCAGCTGCTCCACTAATTTTAGCTACGAGCCGCCACTTACGATGATCTCGATGTGCTATTGTGTGGAAAATTGGTTCGTAATTCTATAATTTGATTTGTTGCGGCGATTTGGTCTTCCTTAAATAGACCCAAAAAAGTACTAGCCTCAAGATTTTAGCTTCAGAAAACGTGGAAAACGCTTTTTTAGGCGTCGGATAAATTGGAGTATCTACCTATCTTTATTCCAAGTATTGATTTTCGTTCATTCGTAATTGCTTCACAATTGTTGTTTCGAGCTGATACAAAGGTTCCTTTGGAAAGGGAAAAAGTGCAGAATCGTGAATCTCCTCTTGCAGAATTGAGTACTTTAAGAGCTAGAGGAGTGTATTAATATGTTCTATTGTGACCAAAGTTGCTTTTGAAGGTTAGAAATACAAGAGAAACTGGAAAGGAAACAAACTTACAATGGACTCTTATTCCGAAAAATTGATATCACTGAAATTTTATTATACTTATATTAGAAGCAATGCTAGAACAGGGCACCATTTTAGATAGAAAATGCCCAGAGAAGTTTGAACAAAAGTATCAAATGAATAATGCTGTAACTTGCGGATAAAAAGATTTTAAGATTGATTCAACAAATAAAAAGCGGTGATAGCTCTGCATTGAGTATTATCGAAGCATTGAAATTCCACTGCGCTAAAAGTTTCTGACTTTGCAAAACTTACATGCATGTGAATATTTTTCAAAGTGCCTTCGACAGTTATAACCTATTATTTGCTCAAGTGTTGAAAAGTTTTAGCTCAGGAACATGTGTCATACTTTACTCCCAGCAATTTGAATGTTCACAACGTCAATAAAAATATGATCAGTTATTTTCTGAAAAAAAAAATGTAACTGTTACCTATATTACAAAGTTTATGTACACTGTCAAAACCTTTTATTGTTTTGCTATAAATACGAACAAATTTCGCAACATATTGAACATGATATTGTGCAGAATATGTCCGAAACTTCCAATTTACAAGAGAAGTTCATGAGTTATTGTCCTTCGACTTTCGACCAAAAGAAAAATAAGTACCTTTGCTAACTCCACTTATACGGACATTACTACGGGCAAACTGAAATGAAAATTGTCATAATATAGTTCTGTAAAATGTGATTAACCAGTGTACTAGGGTTAGGTGAAAAAATCCTGGAAAACTAGACAAGAATTGATTCATTCTGTCAAAATCTATTTTATTCCTCAACATAATCTTTTTGTAGCTCAATACACTTGCTTCAACATTTTTTCTGATTTTCTATCCTTGCCGAATGATTGGATTTCGGTTATCCTTAGAAATAGGGATCTGTTTCAGCGATAACCTCATCGTTGGAGCCAAATCTCTTTCCACCAAGCCAATTCTTCAAGGCTAGAAATAGATAAAAGGCGCAGAGGGCCAAATCTGGAGAATATGGTGGATGACGAACCAATTCGTAGCGCAATTCATACAATTTTGCCATTGCGACTGCGGATCTGTGCGCTGGTGTGTTGTCCTGATGGAAAAGCTCTCTTTTCTTCACCCAATGCGGCTACTTTCGCTTGAAATCGGTCCAACAGCTCTGCATAATATTCACTGATGATCGTTTTACCCTTTTCAAAGTAATCGATATAGATGATATCGTGTGCCTCCCAAAAACTGTTTCCATGACTTTTTTGGCCGATAAGTCACTTAAGCCTTCAACGGCTTCGATTTACCAGGACAAGTCCACTGTTTTAACTGTTCTTTGATCTCTGGTGTGTTGTGATGGATTCATGTTTCATCGACAGTTACGAAACGATAAAAAAATTTCTTCTTATTGCACTGGAACATCACCAAACATTTCTTTGAATTATCCAAAGATCAACAGAAAGCAAATGTGGCACTCACCTGGCAGATAGCTTTCTCATATCCAAAAATTTAGGAAAAATGTTGTGTACCTATTTGGTTGAGGTGCCCATAGCCTCAGCAATACCCTGTACTTCAACTTTCCGATCATCCAACATCATACGATAGATTTTATCAACGATTTCTGGCGTCTTACTTCAATCGGACGACCAGAACGTTCGGCGTCCATTTGTACTCATACTTCCACAACGAAGATCGGTAAACCACTCGAGAATCGTTTCAATCGATAGTGAGGAGCTCCAATGATGTTCACTAAGGTTTGTGTAATATTTTTTTCACTCAAGAAATAATATTTGATTAAGTCTTGTAAAAAGTGATTCATTTTTTCTTCATGGATTTTTCGACCGATGACACGTGAATCATGACAATTTACTATTTTATTTTTGTCTTATATTGTTTGACATTCCATCACGGCAAGGCTAAGCCTGACACAATCTTTACAAATCATTTAGCTGAATACGAAAATCAATGTTCTACGAGAAATGTGTTTCGTGTACTTGGAGCTACTTATGGTCCACATCTTGGTCTACTGAACGCTCAATTTGCTATACCATCAAAAAATCTGAAGCCTGATTTTCATTATTGGATGATACGCGAGCCAATAGACCTTATCCAGCACGTGGTGAACAGAATATAGCGGCGGTAGCTGAGAATAGCCGGCCAGAATGTAACTGTTGATGATGCCCGTATCGCGCCAATGATAATGGACTATTTGCTGCCTGAAATTGAAGTCTGTGATTTCAAGGACATTTGGTCTCAGCAAGATGGCGCTATTTGCCAGACGGCACGTGAAACCATGGCTTTATTGCGAGAACAATTCGATGAATAGCTAATCTTACTTTTTGGACTCGTAGATTGGCCGCCTAGATCATGCGATATCACATCTACATACTTTCCCAAAGTGTACATGGATGAAGCCCGCCGCACACGAGGCAATTTTCTATGTAATTTTGTTCACTTCATTTGCAGCAAGTTTTCTTACGCACTAGGCCGCTTTGAATTGTACTTGGTGTGACACTTATTCTCGTATCACACGATGCAAGCTGCGCCACTCATTCTGGCCCTAGAACGTAGATTTAGTAGACTTGTTCATTACAAATATGGATGTTACCGAAGACAATCATCGGAGAAAAACAGGAGCATTTGCTGCAGTTATAGCTTGCGAATTAATTAGAATTATTAGGCAGAGAAAAACGAAGAGAAAACTTTGGTCAAGAGAGTGACTTCTGAGAAGGAATCAAGGCTGCAGAGTTCTCAACATGTTATTTGACGAGCTAGGGTACATAATCATAACCTAATTTCCATTAGCCATAATTTTAACTTATTTGTATCTCAAAACATCACAAGACACAATGCACTTATGAGGCACAGGTGCTGATGCGACATTCAACTCAATGATGTAGTCACGTTATTTCGTCGTCTGCTCTGATTGGCTGAGGACAGCAGCTAGTGGTGCAGCAAGTGCGAAAAATAGCACCGAATCTATCTTGTAAAACAAGTCTTGTGGTAAATTTAGTACCCCGCAGCAGACCAAATTTCTAGCATCGGAGCAAGCGTGGCAGCTAGCGCGGCTCCAAGTGAACAAAATTGATTGAAAAATTGCATCGTGTGCGGCAAGCTTAAGTCTGCTACGATTGAGGAATTATAAGCCAGCATCGCTTGCGTTATTTACCAAATACCACTTGAAATACTCGGACTCGTCATCGAAAATTGGAACCTCAGAATAGACCATGTTAGCAGTAGCTAGGGTCAAGATTTGAAATAATAAATGTAGAGGTTGACTCTTTCGCATGATGATGAAGAAAACCCGATAAAACCTCGAAATTGATCACTCACTACAAAGCTGGCTTCAATATTCTTCACCATAGAAGACCAAAAATCTTGTCCTTAATAATCAATATTCATTGGGCAAGCTGAATAAATGTCCATGATGTACTCATTTCTACGTTAAGGGAATGATTTCTTTTTGAATGTCTTCAATTGGCAAATAAACATAAGCGATACCCTATCTGGTGGCAGAATTTCAAACTAGTGATGTAAGGATAGATTTGGCGGGCTACATATATAATATACATGAGCTCATAATCAAATCAATAAATCATATTCTATATTCGGTTATTTAATCAGTATTCATAAAAAACATATATGAGATAATAATTCTGAATGATTTTAACAAAAATTCATCAAAAAATATTGTGTAAATTGATTGAAATTTCAAATACAAAAATTTACCATGGAGGATTATGTGTAGTAGTAATGACTGATGAAGCCATAGCCTACGCATTCGCTGTCTGACAGTTGATATAATAAGGTTGTTATTTCGTTTTGTTGTACTTTTTACTTTTGAATTGAAAAAGAAGATAGAATCTGAAGTTTTAGAGTATTTCAAAATCTTTTCTTTCATGCAGGACATTTCAGATATTGCAACTGGTGAATATTTTTGTCTGGATTCCTTCCTATTTATCCAGGTATACTTTACAAATACCAATTATCTTCAAATAATTGATAGATTTTTTGAAACAACAAACAGTGCAACTAATAAGTACTAATCTAATGTTTATTTAACAAAATTAAAAGGCATTCTCGAGCCTCTTCAACTTTTCAACACATGGTACACAATAAAAAAAACTGCAGTCATATGCTTGCAACTGTCGCTGTTTTCTGCTTTGCAAGAACAACTCATATTCTCAATCTCCAAGGCATCATATTCATTACAATTCAATTCTCCTTCAATTTCATACGGTTCTCAATCACTTTTGATGTTTATATGCAAGAGCATGCAAAAATACTCTCTTGTCACTATCATCATTTAATTTTCGACAGAATAATATAATGTCAAGCATTTACTAGCTCTTCACCCTCATTTAGACAGCGTGACTGACATTTGCATCAAAATATTCTTGAAGTTTCAATATCATCATCTAGAAATTAAAGGTTGAGTTCAATTAAAAAATATGAATTAAATATAAATGAACAGATGGAATAATTCATTTGCCTGGTACTTACGAACAATATATTTTCAAAAAATATCCATGAAAAAGTAAATCTTTATTTCATATTCACGATTTTTATCTTTAAAAATCGTAAAAAGCCCATTTAAATACATGTAAACTTCAAGTTTATCCTAACTCAGTTAGTTCAAAAATATCCGCTGCGGCGCTGCGATTTTAAATTTATTCGCCAATAGTCTGTTATTAGAAGATGTTATAAAAAGAATGTTTTGTGATCTAAGATATCGAATGTATTTGTCGTCATAGTTTATTGTTTTTGGAGAATATATGAAATTATATTATTGATGTCTTTCCTTGCTATGTAAGAGAACTACACTACAATATTGAGCTAGAAACGAATACTGAATCCAATGATTATAATATCCTCACGAGTTTATTCTTCCACGTTTCACTTTTTAGATCAAAGTCACTTGACTTAGAAATTCAGTCTTCATGTTCGAAACTTTGATAGTCAAACAGTCGGAGTTCTGTGGTCACTAGGCAACTGATTATATCAAATTGAAACTTTGTTGGGTCGCACAAGGAGAATACTTCGTAGCTACAATTTGTAATGACATTCCTTAGAAGCTGTAACATTTGTGCGGATAGCACGAAGCCTTTAACAGCTAAACTACGTGATTTGTGATGTGTACTTAGGATTACCAGCAAAATTAGTCGAAAATTATTCATGCGGACCTAACAAATTATGGGGCATTGAAGCAATGTCATTTGATTATATGGAAAACAAAATATAGGATGAGAAGTCAGTTAAATGCGAGAATTATCATATTTGTTGGAATATTGAATACATAAAATGAACTGTACACAAATCGTTTTGATAATCTTAAATTGATTCAAAAACTTTTCAAGTTATAATGAAGACTGTATCAGATGAGTAACTTCTAAATGAATATCCTGGGCTGGGCTACATACTTTCAGGGCCATATTCGTGTAAAAATATGGCTGAATCATTATAAATCTAAAGTTTCTTCCTAACTCTAAACGTTCCGGTCCAATTCCTTTATTGAATTAATTTATCAAGGCATATATTTTGTCGCATGAGTGCCTCAATAAAAGCGCAGTTTTCCAGTAATTAACACAATTTTTCCTTTATCTTCCAATATAAAGAGCTCGCTTTGATTTTATGAAATATTAAATTCACAAAATATTTTCATAGAGTCTTCCATACGGTGGTGAATTACACAATATAACTCGCTTTTGCAAGATATCTCATTAAATATTGTGCTTCAATTTCAGTCACAATGTGTGTTCCTTATATTAAAATATGAATATGAGGAAATTTTTCATAGATTGTGCAACTTGGATTGAGATTTAAAAACTGTCCCAGAACATTTCACGATTTACAATTCGACTCTAAAGCAACAATTCTCAATCATCCACAGTGGTGGCCAGAAATTGATAGAGAAAATTCTCAATTCTAATCGAGAACAAAATCTGCCGAATTGAAAGTCATAAAATCTCACCCTCCAATTCCCGACTCTAAAAAATTATGTATCTACAAAATAACTCATCAGGAAAGCATGCAAGTTTCATTGTTGTCCGTTTTTTATATTCCAGTCCAACATAACTACAGGTTAACTCAGATTGAGCCTGGAATTAATAATTGGTCCTGAATAATATTAGAACTGGTAGATGTAAGAATTTTTCAATTTCAAAAGATACAGTAAAGAATTTAGTCTTATTGGACAACAAACCTACATCTTTGAATCAGCAAGATCTCTATCAAAGCCGTTAAATTTTATATTTCGCAACTGGCGAAACAAAAACGAAGAAGAATAAACCTCGGGTTATATAGATAAACTATCCTGGATGTATTGAGTTATTGCGGGACATTCATTGCAAAAATTGATGGCAAATACACCGCTTTGTAAGGGCTGTAGAATAAATCACAGTCAATACAATAATTATCCACAGATTCATTATCTATTATTGTGGATTTAATACAGTTGGTTGGATAATTATGATCCCAGCATTAAATTTGTATAAATAATTTGTTTTTCAGAACAATTGGTTGATATCCAAATGAAAATATGACAGAATGACTGTATTATAATTTCCTGTACTCATAGTTATTAATTGCTGGTTAAATTCATGTCCAGTTTTACTATTGTGAACACTGGTAGATATATGGGACTCTTCGTACGTTTTTATAATTAATTCGGACGAGACTCATTTCGTTTGTGGGTTTACAAAATTCATTTTTACATAAGGCTACAATCGGTGCTGACAATAATAATCGGTTCGATTTTTTATATCCCCGTGAGAATTTGAGTTTAGTACTTCAAATTCATCGCATTTTTCTCATCAACAAAACTATGTTTGTAGAACAGAATTCATAACTTTTTTGATTGTTTAGTTCATCTTTTCTTGATTGATTTGCTATTCTAGAAATTGCCAATAGATTTGTTATCAATAATACATGCAAACCCATCAAAACTTTGACATTGTTTTCCATATTATAATAGAACTACTCCATCTTCTGAACTTGAAGTTATAAACTTGAAACTTCGCAGTAGACATTCCAATATTCATTTGAACGGAATTGCCACCCCACAAACAAAAAATATCCGTAACAGCAATATTCTCAACAAGAGAGAAACTATTACAGTACAATCAGTCAGGACAAAGATAAAACAAAAGTGTTAACCGAAGATGTTGGAGTTGGTCTAATAGTTCTTCGACATCAGCGAACCGACTGAACTTTGCAAAAGCTCTGGATATTGATTTACTACAAAGTATCCGGTGTAATCTTTCAGTGAAATTTTAGTACAAAAGCAATCTACCTTCAGTTTATCGTTTGTTGAGACTGTAACTATAAGGTTGAGAATTCATTTATCAAAAATATTATGGTGATATCACTTTCAAAAACTCAAAAAACCTGAAAAGAGAGATTGGCAGAACAGTGGACAAATCTACACTGACAGCACACTCTGGTGTCTATTGATTGAACTGGGATACATGTAAAGCTACGTTTAGAAACAGGTAGAACTATTTTTCGTTTCCATGACTTGCCTCCTACTATTTTTATGACAGCTTTCGTACTTGTACGATAGTATTTATCTACTGGCAGATTTATACAACTCTTATATTGTACTTACCTTTCACAAATTTTGAGTATATAAATGCTTCTGGCTGATTGAGGATAAAAATAATGACTAGTAACGTTTTAAAAACAGCCGAAAGAAACAGTGATACACAAAAGATTAGGGGGAGTACTTATTCTAGCAATAACAAGAGATTGCAGAGGTTTAGCTCTCAACACAAGATTGGGAAACAAGAATTTAAGAAAACAAGAACTTGTCGCAATTAATTACTGACCAAGTCACGAAATTTTGATTTGTGCATAACTAGAGATCAATGTTATGAGAACAAAAATGGAGAAATGCAAGAATATTCTCACCAAATCAAAAAGAACATTGAAGACTATTTTTTCTACCCCATTTGTTCCATCAATACTTTTTTCTGCTCCTCTTCCACTGATTTTTCCACTTTTTTCTCCACTCAAACTTTAAATCTGATATCTTTAGCCAACTTTGAGGTGGATAATTTGGTAACGTTGTCGACGATGTACTTCTGTTTCAAAATGGATGAAATTTTTTCAAAAGTTTTTACTAAACATAAGGATAATGAGAAAAAAGATGACAAGTAGGAGTCGGTGTCGTATGACCTTGAAATCACTGTTTTCTTCGACAATCTGGTGGTTTTCTGTGGATCTTTCCTTGAAATACTAGTCAACCTATAAATCTCTGTTTAGGCTACATTTCCGATAGGTTTTTTTTTGTTTATCCTCATTTGTCCCAGCATCAAAATAAATGAAATTTTGTGAATAGTTTCTCTAAACATGGAGGTATGACAAATGGAGATAAACAGGGAAAAAACTATTGGATACCTAACGTAAGCTGAGCTTCTTAGGTTGACTAGTATTTGAAATAAAAATGCTACAAAAATCACCGTAAGATTGTGACGTCACCGTAAGATATTCTATGTAGTTGTCGTTTACTACTTTATAACTCGGATTGGTTTTGGATGTATGCGAAAAACAAGTACCCACAAACGCAACAAGTCGAAAAGTCAACTCAATCGGATAAGCGTAGAATATGAACTTTATCGGATGGGAGTCGAGGATGAACTGATTTTATAACATCAGAGAAAACAACATGCTGGACTTAAGGAATTCCGAGACAAAGATATACTACAAAAGACTCTAAATAATTTGCACATGTTAGTATTCAGAAAAACTGAAGCAGTTAATTCTGAAAAGGATTTTGACAGGATTTTGTTGCCGGAAGCATGCACAGTGGACCATAAAGTATTTGCACAAAAAAACTACAACATTTGGAGTTTACAATACTCAAAAATAATATATTACAAACTTAAGCTGAAATGTCTTAGTGTCAAGATGCTAGTCTCCACAGCACTGGTGGAAATAAAGTACGGTGGAAAAAAGAAGTGAAAGGAACGTCCTCCTTTGCAAAAAGTATGTATCTATTATGTTGGTAATTATGGATTGAATTCCATTTCTTTCGTCGCCGGCAGGCACAGAAACTATATCCGATTTGATGATAAAGCCAACCCTAATTTTATTGTTTTAATTATCTAAATGTTATATTTTTGAAGTTTCTAGTGCAGATGTCTGTCAAATTCCCTTCATTTTTCAGTTCTCTCTAAATAAATATTATGTCATATCCCAAAAAAAAAATAGGTGATTCATATTATCATGGTTTGAGACTCTGAAATGCTCTGTGCTATGATAATCTATGTAATTAATTGAGATATGCTTCATAAACTTCTAAAGTTTCCTATTGTTTCTATCTCCAACAAACCAAACTACCACTATACAAAATCAGAACTTGGTAATTTGAAGTTGTTTCTTGAACTGTTTTCAGATGTAGCGTTCTGCAATTTAGTAACATTTATGAAAGAGAAAACATCAGTAACACGAAAGAGAAGAGAAAATCAAATAATGGTGTGCCATTTGCTGTTTATTCTGTAATATATTAGCTGGCTTCGTAGTTTTGCGTCGTAATGTAACTTAATGAAATATTCAAAGGACAAACTGCAATGTACGTATGCAGGGAATTATGGGAATGAGCTGCTATTCATTCAACCACTACTCTGCAACAGATTACTGATTTACAACTGAGTTAAAACTCTTCTAGGATTGACTCTTTGATGTTCGAGATAATTCGCCATTAATCTGGATTACACGTGCATCTCATGAATAGTTTCAATCTTTACCGCAATTGATTGCTAAAGTGTAATTTTATCTATAATTATCTGCACCCGCGAGATCACTCGCGTGACAGTGAGACAAGGAGAGCACATCCTTTTGAGATCAGTATGAACATACATACATCATACAATCATCTCAATAACAACAGATTTATGTCGTATTGTGTTAATTATTGTCAAATACAGACTTTATCGCTCTGTTTGTTTGCAGAAAACTGTTCTGTTTGCTATCAACGTGAACAATATGCTTTATATGTTGAATGTTTATTCAATCGTAATTTGTTTACAGGTTGTTAATTGTTGTGGAATATGAGATGTATTTCAGTGGGGTGATATTATACAGCAAACATTTATTCATTATTGCCATAGTAATATTGCTAATGTTGAGATGAATAGATATTGTCTCCAGGTGTTTGTTTGACTAACCTGTTTCCCAATACTTAATTGCGTTTAGATTGAGCGGTGAAATAATACAAAAATATAACAGTATCAAGTAAAATATTCGAGAATGATATGTCAATTAGCTTCGAAAAAAGTTCCTTAAAATCTGACTGGCATTGAGTAAAACATCTTCGAACTCAGCAAAGATGTCTTTGAAGTATTTTTAACTGAAAACAGAACTTTATTAAGCCCACGTTTTCCTTCCATTGGAAAATTGGATAAATACGAACGGGATATCACTGGCTAACCAGAAACTTTTTGTACTAGATCTGGAGAACCATAACCCTTACAATTTCAGTTTAATGAAAGCTGCTGGAAACCTTGCAAGTGTCTCCGTCTTGAAGTTTCTCATAGTTCAAGTGACAATGACGAATAATTTGTCTTCGTTATTTGAAAATATGAAGTGGATGGCACTTATTAAAACATAACAAAATAACAATGGCACTTGACTGATCCACATAATCCATAGAATGGTACCTTTTCGACCTCGGTCATATTGGTAAAATCCTGGTAAGAACTTTATGGTCTGAATAAGCGAATAATATTCTGCGCAACAATGATCGTCTATGATATTTGGTCTGAGATTTAGGCGAGGAATGGAAAGCCGACAACAAAGAGTTATTGAGCTACCGGAATTCCATCCGCTATTACGAAGACATCTTTATGAGGGCGATCAGACATATCTGCTTCTCTGCAGTCATTTATACTCAATATAGCAGAAAAATGGGCGACAAACGTTTGTTTTTAATGACTCTTCGTAACAAAGGAATCGGTAAATATATCAAAAAAAGCTACTATATGTGCACGAACGACAGTAGTGCAGTCATGTTTATTGTTATCTTTGCTGGGACACGCTTCTAAATGAACCACTGAATTGCATTATTAGTACTATAAATATCATGTATTTGCTGTGGCAATGTATTGCACACATCGTGAAAGCAACATGATGGAGGTTGAGCACACAAATTTTTGGTACCATATTCTGTTGGAAATATTACATTAACTTGTGATTGATGCTTTTCGCCAGTCTTGATCAAATTTAAATCATATTTTCATTCGAAAAATATCGGGTGAATATCGAATCCATCCATCTTCAAAAATCGTTAATTAAATCCCAAGATATTTTGGTAAATGTTTCGGAAGTCACATTTCTAGGTGAGTAAGTAGCCGTCACCTTCAGCCAGTACAATTTGAGAATATTGGAGAAAATAATGATTCTCAAAGTCTCAAAATGTGAACAAAATAATATAATATGATATAATTATTCCAGCTTCTAAAGCTATCGTCAAGTATACAAGAAATCGAAATACAATATTCTAAAAGTTTGGTGGTGTACACAAAAGAGTTATTTATTGTTAATCATTGTCATTGATCACTTTTGACACATGATAGTCCAATATTACGTATAGTTTTCGTATTTTCCGTACTCTCACTTTTGTTATCCAAGATTCCAGGCCTGCTAGACGTTACTTATTTTCTAAGGAACAAAATCTGTGGAATAGAGTAGTGTTAGTATGTACTCTGATCATACGCATGCTTGCTTGCTTTCTGACGGCCAATTTACAGATACCATCTGCTAGAGGTACGTTCAAACAATACTCACTTTCCTTGAAGTCTAAGTGCTGATTACTTCGCTTAATATCATGCGTATAAATAATAACCTCGCGCCCATACTCATAACGACATTTTAATTCGGTCTGGGTGATGTTTGGCCTTTACGATTGGTCTGGCTGCTTACAAAAAGTATTGAAATTGTGCTCTGAGTATCATATATTCAAATTAGGACTTAGACTTTAAATGAGATTGTGTAATTTTGTCCGAACTTTAAAGCGTCTAGCAGAAATTATCACCGATGAGAATTGTCTAGTAATGTTTATCATCAATTTTTAACAATATTCTCCAAAACATACATTAAAAGCAACACTCAGACTCTAAGAAAAGTGGATAATGTTGAATAAATACAACTTCTGATCTTGAATTCTGTATATTTTATTTGAAACTTTGACGTTTCAATCCTTTGACCACGGATTTTCTTTCTGAAGGAGTTCAAATAAAATATTCAGAATTTGAAATCAAAACTTGTATTTTATTGGAGAACGTTTTATTCGAGGCTTCTCAATGATTTTCTCTTCTACTAAATTTTCTTCGAAATCACTTATTTTGTCTTCCCAACGTCTGAAAATTTTGTTTTACTTTGGTTCTACAATTAGTTCGAAAAATTTACCACAACAAAATTAGAATTAAATTTAAACCATTTGATTTACCTAATATTCATCCTTCCCTCAAAGAAACCAACGGTATAACAGTATATTTCAATAGTTATAAGAAACATCTAAAAACAATTAGGAGCTTTGAAGAATATGTATTTGCCCAGAATTTCATTTCAATCTGGTCCTTTATTTGGAGTAATTCGACATCATGCTGTAGGATTCAAAATATGATTAATGAGACTATAGAAATTCTTCTATCTTTGAAGAAATTGTATAACCTACGTATATTGATTGTATTGTAACCTTTCTTGGGATCGAAAAGAAGACAAAACACGTAGGTATTTCAAAATAAATAAAAATTGAAGTATATTAAATAAAGAATAGCAATAAAAATACGGTGCAGTCTAGTTGGGCATTTGGTGAAGGGTCCCTCAATCTCAGTATTTCAGTTGGACATTTTAATCCCTTACAATACAGATATCGGATTTACCTGTGTCAAGTACCTGTCCGCCTCCATACTGTATAATTATAATATTTGCAAAATGTTTATATATTCTACATTTTTCATAACATTTAGATTTTAACTCCGCCTACTACTAATACTATGTACTCTGATTGGTCATTTTCTCAATTGTATGTATCTCTTTAAAAATTATGAGGTCCTTGATGACATAATTTCTCCTGAAATCAATGCCTTATATGTATATAAAATCTCCTATCCTTATGTGAATATGTATCTATTGACAATGTATATGTTGCTTTACAGCCAATTATGTTTTATCTGTATACTTTATGCTTTTTCAATATATATTTTATTCATGCCTGATTTGGTCTTGAATAAAATACCTTATATGTATTTCATAAATCAAGAGTTTTAATGGATATCCTATTTCTTTATTGCATAATACACAGAATCTTTATAATAGTATCAAAACTTTAGAGTCTCCTATAAAATTAAGATTTTACGGAATGCAAAGAAAAACAGTTCGAATTCACTATCTTATCTACATAAAAATACAGATAGAAAAATGCCCAACTGGGAGAGCTTATCACGTCTACCCTTTTGTTTCTAAGGGATTATCCCAGGTACAATGCCCAACTCGGATACAGCCTAAAAATATACTATTACTATTCATTCTTCTACTGACCGTTTAATTCATTCTGTGACCTCTCATGTAAACGACGACTTTTTTATATAGGCCAAAGGAGAGGTCTCTTCTGTTACCTACCGTCTTTCCGGGAACTACTAGAATTATTTTTTAGTTTTCCAAGCGTTTACTAGAAATCCGTTACAATCTTGAACCAGTAAATAGTTATAAAAATTTCCAGCAGTACCGAGTTCCTCCATTTTTATCTGTTCTAATTCTCGACCGTGTGGTTGGAACGAAAATCCAATAGCCGAGTTTCTTCAGCTTCATCTTTAATCCTAATTATCTCAAAAATTTTGTAAGGACTTGGTGGCTACGGCTACAGATTGCTTTGTGAACTTGAAAATGATTTGCTTATGAGAAAGGGGTGGAGTTGGGAAGACATGACTGTACTAGCTGCTTGACAAACATTGAGCATGGTACGTCGGGCTTTATCAGAGCGGGCGAAGCCCGTTCCTTAGTAAGGTTAGCCTGTTTGAAATAGAAATCACTGTTCATAAGCTTTAAGTATGGCATATCGAACTAGGTCAAAGCGGAGGCCCACCCAAAGCACTGCCGGTTGAAAAAAATCACTGTTCACAAACTTTGAGCATGGCACGTCAAGCTGAGTCAGAGCGGACGAAGCCTGTCCGTTAGTTGGGTGCAGAGCATCGTCGGTTGAAAAAAAAACACTGATCATAAACATTGAGCATGGCACGTCAAGCTTGATCAAAGCGAGATAAAATATCGATAGACAGAATGATAATTATATGATGCATTATTGGTATGACCTGAACCTTCAAGATATCAGAATTGTTTTAATCCCTACGATCATCGGTGTTGAGAATGAGATTAGAGCTATTTGAGATTCGGTGCAGGAACTCGGCTATGCCCAAAATTTTGTGAGCTTGCTTTTCATCTTAAAAATTCTAAAAGATTCATTTTGAAAGTGGTCGTTATTTTCACTATTTCTGCTCGATCCCAGGTTTGAAGTATCCAATAGTAGTTTTGTGAGAAAGTAGTTCTTTTATATTCCACAATTTTTATTTTGGACTTTTTTTGTGCAGTCGAAAACTCTGATATTTCATTCACGTGGAAAGATCACTTGTAGTAATATTGATCGAATATGCATTTACTTATAGATAGTGAAAATATTATTCTATCATTTTTTCGCTCAATATTGTTCTTTTTGTTTTTGTTATGATTGTAGGTTCACTTTCTATATTTGTGACGTGAGAGTAACAACAAAGAAGGGCTAAATAATCAAAGAGATTTTGAACGATAACGTCAGAATTGGTTCCTTGACACATATAAAACGCACAACGTGCGTTTGATCATAGCTCGCACGGCGCTGCTGACTTCAATCACTTCACTATTGCGGATGTCTCACGCACAGATAATTGTTTGGTTGCGATTACGCAATTACTTTTGATAACTCCATGCACATCATAAAGTCAAGTCGTATAAAATATTCCATGAATTTATTCAGAAACAGTAAATCTGAAATCTGGAAAACGTTCCGCCAATGTCGTTTTTGTGGTCAAATTAATCGGATTGAGAGCCTTCTCTGGATCTCTTGTTCAACAGGTTTTATCGTATTCTTGTGCATGAGAGCCACTTCTATGAATCATTTCTATTCCAACAAATGTTTTTAATTTATGTTTGAATTGTCTGGCCTATCTGTATATCCCAACTTTTGATTCGTAGTAATTCCGTTACAAATAACCAATGATTCAACGAAATGGGAAACATTGGTCGTGCTTTAATAGTGTAATTTATTGCTCTTGGAAACAAAATAAAACAACTCAAGTAAACAGAACAACAAATGAATAGCAGCAGTTGTATTCGTGCTACTTTATTTATAGCTTTAGCTTAGTTTCAGTAGCTTGCGGCAAGTTTGTAACAACAGACTTCTCAGGTATTTTAATATCAATTAAATTTGACTTAGCGCTAATCACCATCCTAAACATACAGGTACCCTGCGTTGATTCAAACACAACTTAAGTTTGCCGGTTTTATAGATAATTATAACCAAGTTCGTAACACTTTGCGAAGATATCCTTCCTTTGTTGACGAAACGACGAAAATCTTTGGAATATACCAGGAATTTCATAGCTTCATGATTTTATTCTGATGATTTTTTTAGAGGAGGAATTACTGTTCACATTTTGTGAAAAGCTTAATTCTTTTCGACACTTATCGCGTTACAAAGAACAGATGCACAAAATTGTAAGTGACGCAAGAACTAATGAAAACTTCATCCAACTCAACGAAGATAGCATATATTTTTCCATTGTCGGCACTATCTTTGGAATGAGAAAATAATTAAGGAATAAAAGTGTGAAAGATATTTCACATCACTTCGTGAAATAAAGGTGTAATAATTTATTATATATCAAGAAACATGGATTCAATTATCTTTACTAAGATACAGCTCAAAACAAAATCGTCATCGCTCAAAATTAATCAGTATTTTTTTCTGGTAGGATAAATAGAACGCGAAATTTGCCTGCATGCAGGCCTGCGAAGTTAGACGTCTTGTCAAAAGAAATAGGAGGTACTGTTCTATATTGAAATTTATAGCATTTCAATCCACTTTATTCTTCCTGGCTTTATTGTGCCTAAATTTAATATCGAAGTATTTCATCCTCAATTTCAATTTGTCTTGGAACTCTCCAAATTTGTTGAGAGACTTACATGTTTTGAAACATTCAGATGTCAGCTATTCAGACGGGCTCTGTATACTTCAACTCAGGTCGTCTCGGTTCGCGGTTTCCTCCGCCCAGACGTCTTTGTGCTCGCCACGATTTTCTTCCGAACAATAGAGTCGGAAAAACGCGCTTATCATTCCACGATGCATGGTGGCCAGTGACGTCACACTTGCTATTTTGTACAATGCAGAGAATTTGCAAATGTATTTTGTCTATTTTTTCGTAAGCAGCGGAATGTTTTTCTTGAAAACTTTATGTTATGTTTAGTAGCTATGTTTTGTCTGGATTTCTTTTTGCGTCGAGGCTGTATTTTTTCATGTTCTGTAAGTGTAAAATATAATTTATTCACATGTAATCTCATGTATCTTTTATTTGAGTTTTTATTCTCTGAAGCTTCCATAATAAATGCTTTTTATTGATCATCAGAATAATTTGGAGAACTGATATACCCGTTTTCCAATTTTTCATTTCAAAATAATCTTTTCATTGAGGTAGAGTTTATTTTGAGTCCGTTGATTCGTTTTGAATAGTACGATCATCTCAGCTTTATAAATCAGGTGTTTGTTTATAATTGCCTTCTCATTTGAGTCTCCTTCCCTGTAAATAGTTCCCATTTTACGTGGAAAATGTCCAAGCCACAAAGCATGCTTTCAATAGAAGCGAAGCTGTTCGCTTGCAAATCAGATTCAACTTCCGGTTAATTATACTCAGGTGCAGGGAGTAGGGAATAATATTGTACTTCAAACAGAATAAGAAACGGAAATGTTTCGAATCTGTCCTGGAGATGCTGCACTCTGCCTGAGTGCTCACTACACACGAAGTTTATGCAAAACAAGTTGATTATTACATAACATCATTTGCACCTAGAAGAACATCAGTAGATAGATCGCGAGTTAAACGAGCATTGCCAGTTTTCCTTGGGGAAATTCTACAAAGTGTCCTTCCGATGGCGTCGCTTGCACAAATTGGAACTTATCGGTGAATACTTTTAGGGAAGACACCGTTCTTTCTCATCCAAAGGTGTTATCAGTTTCTTGAAATAATCTACAGCAGTTTCACGTGGATTTTGTATGCTCACGAAACTATCTAGCACAGTCGGTTCTTGAACTAGGTGACATCTGCTACTGCTGTGAGAAGTCGGAACTAACGAGATCAAATATTTGGAGTTTCTGTATCGCTTTTTTTACTTTGATGCCATTGCAGTATATTTTTTATGCAGGAGATAGATTCCTACTTCAAATAATTTTCAATTTTTTATATAATATTTTGAGTGACGTGAATGTTAATTGAATAATCTGTCACGAAGAAGCAACATAATTGATAACCACCAAAAGAGTCAAGAACAAAATCAGCTGCAGATAAGACTATTATCTGACGAAACACATCCGTCTGTATTTTATTTTATTCTGGATGCATTAAAAACGTGTAGCTGAAAAATTACTAGCTTTATTGAGTTCAAGTTGAGATAGGATACAGATATACATATATAGACCCTTATTACTCTCTATCTTTGAATGAGGTTGGTAAAAAGCACTTACAACAATCACAACCAAATTTAGCTTGAAAGCTCCATTCGAACACATTTCCAGACCCGCCAGACGTTCCTTATTTTCTAAGGTTTAAGCATTAATCTTATTTATCATCTTATCCGTACGAGATCTGAACTTTTCTCTAAGAAACTTTTTTTTATAATTAATCCTCCTATAAATCAGGATTCAATGCAGTTCTTCAATTTTTTCTACATGAATTCAACTTGAAAGCCTCTCGCATCCAAGTCAAAGCAACTGATTATAACTTCACTTTGATCACATGCATACATATGTATGTACATATATATATATATATATATATATATATATATATATATATATATATATATATATATATATATATATATATATATATATATATATATATATATATATATATATATATATATATATATATATATATATAAATCATGCCTCTTCCTGATATGATATTCGCCATACACTCATTGATTCATTATCACGTGAAAATCTCATGATTACTCGAACTTCCATCCATAGTTAATAATAGAAGTAACTTCAGACTTTTGTCAATTATCTCTCTGCATTTCACGCTTCTAGGAAGAACTTCGATGATGCAGATCCTGAAATAAAAGATTCCAAAGGGTACAGCCCGATAAGCTATGGAAGAGTGCCCCATTGATTGAAATGATAGTGAGATGATATATCTACTATAGAGTATCACATATATCAACTTGGTATAAATGATGTTTGTACAAAACTCATTTACCAAGTGCAATGAGATATATGTACGATAATCTAAGCTATCAAAAAATGAAAAAAGTATTTTTCCAGCAGCCATTACAGAAAATTAGGGCCGAACACGTTTACCATTTCTTTATATAATATGTATTTGTATCCCGTCCATAACATTTCCCGTCTATAACATTTCCAAGTTTCATTTATCTAGCTCTGGTGGAACAGAGTCAAAATTGATAAAAACTGATCTAGGTGCCACTTCCACAGCAATATATGGCTGAAACAATGAACCTCAGAAATATGCGATCCCAAAAATAATAGAATACTACATTTATTCAAGCTATCCAGCAATTTCTTAATGAATTTTAAGAACTTGATACCATTCACGAATATTTCTACTAGATAAAAACAAATCAAAATTGATTCGAGTACCTCTTCTATAGAAATGCATATACTCGTACATATTACCAATACGAGTTAGCATCAATCATCATTCAATTACGATTATAATCGATAAAGTTAAGTGTGGATCGAAGAAAATATATGAGCAAAATGGAGGGGATTTAGAATTTGAGTTTGCACTATACGCCCATGTGCGAGACTGGACTATATTCATTATCAGAAAATTATCATTATTAACTGTTTTTTGTGTTATCTGTTTATCGTTTTGTCTTTTGTAAGAAAGCGTACATTGGCTGTCCGAATTTCGTGCATTAGACTACGGTTATTATTAATCCTGCGTATGTCAACATTCTTACATGCTCTGATAATTTTTATTCTGTATTATATCTGCTTCATCGGAATTATTTTCATTCTAAACACAGTTGATGACTATAATTTCATCATAATGAATTTAGTCAAGCTTCGCACATGGGCGTATGGTGCAAACACAAATTCTAAGTTCCCTCAATTTTGCTCATATAATTTCTTTGATCCACACTAAACTCTATCGACTATAAACGTAATTGAATGATGATTGATGCCAATTTGTATTTGTTATATGTACGAGTATGTGCATTTCTGTGAGAGAGGTATTCGAATCAGTTTTTATTTGTTCTTATCCTGTAAAAATATTTCTTGAATGGTACCAAGTTCTTGAAATTTATTCAGAAATTGCTGGATATCTTTTTTTAGGGATCGCATATTTCTGAGGTTCATTATTTCAACTATATATTACTGTGGAAGTGGCACCCAGACCAGATTTTATTCATTTTGACCCTGTTCCATCACAGCTAGATGAATGAAACTTGGAAATGTTATAGACGGGATACAAATACATATTATATGAGAAAACGGTGAACGTGTTCGGCCCAAATTTTCCGTAATGGCTGCTGAAAAAATATTTTTGTAATGTTTTGATATTTCAGATTATCGAACACATATCTCATTGCACTTGGTGAATGAACTTTGTACAAACATCATTTATACCAAGTTTCATATTGATTGGACTGATAGAAACCAAGAAGAAAAACTTGGACCTTAGAGCTATTTTATTTCCTAACCACCCTATGGAAGGTCGCACAAGGATAAAATTTGATATATGTGATACTCTATAGTAGATATACCATCTCACTATCATTTCAATCAATTACACGGTGGGGCACTTTCCCATAGCTTATCGGGCTATACCCTTTGGCGTTTTTTCTCTATAATAGTCTGGAAGTAATATTGTGTATCAGTGCACATCTTCGAGAAATTAGAGAAAGATTCATTAGGAAGTAATATCTAAGAATAGGCACTCACAAAATTGAAGGGCTTCATTATACTGTGAGTTCTGAAAGAATAAAAGGATTCGATGAATTATAGCAAAGAAAAAGCTTTAAAAAAATTTGTTATTTGACCTTTAGAGCAATGTGAAGATAAAAATCTGACGTGGACATCAAGCGACTTATTTGTACATCATTGGATATATTTTTGCATATAATAATATGATAATCAAACACAAAATTTTATCGTTCCACGGATAATCGTTTTGGATTCATCCAAAAAATTTTGAAAATCTGTCAAATAGTGCGCGTTTGGTCCAGTCGGTTGCTTTGTGAACAGTAGGTCATCATTCTCATGCTACAACATTCCTTAATACTGATATCTAAAATTTTACGGCCAGCAGATCTAAATTTTCGCACAAAATTGAAAAAAGAATCAATTGAAGTGCACTTTCGGCTCAGTCGATTATTATGAGAATGATAGCCAATCATTCAGATGCTACAGCAGACTAAAATACTAAATTTCAAAATTTTACAGCCGATCGTTTCGAATTTATGCGAGAAATTCCAAAATACTATTAAGTAAAATGCACTTCCGGCTCAGTCGATTCCAATGAAAATAGGATATGAGCATCTAGTCCAGACGGTACTATCGTCTTGAATACTGGATTCTAACATTCTGCGTTTAGTCCTTTTAGATATATACGGAAAATTCTAGAAATGTTCCGAGTAAAGTGCACTTTCAGTACAGACGATTATAATTATAATACGAGGTGTACGACAAGATGTTATAGAAATGCTTTATACGCAATTCCAATATACTACGACTGATTGTTTTGAATTTATGCAGAAAATGTGAAAAGTCTGTTATATGAAGTGCACTTTCAGCTCAGCTGATTGATACAAAAAGAAATTAACCATTAAGGTGCTATAACAATTTCAAATATTAAACTTCAGTATCCTACAACTAATCATTCCGGATTAATGCGCTAAATTCAAAAGAAGTTCCAATGCGAGGTGCACAACTAGTCCCTAGACCAGTCTCAAATACAAAATATCAACATTATACGTTCGACGGGCATGCGTACCGTCATCAAGCCGAAAATAGTCAAAATGGATTGAGAGATCAAAACAGATATTTCCATCAAAATCTCGAAAAGTGAATTTTGTCAGTTTTACAATACTTGTACTATGTACAAGTAAGTAAAAATCAGAATAAGAATTAATTAATTTATAAACTCATGAAAAACATAAGAATGAGAATGATAATATCAATAAAAACTTGAGGAAAAATTTATAATGGAATAGAGTAGATTGAGATAAATATACCATCACACATTCAAATTCGCGACAGTAAATTTAAAATTGAAATTTAAAGGTATGTAGAGCCTATCCTACATCGGATAAACACCGAACTTTAGCAGCACTGTTGCCAAATCAATTTCACGCCAGAAATACTGAAGTCGAGAGACATTTATTTATTGTAAATAGACAATTAGTGAATGGTTCTAAGTAACATCTTAATTCAAGTAATTGATTAATATTGTGACGAATTCAAGTCTATAAATTAGCTATTTTCTGGTGATGAGAGTTATTCACCCTGTATTGAAAATCACTCGAGAACTAAACAGAGATATATTTGTTACCTAGAAAATCAGGAATTGATCGAAGTGGCACAATCGTGCAGATTTCGTCAAATGTTTTGAGTCACTAAATATTTGGAGTCTGTCATTCAGTGCAATATTCTTTGCCACTCCTGTATCGTAAAAATTACCTCAAATTAGAATATCCCTTTCAAATTCTGACTTATCTTCCCGCTGTTTTTGTATATTGAAAAATTGGAAATCATAACTTCTATTCAGTAAACAGTACAAAATTTTCTCAATATCTCTAAATGTGTTCCATCCAAATTATTCACTTTTATCATATAACAGAATTGGATCGAAAATTATTTTCTCTAAGACTTCTATCATAAAAGCATAATAAAATGAAATTCATGAATGCTCGGTACATATATTTTTCCCCTCTAAACATAATTGAATTTTGTACAAAGCTCATGCATTTTTAATTTTTGTTTACAAAGCCAATAAACTTGTGTTTGCAGTGAATTTAATATCATGTTTGACTTCACAAACATGGTTCCAGTGTTAGTATTAATTATTTTTGACATAATTATTCTGGCTACTAAATGTTAATTTAGATACATTTAGCTTATATTTTTGTAGCTGTTCCAAATTATTTTTGTCAATAATGTCAGTCGCGTCACTCCATTAATTTGGAAATAAATATGAGCAACTCATTTTAACTGACACGGTTGTGGCGAACGTTTGAAGTGAACATTGATAGATTGATTGATATTTACTAAGACGTGGGAAAAGGTGACCAGTCGTCAAGCTACGGGTGAACTTAGTTTTTGTGGAGAATATGCCACAGAGTATATGAAGATGTAAAATTTGACGTGGTGATATGCACATATACGTCTGCAACTTCCTCATAACTTTTTTCATAAACGAAACTTGTCACCTGTATTGTTTGCAGACGGTGAATCATCTTTCTTTCTATCAATTTTGCCCTACGTCTCGCGCATGCATATATGAAGAAATCAGTGTCCCACTGGATTTTTTTTTAGTTGTGAGGATTGTTTTATTCGGTTTGTCGTTCTGCTGAATGCCAACAATAGTTTTTGATCTTTCGGGACAACTTACATAATCATCTGATGATGATTAGAAAAGAGAGCAGAATGAAAGAGATCGGATGACATATTCAGTGCAGCAGAGCGTTTACAACAAAGCGACGACGTCGGGCAGGATCATGAGTAACAGATGTCTCTGGAGATTTCTGCAGGAACACACCCATTTCAGAACATTCCTGTAATTAATTGGGAGAAGTGGGGCGAAGAGCAGTGGGGGTGGAGATGTGCCCGACGTATGCAAATATCCGCTGCGACGATGCGAATGTCGTTGCACAGCGACGAAGCTAAAGCGGCTGCAGATGTGCTAAGTGCTAGAGATACTATATATCCCGTGCAAAATTTTATCTACGGAAACTTTTCGTATTTTTTGCAGGAAGAATAAAAGAAGCGCATTCTTGAAAATCGGTTTTTGAAATTGTATTATACAGGTGTATTCAATATCTATATCCACCAATACTAGATTTTATCAGAATGAATATCATTTTCTGGTGGATTCACTTTGAAACTGTGTCATTCTCATTCTCAAACTTCTATTATTAGGAAAATTCATATGAGTTCTCTATTTTCTCTTGAAATTAATGATGATATTGAAGCAATCAGAAGCACACCGTTAAAGTCACTTCAGCATGTGACAAATCTAAGAATATATTTTTGAGAAGAGGGGCCCCTGAAAATGGATTCACTCGTGTACCTATATACTATGTTTGAGAAGAACATGAACATCATATTCGCGAGAAATATTCAAAGTAACAATATACTTCACTGTTATTGCTTCTTGTTCCTGATTCTAATATTCTCTTCTATATCCCGTGAACAAAGGTACTTGTCTATTACCTACTTCTGTAGAATTTCTATTTAATAATATGAACATTTTCATACAGCTTCACATCAGTTAACTGTACTTCAACAATTTCAGACGCACTGATTCAAGTATTTTCAAAGCAATATATGAATATAAAATGAAACAATTATATGAAACTTTTGTTATTTCCACCGTTTCTAAACTTTTCTTGCTCCATTATCGTCGTCATGTCCAAATTTCATAACTTTGTCCATATATCAAATAAATTCATATAAACACAATGTGGAGAACAAAAAGATAAGTATTTCATGATGTGAAATGTGTATTAAATTGTTGTTTTTCTTTTTCAGGTAAGTGATTTCCTACAAGTATTTCTTATTCTGCGAAGCCTTAAATCATCTCATGACGTAAGTTAATTTATATTTACTATTCAATTCGATGAAACATTCTATATCAAATAAGTTGATAGAATTACACCCTCTTTTCTATATTTAGAAATTCAATTTAGCAGCCAATTGAAATGAAAAAAGTTTTAAAGAAGATTGAAAATCGTTGATTAATCCAAATCACCGCCAGATTTCTTTGTAAAATTTTTTCAATATTAAATAATTCAAATGTTTAATTGATTCGTCATTGTTATTGCTTCTTTAAGAACTTATAATAAATCTATCTATTTGTGGTCATGAATGTTGACAATCTTCTAGAATTCTGTCAATTGTAAATTGATTAGTTGTTCTCCAATAGATAATGCTGAATTTATCATCAAGTTGAGGCAGCAAAAAATAATCACGCATGAAGCGAATAGAATTTATACAGATGAATGGAATTGGAGTGATTCCAGAATCAATCCAAAAATTTAAGTGAGAACTGATATTCAAACGTTGCCCAATCAGAAATGATCGTTTTCAGTATTTTTATTTGAAAGTTTGTCTTGAATAGACTTTGGAACGGCTCGACATATTTCAATAAAAATTACAGAGATTGAAACAAGAATTTAACTTAAATTTTCGTCTATGTTCCATTTTGATATCTTACAGAGTTCATAAGATATGAGTACAAATATCTGTATGCTTCGTGTCTGTGTCAGCTATAGATTTGCAGTGTCAGCGTAACTTTGGAAAGGATAGAAAGTATGCGCATGCATAAGACGGGAAAAGAGGAAATACCTTCTGCCTCATCGTAAAGTACGCGAAATCTACATCATTTGCGCGAGCGACCTGTGATGTGCTTTCCTTTTACAGAATCCCATTGCTCTCTTCAATGATCATTATTTCCAGCAATGATTATTGTTAGCAGCGATATTACTATTGATTCATTATTTATTCCGATTATGATGATTCACGCGGGTAATGGCTATCTATCAATATAATCGTTGCTTTCATTATCTCAAAGTTAGTCCTATCACTTTGAACTTTGAAAAATTCTCGAACAGATCGTTGTGAACTAAATTAGAAATAAAATAAAGGATTTTTTCTACAGACGTCAAAAAATTATGACATTTGTACATCAATATCAGCATGCGAAATGTGGAATATCTTATCACGTTGTCAAGATGAACAATTCCACTAATTTTTGTATGTTAATATGATTTTAGTATTCTTCCAATAATTTTTTGAGGTCTGTGGAAAAATATTGTATGCAACTCATGCGCGAGATTTCTTTAGTGCTTTAATTCTCAAGCACCAAGGTATTTTTGCGCACTAGATACGTAAATAACTATCCAGTACGTACTGGACTTAAATTTCAAATTTTGGAACCTAATGTAGATAATACAGAACTGTAGATTGAACTTGGAATTATAAGTTACACTTGGAAAGAAATATTTCGCATGGTGGGATGTGCAATAATGTCTCAAGTTATATGTTTGCCATGAGGAACAACTCATCTAACTATATATCGTTAAGCTAAAAAGATTATCCAATCTTTTTTCCGTATATAAATACAATTTATACTATCGACCGACATAAGTAATAGTTTATACTATATTATAATTAGGTTCTACTGATGGAAGAATTGAAGCTCTTGTTCCTACTTCAAAAAGTTCTTCAACAAACAAAAATTCCAAGCTTCCGACTGTAATTATAATCAACAGAACATGGAGTACCTTGGAAACTCCAAATTTAATAATGAAAATACTTTATGAATCAAGTGAACTTGGAGTCAAATTCCAAATTTTTTTGAATAAATATTACGGTCTGACATTAGAATTTATTTCTACTTCCACTCAAAATAGATTGAGATATTGTTACATAATTTTACTTCTGGTATATTGTACAGATTTATTGAAATACTTATTCCGGAATAGATTTTGGCATATAGCGTCAGCGTCGTAGCTAGGGTCATTGACACCTGAGGCAAGATTTACATATTGCGCCCTTTGAAGATTGAATATTGAAATCGCTTATTAAAGATTCATCAATTGCTGATTGAGGCACCATAAAATCTATTGATTGTTATATTTTTTATTATTTTTCAAGAAGCTACTGTGGTATATCGAGTTAGTAGAAAATATTATCGCGATATACCTCGTTACCATGCAAAATCCCTTGATTTCATTGGTTGTTGCTAAGGTGTGTGATATAATCAACAACATATTTTTCAACATGTTTAATATGGCAAAACTAATTTCACGCTTTTCTTCAATGTCTCCTCGGTAAAAAGAATACAGTGTTTGATACATACAAACCCGATCCGCAAGATCATCGGCGTCATAATTTGAGGTTATCCTGTCAATTTGGATGAATTAAGGCGTTTTCTCTAATAGGTACGTTATAATTGAAGAAAAAAATACTCAAAATAAGTCATTTCAACGTACCTTTCATGCTATGCAAGTTATTTTATACGCACACAGCTGAATTGAATAATATTAGTACATTTGAAAAATTATAGGTATAAAACAATGATAAAATGGGAGTTCAATCGTTCTCCATTGCCCGCTAGAGGCACTAGTGGGCTTCATGCACGTAGCCTATAGATCATGCTTGTTTCCACACAGTTAAAAGCTGAAATTCTCTGAATTTCATTCAAAAAAAAAATTGAGTAAGGGTTAGATTGTGAAAATTCAATGTTCACGCCTCAGGAAATAGATAATTCTCCGGAAGAAGATTCCTCGCCGACAGCGTATTGTTATGGAAATAATACTCTCCCAATCCAGACTGTTATATTTGAAACTTGATATAATAATAATATTGTAGATGCTTTACGAGCCCCGCGAAATGAAGTTTGCACAAACAACACAAATATGTTTTTTAATGGAATTTAGTCAGCTTATAGTTTGATTGGAGTTTATATCCATTTCTATGTAGGGACTATTCATAGATTTTTTTATATTGAGCTATATTTTGTGTAGCAAGAAGAAGTTCCAATGCATTTTCCAATATTGCCAAAATAAAAAATCAAGGAGCCTTGAATAGTAATGACGATGGCTGCCTGGCAACCGTACATAAGAATTCAAATCAAAACTTATAGTCTAGTCAACAAATAAAAAAATGTGTTAAGTCTTGCTACTGCGAATTAAAATACATGCGATAGCTCATTGAGTTCGTTATGGCATCTAAAACAATGTGCAGAGATCTTCAATCCGCACATGAACAATTGCAAAAGTTATGAGCAATTGAAGATTCCAAAGGAAAGGGTTCTACTTTTTTGAAAATTACTCAAAAACTATTTGATGTTGAAAAAGAGAATACAAAAAAAAGCTGACTTCATTGAATGCCTCATTTTGTTAGACAATAATAATCAAGTTCAATATTAGTTTTCACTCTCTAGTTCTGGTCCAGCCTGAATCATTCTCAGGAGTGGGAAAAATTTGTATGTATCTAATTGAAAAGCATATGTTGAATGGTGCTTCGAAAACATGATATGGTTATTCAATGAAAACGAAAATGTTTTGTGAATAAAAAAAAACTGCAATAACCAACCACTTGAGGCTCAAGACAAGGATACTTGAAAAATCTTTTCCTCT
The DNA here is from genome assembly GCA_963989225.1 of Dromius quadrimaculatus. Classification (NCBI taxonomy): domain Eukaryota; kingdom Metazoa; phylum Arthropoda; class Insecta; order Coleoptera; family Carabidae; genus Dromius; species Dromius quadrimaculatus. Next base: position 45,303,951 of record OZ022326.1, on the reverse strand, counting down.
TTATCTTGAAAATGTCATATTTTTTCAAATTACCATTGAACTTATGCTGTTCAATCACATACACAAAATTATTTCCACTTCTGAAGATGGTCCAGGTAGGACCGAAACTGTGGAATAGAAAGAATAATTCAATTCAGTGACTGAATTCTTATATTTTGATATCAACATTGAACGTACTAGTCCTTACCATATATTCAATAATAGTCATGTTTGAAATCATATTAAGAATACTTTTGTATGCATTGGTTCAACTCTTTCGCGAAAATTTTAAGTTGAAGATGTATATATTCTTTTCATAATATAATTTAAAACTTTCTTCATTATTCTGTGTTGCCTTGATATAAGTAACAGAATATCTCCTTAGCTTCAACAGGTCAAGCTGCATGAAGCATTTTTGAATTTAATCACTCTGTCATAATTTGATCACGTTTTACTTGACATCTCAATACGAAAAATTATATCTCGCTGTATAAATTTATAGTGAATGCATTTGAAAACAGCTTTTTCGATGTTGATGACTAGTGACCAGCGTGTCAGTTATTTTCATGCAAATTTATCACGGTGGCATCCTATTATTCTATGAGGAAAAGAATTATCATTTTTGTGGAGTTATGAATTCTACACTCTCAGATCCAAAGTGTCCACATTTTAAGATCATCTATTACGTTTCTTTGACATCCCACGTCATCACATTCCTCCGGCAACATCTGAACATCTGAACTAACCCTTATTTGAATCTTCACCGCCCAGTTGGCTAACACAGAGAGCGCTTGTGTGCCTATGTATTTCAAGGTCCACACATTTACATACGGACTGTTCTGACCATGTGTTAGGCCTTTGTGGTAAAGTTCAAGCTTCACCAAATCGTTAAGCTGCTTACTTTGAACGTACCCGAATTGCGATCGGATGTTGTTTGTTGGACTCTTCAATCACAGTCAGCTTATTAGTAGAGATTTCTCTTTGAAGTATGACGTTCTCAATAATGGTATTGTATTGTGAATAACGAATGGATCGGTGACAAATGTTATGCACAATTATACCAACATGAATTCACACGTATATGGTGCGATGTGTCAATCACTAAGTTTATATATGAACTAAAATCAGATAAGAAAGAATATTTTCATTTCGTGTGGCAATTTGTGCGAAAATTACTAATAAAAATCTGTTGACTATAAATTTGTTTACCAAATTACCAAAATTATTATCGGGTGCAAAAAGCTATTTGTTTATAATATCAGTATTTTATGCGTTCCAATAAACAATTCTATCATTTATAATTATCGCATTTGAATGTATCCAGTGTAATGTAAATTTATGCCGAATCTGTGATATAAATTCAATATTGCATGAATGAATTTTTATTTTTGCAGAAACTTTATACTAACTCATTTCATTTGAAACTGTGTTATTCCGCCATTTATATTGATATGAACAACTTTTGTGGAAGTTTATAATCTATTTCTTACAATATCGAAAAGTAGAAGAAAACTTTATTGCTAGAAATGATGTATTTTACGAGATGAACATTTTGGTTTCCGTCCGATATCATTTCACCTTACATGCTCCAAATAGCAGAATAGGATTCTATGGATGTAACATATTATTAAATTCTCAAGCATTCCTGTTATCTTTCCAATCATGCATTTATCTTGAATAAAAAATCAGAGAATGCATACTGTGACGTGCGAGAGTGAGGGGGGAGCTCGTAAAGACGACGTAGTATGGGGCGGAGCTTCTTTGGCCGCTTACACCGCTCCGCATCGCAGCCCATCACCCCTCTCAATGGAAGCCTCTAGTGATTTCTAGAAATGGAAAGAGTCGAGAAATGGAAAACTCGAGAACAATATTTCTCTATATAAGGCCAAGCAAAAGACGTGTAGAACAGTACAGTAGTAAGAGTGGTAGTGTGAAAATAAATAATGAACAGTGACACGTGAAGTTAACAGTGTATATAAATAGTGGAATATAAATATCTGTGACCTTGATTGATCTAGAATTAAGTGATTAATATATAGATATAGTGTTATAAGTGACATAAGAAGAATAAAACTTATATTTCATTTAGATTTTTGAATAGTGACTTTTATTTGATTGAAAACTGATTTCGTCAAGCAATAAACATTACAATACGACGTATTTTCTACTGGAACTTTATATTCAAGATTTTTATTGAAAAGCTAGTTCTAAGCTCAATAATAAGCCTTTTCCAAGCATTGAACTTTATTGACTGTATATTCAAGATGCTAATTACTATTTTAAAGTCCAATAATGAGCTGTATACAACCATGGTATGAATTTAAGCGATTGTTTTTTCAATTTAGTAGAATCCTCGTTACCATATTTGTATTACACTTCCGGCGATCAAATGTCAAAATTGTATGTTCCAATAAATTAAAGACTTCAAAAGCCTAAAAGAGGACTCTCCAATTCCAAAAAACATTTTGATAGCTGTCACTTTGAAATATGCAATTAATTGATTCGACAGTCTAAATTTATAGAACAGCGATGAAACTGGCTATAAAATTTATGGCCAGGGAAGTACTGTGATGGTCGCACCAGACTTTTTTGTAGTCATGATGCTGTAAGACAGTCAAATAAGTACATTGATAAACAAGAATAATTGGCATCGGAGTATTATTCATCAAAAAATTTATTGTTCAAGTGGGCAGGCGAATAATTTATGTACTGCTGCTGTAAGAATTGCCTACTTTTCATGTTTTTTCTCACATTAATTTGTAAGAATTTGGGTAAAATCGTTTAATATATTCTGCAAAGATTCTGAAATAGTTTTAAGATCAGATAATAGTGATGTGATCAATGTTCGATCGATGTGAGATCAGATAAATACTAGAAAAAAACCAACCAGCGATAAAGATTGTTTTTTACGATTCTGTGCCGGTAAAATTAATTGTACAAACCTGTTGTCGTGAACAATTGGAGTCAAATAGATATTTAGCTTGGTTCATTGAACGATGTGTTAGAAGAAATGGATGAAGTTGTGTTCTGCATTATAATAGTGCGTCTTGCGTCGCTCATTTTCAAGTTATTTTCAGTGTGTGAAGTGATAGTACAGTATTTGGTGTCAAAAAATATTCCAAACCCCAACTGATCCTATTGCGCCTTTTATTTTCTGCGTTTGTTTTGCAGATTCCTAAACTCTAAGATATCAATTCAAGATATTGAAGGAAATTCAACTCTGACCTTATTATTCAAAATTACCTACTGAAAAAAAATTATTCAGGTTTTCATGGTAGCTGATAATAATAAATCAAAAATGAGAACTCAAAAATTCGCGGTTGCACTCCTCTTAGGTCTGAAAGAATAAACTTACAATAGATAGCTGTGTTTAACAAGAATTAAACAATTAGAACTTTGTCTTCGCAAGTTTTTTTATTCCACAGCATAAAACTTACAACCTAACAAGAAAAATGATTGCTTTTACTTCTAACAGGGTGAAAACCATCCCTGAAGCTATGATTGTTTGAAAAGCGTGATATTTCCAGGGCAACGTTAAAATACACATATCACTTACTGTATCCCAGCAACGATGAGCCTCAACAAATTTATATCACATGGATTATTTTCCTTATCTTATAGGCTATGTGCAAGGGGGCGGAGTTTGAACAAATATCGATGCGAGCGCTCATAGTGAGCACCATTGTAAGCATCGAACTCCATTTCTCAGAATACGTCATTTAGCTGTCATTGAGCATTATAATTTTAAAGTGAAAATAATTGCATATAAAACATAGGAAAACGCTTGTTCTGTTTCAGGCTGTTGTGTAAAGGATGGTTCAAGTGGAATATAGTTTCATAGATTTCACATACGCAGTTATAACATGAGAAAACGATTGAAGTGGATCAAAGCGGTAAATTGATTATTATCCGTCTTTCATTATTGATCTATATAACAAAGCTGTTTGTAATTCATTTGTGAAATTGGAAAAATTCATCACCGAATTGGGATTCATGAATTTACATCTATCTCTAATTTGTAAGGTGTTTCAGTGATTGGAGTTTGTCAGATGCACTTCGCAATAATTTTGTTGTTAATATTGTCTGCAACATATTCTTTAACAGGTTTAATATGGCAAAACTATTCTCACGATCTTCTTCAATGTTTCCTCGATAAAATGGATACAGTGTTTGATACATACAAACCCGATCTGCAAGATCATTGGCATAATAATTTGAGGTTATCCTGTCAATTTGGACAAATTGAGACGTTTTCTTCAATAGGTACGTAATAATTGAAGAAAAAAATACCCAAAATAAATAATTTCAACGTACCTTTTATGCTATGCAAGTTATATTATACGCACACAGCTAAATTAAATAATATTAGTACATTTAAAAAATTATAGATATGAAGCAATGATAAAATTGGAGTGCAATCGTTCTCCATTGCCCGCTAGAGTCTATAGACTAACTTTTTTATTATAACAAACTTTTTGAAAAATATGGTCTTTTTTGCATGATTTATTACATCTGTTGAAGTATTGGAATACTTTGCTCATTATTCAACTAACTAACACTCAAAAAATGAGTACCCTTTCTCCAACTCAATATTTCATATTTAATCCATTTTGAATCAACCTTTCCATAAATATTTTAATTCGAAACTGTTATTAGTTAGGGAGTTAGCCGCACCTTATGTTCCCTGATCGGACTTACGGCCAAATTGTATATGAATCGATCGAGAATATAGTGATCAATAGGATGCTATACTTCATGAATTTAGGATTATGACCTAATTGTAGAAAAGAGGGCTATTCCGGGCTAATTTTTTCGGAATCAACTCCATTGATGGAGCTTACTATTGAAATTAGTACCAATCGATTGATCAGAGCAGGCAAAGCTCGCCCGTTAGTTGGGTGAAGAACACCACCGATTAGAAACAAAAAGTTTTGTCTATTAATGCCCGCTTTCAGGACAGTTTGCTTAATTTTAACAAACTGTTGAACCCTTTGACAGTCTGCTAAATCATAAAATTCGTTTTACGGAGCTTTGTTAAATTTGACAACATGTTAAATCAGTCGTTAATTCAAGACATACGCTGTAGTCATTTTAAATATTGTGCTTTTTTTGACACATGAAATATTTATGTCAAGATGCAGTCATATATTTGAGTTTGTTGTCTAATATATTCTGTAAAATGTGAGTAATCAGCAAAATTGATATTACAATAGGCGCATTTGATATTTCAACAAATATTATTGGCTTAGTGATGAATAGCTCGTTACGATATGATTTCTGAGACAGAAAATTCGGATAAAGAGTTTTTTAAAAATATTATGATGTCTCTGTCATGTTCTTGAGTTTCCAAGAATAGAACAAATATGTTATTTTTTAAAACTGATACTGAATTCCAAATGGAATTTTGATTCCATAAAAACGTTAACGCAATTTTTGAGTATATTTATGAGAATTTAAATAGTAGCATCGACAGAAGTGATCCTGTTGGTCCAATGAAACAGTTTGTTGTGGATCTGTCTCAAATTTCACGCAATTGGTACATTTCAAAGCGTATTCGGAGACCACTTGAATCTAAGCAAATCAAGTATTTTGCGAATATTAAAGAGAGTAACTCATTAGATTGCTTGCCTTAAACCAAAGTTTTCAAGAATGCCTACGCAGCAAGAAACAAATAATATAAAGTAATAGTTTCTTCCAGATCTTTCTACAATAACTATTATAATCTAATATGTAATTTGGTTCTAAATTTTCTTCTCTACACTTGATATTCCAAAGTTCTTGTTTCTCCCTTTCCGTTTAATTACGTCCTCTGATTTTGGGCATGTTTATAATAGAGTTCGATCTAACTAGGATATGATAAACCACTCAAAATAATTAGAGAGTCAAATTTTCTTCCGTCTGCTAGATTTGAACGTATTGCACTACAATCTTGAGCATCTATTTGATTATTATTATGACTGTCAATTATGTAGACGTAGAGTGTTAACGGATATAGGTTATGTGTTTCAATACTCAAACTCTTGAGTTCAAACCTCATCTGGAATATATACCATTGCTAGAAAACTTGACCCTTCAATTATTTTGAGTAGTTTATAATATAAAACTCATGCAGGGACTTCGAAGAGAGTAAATATCAACATGAATTTTGAAACTGTTGATTGAATAATGAGATTCCGGGTGTGAGGCAATACTTACATTGTATACAATTTCAATTTCTTTACTCAAATTGACACTGACAGGACTTTTTTGGAAAGTTTTTGCGTGAAGTTGGGTAAAAAGTACCAAAATTAATGAAATATCACCAAATGAAGTTTAGCATTCTTGTTACTTAACAACGGTGCTAAGCTGACAATTCATTTTCATAGAACGTACAAAAAATTTAACAGTCTGTTAATTTAACAAAGAGCTAACCAATATTAGATTTAAACATGCTTTCGTTAAACCGGGCATACATTTTAATTATGAAATATTTTCTATTCGCCCTCTCGATTTTCAGCATCGAACATTGTGCCCGGGACCGGGCAATGTAACATTTCCTATAAAATTTATCATTTCATCGTATTTCTTTTTAAATTGCCTGGATATTATAAATAATTCCCAATTATTTACAATGTCCGTAACATATATACTACTTCTCAGCCAAACATGAACATCAAACCGCGAAAAATATTCAATGTAACAATATACTTCGCCGTTATTGCTTCTCGTTCTTGATTGAAATATTCCCTTTCATATCTCGCTGCTTATCTAGTGTCTTCCGTGATGAAATTGAGTTCATGATGCGTGAACTACCAACTTTATGAATAATCATGGAAAAGCATTGTGAACATTTCTTGTGCTCAATGTCGAATGTATGATTTTTTTGAGAAACCAATCAAGAATGATTTGTTGTGGACGAAATAGCCAGCTTTGAAAGTTGCACTTGTTCGAAGCTATTATAAGAATCATGTTTGACACCATTCTAGTTATTGTATGTTTATCAATACATTCCTGTCATTTGAAGTTTCTTGTTTCAAAATATGAAATTACTGAATTTCTGATGATTGTAGATTTATGTGTAGTACCACTTCACATTATAGTAAATATTTTCAGCTAAGAAGGATCCAAGACTATATGAAAAGATGTTTATGTTCGACTGCATCATAATCAAATAGTTTATGGTTGCATTTAGTGCCCATAATGTGCCACTTAATTGGACTAGGACTTTTACTTTATATAATTGGACGGAGCTGTCACTGTCAAAAAAATATCAGAAAAATATTCTTTTTTATTAACATGAAATAAATTCAAACAATAAAATCAACATATTATTTATTATTGTAATGAATACTTATAACACAATTAGTATTGTCGCGAATATTTAGACCAGAAGATAAATTCTTCTTGTTACAAAAACATTTTTCTCTCAATATTTGTGATTCTTTGGCACTTGCTGCACACAGTTCTACTCTTTCTGAAATATCCATTTATTCTTTTCTATCGTATTTATTCTTTTCTACTCTTTCTGAAGTATCCATTTATTATTTTCTATCGTATTTAATCTCTTCTACACTTTCTGAAGTATAAATTTCTTCTATTAAATTGTATTTAATATTTTTGACATCTGCAAACAAACAGTAAGAACAATTGTAACAATAGCTACACTAGCAAAGCACACCAAGTTATACTTACCGAATTTTTGAATAGGGAAATCAAGAAATATTTTCAGAAGATATCCTGCGTCTTTAGAGCAGTTGAACATAAAGCTTTGTATCTAATTCGTACATAAACAAACTTTATAGACTCGCCTTCCTTATTAGACTCGCTCGCGCTGCTCGCTCGTCCATAACCAGCGGCTCGTCCAATAAAGTTCTATATTATATACTAATTGGATAAATAGCTATTAATCATCCATTGTTCATGCTGTGAACAAAATATAGTCTCAATGTGATACTCTGTTTTTAATTAATCAATTTTTCTGACGAGATTAAGTTAATTAGAGTTTCGAGCTTGCTTCAGATTCATCTTCCATCTGAAACTGCAAAAAAGTACAACTTTTTTCTTTAATTAAGATTATATTGGTTAATGCAATATAAAGATATTATAAAATGTACGAAAATATAACTCTGTCCTTCTGAATCCTTTGTATCATTCACTAGCTATGATTTCTTACAGCTCTGTCTATCAGGTCGATTAAATAACGTTCAATTTGTATTATTGATGTTGAATTTAACGTGAGTTGTCGATAAAATCTCGCCCTCTAATATAATTACTTACTGGAGGAATCTACCTACAAATATATTCAAGTTCTGCAGAAAATATTTATTCTCCAATCCATTTCCAAATGAATCGGGACTCTTTCCTCAAAGACTGTGGTTTTTTTCATGACTTATTATCAAAGTTCCCAGCAACACCGCAATCTCAAAATGTGTACAAGTTTGAAATTAAAATTGAATTGCCGACTTTCGACCGGCTCCAATTTCTCTTTTGTGTTGTTCTAGTGATCCATTTTCACTTGGTGGATGCTCGCTCGTTGGTTTTGCAGATAAAATACAAGTGAGCGGGACCCTAACTGAAATATATTTGGCTATTTTGTACGTTAATTTTATTTGGAATCGGAGCCTTCCGGAACAATATGGACTACATTTTACTGGACGGTTAGGAATACTTTCCACGAAGTGAATTTAGCCATAGCCATGCGCTGAGATTTTATGTCTAATGAAATATAAATACCCTTACACTGGAAGGTACGGAAGGGTTGAAGATTACGTATGTATAATATGGATATCCATTATCGTTAAGGATACCACTGCATAATTCATTCGTACTTTCGTTATTTATTGAAATGATAATTTGCTATTAGCTTCCGTCATGCGGAGAAATTTGACCTTTTTTTTCAATAATTTCGTTAATTTTTGTGATTTACTTCCTATTTTTACAAAAATATTGTTTCAATTCTAAACAACATTTTGAACGCAGGGAAGAGCTCAAATCTGATGGAAGACAATTATTTCTTGGTATTGACTGACCGTTGAACCGCAAGAGATACTTATTACAATTTCTCGATACATGAAATATTGTCAGTAGCTCTTTTAGTCGATGTTTCCTTTTGTCAAGTCCAACTTCCCATATTTTTTATGTCTGCTGCAGTAAAGAATTTATTCCATAATTTCTTGGATATGTTTCAAAGATTAAAAACTTCTTAGAAACTCTGTCGGAAGATAACATTGTCTCATTAAATCTTCTGCAAAGTCTGAAAATGCCAAGTAGAGATAAGCCAAAATCAGGTTGTAAATTCTTTATTTCCTCGATTCAACTTTTAGAAATAATAACTACACCAAAACGTCTGCGGTGAGGAAGATAAACTCAAGTGGCACAGCATGAAATCTATTTTATATCTTCGTGTTCATATCTCGTGTTACCAAAGATGCCTGAATGGGAATTCAGACAATATATTCTCAGTCTGGAAGATGACAGCTGAAGATGCGATATTGAAAGTGTCATTTTTCTGTTTTATTCTGGGGAACAATACTTTTCAGAGATAGTCTAACAGATTGGGAGGAACAATAAGTTTTCTTGTTATAGAGAATTGATTCAGAAATTTTGGAATATATTGATATACATTTTATTGGTACAACTATTATGATGATTTTTCACGAGAATGATTCAAGTTGGAGGCTTCAAATTTAGGCATATGTGTAGTTATACTGGAACCTTCAAGCTCGAAAATATGATAATTATTGTCTAACGATGTATAAATAATATGCACATTCACTCGTTATCTACAAATAATTAAATCCTTCTGAGGGTGCGGTAGCAGCTCCAAATGAATAATTTATGTGGCCAATCTTCCTCAGCCATTCGTTAAAAAGCTAAATTAGTTGCTAAGTCCGATTACCGAGGCTGTAATTTTTCCAAGATATAATCACCTGAGTATACAACTTGAGACAAAAGCTGAACAAATCTTCATGGCGCAATATTTCACAACTGCTGCACAAGTTCACGCGTTGAACGCTATATAAAAAATACAATTCTTATTTTTGTTCATTTTAAAATATTCGCAACATTGTTCCGCATCGTGTTATTTAATTGAAAAATATTTTTCAACGCGCTCTAATTAAAAAATATCATACACTGTCATCTTTGTCCAACAAGAATTGTGGATGGAACAATGCAAATTGGCTCTGTTCTGCGAAGCGGAGTAGCTTTGATCGAGAGGTATTCACCATTCACTGGGAGCGCTGGAGATCTCAAGAGAATTGTACTTACAGAAAACGCGGCTTCCAGAATTATTGATTTTCATATTCTATTACCAATACGGTAAGGTGTTCTTCAAACATTCCTCAGAGACGGTTCGAATGTTTAATGTCGAAATTTGATCTGAGTATTCCAATCTTCTTTGAATAAAATAAACCGATTCTGCAGATCACTTCCTTTGATTTGTTTCTTTTCTATGTGGTACCAGATAACCATATTCCAACACGCTTATCGATTTGATATTAAACCCCTCCGTCCACCTGTACATAGAATAATATCATTTTCGGAAGCAAAGTAGCATTCCTTTGGTCGTCCGTAAACATTTTTCTTTTTCTATTCGATTGAACTAAAACAGTTTGCCAAAGTTATGTACAGTAGTTCTGTTTTTCCAATTTTTGGATTCTTAGATATCAGAAGGGTCCACGAAAAAATACAATATGTTATTTAACCCTCCGTTGCGCGCGCTACTTATCATAACAGCAATGCTCGCGCGGCGTCTGACAGACACCAAATGAGAATGCCCGAATTTGTTTTTTGTATTTGGATTTTTATCTTTATTTTGGGTAATATGTGAAGTATGATTCTCTCTGTAGACGTTCATTGAATTAAACATCGAAAAAATATGAAGATTGAATAATTTTCATAAGAAAACTAAGAACACTGATATGACGCATTGAATTACTCATTCATTGAAAGACAATCATTACATATGGAATTTGCATGCTCCAGGAAGCTAAAGCTGATTTTTCTTCATTAGCGGTAAATTTCACACCAGGCAAACAAGTCCTCACGTTGAAAAGAGGATTTTCCATTTTCCATTTAGTATCTTAATTTTTCCCAAAAACTATATTCCTGGTTTCATGATCACCATCTTCATTTTTCACATCATAACTTGACACTTCATGTTCTAAATCGCTTGATTCAAGCTGATCCTCAATATGATCGTATTCATCTTCGCTGGTATCATTGGACTCTTAGAGCTCCTCATCATCAAACCGCAATACTAAATTCCATGAAATTATCAGAATTTTCATTATTATCTGGACTGAAAATTGATTTTCGATCCATGTCAATTCAAATTGAATATCGTTATTGAATATTATGCGCAATTTGATGGCTAAAGTACATGACTATTACAAAATAGCTGAATGTCGTATTGTTACACAAGTACTCGCGGGGAGTCTGTGAGACACCATTAGCACATACCTCATGATCTGCTTGTGATAGACTAGAGCAGAGTGGCGTGAGTCAACATCGGCTTGTGTAAGGAAGGTACGTAGAAGCTGATCGTCCTCATCTTCCGCTTGTAGAAATTATGTTGTATAATACATTCACTGACGTCTCACAGACGCCGCGCGAGCAACGGAGGGTTAAAATATTACGTTTTAAGAAAATCTATGATTTATGACGCGGTAATAAGTTTTTGAATGAAATATGAGAAACTCTTGAAAATATACTGAGCGAAGCAGCAAAAGACAGTTGCGGTATTTACAAAAACAGCCAAAACGGGAGACAAGCAAAGTGGTGGAGTCAAGAAACAAAAGGAAAAATCAAATTGAAGAAAACAAAAATTTGAAAATATGCTTCTATAATAAAACGCAAGAAAAATACGAAAAATACAAAGGGCAAAGGAGGAGGACAAAATGCTGAGTAACAATAATTGGAGGATTTCGGCAAATGTATAAATAACAACTACAAATAAAGCAAGAAACTCTTTTATAGAGTAGCGAAGAATTTTAGAAAAGAAGAAGAACAATCTATTGAACAATTAAAAGACAGAAATGAAATAATACTGAGAAAGGATACAGACAAACTGAAAAGATTGAGAGAACATTTTGGAGAATTACTAGAACCGCAAGAACTAACCATAAGCATCGCGTATAATAACGACCCCGTACCAAAGCAAACTCCAGAAATTATAAAAAAAAAAAAACAGAAATTAGCATCGAAGAAGTTACAATCGATATTTGAATGTAAATATAGGGAGAGCAGCTGGATGTGATGAGATAAATCCAGAGCAGCTAAAATACATAGGAGAAGAAGGAACAAAAATGTGGCACACAATAGTAAACAAAATACTCAAAGCGGATTTAGAAATGGCCACAGCATCGAAGACCATGTTTTCACAATTTGACAGATAACGGAAAAAACACTAAGACATAACAAAAAAATCCTAGCATGCTCTATGGACCTTGAAAAAGGGAAATTCTAAGTCCTTTATTGTTCATTCTATACATAGATGAAATTAACATTGAAGCAAACAAAAGAACAATTATAACTGTCATAGGATATTCGAATTAAAAACAAATCAAAATAGCAGAGTGCATATTTGCAGACGACATGCAGAGAAAAATCTGCAAGAGAACTTGAAGATATGGAACGAAAAAACTACTCAGAGTGAATATGAGAATAAATTCCAACAAAACAAATGTAACGATAATAGTCAAAGGAGAAATACAATTGAAAATACGAATAGATTATAAAAATATACAACAAGTACAAAGCTTTAGATATCTAGGAAGTATAATCGAAGATGAAGAAGGATATGAAGATGAAATAAATAGCAGTATACAGGCAACAGTAGGAGCTAACCATTCAATTAGTACGGCACTATTAAAGCACAGAACAGTCAGCCAAAGAATGAAGCTGACCATCTACGAAACAATAATACTACCAATGCTGCTGTACTGCTCAGAAACCTGGGTACTCAATAAAAGACAAAAAAGTAAAATCACAGCGATATAAATGAAATGTCTTAGAGCTGTAGAGGGGGTAACAAAATTAGACAAAATTAGAAATGAAGAGATAAGAGAGAGATTGGAAGTAAAGTCAGTAGTGAAGAAGATAGAGCAGAAACAATTGGGGTGGAATGGAATAAAGAGAATAAAAACCAGAAGAGCACACGAACTAGCAAGGAATAGTGGGTAGAAGAGGAACAGATTATAATATAATAAGTTTTTGACTTATTGTCAACTCAATTCTGACAATTATCACAATATAAGTTAATCGTGAACTGAAATTTCAAACATGGAGCTCTATATTTCATCCTCTGGTTTACCTTATACATAGCATGATTTCCATTGTGATGGTTGTTAGAACAGTCATGTCCTAGGGGATCAAGCTTTAATTAACTTGAAACTGATGTTTGGTTCATGCGCTCAAACTCAAGGATAAGACATAAAGACAAGAATAGAAAAGTTGTAATATGTAGATACGTTGACTTCAAAAATAACATAATTACCTTAACATCCAGTTACGTAATATCTCTTAAAGTTACACTTAAATTATTCTTGACTCTTTACTCATAGTAATCATTGAAATCTTGTGCCCACTATAAGAGTGGAATACATTTATGGTAACGTTGCCATCTTGCTTTTCTTATTTGGAATAAGTGCATCCTGTTAAAATCGCGTCAGATCCAAGCTTCGCGAAACCTCAAGTGCAGGATTATCACGAATTTCTCAAGTGTGCTAAAATTTTTGCCAATGATTTGTTGTAGATCGCACCTAGCAACGAAGAGGCGAAGCAAAAATTCATTATTAGTTGGTTATCGAGTTTTCAGCTCCTGCTCAAGCAAATTACATTCTGTGTTCGTAGTTTCGTTGGATAAAGCGGTTTTTACAACATTAATATTTATTTATTTCATTCTGTATTCAGAACTTTACCCTGCTAGGAGTAATTAAAAATTGCACTTCCTAACTAGTTTCGCTCAAACTTAGATATTCCAAACTGCATCTACAGCATTAAATTGGTTATTGAATTGGATATTATCGACGATATTAGAATGTTTTACGAGGTTCCCACTCTAGAACACAAACATGCAAGACACCGAATTAAATTATTCGAGACACAAGAAAGGTTAGATTCGACATGGGGCTTGAAAAGGCATGAACAGAATGATTTAGTATTAATTTTATATAGTTGTGAGCTTCTTTCATCACCTGGTAGCACATTTTATCAATTTTGAGATACTTTTGATTATTTCCTCCACATGCCGGGCTCCAAAAATGCCTTACCTAAATCATTTTCGTGATATCTAGAAAACAAAATTTGAAATGATTTGTTATTAGGTGCTAAATCGGTAAATTATGTATGCAGATTAATTTTTGTGTGTTTTCATCATTCATTTTGTTTTTGAATATGCTGGATGTTGAAGAATGTGCCATAACTGTATTTCTTACAGAAGATGAAAAGGATCAGGCCTTCTCACCATAGTACTAAAAGTTAACTTTCAAATAAAAACAAAACAGTTCATGGAGAGAGATCGACTGAAACTCGTTCGTGCTCAAAGTATCATTTTCATGATAGTATTAACCATTTCCTCAGTGTGGGCACTCCTGCATTTTGTGTGAGCTCCATCCATGACTATAATTAACTTCATATCCTGAAACCTCATAATTTCAACGATTAAAATAGAAATTATCAATCACGGCAACAAGAAGTTCTGGTTTTAACATGCTTGTGTTAATTCAACTGAATACGCCTGCGCACTGATATAGCATGTGTAGAAACTTGAAAAATTCACTGCATGACTTAAGATATCTAGAGCCCAAATTAATTCCTACCAACTATTCCAAAATTTGAAAAATTGATTTAAATGCAAGTTCGCTTTGTGGGGTTTTGATATCCGGGACAAAAAAGCCTCTGGCAGCCTTTTTTTGATACGGGGTGGAATAATTGATAGAATTAAAAACTTGTGGGAAAAAATACTGTCATATACAAAGCTGATATTTCATGCTTCCAGTAATGAATTTTCAATAAATGAATATAGTCATCAATATGAAAAATTATCAGTAATTTATTTGCTTGCACTCATATTTGTTGTATTAATCATCAAAGTTTGTGGAAAGTGTTTCTGTCAATTGTTAGACATTTGAAGAATGGTTCAATGTCGCAAGATGTAATTGTCACACAATACCTGAAAAGTTCTTCGGAAATTTTGAAAATGAGTAATTTTATAGATTTTGATGTGCTTTTTTCGAATCTTAACTTTGCCACCTCGTATCTTTGCCGCTCGAGCCGCTATATTAGAAAAATGGTGCCTAAAAGCAGTTTTTAGACAATATCTCCTTTCTGACTCATTTCACGATAAAAGCATTTATATACAAAATCAAATAAGACAAAATTTCTTACAATTCATGTAATAATAATAATAATAATAATAATAATAATAATTTATTTTGCATAAGAGATACATCTCTGTACAAAAGGACTGGTAGTGCATTTATTTTCATACATATATAATAAATTACAAAATATAATAAACATTTGGAGTATCTTGAAAGATAATTTAAAGATTTAATGCGAAAGCTCGGAGTTTTAGGGCATTATATATGAAATTGAAGGTGTCGTAAATCTTCTGTTTGGTCGGATTTGAAAGCAGTTCTGTCATACCTTGAGTAGCTGTCTGAAGATGTTTTTTGAGGAATGTTGACCTAAGAGGAGTATATATAGGACAACTGAGTAGAAAATGCTGAATTCCATTAGGTTCATATCTGTTACAAATATCACATATTTCTTCGGCATTAAATTTATGACAGTATCCATCTTGATATATGTAACAAAGGTTAAGGTTGGAGATACGAATTCTCATAAAGATCTGCAGTATATTACGTGTGATGTTGAGTTGAAGGAGGTTATGAGTTATATTGTATGTTGTAAAATCAGGATTATAATTTGAATGTATAATACGCTGTGTGTCGTTTTTATATAAGAGTTCTTTATAAGCTAAAATGATGTTTTGCCTTTCATATTCAACGGCTAAAAAGTTTTGGTTTTCCCACACCCATTTGAAGTTGAGATTTGTAAGGGTCAACTCAATGTAATTTACCCAGTTGAGTTTGGCTTTTTGGTCTGTTGATATTTTAGATGCATTGTTGAGAAGAAATAATTTGTTATAGCATATTTTAACATATCTTGTATCAGGCATCAACAAAATTTTATGCCACCATCTTAGGACTTTTTCCAGTATAAACAGTTCCAGATTTTCCAATCCAGATTCTCGACGCACCCAGTAGCTCGGAGTAGTCAGTGGCCAAGATAAAATAGTTTTTACAAACTGGACTTGTCCTTTCTAAATATTTTCATATTGATACGGACCCCATACTTCTGCTCCATAAAGTAAAACTGATTTTACAAGGGATAAATAAAGTTTCTCTGCTGTTTTCCATGAACATGTATTTGTTTTGAGCAAGATGTTTTTGATAGCTCCCGTGGTTCTGTTAGCTTTGCTTACTAATTGGTTGGTATTTGCATTGAAAGAACCTGAAGCTTTGAAAACTGTACCCAAATACGTGTATTCGTCGGTAAAGTTGACTTCTTCTCCTTGACAGGAATGAATAATATTTCTTTTGGATGGCCTTCCTCGATAAAAATGTAGTATTTTGGTTCTACTTGCGTTTATTTCAAGTTGTTGTAGTTTACAGTACTCTTCCAATGCTCTGATTTTCCGTCGCGCGTCGATCTGTGTTTCTGCGAAAATCACAATATCGTCTGCATATTGTAGTGTAAGAATATCATTTTTATTACCGATATAAGACCCCTCTAGGTTTCTCTCTCTGAAAAAACTCTCAAAATTCGAAATGTTCAGCGCAAATAATAGGGCACTGGAGCATTCTCCTTGTAAAACACCTTTAGTAATAGCTATAGGGTCAGAGAGCTCATTATTGACTCCAATCCTCATAGTAGCCCCGTCGTACATATTTTTGATTAGTCTTAGTATTTTTGCGCTGACTCCCACTTCGTATAATTTGCCCTACAGTATGCTATGCGATACTCAATCAAAGGCTTTACGAAAATCAACAAATATGGCGTATATCCCTTGCTTTTTTTCCATAAAAGTGAATTGTGCAATAGCGTTCAAAACAAATATATTATCCACACAAGATCTGTTTTTCCTAAATCCTGCCTGAGCTTCTGGTAGTATACTAAAACTTTCTGCCCATATTTGGAGTCTATTAGTGATTATAAGAGTGAACAACTTAGTAATTGTGTTGATTAATGATAACGGTCTGTAATTGTCCGGGACTAATCGATCGCCCTTCTTATGAATCAGCGTCAGTTTGATTGTCTTGAGATTTTCAGGTAGATTTTCATTTCTTAAAAACTCGTTTAGTATATCTTTGAAATAAAGTATCCAATTTTCCGGCAAATTTTTCAACTCTTCATTGATGATTTTGTCAATGCCTGCGCTCTTCTTTACGTTCAAGCATTTTAATGCATTCTTGATTTCTACCATTGTGACTTCAGTGTCTAAGTATGGGTGTAGAGCATCAAAAAAGTTCATTTCATTAATAATTTTGTTGCCATACCAAGATTCAAAGTATTGCGACCATTCGGCGATCAATATTGGGTTTGAGATGTAGTTGTTAGAGCCCATAGTTTTAAACATTTTCCAGAATTCGGGCTGGTTCCCAACATTTTCCAACTTGTTTCTTATTTCTTGCTTGTATTTCTTTTTCTGCTCCGATATATCCAGTTTGTGAGCCTTTTTTGCTGCAAAGTATGCATTTGTGCTTTCTTCATTGAAATTATTCAGCTTGCAGACTCTCAGTTGATGTTTAGTGTTCCTTTTTAGTTCAGCACTTATTTTGTTATGCCACGGGTTTTTATTTTGTAAACGAGTCATATCATTTATAGTAACTTGTTTCGTGAGACCAAGAGCGCTTGAAGCTCTCTTAATTTGTTTTTTCAAGAAAGTATACAAATCTTCCATATTACTTTGTTCAATTTCTTCAAATTGCATCTCTAATTCTTCTTTGTATGCTTCTGTTTTTCCTTCGTCCCATTTAGTTTTATTGAATGATATATTTTGTTTATTTATTTGAATGATTTTATTTGGTAGTAAACTGATTAATTTCAGCGAACAAATAGTATGGTCGGACATGAATATATCATCGATAATTTGGAAATCCAGAACAAAATAGGCCGAAGTTATATCAATCCATATAAGATCATTCGTACTTTTTCCAGTTTTGCTTAAATATGTGAAGTTACCAGGTGTATCGCTTAGTGATCTTCCATTGAGTACTAGCATATCTTGAGCTTCCATAATATCAACTAAATCTTTCCCTTTTTTGTTGACAGTATTGTCTTTAACACTGCGAAGAGCTTGTAAGTTAGTATTGGACATGAGTATCTCTTCTGTTTCATTAAGAGCACCTATTCGAACGTTAAAATCTCCTCCTATAATTATAGAATGGTTTGGATATCTGCTGAATATATTTTGTATAGTTTCAGAGAACATGCTGAGAAGAGTTGCGAATTCATAGGAGTGAGAAGAATAAACTGAACCAATGATAATGTTCCGTGTTTTTTCGGTTATATCCAGGAATATCCAGTGAGCTTCTTGTTCTACTATCTGAATGAAGCTCTCAGTAAATTTTGAAAAAATTATAAGCCCACCAATGGCTCGACCAAAACTTGCATTCTTAGTAGCTTTTTGTTCATATCTGTTGTACTCTTTTAAGAAAGATGGGTTGTCCTCTATATTGTGATTCAAACATGTTTCGCACAAGCAGATTATGTCATGTTGGGTTATTGTATTCTGCTCATTGTTGTTAAGTTCATGAATATTACTGAATCCTTGGATATTCCAGAACATAATCTTACTTCCTTCCTCAGTGATTATTTTCTTGCTGCTAAGTTTTTTGAAACCGATTGTTGCCGCGACCTTGTTTGTATGTGCTGATCCAATGTGCCTTGTACTATTTCTACGGTTTTTTTATTCTTGGATGGTGTATTGGTATGTCCCAGTGGTTTATTTCTATTAATTTGGGTAATATTGCGATCTGATCCAGCTGCTTTGTTAGCTTCTGTTTCGCCCCAATTTTCATTGTCAGCATTAGAAGTTAAAGAAACTGAAGAGAATGATTTCCTTCTCAAGTTAAGGTCAGAAACAGGCAGTGCATTATGATTCTCCAGTTCATGGTCTGCTAAGTCAGTACTTTTATAAATAATTCCATTGATGAATAGAATGTTGTGCTTTAGATGTGCCTTGTAACCTTTTTTTCTGGCTTTCAGAAAATGTGGTTTCAATATTCTTCTTTCTTCCATAGTTTTTCGCGTATAATCTTCATCTATAAAAATATTAGTGTTTTTTAAGTGTTTAGTGCTGTGCAGAATTTCGCTTCTTGTTCTTTTTGAGTTCAATTCTAACAGAATTGGCCTGGGTCTAGTGGCATCTTCTCTATATTTTCCCAATCTTTGAACTGCTTCTATATTATCGTTTGAAAAATAATTGATTCGTAAATTTTGTTTGAATAAGTTTGTTACAATATCTTCAAGTTTTGCGTGCTTTTCCTCTTTTATACCATATATTATTAGATTTTTCTCTCTTGTTTTTCTTTCTAACGCCTCTATTTGCTCATCTTCTGCTTTTATCTTGATGTCCATCTCCAAGTATAATTTTTTGTTTTGTTTTGTTCAAAGCTAGATTTTGTTCTCTTATTGGATCAAGGAGCTCCTTGATTTCCTAAATTGTAGCCATGATTTATTTTTATTTTAAATATAGTTGGCCACACTGCGTTGATAAGCGCGTTCGAGCGATGTTAATTAATAATATATACTTAAGACAATACAACAGAAAGACCTTGAAGAGGACACACAATGAACACTATTGATTGATTCAAATTTCAAACACTCAAAGAGATGATAAATATCTGATCTCACTCACAGTACTGTTTTCAGGATTATTATACCAGATATTCTTTGATAATTTCAATTTTAAATGTCTACAATTTTACTTTAAACTTAACACACACAACCCACTGCTACCCTACAATTCATGTATTAACATCTTTTTCTGTAAAATCATTAGTTTTGGTGTACGAGCGCCGCAAACAATTATACATCTACACCAACCTGTAACATTTAATTTTTACTGAAATTTGTGAGATTAAAATTAACTTGAATCTAAAAACTATACTAACGATAAATATGTTTTGCACGATTGGGCGTTTTCATGTGTTTACTGGCCCTCTTTTTGAGGTGGTATGCTGATTTCACCAGCAAACTGTGGTTACTATGGTTATGCTGACTTACCGCCCATGGGCAAAGGCGGTAAGTAAAAAATTGTGAATTTTCCCAAAAAAATTTTCATTTATTTATCTTTTTTTGTGATTGAATATCAAGTATGGAACGTCAAACATCGGGCGCCCTACTCTCCCTTCACAGTGCCGTTTGCAATCCTAGAGCCATGGCTTCTAATAAAGTAAATTGCTTTTTTGTATACTTGATGGAAAACATTAGGTTTAATATGTAGAAATCAGTAGAGGAAAGTGCTAGTTTACCAGTAAGCAACACTTTACTGATCAGCAACTAAAAATAATAAACAAAAAACGCACTATGACACGCGCCCAAATGACAACTTTGACATAATTATGAAAAAATTACAGGTTAAACATACAGATGAGAAAATAGAAAATTCTCTCGATTTCATCAAGAAAAATGTAAAGTCGCTTCTGTAGCTTCATCCAGAATTTCGCAAGAAACCTTATCTTCTGACTTTTCCGACAAATTAATTTTTAATATTGTTTATCTGTTACTATGCTTTTGATTGGCAGTTGTCCAAGCCGTTACTAAGTTTTTGCAAGAACACAACCTTGATTAGTATTTCTGTAGAGAATTATTTCTATTCTTGGAGTCTTCCACACAAGTTTTTCCATCAAGTATACAAAAAAAATAGCATTTTCAACAGGTAAGAAAAGCGATATTACATTGCTCGTGTAAATTTAATTCACTCGCTCGTTATTCTTGCTCGTGAATTGGAACATTTACACTCGCTGGTAAACTCTCACTTTTCTCTACGTGTCAAACAATCTACTATTATTTGTGCTAATCCATTGCATGAGAATGAAGTGATTGTTGTGCAAGTAAGAGGATTGGAGACTTGTCGTAACTCAAGATTTGAAAGAAAGTACAACAATGATGAACTTTTGGTGGGATTGAGATCGATAGTGGTTCACGATGTATGATGAAAACGATAAAATATTGAGAAGTTGAGCGCTGCATCTCTGCGTAAAGGAAGCTATGTCACGACTTCTCATCCACAACTACGATCTACGCGCCCAACTACACTTTGCGGCGCTCGTACGCCAAAACTATTGATTCTACAAAAAAAAAAGGTTATTACGGGAATTGTAGAATATCTCCTCTATTTTCATTTTGTATATAAATGTTTTCCTCGCGAAATTGTCAAGAACTGCTTTCAGGCGCCATTTTTCAAATATGGTGACGCAAGTGGCAAAGATACGAGGCAACAAATTTGAAATTCAAAAAGTGTACATCGTAATCTATAGAATTACCCATTTTCAAAACTCCTGGTAAACTTTTCAGGTAAAACCACTAGATGATTGTACTAACCTGGTAGTATAGATTCTTAGTTTCAATGCAGTTAATATGAAAAATATAGTGTATGGTACGGGACAAAACATGATTCCAGCTTTTCAGGTGATGCCTGCCTTGACTGAAATCGTCTTGTTTCGTTCCTAGTCACACAATATATTATTGATGCAAATTCGCTCTCTGGGGGACGAAAAAACCCTTGGCAGTCTTTTTTTGATACCGGGATTGAACTGGGTGATGTAAATAATAATTAAAAATTTGTGGGAGAAATTCTGTCATATACAAAACTGATATTTCATGCTTCCAGCTATGAATTTCCAATAAATGAATATTGTCATCAATATGAAAAATTACCAGTCATTTACTTGCTTGCACTGTTATTTGTTGTATTATTCATCAAAACACTGAAAAAAGTTTCTGTCAGCTGTTAGACATTCACAGGATAGTTCATTGTCGCACAATGTAATTGTCACACAATAGGAAAAAAATGTGTCGGATTGGTTTGCCGCCCAGCGGCTCCCTGATTGGTTTAAGACTTCTGAAACATTGAATGATGGTATATAAACCTAAGCAGAGAATTATAGTAATGGCGCGAAAAGTGAATGCAAGCAATAGTGGCAACGATCTGTCTAGTGAGAATTGTACTGCAATCACAATAAATTTGAAGAGTTTTTGGCACATTAGACCTACAATAATTGATTTTCAAACAGTTCCAGACATATTTTTACCTTAAGAGAACCCTATCTACTCAATTCGTGGCGACTTCTGATTCCTCTCGATCGCCTAACCCTAGAAAATCACAATTTTCGGTACCAAAACAACCAGCATATACAAAATTGTTATGAAAATTAAACTGCTCCACGTACCACAATCAAAATATTGCGGTAAAAGCATGACATTATCCTGGTTTCATAATATTTTTAATGTTATATAAGCCTGAGGCAACTGTTGAGATTTACAACAAATGTTCCAGAGGAGTAAAAACAGTCGTCCAAATTTTTATTTTCTAATAAACTTGGAGATAAGGAATCTTGAGTTTTTTTTTGCCAACTCAACGAACAATTTCTTGTATCGTCACACGTTCTCTAGTCGGTAATGAATCTTGCGCCTCTCCTCCCGCAATCTTTTGTGCAAACTTTGTTAAAGTCGATGTAATAAATTCTAAATGAAATTAATGCGTTTCCGTTGGTTTTTGAACGACGAAAAGTTTAGCCCGGGTCTAATTTATGTGCAACTTTCGACCACGGTTACAGATGGTTGTGGATGCTTTCGCAGTGGTATCGGAATGAAATTGCGGAATTTGCAACCCTCGGAAAGTTATCGATGGCTAATAATTTAACTCTTGCGAGAAACAGGATACAAAACATTTTTCCAACGCCTTTGGTTTGCCGTCTGAATCAGCCTCCACGAATTTATTATTTCCGTCTTTTATATTCAGAATATTGTTGAGAAAAGTGTCACACAAATTTTTCTAAATGAAAACTTGCTCATTAGTTATGCACTTCAGTTTTGTTAAACATATTATATGAAATGGTTTAAATTTAGCTGTCGCAAAGTTTATCTTCATAGTAGGAGAAAAAATTCAAGACATTTTGATAAATGATATCGGTTTGCGGAACTTATTTCTGCTTCAGTGCATTCACATTGTTTATGTATTTGATAGAATATCTTCATAATCTTTTTCCGGCGGAAGGAAATAAATCTGTTTAGAATGAAGTGTAAGATTTATAGGTTTTTTGTAGTTATAATTGAATTTTCTCCTACCTATTTCGTGTTGACAATAATATCCTTGAAAATAATTTCCATGAGGTTTAGTTTTCATTTCCGTTTGAATTAATTCTGGAAGCTTGAAGATAATTAGAAAGTTCATGTGGGAAATTTATTTAGTTCTCTCATATTTCATCGAGGTTAATTATTACATCAGTACATATGTCATAAGGTAATTTCCTGTTAATGTATTGTAACTTAGAACACGTTCTTGTGATGAGCTTCTCCATTATAACCAACGGTAAAAGTAATGTCGTTTTGCGTGTCCATTAAACTAGTAAGCCTCACATTCAACTTCTGAACTAATAACTAGAGAAGAATAATCAATGATTACTTTTCAATTTCTCAACTTTAATGTACTTTACTAGATCAACTCTGGTGAACTCTACTAGAAGAACTTTCTTTGAAATTTTTATACTTGGATTTCTTTTTCGCATATTCTGCTTTTGTTAAGAGCTAGATTTGGCTGTTTATCAATTGTCTACTGCTTCAGTTAACTATATTTGTCAGTTCATGATCAAGGTAAAAAATAGTTCAACAATCGCCAACGTTAATATCAGTTAACTCATAAAGTTCCTGGAATAGAAAAGAAAATGTATCCCACATAATTCTTTGTACTACTTGATGAGTGAATAACAATAAGACAACATTATCCAGAATTTCTATAAGTATACTGTGCTGAGAGTACTAATAAGGACGAAACACGTGTCTACAGTTGCTGCCCTATTCGTATATTTGTAAAACTCATCAGATTTTGATTCTTTCTCAAATTTTCTACAAGTCAATATTGATTTGAATGTCTCTTCCAAACTGCGAGTGGATTTATATTTCTTTTGAATTCAAAAATGTTCATTGTTTGTGTAATCGAAAGTCTGATTGAACAATTTTTACGCTTTGTTGAATAAATGAAGTAGACTCAGATTTACTAACAGTTAAAGATGGAGTTTCGCAAGGCGGAATTCTATCTCCTAGGCTTTTTGTTTTATATATTAACGATATATGCAACAATATAAATAAAGAGTGCATTCTTAAATTATATGCTGATGACACATCAATGTTGGTATCAGATCGTAGTGAAGACACGCTTTTAAACATTTGCCATCTTGGATTAAATCAAATGTCGAATTGGTTCAAAGATAATAATCTGTTTCTCAATAAAACTAAAACAAGCTATTTACGTTTTCATAACCCTCATAGTAATAAAAACTTTGGCACAAAAGTTACAATTGAGGATTATGAAATCACAAGAGTAAATAAAAATAAGTTTTTAGGAATGACTTTAGACGAAAATCTAAACTGGAGAATCCATACTAATGAGCTAATCTCTAAATTAAATTCGACGTACTACCAAGTTTGGCACTTGAGGTCTATTCTAACGTTAGAACAACTTATTGTATTCTACCATGCAAAAGCTGAATCTTTATTACGCTACGGCATCATATTCTGGGGTTCAGCATCTAATTTGGCCAGAGTTTTCATAGTGCAAAAAAAATTACTGCGCTGCTTGGCAAGGGTAACATCCCGCACTTCATGTAGAGAATTGTTTGCTAGATTCAAAATACTAACTGTTACCTCTCTGTACATTCTTGAATTAGGTAAATATATTTTCCAACACAAAAATGATTTTGTCTTAAACGCGAACATTCACAATTTTAATACTAGAAACACAGAAAAAATTACCATTAGTTAATTATACCCAAAATAAAAGTGCTCCTCACGTAATAGGACTGAAAATTTCCAATTATTTACCGGAACACATAGTTACTTGTGTTACATTGAAAACATTTATAATAAATTTGAAACAATTTTTATTAACTAATAATTTCTACAGCTTAGAAGAGTATTTTGACTATGAAAATTGATTTTGTATTTATGTCTTATACTCAACTCATCTACTTTTATATTTGACGTTTTATATACATGCGAAACACCATGTCTTCTGAATAAAGTTATTATTATTATTATTATTATTATTAAATACTCAGTAAAGCTATTTCTGCGAGCAATTTCCTTGTGATCATCTAAATATGTGAAAATTGAAAGATAATAGTTCAAATCGACAAAATATGGTTTTCAGTGATTCCGAAAGGATTTTGAATCGAATAAACCAGCATCAAGTCATTAGTATCTCAAATGGATTCCTTACATTTAATTAAATAAGATTTCTTCTATATTTACGTTAGAGCTGTAAAAAGGGAAAAGGACAATAAATTATTGTTAATGAGCTATTAGTATTAACAAAAAAAATCAGCATTCTCTTTAATTCATGATTTCAACTAGAGTTGGAAACCATTAGCTACGACATTTTATATACAAGCAATACAATTTATTGTGTATCAAATATCAAATAGATCTAAATAATCAACGGTAATAAACTCTTTGATGCAATTTGAAGGAGGACCATCTCGATGGATGGCGGTAGAAACATATTCTCCGCCATACATCGAAGTTGTTAGGATTGTCACAGCTAGTATCGCCATATCGGTTCTTCCATCGGCACAGAGTTGAATATTTATCTCAGTTTACTATATCCCATCTCGGCACACCGGATTCCTAAAGCCCTCGGACTCGGATAGGTAGTTATCCACCTCAGATGCATTAAAATAAGAGAACTGTAACACCCCATAAAACCACTGTTCCAAGTTACGCAAGATTCCACGTCGAGCTCTTTTAAAGCGGGCAAAGCCGGTCCGTTTGTTTTGGTGCGAAGCATCGTCAATTGAGAACAATCACTGTTCCAAGTTACACAAGAATCCACGTCGAATTCATTGAGGGCGGGCGAAGCCCGCTCGTTCGTTGTGATGCGATGCACCGCCAATTTAATAAGAACTACTGTTATAAGTTACTCAAGATTCTCCGTCAAGCTTGGTATTTTAACTCCTGCTGCACTCAATTCTTGCCCTTTCCTTTCCATAAGTACCTCGAAAAATTTTTGTGCAGAGATGAATTATTCCGAAAAGGTCAGAAAATGTTTGTTTGGATAATAGGATTATCGTGTGCCAATATGGGATATGCCCATCAGGACGTGTCCTGAGAGGGCTAGGAAACGGGACGTCCCGCCAAAAGCGAGACATCCGAAACATCATTGCACTGTAGAATCAATGTAAAATTGATGAATTTCAATTTTATTGTTGTATAACCACATACTTCAAATTTATGAGTAATTCTATTACTAAAGATGGATGAATTTTCATTCAAAACGTCCTAGCTTGCATATCAAGTTATTCGAATAAACATCACAACTACAACAACTTATTTTAAGGTAATAAACTTCTATACCAGAAGCTTGTGACAAAATCATTCTATCATCTTATTCACTGCCATATCAATAGAATCAGTTAATTTAATCGAGTAAGAAAGGTACATGATAATCTCGAAGTCGTTCAGCAGGACATTCATCATGTGAAAAATAATATCAAACCGGTAATTACTTACTTGAACTCAGTACAAGAAAGTATTGTGAAACCGACAAAATTGACCTATCGAAGCTTTGATGAAAATATCTGTTTTGAGTATCCCTGAATCTATTTTGACTCTTTTCGGCTTGATATCAGTATGTGCCTTCGTTCGTAATTCGCAAATCTCAGAACTAGTTGAACGTATGACGTTGAAATTTTGTATTTAAGACTGGTATAGGGTCTAGTTGTGCACCTCGCATTATGGTTCCAATCGTCTGTACCGGAAGTGTTCTTTACTTGAAACTTTTTTCGAATTTTTCCAATAAATCAAGAATGATCAACCGTAGGATGTTGAAATTAAGGATTTGAACTTGATGTTGTATCAGAATGATTATCTGCTATTTTGGTATAAATTGGCTGAGCCGGAAGTGCACTTCACTTGAAACTTTTTTCGAATTTTCCGCATGAATCCAGAAGGATTAGCCATAGCATATTGAAATTTGATGTTTGAACTTGTTGTAGCATCAAAATAGTCATCTAGTACTTTTGTATCAATCGGCTAAGCCGAAAGTGCAATTCATATGTATAACAAACATTCAGAATTTCCGTCTAAAACATCAGTCCAATTGAAATGAGAGAGAGATAACTTCCATTTGTTTTCAACTTTTCTTGATACTTAGTTTTAGTTTCATATTTTCTGTATCTCCTTACATTTCCTGGAACTGAAGTCTTTTCAGATAGCTGTGATAACTTCAAGAATCATTCGCTTGAAGAAAATCTGGAACAAATCACTTATTCAGGGAAATGTTTCATCAACATTTTTTTTAAATTTACGAATATTGATTGCATGTCAACAAGAGAATTACAGAAATGATGACTCAATTATTCATGCGTTCAGATAGAATTCGAAACTTCTAATGCTCCCTGCTTGCAGGATTAGTTTCTTTCAAATTTTCAGTTGTATCTATTCATCAGAAAGCTCTCTAAGCATTAATTATGATCCAAAACTCTATGAAAATCCTTAATTTTGATCAAAAACATAACTGACCCATCTTCGTCGCGCATACTCCAGCAGGGTAGTGCGTGGTGATCCACCGCGCCGGGGCGCCTATCCAGTGTTGGTCCGCGCGCCGTTCTGCTAACTTCTGCTGCGGAAGAGTGTGCTGTGAAACGAACTCGCATCTCCGATTACCCGCCAAGTATCGCAAAGTGACACCCCCACCTTCCTTTGGATACCAGCAGAACAGAATCCTAATGCTAGTGGATGATGTGTGTGTTTTCAAGGGCATAGTGTTGGTGGATGTTGTCACATCACTTTGTGGTGAATAACTGGAAGATCTTGTTGCAAAGAGTGGAGAAAGTTTAAGGGTTGTTTGGGGAAAAGTTTTAAAAGTATGCATCTATAACTAAACATTATGTGGTTTGATATTTGGGAGCAATTATTGTTCCCTTGGTCCAATTTATGTCAGCTGATATCTGTGTGTGATAGCAATTATTTCAGCGATCATTTCTATAGCTATGTGTAGAAAAATACTGAAATAATTAATTATGTTAACATTTCATGATTTGAGATCACAGAAATTACTTCTGTCGATATTTTTCGAATGAAATAACTGACAGTGCAGTATTTATTCGTGATATTTTTCCATGACAAATTAAATCAGCTTTCTATGAAGTCATTTCGAATATAAAACATGTTTTGCTCAATTTTAACTAACGAGTAGTGAGGAAATGACATTAAGATACTTATGTGACAATATAATTGTAAGGTAGTCATAATTATGAGCAGTTTGAATTGAAGTAAGTGTGGAATAGATAAATTGAGAGTGTTTAATGACGACTGTCAGGTTTAAAACTAGGTGCAAAAAAAAACAATAGGATCATTTGAGAAATAAACATTTTACGCTTGAGTATAGAACATAAATTAGTTTCGAATTGTTATATTTATGGATTCGAAGAATAGTAATTGATTTGTGGATTTTCTCTCACTTTTTAATGAGAGTCCTAAACAAATTTTACATACTCTAAAATCGTAATTGAAACGGCATTTTGCGAATTAATTTCCATCATCTTGGCAGAGCCGTGGCCTCGATCGTTTTAAACACGACTTAAAGTTGGCACAGGCCTATTGAGCTGTAAACGAAGGTAGCTCGAATCATTTCCGCTTTTAGTATCTGACATTTGTTTTAAAATAGTTAATTTTCAAATAGAGCTGTGCTATCAAAATTTGCGGCTGTGGTGAAATTATTGTACTTTGTTTTATGAACTCTCTAGACACGCGTTACCTCAAACACTTAATCGATGAACTATCATCAAAGAAGTAATATAAGTGAGCGTCAGAAATATGAATTGATTTATTGGGTTCTTAAATAAATAACTGCGAATCTTTGTTGCATGAATACATTTTTTTCGCGACCGTGGGTGGAGTAAAGTAAGATCTTTTCGTGATTAATTTTTACCACTATTCAAAAGTGTAACAGTTGAGCTTCTGTGAATTCATGTTCATGGCACCTGTCACTGATCCATTTGTTTGTATATTTGTTTATTTTGTCCGACGAACGTTTGCTTGTAAGTGATAATAATTCTAATTTCACATTATAATTTTCCATTATTACTTTGCTTCCAAAAAATATAACGAATTTGATAATAATTAAAATTTTAATATTAATAAATGACTAGCTCATAATTCTGAAGAATGTCCAAAGTGAATTTTGTGCCAAATTATTCGAGGATCAACTTTAGTCATTTCATATTCTACGAAAAATAATATTTCTTGCTAAAATAAATGCTAGAATCTGAGAACTTTCATCAATAAAATTGTAATACCACTGTTTGAAGAAAGCTAATCCACCAACTCCAATCTAGCTTTTAGATGAAAAACTTAAATATAAAATTACAGTCAAAAATTCGTACGCGTTCTCAAGTTATCGTGCTTCCACACAGACAGACCGACAGATAGACTTTTTTTCAAATCTCGAACTGTCAAGAAATCACGATTATGATACTTTCCCTATTTTACAGGTCAGGGACGTGAAAATGTTGAAGTTACAATCTTTTAACTGTCCTTTTAATGAAAATAATAGTCGCTTAGTATGAAAATGATTGTAATTAGAGGAGCGACCCAATTCATTATGCTCATTGTTACCCAATTAAAAGTTCAATGGAAAATGTAACATATCAATAGTTATAACCATTTTTGTACTGGACGGCCATTGTTTCTATCCACAGGATAGTAAGAAGGCTGGAACTTCGATACTTTCTTGGAAGTTATGACGGAAGTGAGATACTGAAAAACTTTCCTCTCGATGAGGTCCGTGTGGTACTCGGTAAAAGTATATTTTGAAATTAGTTTATAATGCATAGTATTAGAGGATGACGTAAATTGGCGCTAATTTTATGAATGTCCTAATTTTAAATTATTACCAAATTTCATATACTATTTTATGGTCGGCTATAGCGTTACTATAATTCCTAAGATATTTTATTCAGTTTTTTTTTGCTGAAAATTAAATTATTCAGGGCTTTCATTTGACGCTTGTCGGTCTGTTTGGTTCCATAATTTATGTGTGATGTTGTAAAAGTAAAATACTGCTCTATAATCGTTCAAATGAAAGACACAAATACACACAGTGGCAGAATATTCACTATTTTAAATGATGATGACGCAGTTGATCACATTATTATCATTTAAAATTATATATAATCAAAACAAGCAATGTGAAAAGCTACTAAACTATTTATTTGTTATTCTGGAAAATGTACACGAAATCCAATTGGAATTAATACATTTGGACGAATTCCTGTCCTTATTGCCAAGTATCCATAAATTCCTAACGTTGCCATGTATACGAGTCACTCTTCTAGTCTTCTAAAACTCTAGCAGATAGTGGTGCTGATATCACAACTTAACAAAGACACGGTGATTGGTGCAGTAATTCATTGACTTGAGGTTACATGGCAAAATCGCAACAAATTTGCCCGAAGACTTAATCAATTGATATTTTTTCAACATACAATTCTGTTATTTCTACAAGTTCGGGTTTGACAATGTCAGCAAATATAACTTGTACAATTTATGGCAGTAATAATAAATATGGATAATTTTTGACATTTATATATTACGTTTTCATGATGATTTTGTCACTTTTGTGCCATCATAACATTATGTTGCTCGTATATATCTTATGCCTGCGAGTATTATTTCAAACTACCTATGAATATTTCGTTCGGGTGTTCTATGATGGAGAAGATCCGCCACTAAGCTTATAATAAGATTAAGTATAGGATCTAGAAACACACAAGTAGATTGTGATCGACAGGTCTATACTCTTTGATATGTGTATTTTCGAATTTGCTTTCAATTATGAGAGTTTCCAGTGACTTCATGTCAATCTGGAATCTATATAAATCGATGGAAGCTAGAACAGAAAATAAACTAACAGCCCTGGGCTGGTACCACATCGAATCGACATTGACATATTTGCCATGCAATTTGACATGTTTCCAGTTAATATTTATCATGGGGACATAACAGAGACTAGATCACGTTATTCTTCTGGAAAAATAAGATCTAGATAATGAAGACAAGGATTGGGAGATCAAGACAAGAATTTGTCAATATCGACTCGTTGTGGTACCAGCTCTGGTTTGATTCCTACAATGTCTTCAAAAACAAGAAAATTAAATAGTATATTTTGTTCTTCTTGATATCATGAGATTAGTCACAAATCACTTGTAATTACATTACGTCCAAATTTCAGTACATTTTCATGCTTGCGCTAATTATTTGAAAAGTTTAATTATTGGATAGTGGTTAAATTAGTCATAATACAGATTTTTATGATCGTTTGGTCGACTCAGCAACATTAATGGCTGATTTCAGTGTCCCTATTAAATTAATCCGGTTTTAATGGCTCATTTTCTTGATAACAATATTAATTTTTGCACCGATCAAATTAATCTGAGCCTAGTTTATTGGTTAACTCTTCATCACCTTAATCCAGGTTAATTTAACTCCCGATCATGAAACGAAAATAAGTGATGAAACGTATTCAAATTTTGATATGTTTACGATTAGTACGTAGTATTCTTAAAGGCAATTCGACTCAAATTATTGAGCAATGAAGAAAATGTTTGACCAAAATCTCGTTTGCTAATATTTACAAGTCTGGAGGACTATACGATGTTCCATCTACTATTGAGTGGAAAGTATAAGTACTTGAGTTCCGATTTACATTTTTCTTCAAATCGAATAAGAGGTTTTTTCCTCGAACACTTACTTTCGCAACATCCGTGTTCAAACTATTATTTAATGTATTAGTTTTCACTGCGCTGAATATCGTTTTGAACACGTTTTGTTGAACCATTGAGTCGAGCATTTCAAAAACGATCTAAATCTAGTTGCATGCACTTGTGACGTTTGTTTTAGAATAGGTATCTCAATTTTCTTGTTGTTGTTTCAATTTGAGTTTGTACAAAATAGTTATTCAAGTATTAAGGTCAGTGAGTACAGTTTATAGATTGAGAATAATAGTTTGGAGGCCGAACCCTGGCGAGGTTTACAAATATTATACGAAATCGGTACTGTACTTATTGAGCGTGATGCTTACAAATTTTTTTGCACGATTGGAAGATCCACCCAAATAATATGAATCCTCATTTTCTTTTTCAAATTGAGTTACTACTAATGATTGCTTTTTCGCTGTCAGCTGTCAAGTTTGATATTTTATTGTGAATATCCAATAACAAATTACGATAAATAAATGAATATTTTTTGTGAAAATCCACAGTTTTTCACTTACCGCCTTTGCCCATGGGCGGTAAGTCAGTATAATCATAATAACCACAATTTGTCGGTAAAATCAACACCATCTCAAATGGAGGGTCGGTAAACACATGAAAGCGCCCAATCGTGCGAAAAGTATTATAGTGTGGATTTTTCGTAAAACAATTCCTGAAAAAATCATTAATGTACAATCAGTTTATCATTATTATCATGATTACACTGACTCCAGGGTAATTACGTAACAAATAATACTTGGGGGCATTATTTTGAGAAATAACAAACAAGAATTTCACGTTCCCTAGTGACAGCAAGTAACCAGAGTAATTTTTCTGACAGAAATCACAATGACAGGACATACATTGTCAAAAATTTTGATTGAAATAGTACATTAGCTGGACATTGATCATTGAAGGTACCACGGGAATTGAACGGACGATAATGTCCACAATCAACGTACACACTGTTGACCTCAGGCATTATTATCCTTTTGACAGCCTTGATACCTTAATTACTATAATGGTCAGTTGCACCGCTATCGCCTAAATTTAGGTGTCAATTAACTGAACAGCATCGCATCAAAATTTAGAAGCCAAATGTGACATAAATATTGCTGTCATTATTCCGATTTGATATTTTTTGTACAAATGAAGCTTAAAAATTCAAGCTGAAGTGGCGCAATTGCTCATTAGTTAACTGGATCATCAAAAAATCCAATGTAGTACCAACATTTGTTCACTTATTGATAAAGTCAAGTTCCGATGCCCACACAACTATTACTGTCATCAAATTGAACAAAGTCTTGTCGAATTGATGAAGTTAAACTTGTTATAAGACATGATAAGGGAATAGGGAAACCAAAGTGTGACTGATATCAGGAATTGGTAAAGGCTTTTTTTAATAAAAAAAACCATAAAATTCTTAATCACGCTGTTTTCTAATTTTGATTAAGTTACCGGTTTCGATCACTGGGTGATCATCCTCAGACAACCGGAGAGACTACAATTATAGAAAATAAAACATGAAACAAACAAACATACAAGCAGGTAGAAAATTTTAACAATTAAAAAAATACAAAATGGTAACTTACACAATAAAATTACAGGAGCTTCACAAAAGAAAACGGCATCAAGTAGCCTGCTAGTGTCATGTTAATGAAAAAATGTAAAAAAGCGGTAATGAAGCACTAAAAAAAATATAAAATGATATAAAAATATATATCCAATCTGTTGAACAAATTCCAAACTACAGCTGAAAAAAAACTGAAAAAACTTGAAAATTATTCAAAAAATCTCGTAAGAACTAGTTACGTAAACCGCGAATTAAATTAAAAGATTTGAAAGTGCTGTGTGTCTAAGGTTCGTTTAATCATTCAAACTAAAATCGGCATGGTTTTTTAAAGACTTCTTGATCTCTAAGTTTTTCAGGAAATCAAGAATCTTGCCATTTTTGCGTATGTGTAAAATTTCAAAGTTTTTGGTGGTATCAAAATCGTGTCCGCTTTCAATTAAATGATCAGCAAAACTTGATTGGCTGTTTTGAAATTTTACTGCGCGCGCATGTTCTTTGAATCTCGTAAATTTTCGACCAGTCTTGCCAATGTATAAACATTCACACGTGTTGCATTTAAACTTATAGACGCTACTTGACGCCGGTTTCTTTTGTGAAGCTTCTGTAATTTCATTGTGTAAGTTACCATTTTGTATTTTTTGATTTGTTAAAATTTTCTACCTGCTTGTATGTTTGTTTGTTTTACGTTTCATTTCCTCTCATTGTAGTCTCTCCGGTAGTCTGAGGATGATCACCCAGTGATCGAAACCGGTAACTAAATCATAATTAGAGAACAGAATTTTATGGTTTTTTTATTGAAAAAGCCCTTACCAATTCTTGTTATAAGACATTACGAGTTTTGAGATTGGGAGTAAACTCGTAGAGCTCACAATATCTGTGAAATGTCAAACTCTTTCTCTCCTAATGACTGTATGCTAGAACTTTCACTTTTCACGCCGTTAGTTTTTGACTGATTCTATAATCAGTAAGTGTATTCTCAAGTTATTCCAATATTAGTTTCATGGAGTGAAATAACACTTCAAAAACGTCATTAGGTCAGCTACTGAAAGTCTCGAGATTGGAAAGACGTGATATATAAATATAATATTTTTCCTGCAGTCTTATATGTGAATAGCTTGAGAATTGAACATATTGCATTTGAGATCTTGGCGGAACATTCACAAGTAAACATAAGACTTTGATACCATCTACATATGAGAAAATAGACTTTGATCATTTTATATTTCATCGCATTTACTCGATAACATATTCATAAGACTTTTGTGCAACGAAACTCAATTAATATACTTCTCACTCTGATGTTCACTCGAGAGTGACGTAAAAATGAATGACTGAAATAAAGAATATGAGTGATGAATAATAACGAAATTACCTTCGAAGTTTACTGTGTTAAATATGTGATTTGATTGAGGAAGTTTCCTGTTTAATGACAAACAAGTATTTGATTGCCTTTCCAAATTCCATATTTCGGCCTTCATTGAATGTAAGTTATTGAGCATGAACAAAGTTTTTTAATACTTGCAATACTGAAATTTTACAGAAAAACTGATAACTAGTTGAAAACAAGTGCTCATTATCGTGAATATTTGACCATCCAAAAAGTGGAAGATAAATGAAATTGGCAAAGCCCTGATCTTTTTTAGAAGTATAAAATATTTTTTTCGGGTTCCGCGCTGGGTTGGTAAGCCAGCTTTCATAGATTCGCAATTCGGGTAGTTTAATTATTGAATCTCATGGATGTTTTTTCTCGTGACTAGGTTGCCTGGTATTTGCACTCTCATACAAAATCCATGAAATTATTATGTCAAATTTTTCAATGGAAATAAATATAGCATCACACAAAAATTTTCTCTGTTAGAATTCAACTGCGCTATACGTGAACATAAAAGTAATTGACTTCATCAATAGCTATCTCGTTATTCTCTTGTGATGTGTTCGTTTTTAAATACTGTAGATCAATTAATCACGTACAATTGTGGTAGAGGATATTATTGACATTATCAAGAAATAGTTTTGATGTGCACATATTTCCTGAGTTCACAATTCTCCTTAGAAACAAAAACGATTTAATTTATGAATATCTCAGAAAAAAAAACAACCTCAATAGGCTATGTGCAAGGAGGCGGAGTTTGAACAAATATCGATGCGAGCGCTCATGGTGAGTACCATTGTAAACATCGAACTCCATTTCTCAGAATACGACATTAACCATTGTAGTTTAAAAGTGAAAATAATTGCATATAAAACATAGGAAAACGCTTGTTCTGTTTCAGGCTGTTGTGTTAAGGATGATTCAAGTGAAATATAGTTTCATAGATTTCATGTACGCAGTTATAACATAAAAAAAAACGAGTGAAGTGGATCAAAGCGGTAAACAGAGTATCATCTGTCTTCCATTATTAATCTATATAACACAGATGTATGCAATTCAATTGTGAAATTAGAAAAATTCATCAACGATTTGACATTGATGAATTTACTCCTATCTCTAATTTGTAAGGTGTTTCAGTGATAGAAGCTGGTCGGATGCACTTCGCAATAATTTTGTTGTTAATATTGTCAGCAACATATTCTTCAACATGTTTAAAATGCCAAAACTAAATTCACGCTTTTCTTCAATACTTCCTTGGTAAAAGGGATACAGTATTTGATACGTACAAACCCGACCCGCAATATTATCGGCGTCATAATTTGAGTTTATCCTGTCAATTTGGCAAATTAAGACGTTTTCTCTAATAGGTACGTTAAAATTGAAGAAAAAAATACTCAAAATGCATAATTCAAACGTACCTTTTATGCTATGTAAGTTATATTATACGCACATAGCTAAATTAAATAATATTAGTACTTTTAAAAAATTATAGGTATGAGTTCCATCGTTCTCCATTTTTCGATAGAGGTGCTAGTATACTTCATGCACGTAGCCTATATATTAAGAATCGTATTGTTTCTAATTCAGAGAAATTAGGACAAATATAATAGAAGACCACTTTTTGTTCAGATAAATTACTGTAATGCTTGTTAAATGAGTCATAAAAACTGTTTTAGACCTAGAATGATCACTACTATCATATCTGACATTCAGACGGCTCGAATATCAACAGAATATTTTTCATACCATGTATAGCTGGCGGATGCAATTTATTGCTCCTCGTAAGAAAACTATTCAAGTGATGAATTTCCGACGTCAAACTGCAGTATGGATAAAAATTTATATTAATTTGTCATCGTTTTTCGTTATTGAAACCATTTTTATTTTTCGAGATTCAATAAAATTGATATGTGTACAACATTATCTAATTTTGAAAGTTATTACTAAAATGAGTTTCTGAAGATTCATCAGTTATTATCGAAAACATGAAGATGAACAAGAATCAGAAAGTGGGTGGTTTTATTCTTGGAATCTCAAAAAATTAAGAACTACAAGATTGGTTGAATAAAAAATGTTGCGTGATACGAGGATGCGTCATCAAAAATTGAATTTTCAAGTTTCGTTCATAAAACTTGAAAACTGGATTTAAAAAATATAACAAACAGGTAACCCAATTCTTCCAAGTTACTTTTACTCCTTGAATCATGGTAATGCTTCTTTGATAAAAGTTAATTGAAAAGAATCTGACTTGTATATCATTGGATATATATTTTTCATAATACATGCATTGAGACAACGTCCATTTTGTCAGTCGAAACAAGACAATTGCTAGTGTAGCCGGGCAGAAAACACCCTGTTCATTGCCCTATCGGACAAACAAGCTTGTTCCTGCCTGCTGAATTTGTTTCTTACATCGCTTTTTATCTGGCAGAGTCGCATTTGTTCATTGTCAAATGGCAACCATATAACCTCAGTTAATTGGACAGTTGTTGTATTCGTAACTATAAATTGAATCAAAAATACGATTAATGAGAAAGGCAGCACTTTGCTGTTGAAACGTTGTGTTTCTAATAAATTACAGAACTTAAACCCAATAAAACATATTTATTTAAAAATACGATTAGTTTCAAGGAAAAAAATATTTATACGACAATTTCAAGTACACCACAACATCTTTTCGATGAAGCACAGGCAGCTACTCTCGACTTGTTACCTGCAGAATCAAAAGAAAAATATTCATTATGTTATGACAAATTTGTAATATAGAAATTTTCAATGCAGGTGTGGCTTGGGACAAAACACGATTTCAGCCGAGGATGATGCCAGCCCTCGCTTCGCTCGAGCAATCAACAATCAACCTCAACTGAAATCGTCTTGTCTCGTCCCTAGCTACACAATATACTATTTTGCATATAATAATACTATAATCAGACACAAAATTTCATCGTTCCAAGGCTAAACGTTTCGAATTTATCCCAAAAATAGTCAAAATGGATTCAGGGATGCTCAAAACGGATATTTCCATCAAAATCTCGAAATGTGAATTTTGTTGGTTTCACAATACTTGCACTTTGTACAAATAAAAATAGATTCTCAGATACTTCTGCGTAATCACTATGCTCCAATATATCGATGACATTTTTGATAAAGATAATGACTCCGTGAAAATCTTCATCCAGTTGATTTAGGGTCGGTATTTCAGTTCTCGGTTTAACTTAAGCGGAGCTTAATTACCTTAGGAACAATTGTTCTAACAATCATCACTAGGAAAATTAAGCTACGTTTAAGGTAATCCATGGACTGAAATACTGGGTCTTAGATTGTAAGAATATGTTTCTATGGATATTGGATGCAATATTTGACACTCTTGAATTTTCACTATACCAATAGAATAATAGCATGAATCAAAAGGAAATAATAAGCTTAATATTAATTTCTGCAATTGTTTTGGATAGTTATCTTCCAGTAGAATTATTATAATATAGGAGACATTTCTCTGATGTGTGGTGTGTTGTGTTGCACAACACAACACACCACTTGGATCCTTATATAATTACATAAATCCCGACATATGTCTGATGATACATTATGTGATGCTATCTATTGTATGCTTTGCAAGATAATCCATTGCAACCAGATTTCTATCGTATAGCGTAACATAACAACAGAAATTATCAAACAAGACGAGCGTGCACTCATCAGATGTAGACTTCACTATGAACAAGGTTTCATACAATAGTAGATGTTCTTACAACACAATCATCTTTTCATTGTGTTTTTATTCAGTGGATTGTCTTCTTGCAGATGAATTTCAATTAATTGCAACGAATTAATTGTTGAGTATTGTACTTAACTTACCATCAGAATAATTTATTCACAGATCATCACAACACATCACAGTAAAATACATCAGACTGATGTATCTTGAGCATTAAGCGAGCAAAAATATAGGTACGTCAAAAAATATTGTACCCTCAGTAATTTATTGAATCTTGGTGTCTGTATTTTATAAATATATCTCCAAAATGAATATCTAAGACTATAGTATGCCAATCCAAGAGAACTGGATACCTCACATCCTTGAAATTTCCCATCATTCTCCTGTATACTCGAATTATGAATAGTTATTCGAAAAAACAACTATCTGATCTGAGTTTGTACTCAGATGCTGCAGTCTCATGAAAAAAAATCACAAAATATTGTGCAATCTCTTCTGTATTGATGCAAAAGGTATTGCGGTATTCAATTCACCGTGTTGTATGGCCCTTATAGTTTTTAAGCTCTGAATAATGTTGCTATACCTCTATTGTACGTTGTATGCCTTCTCCTATAGAAATCAGCCCGAGATAATAATCGTTGATTTAATCCATGAAAAAGTTGGATAGAAATATTGTGAATCAGTCGATTACCTTCATTCCAACTTATTTCCGCCTCTCACGTTCAATCCTTTGGAAACTTTCCTTCTTTTTATCTGGATCATTAGCTAATTGATCTAGCTTCAAATTGAATCTCACGCCATTGAAACAGCCTCTTTTCGCGAGCTGTCAGTTCGGCATACGGTGCGCTTACTCTTCTATTGATGCTGACATTTCAAACCGTATCAATATCACGCTATCATTGGTTATCGCTATGACGTTGAGAGTTCGGTGTTGTGACATAGCACTTATCCTTTTGTATGGTAATGTTCAACGTTGCCAAGTTGTCGAGTTCCTTCTGCTGAAAGCAAAGGCTTTGAAATTCAGCAAGATAGAGATCTGAAATATGGAGACACTCCGTTCGTATTGTGCGGGAATGCTCGCGAAATTTCCGCCAAGTTTTGCGGAGAGTGACCTCAAACTGTTCATGATGAGCGATAAGCAGAAATCTGATTCTGCTAACTGACAAAGTTGAAGGTGTTGAATGGAGGATTTGCTGATCGATCTGATGCTCCAGAAATACGATGATGATTACAATTTTCTCCTACTGCCACCTTTAAACTTGGTGGTTCATACATTGCTAACAATGCGTTAACAGTAATCATCTATTTGTTCTGCTATTTGTAAGATCTAAATGTCAATTGTGTCTCATTTCTTTTCTCTGTGTGCTTGATGATCGTCAAAATATTAAAATTGAGGGTTGTGAAAGAGAACTTGTATGCCACACGTGTGTAAACGAGCATTATGACATTTAGAAAATAGTTTTGTGGCTTGACAATACTTGTCTCGAAATCTTGGCCTTATTTCACAATGCGTGATTATACACTCTAGTTATAATTATAATTTCTTGATAATAAACTTGATCAAGAATAGACTGAGGCTTGAAAGAATATATTACTCTATTATGAATATTAGCCTCATTGCCAAAGTTCGATTCAATCTTATGGAGTGGACAACTGAAAATTCGTATCGAACGCGGGTATACTAAATCGCGGCTATCCGATTCATCCCAAACTTCAGGACTAATTCGTTCTGATCATATCTCTGATAATTTTTATCAAATAATGCATACATCTGATTTACATATTGATATTAGAATCAATCATCCTGATTGGCACATGAATCCTGAGAGCTCGCTATTCATAGTCCAGTCATTTTAACGGTTTAAGTGGTACATTAAGATATATGCCTTTCTTGCAATCTCTTTTTCAGGCTTGGAAAGTCACAGTATATATTAATCAACAAAAATTAAAGGAACCGTTGCAAGTTTTGAAGCATTCATTAGATATTGGGGTATATTAAATAATAATGAACAATATAAAGTCGTTTCAACCAGAACACTACTCTATTGAATGATCTTGAGAAATATGTCTACTCCACTT
The DNA here is from genome assembly GCA_963989225.1 of Dromius quadrimaculatus. Taxonomy (NCBI): domain Eukaryota; kingdom Metazoa; phylum Arthropoda; class Insecta; order Coleoptera; family Carabidae; genus Dromius; species Dromius quadrimaculatus. The sequence goes on along the minus strand of OZ022326.1, from coordinate 45,263,206 downwards.
TGCTTCCTCTTCAACTACCCTTTACTAAGAACGAAAACTGAAAGTTACACTCAATTATTCTCAATTAGCCTGTTTATTATACTCACAATCATGGTTTCATTCTCATGGGACACACACATCCCAAGACTATTGTTATGTTTATTTCTCTTAAAAAATTGTTTAAAGCTGAAATGAAGAGTCACTATTTAATAAATGGAAAGAAAATAAGTCTTATTCTTCGTTGTAACACTAAAATAATCACTATGCAATTCATTTCTCACTCACTATTATTAAACCTGAACTACAAAGCCACTAATATATATTTTCAACAACTCATTTATTTATTACACTTCGCACTCAACTGATCACGCACTGGATATTCGCTCTATTCTACTATTCACTGTTCCTCAGTAAGGTTGTTCGTCCTTATATATACGGAAACCAAACATCCAGAAATCTCTACGTTATTCTCGAATGTCGCTTGGCCCGACGTAAAGAGATAACGGGATAATGATCAGCTTTTATATATCCCAACAGCATTTTGCTGAATAACTCCGTTCAAACGCTCGAAGAGAACAAATATTGACTTTCGTCCCCTATAAAATTGTCTACAGAATGGGACTAGTCCGATATTCGAGAACTGCGAATTCGTTCCGCAATAAATATATGTTAGGGATAATTTGAGCTATTCTGTAACACGATCGATGAATTTTTCCTAGTAGGTATTGCTGAAAAATATTTTGAGTAACTGTTTGTATCAATTATTTCTATTTGTCAAAAATCTTATCGATTGTGTTACAAAATACGGGTGAAAATGGGTAGATTTTCTCAACTGTTAGTGTTATATACTAAGAGCTAGCGCCTGTCGATATACGTTAATGTATAAAGGCTGAAATTGTGTGTATGTATTCTCATTACTATAAGTAAAAACATTCGAAGGCTACAAATCTCAACTAACGGTGATTCTACAGGTATCAGGACACATATCATGTGTTTAATAACCTGACTTACGTTAAAGTATAAAGTCTGAATTTGTATATTATGTTTAAATAACTATTTTGAGTCAAGGCTTGAGAAGCCAGATCCATCCGAATGATCTAACATTCCTACAGAGTCGGCATAAGGTCAAATATACCGAGCAAGTGTTGCCCGTATACAAGAATCACTGATCTGAATATAACACTGGATTGGGTTTAGGTCGCTGGAATGCGGCCCCAATTGAATGTCGCCATCTTGGCAAAAATGAGGTTCTGTGTTCAATTGGTGACATATGTTGGTGACAGTTCAGTATGGTGTTGGGACGCAATTTCTAAATCATGGTGTTCAAATGCATGTTCTGCGGAAATAAAGCCGATTCATTAAGAAATTTGACGCTGCACAAGTAAGTTATGATAACAAATTTGAGTAATATATCAAATTTAATATAAGATATCTTGCTCACAAAATTAATCGCTGGACTGCAAATTTGTGCTTACTTACGAACAATAAAATCTTGATTATTAAATGTATTATTATTCTCCTATCATGTGTAGTAGATATTTAGAATTTTTAGTTTTGAATAGGCAATATTATCGCGGAAATGCACTTCATTTATTCATATAGGTAAATTCATAGTTTCAAATTTTAGGTAACAAAAATTTATAAAACTATTGAACGGATTAAATAATATTAAACTACAATGTTTAAAAAATAGTTAAAACACTGACACTAAAAAGTTCACAAATATTTTCAGCTATTAATAAATATTTCAACTATTATAACAATTTTTAACTTTTGTTGATTATTAATGTATGTATTTTAATATATATTGAGAATAATTTCTTCATCTTACTTGCATTATACTTTGAATTTCATCGAGTGTCTTCTATAAGTGTTTTGAATTTGCCGCCGAATAGGAACACAAAGCCTCAATTTTACTGTCAAGGCCGCCGTTCAACCGGGGCCGCTTTCAGATGCCAGAATACGGTCTAAACCCAATCCAGTGTTATGTAGAGATCAGTGACAAGAATACATGTGAAAGAGTATTAGTTAGTACTTCTAGATGAATTAGATAAATTAAAGAAAGAACATACATATTCATATATCGAGTGTTTTTTTTTTCAACTTGAGACTACTGAATATCTCGGAAAATATGTATCCTACGAAAAAATTGCTCAATATAAAAAGTAATATTTTGAAAAGGGGACATCAGTCTCCTCGCATTAGAGCTTTCCATTACAAAAAGTCAGAATCTAAAATCAAAAATATGTCGACTCTGTGACGGTGTTAGAGCCTTCACATAGATCTGGCTTCTTGAACCTTGATTTGAAATATTTATTTGAACATACTATATAAATGCCAGACTTTACATTTTAACGTAAGTAAGTCAGGGTATTGCACACCTTTATTACCTGATACCTGTATAAGTCACCGTTAATAACTAACGTGTGTCTGGAAGGCACTAGCTACTCTTCAAAAAATCTTGAAAATGAATGCTCATGTCAATATGAAAAAACTGTGAAAAGTCCAATTCTTATTCTGATTGGTCCGAAATGTCAATCTTCAACAATTTATCAGCGTCTCAACAACATATTTTACCACGAACAATCAAAACATTCTCAATTTCTGCAGGTATTTTTGGGTGTTCAGTCTCAACTGCGATTCGTAGTATGTTGAAAACGTTTTTTGTCAATGGCACAATCTTTTATTGAGATTTTCAAATCATGAAGCGTTGATAATCTCAAAAACTATTGGGTCCGCTACAATACGATTTTAACTGACTATTGACGATATTGTTGCAAAATTACACTAACTGCACTTTTCTTATATTGGATGAGTCACATGTTGATAAATTTGCGTTGAAACAGAGGTTTCCATCAAAATGCATCGATAAATTTATCTAGATTCACATTTTTTCGGCTGAAATGGATGGACTAACATCGCATCAATCCACACACGCCTCTTGGTGAATCTTATTCTTTAACAGCGACCGAACGAGTTTTTTGGAATAAGGGATGAAATATTTAAACATAATGTCAGTTGATACTTTGTTGTAATCATCCTCATTTATCAGGCCATGAAGAAAAGAGCCAATTTGCCCCAAAAAACGTTATTCAGCCAGCCTTTGTTATGAATGTCTTTTGGAAGTTTACTTGGAAGACAACTAAACAGGAAAATAAGTTGAATATTTCACATCAGTCATATAACACAACAAAATTATATATACATATACTACAACTTGATTGAAGATCAAAAACAGCGCAAAGAATATTATAAGTGACATTATTGAGATGAACTTTCCGGAGAATTCTTTTATAATATGAGTTCAGTCTAACATTGATTTTGAATATGTGCATTTATATTCCCGGATCTAACTGGACTGATTCCAGATCAAATCCGACGGATAATTCAAAGGATTTCAGTAAAGTCGATGTGGTACAATACCATGGAAGAATGCAGTAATTTCTCCATAAATCTTTCATTTATATTTCTGGAGTTATAAGGACGCATATAGCTATATTTCAATCTCAAGCATTACGAAAACCTGTTAAGAGTTCTCCAAAGAAACAATATTTCCTCCATAAATCCTAAGCCTGACAGAAACCTCTAAAAATACCACAAAATGTTCCATCCAGGCGAAAAGACACAACAAATTCATATAATATCGGAATTTTTATTTTCCGGGTTGCGCGAGGCATTCAATATAAATATCTTCCCTTGTTGAAGCTACACGGAGCGGACAGTTATCACATACAGACCGCTTAGCGATCAGCTCTCGACCAGGGCAATATAGCAAACGAGGAGATATTCCTGAAATTTCTCCTGCGAAACTTGAAGTTGGGATGAAATATGGAAAAATTGAGATGGGAGAATTGGAATGACGTTAGGATCTGATAACTGTCAAGAAAATATGTCATGGGTGTATTTTTATTGTTTATTGTGCTCTAGAGCTGAAATATATGTAAAAGAAAAGAACAATAAGCTCCAATATGAAGTTCTACGCATTTCACGAATTTATGTTCAATTTTAGATACATTCAAGTCGGTATAACATTGTGTAAAAGTTGCGACCTACACTTCGAACAGTCAAGGGTAATGTTAAACTCATTTCGCATTGAAAAACTGCAGTTCTTTATTATAAACGTAGCCCTAGATCAAATCTAGAAACTAGATCAAAACTACCGCTGTTATAGAAGATTTAATAACCGAAACTTTATGGATGTTTGGAGAATCCAACACTTTATATGATTAGCAGTTGCTAAAGTTGGCAGAAACTAAGAAGTCTCAATATCAAGTGGAAGATTACGTATCAACCAATAATTTTATTTTCGAGTTCGAGTAACGTCAGAAGTATGGGAATATTGTTATCTAAGAATTCTTAAACACGAGTTTGTGAAAGGGATTTAATTTCATTATAATTTGAATGAACAGAATGAAAAATGTCGGGTTCATCAATCCCACGCCTCAATCATTTGGATTATAGCTTTTAGCATTAATATTTAGGATCTTGGTAATATTTTCTTTGATACTTTCTGAGGATTTCAAGAATTTTGTGAATTAGGATTTGGGTTTAATAAAATCCCTGACGAAGTACTTCCACAAAAGGAGACACAAATGACATATTTGATACATGGAAGGAACAACGTCCTTCCTACATTACAATATAGAATTCTTTTTATTGTATGTTAATGCTTAATTAATCCATTATATCACTGTCGCTACCTTCAATGCAATGAAGCATATTTATTAGCTCCAAGCGAATTTATTTCTCATCAGCATTTTTTTTTCTGTTTTTGTGATAAGCACCAACATTTTTGAATGAATATTCGTCTCATTGAAGGAGAATAATCTCTGGCCAGAACAGAGCACCCACAAACCTCAGCATCCAGAAAACCACTGGAAGGCTAGGAATGTCACAGGCATTTAATAATATCAGGGAGATGACTGAAAGGAGAGGGCAGTCTTGGCCACGATACGACCACCGCTTTCTCTCTATCCTTCTCTTTTCGTTATTCAAGGCACAGTGCACATCACCACACCCGATCTCAGTCTCTACCCCGTCTCGACGCCACTGCGTGGCCTTGATTGTTGGTTTCGGGCGTGATTCTACTGCATATTAACCCTTCCGCCTGCTGGTTTTAATAAAAACAAATAGAATATTTTTTCGAGAGCAATAATGCTCCGTTGAAATTTTTCTGATGGATGGATGAATCTCATCGAGAAGCAGAACAGATTTCTCACGTTTGTTATGAATTCCAGTTTAGTTGAATCAAATAAGATTTATTCACAAAAGAAATAAAATACATACATATTGTTACATAATAATAAGTCTGTTGACTATTACATTAAATAATATGTAGATCATAGAGTCCCCAAATCAAGATGTCCGAAGTTCAGGAAATCTGTAAAAGAAAACAGAGATATGAGTAAATCATACTCAGTAAGGATCCATGACTGAAATAAAGAACACTAATATAATCATTCTCGCAAGCGACCCTCAGAAAACAGGAGTTGGTATGAAGAACAACTTTAAAAGAGGAAAAATACTCACTCCACGCTGCCCGCTGGCATTTATGTGAAACTGAGCTCCGTTCCACGCTAAGCGTGAATCTGCGAAAAGACCTCGCTTCACATCCGGAGGATGTGAATCTGCGACACATGCAACTTTCGTGAAGTGATCTGCGAGGCCATAGAAGAAAGAGTTGAAGCCAAGTTGAAACTCAGTCTTCGCCTGCTCACTCAAAGATATGCAACCAAAACGCTGGGCACCTCCTGATAAAACACTAAAGATGGCAGGAGGGCACCGCTGGCCCTGGAATTACACCAGTGCATCGTTGGGAGTTAGCTAATCGTTCCCCCACCGTAGTGAGTTCTAGGAACACTCCATCGCTGAGCACTTCCTGATAAAACACTAAAGATAGAAGGAGGGCACCGCTGGCCCTGGAATTACACCAGTGCATCGTTGGGAGTTAGCTGATCGTTCCCCCACCGTAGTGAGTTCTAGGAACACTCCATCGCTGGGCACCTCCTGATAAAACACTAAAGATGGCAGGAGGGCACCGCTGGCCCTGGAATTACACCAGTGCATCGTTGGGAGTTAGTTGATCGTTCCACCCACTGTAGTGAGTTCTAGGAACACTCCATTGCTGGGCTCCTCCTGATAAACACTAAAGATATCAGGGGGTCACCGCTGGAATAAAGGAATAAAGGAATAGCAACACATCAGCTCAATCGCTTAATACTCAACATCATACTCAATAACAACAATAGCAATACTCAAATAACTTAATATCTAGAATGGTCAACCATGGATAACTCACCGTGAATATCATTATAATATTCGGCACAAACACTGCAATAAAACACAACTATTCACTTAAAACGATGAAACGAGACTGACGAAACAGTTATTGAATAAGATTACTGATATGCATGTTATGCTAACGTCATTATCTGCAATTAAATTATTGTTATTTAGTACTTCAAGAAAAATCCCTAACACGTTTCTGAGTTTTTTCATGAATGCATAGCTAATCGATTCCAAATTATTCATCCTCATAATTTGTTATTACCAATTTTATGAAATAAATAAATTGTTCCTCGACTATATTATTGATTATTTTTACCATCCAAATTTCGACCAATAGAATTGCACCATTCGACGTCACGTGGTACAACCTACACGGTTTTCAAGTGGAAATTTTTTGGAAATTTTGTCTGTTGGTTATATATACAAAACAAAGAACATTCAGCCGCGTTGATTCAGCAGCTGTCAAACTGACAGACGGATTGAATGTGAAAATGAGCAGATTCGGAGTCGAGTCTCTGGAATCTATTGATGAATTTGAATGGGAAAAATAATCTTCCGAATACCATTCGTGATTAAATTTAACTTGGCAAAATTTTTAGGTTGTTACGAGAGCTTGCTACCAATTTATTTCGTGATATTGATCAAAAATCACTCGCTTGACAGCTCGTGATTTTTTTGCCAATATCACTCAATAAATTGCTAAGCAACAAGCTCTCGTAACAATCTAAAAAAATTTCCGGTGAAATTTAACCACTTATGATATTATATATGAATATAATGTTTCATCCTCACTAATATTATAAATGCGAGTGTGAGTTTGTTGTTTTCTTTGAAATTCTGTACACATATTTAGGACATTGAATTGGTTAATATGGGACTTTTATTTTGAAGTGATACTTTATGAAACGAAAAAGTGTATGAAAAGAAACCGGCCGTCACGGTGCTCACTGCATCCTTAGATTGCACGCGTTCCAAAACCAGAATTCAAAGTTTCACTTATACAGCGTGTGAACTCACACTCGAATCTTTTTACATTCAATTATTTAAAATATGAATAAAATATTTCTGATCATCTCTTGGGTATACACAAGTAGTGTTAGTATATGATTTCTCTAAAACGTTAGGTAACTTTAACAGAAGGATGCTGTGCAAGCAGAACGAGCTTGGTCAACTGTAGGCTGCCGTGCTAGCGAAACGAACTTGGTCAACGGTAAGTTGCCGTGCGAGCGAAACAAGCTCGGTTAATTATAAGCTGCTGTGCGAGCGAAACGAGTGAAGCGAGTTCGGTCAACGTTAAGACATTATTATATTTTTCCACAGAAAGCGATCTTGATTAACATTAATACATCATACTTTTTTTGCATTGATTTCAAAAAGTACATATATGCGGGTGAAGTCGCAGGTAACTGCTAGTCCTTATATAATTCCAAATCATTACAACTAACAGCACACCGGAACTAGATCAGAAAATTTATTTATTCGCATAACATCATCATGATTTCTTCTGTACTTTTTGTTCTTCATACAATTTCTAGTATTTACTGTCAATTATATTCTAACTTTTCATCTATTTAACATAACACAGTTCAAATTTCAAATGTTTTCAACTAGTATGTAGTTTTTTCAAGCTGCTCGAAAACATTGTTGTTTTTTTCATACGGGGATAAAGAACACTTGTTTTATTCATTTGTATCAATAAATATACACAAGATTCTTATTTTAAATGGTACCTGTTTGCATATGTATATGAATATTGGTAAATAATTTGATTTTCTTCTCGATTTATAAAGTGTTACTGTAGAATGAAATATGTTTTAATATTTGGGGATGAAAATAAAGTAAAACTCCGTATGGTTGTTTTGGTTGTCCTCTGGATGATTCCGTAAACTTTATTATCAATTTCTGTTCTCTCTACCTGACACAAAATAGATGAAAAATACCTTGCTTTTTTTCTTTGAACGTGAATAACTGAAAGATCAATGGGAAATTGTAATATCTCCTCATTTATTCTCTACAAGGTGCTTTATTTGGAATCAAATACTCTAATACAATTTTTGTAACAGCAAAGTGACATTTGTGTACTCTGCATATTCTGTTTTTATTATCTTCAAATGACTTGAAGATATTGGCCAATACCACGAACTCTGTTCTTTGCTGTTTGAAATGCTTTGCTTCAGGGAGTGTTTCATGGTAATAAGAATGTTCCACATTATGTAAATGCGAATATTTTGGACAAATATTGTATTCTCTGAAAATTAAATTTCGATATTTTTATTCGAAGTAATTTCGAATATTAATGTTTGGATTAAAATACTTCTCACAAAAGTGTTTTCAAAGACAGACTGCGCAGAATTTTATTTAAGTGGGAAAAGTAATGCTTTTACTGTTCGATAAGAAAACAAAACACTAGTGCTCAAAAATCAATGAAAATCAAAGTTCATTATAATGAATGATAATAATGCAATCAATATTTCCATCAGTCAATTTTTTTGCATGAATATCTTCTTTTTAGTATGTACAATGAGTGTGCAGAAATCATATTGTCAAATCGTAGTGCTTCAGGGTATATCAAAGGCAAAAGAGAAAAAACCTTGTTTTTGACCAGTTTTTCGCAAATATCTTATTTTCTAACGGTTGTACAGCATTTGAGGTCAGAAGTGAAAAATTAAGTACA